>JARQOC010000010.1:60127149-60807597 GCA_033576535.1 Allobates femoralis | reverse complement strand
GTAGTGTATGTGAATGGATTTTGCCAAAACCCATAGGTTTGGCTGGGCTGCGTATTAACAATTGTGTTTTCACTGCAAAAAACACATCGTAAAAAAGCGCAGAAAGACGTGGAAAAAGGCAGAATATGCAAGGAAAAGCACAAAAATGCAGCACAAACCGCAGCACAAAACGCAGCACAAAACGCAGCACAAAACGCTATGTGTGAAAGCAGCCCAAGTATAACTTTTTTTTTTTTTTTGCTAACAACTCTTTGTTCAGGTCTGTGCCTACAAGTATCAAGCTGATGACATCCGTTACGGGGGCCGTCACACGGAACGATATCTTGCCCGATATCGTTTAAGCGATCTCCTTTTTGATCGCTTAAGCGATATCGGGCAAGATATCGTTGCATGTAATCAAGCGATTTACGATGGTAAATCGCTTGATCGTGACATCGCTGATCTGAGGTTCGGTTCTCAGATCTAGCGATGAACGATGCAACGATCTGCATCATCGTGGTGTATGACACCACGATGATCCATCTCCCAGCGACCGCGCCTATGCTGGGAGATGGTAACTATGGTACACGTCGGGTAACTAAGCGACGCGCGGCGCCTAGTTACCCGATGTGTACCATAGTAACGAGCGAGATCGCTGCTCCACATCGCTGGTGAGTCTGTCTGTGTGACATCTCACCAGCGATGTGAGCGATATTGTAAGCGATTGCGCGTGCACGTGATCGCTTACAATATCGCTAAGGATATCTCACCGTGTGACGGCCGCCTACAGGACATTTTTGGGACAGATCAATTCACTTCAATGGGTCTGTGTGTCTGTGCTACAGTGTGGAGCACACAGATACACATCTGCTCCACATGGAGGCACGGTCCCTGCGTAAAAAGGAATATGTGAAAATGTCTATTCTATAACATTTGTGTATGTGTGTACGTGTATCTGGCATGTGACTGCACGGATGGTATGGTGGCTTTACACGTCCCGATATCGGGGCGATATCGTAGGCAACGGGGCGGGAGCGCGCATTTTTTGAGCGCTTTTCCCGATATCGCATCGGCGGTTTACACGCTGCGATATCGGGAAACAACGTCCCTACGATGTGTACGCCCACCAACCCAGTAACGACCATTTAACATGGGAGTTAATGGGTGAGGTGCGAGTACACATCGTAGTTGGGCTGTTACACGCTACGATGCTGCTACAACGGCCATGCGATATCGGGCAGTTGAATAGCACGCTCATTCAACCAAGATATCGTTTTGGCATCGTTCCAGCATCGCGTTGTACGTTCAAACCGTACAACGCGCGAACGATATTGGCTCCAACTCGCGAACCACGTGACTTTTTGTCGGAGTTGGATCGGAGTTGGACGCCGGTATCGCGGCGTGTAAACCCGCCAGTAGACATACCGGAGACATGGACATGTGAAAGAGGCCTTAGGCTCCATTCACACTGTGCATTCCTGGTCTGTTTTTGCTCGTCAGTTTTTATAGCCAAAATCTGGAGAGGAACAATCAGAGGAAAAGTATAATGGTGGGTTTAGGCGGCCGTCACACGCACAGATATCTTTAGCGATATTGTAAGCGATCACGTGCACGCGCAATCGCTTACAATATCGCTAAAATCGCTGGTGAGATGTCACACAGACAGACTCACCAGCGATGCGGAGGCGCGATCTCGCTCGTTACTATGGTACACATCGGGTTACTAGGGCCGCGCGTCTCTTAGTTACCCGACGTGTACCATAGTTACCATCTCCCAGCATAGACTCTGCCGCTGGGAGATCGTTCATCGTGGTGTCATACACCACGATGAAGGAGATCGTGAAATCGTTCATTGCTAGATCTGAGAACCGGACCTCAGATCAGCGATGTCACCATCAAGCGATTTCACATCGTAAATCGCTTGATTACATGCATCGATTTTAAGCCCGATATCGCTTAAGCGATCAAAAAGGAGATCGCTTAAACGATATCGGGCAAGATATCTGTGCGTGTGACGGCCGCCTTAGGCGGCCGTCACACGCAACGATTTCTTGCCCGATATCGTTTAAGCGATCTCCTTTTTGATCGCTTAAGCGATATCGGGCTTAAAATCGATGCATGTAATCAAGCGATTTACGATGTTAAATCGCTTGATCGTGACATCGCTGATCTGAGGTCCGGTTCTCAGATCTAGCGATGAGCGATTTGACGATCTGTCTCATCGTGGTGTATAACACCACAATGAGCGATTTCCCAGCGCAGAGTCTATGCTGGGAGATGGTAACTATGGTACACGTCGGGTAACTAAGCGACGCGCTGCGCCTAGTTACCCGATGTGTACCATAGTTACCAGCGAGATCGCTGCTCCACATCGCTGGTGAGTCTGTCTGTGTGACATCTCACCAGCGATGTGAGCGATATTGTAAGCGATTGCGCGTGCACGTGATCGCTTACAATATCGCTAAAGATATCTCAGCGTGTGACGGCCGCCTCACACACACCAATTTATCTGTTCAATATCTGAACAGATCTCTGGTTGCAGTGAAATCATGGACACATAGTTCCATTTTGTGGCTGTGTACAACATGGAGCAATGTGTCCATGATTTCACTGCAACCAGAGATCTGTTCAGATATTGGACTCAGATATCTGTGTGTGTGAAGTGGCCTTAATAGAAACATGTCACCACTTCTGTATTTATCACCCACTCCTGGTCTTGGCTTCAAAAACTGACGAGCAAAAACAGAGTAAAACAGCAAAAACGCACAATGTGAATGGAGCCTAGACTGTGGAGAAGGGAGAGGGCTGAGCCGAGCTTGTGTTGGGATAGTTAATGAGACATTAGATCCAGGTGACCCGAGCTCGGGAGATGCCTGCAGAGCAAAAGCACAGAAGAGGAGAAAAACCAGCAGTGACAGGTTATAGGAGCTGGGAAAAGCAAAGCTCAATGGGGAAAAAACAGTAAGTGCAATTTTATTAACTCCATAAATGCAGTCACGTGTTTATTGGTCTTGAGGCCCAGTTCCACACACAGATAATTGTGCAGAGATTGTTCGGCGGATCTCTGGTTGCAGTGAAATCATGGACACATTGTTATTTGTACACAGCCACAAAATAGAATAATGTGTCCATGATTTCACTGCAGCCAGAGATCTGCCAACAATCTCAGCACAATTATGTGTGTGTGTAACGGGGCCTTTATAACTTTTACCAATATGTGGTTAATAGCTGGATGCACACAGGAGCCAGCAATATATGTAGGAGGCAGCAAATCCAAACACATCATAGAAATAAAAAGGCCATAACTACTATTGCAAACCCTTGATGGGGTTAAAAGGTTGCATATTTTGATCTACCTTTATTTCTGGTGATGTCTGTAGATTTGATGTTCCTTTACAGTAAATTCCATTTTTTTGTGTATATTCAGCAGTCACGAGGAGACATAAGGACAGGTGTACTGACTGCTGATTATACTGCCACTAGTAAAAAGGCCCGATGCAATTGCATCGGGAGCAGGGTGAAATGAATTGTGTGTATACAGGCGGGCCAGTGGGTAGCAGAGTATACAGGGGGCTCTGTGGGTAGCAGAGTATACAGACGGCTCTGAGGGTAGGAGATTATACAGGTGACTCTGTGGGTAGTAAAGTATACAGGCGGCTCTGTGGGTAGCAGAGTATACAGGTGGGTCTGTGGGTAGTGGAGTATACAGGCGTGTGTGGTGGTGGTGGCAGAGTATACAGGTGTGTGTGGTGGTGGTGGCAGAGTATATAGGTGTCTGTGGTGGCATAGTATACAGGCATCTGTGTGGTGGCAGAGTATACAGGTGTCTGTGGTGGTGGCGGCAGAGTATACAGGCGTGTGTGGTGGTGGCAGAGTGTACAGGCGTGTGTGGTGGTGGCGGCAGAGTATACAGGCGTGTGTGGTGGTGGCGGCACAGTATACAGGCGGGTGTGGTGGTGGCGGCAGAGTGTACAGGCGTGTGTGGTGGTGGCGGCAGAGTGTACAGGCATGTGTGGTGGTGGCGGCAGAGTGTACAGGCGTGTGTGGTGGTGGCAGAGTGTACAGGCGTGTGTGGTGGTGGCAGAGTGTACAGGCGTGTGTGGTGGTGGCAGAGTATACAGGCAGGTGTGGTGGTGGCGGCAGAGTATACAGGCGTCTGTGGTGGTGGGAGAGTGTACAGGTGTGTGTGGTGGTGGCAGAGTATACAGGCGTGTGTGGTGGTGGCAGAGTGTAGAGGCGTGTGTGGTGGTGGCAGAGTGTACAGGCGTGTGTGGTGGTGGCAGAGTATACAGGCAGGTGTGGTGGTGGCGGCAGAGTATACAGGCGTCTGTGGTGGGGGCAGAGTGTACAGGTGTGTGTGGTGGTGGCAGAGTATACAGGCGTGTGTGGTGGTGGCGGCAGAGTATACAGGCGTGTGTGGTGGTGGCGGCAGAGTATACAGGCGTGTGTGGTGGTGGCGGCAGAGTATACAGGCGAGTGTGGTGGTGGCGGCACAGTATAGAGGCGGGTGTGGTGGTGGCGGCAGAGTATACAGGCGTCTGTGGTGGTGGCAGAGTATACAGGCATGTGTGGTGGTGGCAGAGTATACAGGCGTCTGTGCTGGTGGCGGCAGAGTATACAGGCGTGTGTGGTGGTGGCAGAGTATACAGGCGTGTGTGGTGGTGGCGGCAGAGTATACAGGCGTGTGTGGTGGTGGCGGCAGAGTATACAGGCGTGTGTGGTGGTGGCGGCACAGTATACAGGCGGGTGTGGTGGTGGCGGCAGAGTGTACAGGCGTGTGTGGTGGTGGGGGCAGAGTGTAGAGGCGTGTGTGGTGGTGGCAGAGTGTAGAGGCGTGTGTGGTGGCAGAGTGTACAGGCGTGTGTGGTGGCAGAGTATACAGGCGTGTGTGGTGGTGGAGTATACAGGCGTGTGTGGTGGTGGCATAGTGTAGAGGCGTGTGTGGTGGTGGAGTATACAGGTGTCTGTGGTGCGCTCGTGCAAGGCAGGGGTTAAAAAAAATAAAAAAAGATTATGCTCACCTCACCCCGAGCCCCCGCCGTCTTCTGCCGTGTTCCGCCGTCTTCTGCCGTGTTCCGCTAGGCTCCCGGTGGCTGTGCAGGCTCCCGGTGCCTGGAGTGATCTTCTATCTACTGAGACTGAAGGACCTGTGGTGATGTCAGAGTCACGTGACCCGCGATTTGCCTGGAGTAAGCTGGTGTCACGTGACTCTGACATCACCACAGGTCCTTCAGTCTGAGTAGATAGAAGATCACTGGAGGCACCGGGAGCCTGCACAGCCACCGGGAGCCTAGCGGAACACGGCAGAAGACGGCGGGAGAGGGCGGGAGACAGCGCGGGCTCGGGTAGAGGTGAGGATTTTTTTTTTTTTTAGAGTAGTGCGGGTCTGCGGCTCGTGATGACGCTGCGCGTCATCACTCGCAGTCCCGCGCAAAGCATGTTGGGATTGGGCTACAGTGCCCAACTCCCGATTATATAAGTAGATACGGATGAGTCTCTCTGCACCATCTGGATAAAGTTTCGGACAATTCAGGCTTTTTGTAAATGTGTCATCCTGCAAAAATGGAAAAGTGACTTGAAACAGCAAAATTGTATCTTCTATTTTTCTGTTGCTTCACCTTCCACAGAAGATGCAAGTAAAATATTGTGCCGGATTCATCACAGTTTTTACACCATTATCCTAATCCCTTGGAAGTTTAAAAAAAAACCCACTGCTTCCAAAAAGCAGGTTTTGTTGCTTTTTTTTGGTGTCCTTTGTCTGTCCATATTTAATAAAGTTAGTTTCATTCACCACAGCTGATGTGTTTTTGCACTCTCTCATTACTTTCAATATGAATAAAAGCTGCAAAAACACTGATGGTGGGTTTACACGCTGCAATATCTTTCCGATATCGCAGTTCAATGGCGCGGGAGCGCGCAATTAGTGCACGTTCCTCCCGCATCGCATTGAATGTTTACACGCTGCGATATCGGAATACAACGTCCGTGCGATGTCTCCGCCTCCCAACCCAGGATCGCATAGTTAACATGGGAGTGAATGGGTGACGTATCAAATCGCATCGTAATTGGGCGTTTACACAGCACGATCCGGCTTCAATCGCTATGCAATATCGGGGCATTGAATAGCACGCTCATTCAATCCCCGATATCGCATTGACATCGTTCCTGCATCGTATTGGACGTTCACACCATACAACGCAGGAACGATATCGGATCCAACGATTGAACCACGTGACTTTTTATTGAAATCGTAGTACGATATCGCGACGTGTAAACCCGCCATGAAAGAATTGACGCTGGTCCTTTAAAAATGCAGGTGTTTCCACTTCAGTCTGGAAAAAATAAAGCAACTGTGAGCAGGAGATTTCTGGGATCTAAGGGCCAGTTTACACACACCAATTTATCTGTCCAACTTCTGAACAACTTACTGGTTGCAGTGAAATCATGGACACATTGTTCCATTTTGTGGCTGTGTACAATGGAGCAAAGTGTCCATGATTTCACTGCAACCAGTAAGTTGTTCAGAAGTTGGACAGATAAGTTGGTGTGTGTAAAGTGGCCCTCAGCTTTTCTGGTGCTGTAAAATAAAGCCTTAATTTGCATAAAACATGAAAAAAATGAAGCAAAAATGCAACATGTGAACACTACCTTTTAACCCCTTCACCCCCGGGCCTATTTTGACCTTAATGACCGGGCCATTTTTGTCAATTCTGACCAGTGTCCCTTTATGAGGTAATATCTCTGGAACGCTTCAACGGATCCTAGCGATTCTGAGATTGTTTTTTCGTGACATATTGGGCTTCATGTTAGTGTTAAATTTAGGTTGATAATTTTTGCGATTATTTGTGAAAAAATTTAAAATTTGGCAAAATTTTGCCATTTTCAAATTATGAATTTTTATTCTGCTAAACCAGAGAGGTATGTGACACAAAATAGTTAATAAATAACATTTCCCACATGTCTACTTTACATCAGCACAATTTTTGAAAAAAAAAAATTTTTGTTCGAACGTTATAAGGGTTCAAAGTTCATCAGCAATTATTCATCTTTCCAGCAAAATTTACAAAGCCATTTTTTTAGTGACCACATCACATTTGAAGTCCCTTTGAGGGGTTTACATGACAGAAAACACCCAAACGTGACACCATTCCAAAAACTACACCCCTCAAGCTACTCAAAACTACCTTCAAGAAGATTATTAACCCTTCAGGTGCTTCACGGGAACTAAAGCAAAGTGGTAGGAAAAAATGGTCATTTTAATTTTTCCAACAAAAATGTTTTTTAGCCTCAATTCTTTCATTTTCACATGGGCAACAGGATAAAATGGATCCTAAAAATTGTTGGGCAATTTCTCCTGAGTACATCGATATCTCATATGTGGTCATAAACCACTGTTTGGGCGCACGGCAGGGCTCAGAAGGGAAGGAGCGCAATTTGACTTTTGGAGCTAATTTTCCATTCAAAAAGTCAAATGGCGCTCCTTCCCTTCTGAGCCCAGCTTGTGCCCAAACAGTGGTTTATGACCACATATGAGGTATCGGTGTACTCAGGAGAAATTGCCCAACAATTTTTAGGATCCATTTTATCCGTTCCCATGTGAAAATGAAAAAAATTAGGCTAAAAGAAAATTTTTGTAGAAAAAAAAAGTACTTTTTCATTTTTACGGATGAATTTGTGAAGCACCTGGGGTTCAAAATGCTCACCACCCATCTAGATAAGTTCCCTGGGGGCTCTAGTTTCCAAAATGGGGTCACTTTGAGGGAGCTCCAATGTTTAGGCGCACAGGGGCTCTCCAAACGCGACATGGTGTCCGCTAACAATTTACTGAAAAATTAGCTCCAATTGTTAGCGGACACCATGTCGTGTATGGAGAGCCCCTGTGTGCCTAAACATTGGAGCTCCCCACAAGTGACCCCATTTTGGAAACTAGACCCCCCAAGGAATGCATCTAGATGCATAGTGAGAACTTTGAACCCCCAGGTGCTTCCAAATGACAAAAAAATCATTTGTTTTCCCAAATTAAGGATCAATTTGTGAAGCACCTGGGTTCAAAGTGTTCACTATGATCTAAATACAGCGAAGCATTTTTATTTTTTTTTATTAATTCTAATAGGGCTCCCATATTTTGGTCAAAGCATACCTGGGGGCTGCACAAATGTCATTTCACTATGGCAACCTAAAATACAGCGAAGCCCATTTTTTTTTTTTTTTTCTAGGCCTAATTCTAGAAAAAAAACGGCGTGGGGCTCCGCCATATTTTTGGTCCAGCCAGGTACAACGCAAACCACCCCCAGTGCCTCGTTGTACCTGGCTGGCCACCAAAAATACAGCAAAGCCCTTTTTTTTTCTTCTAGAACTAATTCTAGAAGGTACAACTAGGCAGCTGAGGGCTGGAATCCTGCAGCATGGAGAGACCCAAGCGTTCTGGGCCCCCATGCTGCGAATTGCAGCCCGCAGCCGCCCCAGAAATTGGCGCATTCATTGAAGCGCCATTTTCTGGCGCTGTATCCCATGCTCTTCCAGTTGCCTGGTGCCGTGGCAAACTGGTAATAAAGGGTTAATGCCAGCTTTTTATGGCAGCTGGCACTAAGCCGAGATTCATAATATAGGGCCAATGTTAGACCCGCCATTAGGAATCTCTGGTAAATAGCCAGAAATACACACAGAGAAAATCTTTTATTTGAAAAAAATAACACAAACAAAATTCGGACTCCATCTTTATTATAAAGATCCGAGTAGTCCACAACGAAGTCCCACGACGCTCCATCACCTCGACATAGTACCACAACGAAGGTCCCACACGCTCCATCACCTCCGACGTAGTCCACAACGAAGGTCCCACGACGCTCGATCGCCTCTGGTCAATCCAGAGACTGCAGCAAGGGATGAAGTGTCCTCTTCCTACAGTCTCTGGGGTCAGAGCATGCACGTTACTGGTGCACTGCATGACAATGACCTGTCATACCATGCACCATGACAGATCCCGAGACACAACCCACAGACACTTGATCCCGTGCACCCATCTCCACGCTGCGCCCACATCCACATCCGCGCCGCACATCACATCCACGCTGCGCCCACATCCACGCCGCACCACATCCACGCGTGCCCACATCCACGCGCCGCTACATCCACGCGCACGCTGACATCCACGCTCGCACGCTGACATCCACGCGCTGCACGCTGACATCCACGCGCACGCTGTCACCATCCACGCACATCCACACACGTACGTGACACCACATCCACATCCACGCACACGTCCACGCACCACAATCTATGCACGACTCACGTTACGCACACTCACGTCACCACGCACACTCATGTACGCTCACGTCCACGCACACATCACGTCCACGCATGCACCCCCCATCCATTTATCCATTCACCACATCCATCCATCACCCCCCATCATTCATTCATTCATCATTCATACATACATAGATACATACATACATAATACATCATACATACATAATACATACATACTTACCTCCGCCGGAAGAGGGGCGGGGCCACAGACCGGCGGGCAGAGGAGGCGCAGCAGCGGCGGCAAGGCGGCCGCAGCGGCGGGTGCACCGAAGTGTGCAGCCCGCCGCAGGAGGTGAAGGGGGGGGGAGGCACAGGGCCCGGAGGTGGGGGCAGCCTGGAGGGGACCACTACAGCAGGGGACCAGGCAGTGTTGCCAGCGGGCGCACGCGTGTGCAGCCCGCCGGCAGATACAGTATAATAGAGGGGGGCGGGCGGGCTGGGGAGGACGGAGAGGGCCCCTGGACTGTCATGGAGCTGGAGGGGGCTGAGGAGGGGTGGGCACTTGCCGATCCGCCCCTCCAGATCTGATTGGAGAGCTCCAATCAGATCTGGAGGGGTGAATCCCTATGATTCCCTCCGATCGGCAGTTTCACTTTTAAACTGCCGATCAGAGGGGTCCTGGGCATGGGGGGTTAATCCACCCCCTGTGGGGTCAACTACAGGTTGTCACAGACAGCAGCATCTGTGACACCTGAGCGACCCCACTCACAGGAGCTGCAGCAGCTCAAATCTGCCAGGACGTTGTACAACGTCCTGTGTCGGGAAGGGGTTAAAGAGCTTTGAAAAGCAGATACTTTTGGTGGAACTTGGCTGAGCCATAATATCAACTTTTGATGATTAACACAATTTTTACCCAGTTCCGATGAAATGGGCAGGATGGGGGCCTGACAACTGCCGCTCATTATTATTTATGGAACACCATTGATTCCATGGTGCTGTACATGAGAAGGGGTTACATACAAACAAGTTAAAAATACAACAAACTAACAATGACAGACTGATTCAGAGGACCCTGCCCTTGCCGGCTTACATTCTACAGGGCAATGGGGAGAGAGGCAGTAGGTTGGGTCAGCTTCGGTGGTGGTGGGGCACCACGTGTGGTGGCGATGGGGTCATTGCAGGTTGTATGCTGGATGGGTTTTTCCGCAGCGGGCAGCTGATGAACGAGCAAGGTTATCCTGAACGCTCTGCCCACCATGGTGGAGCTGTCAGGGATTCTACTCCTTGGCATAACCATCTCCTTAACATCTGGTGACTAGTCCAGGGTATGGGGACTCTGGTATCTGGGCCTTCTGCTGCTGTAGGGATGTCACTGGTGGCCGGCCCAGACCCTTGGCCCTGGTGGTCAACTAAAAAGGGGTAGTTGATGTGGGAATAAATGTTTTTAAGATTATCGTGATGCCACCTGTGGTATCTGGTGACTGTACCAGCGCTGCTTGGGGCCTCCAGGGATGATGGATGGCAGCTAGGTGTTGAAGCTCCACACAGGCGGAGCTGGGTCCCTTAGGTTTTTGGTGCTGATGATGAGGAAAGGAGCAGAGATATGGCCGGGCTGTTGGATAACGAGACAGTCTCTGTGGATGGCAGGGGCGCGGGTAAGGAACTGACACACACACTGCTGGTCGTTTCTTTACCTTTTTACTGGTGTAGTTGCAGGTAAATGTCCAGGGCACTGCCGGGTGTTCAGGACCTCTGGGTCTCCACAGCGAGTGGGTATAAGGCCTCCTTGTCTCTTTCCCCCGTGTGTGGTAAGCCCCTGCCTGTGCAGAACTTGGCTGGCCTCCTCTACTCTCTCTCTCTCTCTCTCTCTCTCCACCTGTGCTGTCGGCGGGACACCTTCTATGGACTACCGCTATTCCTCTCTCTGTGGTGCCTAGCTCCCTGGTGAGTGACTGCGCAGGTGCCCGGGAGACTGAAGTCTCCACGGTATATCGGTGTTCTCTACTGGGCCGGGTGTTTTCCAGTAGACTCGGACTCCAGTATCCGGTGTGCTGTTTGGGTGAACCTAACACTGGCTCCCCGGTTCCCACTTTGTTCTTTCGGTCCTCCTCGCCTTCTGACCCCACTTTTGGGCCTTGCAGGGCTACTCGAAGGCTGTTCAGGGTCACTGGTTCGGGCCTAGCGCAGCACCGACCACCAGGGTGTCCTTGCAGCTCTCCTAGCGTCTGCACACTCTCTCTAACTCTGCCCCCAGCAGCAGTATTTATAGGGGATGTTGCCTAAAGGCAGCAGGTTGAGCTCCCCCTACTGTGCTGGGGTGGAAGGTGTTGTTTGCTCTGTGAACTCGCTGTGGAAACTCATCCGTGCTGTAGATGAGTCTGTGGTTACCTGTGTGAGCAGGGCACCACACTGGGAATAGGGAATGCATGGAGGCTTCGAGCCAGGGTGGTCGCAGTCACTGATCTGCTCCACAGGGTCATTTGGCCACACGGCCCACGCTGAAGAGGCCAATAGAAGCACCATGAGGGTCCTGCAGGTGGTCATCTCTGAGGTCATTCTCACGGCAGTGCTAGTCAGTATATGGGGGTCTCACTGGACACTATGGCCCCTCATCAGATTCATGATGAGCAATGACATTCACTACCCTACAACTTATTACTTGGGCATCTCCATAATCATACTGATATGGAGAATCCTGTTACCGAGTCATTTTTAACATGCACTGATTGTGATCGCTGTAAGGGCAGGGACACACTTATGCGAGTATCTTGCATGCATCTCACATGAGTCACCCATCCCGACCCCTGCCTCTCGAACAGGAGTGTGATGCTGATTGTGTTTCTATGGAGCCCCACACTCCCATTCAGAGAGGCAGGGACTGTGTCGGGTGACTCATGCAAGATGCATATGAGATACTCGCATGTGTGTGTTTCCTCCCTATAAGTGAAATGCAAAAAACAAACCTTTTTATTTATTTTTTTTTTTTAATTTTTCTTAACCATTTACACATTTGTCAATGAAAATAAAGAAAATTATTAGACACTACATTTTGTCCCAAATTAAATAAACCCTTATGTCGATAAAGAAATAAAATTATGAAGTGGAGGAAAATATTGGCTGCAACAGGAAAGTTTTAAACACATTATCTTTCTATCATCATCATTCAAACCATATCTCCTCCCATTTTAAACTGTAAATCCAGTATGCATTTAAGTTTAGCTCATTAACAATACTTTCTGTATTTTGCTGTGTACTCAAATCTGGTTTCTACAGAGCAAATAATGTTATTTTTAAAGTTGTCCACTAGATGGCGGTAGGGTAATGCACTATGTCTCATATGCTCCTGCTTTAGGAGGTGACCACTAGATGGCAGCATTGCTACACATGGCGGGGGGGGGGGTTGGGGGGGGGGGGGGGGGATTTGATTACAGGCCAGTTTCTGTAATATAAAAATTAATGATAATATCAGGCTGAGTGTATAAAAACAGATGAATTGTGAAAGCCTTCAAGACTTACGAGCTTAGCAGAAATTTCCACTTTTTTTTTTTATCCTATTACGCGAGACACGGAACAATGCATTAGCTTTGAATATATCCATGATGTGTTGGCCTCCGTCCACACTACACAATCTGATAACCATAATGGGATCCAATTGCCTTCTTATTCAGGTGGCTCTCACTGTAGCCTCCCTGGCGGTCTGTTTAGGTCTTGAATTTTTTGCTAAAAGCGGGCTTACCCGCGTTCGCGGCAGATGCGGTAAAAAAAACGCGTCTGCCGCACTTGCCGCATAGCTGCCGCACTTGCGGCGCGGTTGCGGCGCGGTTGCGGTAATCTGCATAGTAAAGGGAACCAACCACCTCGGATGACCCTCATACACTGTTAATATGTGCCCCTGCAGCCTAGTAACCCATTTGCAGCACTGTTTTTGTGTGAAAAGTGGCTGCAGTAGAAGTGAGATAATGATTTTATAAACTTACATGCCTGCGTACTTGAGGGCGTCTCCCTGTGTGTGCTGGCACTTATGAGCTGTGCTCATCATGTCTGCTCTCCCCCTCCCTTATGCACGCCCCCTCTCAGCCTGCTATACTGTGTGAGGCTGATTGCGTCATAAAG
Source organism: Allobates femoralis (assembly GCA_033576535.1). Classification (NCBI taxonomy): domain Eukaryota; kingdom Metazoa; phylum Chordata; class Amphibia; order Anura; family Aromobatidae; genus Allobates; species Allobates femoralis. The sequence continues at coordinate 60,794,253 of JARQOC010000010.1, read as the reverse complement.
GGGGTGGGGCTACCGGGATGCCGCGATTTAGCCCCGCCCCTTTATGACGCAATCAGCCTCACATCACTATAGCAGGCTGAGAGGGGGCGTGCATAAGGGAGGGGAGAGCAGACATGATGAGCACAGCCCACAAGTGCCAGCACACACAGGGAGACGCCCTCAAGTACGCAGGCATGTAAGTTTATAAGATCACACAAAAACAGTGCTGCTAATGGGTTACTAGGCTGCAGGGGCACATATTAACAGTGTATGAGGGTCATCCGAGGTGGTTGGTTCCCTTTACTATGCAGATTACCGCAACCGCGCCGCAAGTGCGGCACAAGTGCGGCACAAGTGCGGCAGCTGTGCGGCAAGTGCGGCAGATGCGTTTTTTTTTACCGCATCTGCCGCGAACGCGGGTAATCCCGAGCCTGACTCGGGGTTAACGCTTCTGGTAGTGAATGTTAACCCCGAGTCAGGCTCGGGAATAACGCTAGGAAGGTTAAAGTGATCCTAAACCCAGAAACTGACCCCCCCCCCGTATCTTTAGACCTGTCCCTGCACCCCTCTTATCATTTCTAGCCATCCCTTTTGCAGAAAAAAATCGCTTTTGTAAAGTAAGAGAAAAAGTTATATTACTTAGCCCTGTGTGAGTTCTCTGTTTCTGAGCAAGCCGCAATGGGCGGGGCCTGTGTGCTGCTGCCTTGTAATTATGCACGCCCCTCTCTGCTTCTAAGAGCCTGGCCGCGCCATGAAAGGGGCGGGGCTAAATCGCATCATGCTGAAGTCACGTCCCCTTTCAGGACGCGGCCAGGCTCTTAGAAGCAGAGAGGGGCGTGCATAATTACAAGGCAGGAGCAGACAGGCACGCCTATTGTGGCTTCCACAGAAACGGAGAACTCACACAGGACAAAGTGTATATATAACTTTTTCTCTACTTTACAAAAGCGATTTTTTTTTTCTGCAAAAGGGATGGCTAGAAATGATAATAGGGGGTGCAGGGACAGGTCTAAAGATACGGGGGGGTCAGTTTCTGGGTTTAGGATCACTTTAACAATTTTAAAAAATACTTTTTTTTTTTTTTTTTATGTAATTTTAATCTTAAAGGAATTGTCTACTACGTTTATAACCTGTTCTAAATGGATCCATGGTCATTAAAAAATTAGACTTGCCTCCAAAACCTGCGTTATTCATTCATACTCAGGGCTGTGTTCTGTATTATTTTTGGAGGGGTTATCACGTGACCGCTGCAACCAATCAATGGCCACTAATTGGCTTTAGCCTTCACATTCCGTTAGATTGTTTCTTCCAACTTTGGCTGCAGACTGAACATTCCATCAATCAGTTTTACAGAAGAGACCGGTGGGGGACACACAGGCATAGATATATATTTATATTAAAGCAGTGGACAGCACAGCCCCACTTACATCCAGATAGAATCAGAACCGACAGGGGCTCAATGCAAAATCGTAAAAGTCCTATGACAAGACCGCCCCAGAGCAAATGGAGCAAAAGTATGTGTCCCTTTAATCAGGGCTGAGGTGTTGCTGTACAGATCTGTCACACTTTCTGATTGCTGAGAATTATCCGCCCAGATAAAAGTCCATTAAAATAGCTGAAAGTTCATTTCTTGGCCTCTGCACTATTTTTCTTCTTCAAAGAATTTGATAAACATATACAATCATATTCCAGTAAACAGTGCAGTTCTCGTTATGGCCACTAGGGGAGCATTTTTTTTTTGTTCTTTCATTGTTTTCTGCTTGTTCTTCTGTTTTATATAGTGTGATGTAACACTTCGATTCTACATCAAATATGACATGTGAACGTCCTGTATATTCCCCACTGTGGTCTATACAATTTAACTTTTGCTTTACGACTCTAAACTCACCCCGACACAATGACATCTGATATTGTAAGTCCAGAATAGTCCCTATGCTGATTTTAAGATATTCTTTCTTATAAGGATTTAACTTTGTCTGAAATTTGTTTAGGAGAAGCTGCTCTGAAGCACAAACAGCTGCTGAGATAACTGGAATACTGGAAAAGAGAGCACTTTAGATTTTACCATTGCTGCTGATTATAATAACCAGCAGAATAGTGAGTGCAGCTCTGGAGTATAATACAGGAGGTAACTCAGGATCACTAATATAATGTATGTACACAGTGACTGCACCAGCAGAATAGTGAGTGCAGCTCTGGAGTATAATACAGGAGGTAACTCAGGATCAGTAATATAATGTATGTACACAGTGACTGCTCCAGCAGAATAGTGAGTGCAGCTCTGGAGTATAATCCAGGTGGTAACTCAGGATCAGTAATGTAATGTATATACACAGTGACTGCACCAGCAGAATAGTGAGTGCAGCTCTGGAGTATAATGCAGGAGGTAACTCAGGATCAGTAATGTAATATATGTACACTGTGACTGCTCCAGCAGAATAGTGAATGCAGCTCTGGATTATAATAGAGGAGGTAACTCGGAATCAGTACAGGATCAGTAATGTAATATAATCTGTATATTTGGTGACTCGACAATTTGTTGAATAATTCTGTTTATTAATATCTAAACAATGATTAGAGGATGGTCTCATCTTTCAGGGGTTCCACCATTATTGCCCCAGCAGTGGTTGCAGATTATAGTAAATGTTTTTCCATTTCTTGAGGCTCCATAGGCCCAGCCACATGGTGGCTCAGTCTTGTATCTGATTCTTCACATATGAGAATTTTGCTGGCGTCCTCAGCTTGTCGGGATATGTTAGAGATTAGTGTATTTCTTATATAAGAGACAAGTTATAACATTTGTATCTTCAGATGATTTCCTCCATTTTTCCAGTGATTCCCTGTGCGATCATTTGGCGTCAGTGAGGATCTATTCATACTGTTTGTGTTTGGCTTGGCCGGTGACCAGTGCCATTATGTGACAGCCAGGCCTCATTCTTCTGTATACAACATGTGCATCTGACTCACTGATCTCCCATATGGACATTCCTGCAGATTCTTGTCCAGTCACGCTAAACAGAGATGACAAATCTCCATCCTCCTCGAAATGTCACTGCATCGAAATCCAGACCCATGAACAATGATATCATTTTGGCCTTTGTCCACATTTTCCAGCCTCCCAGGCCTCCTTGTGGTCATGTTTACATGGTTCACTATTAAATAAGACATACGTAATATGAAATATCTACATTAACCTTCTCAAATGAAGTGTAACTGTAGGAAAATGTCAAAATGGAGTGTTTGATCGGAGATGTGCTCAACCACCAATGTCTTAAGTGGAGGTATCTCGCCCCTCCTTGATGCAAAATCTTAATTTGCCCTTTTCCATCCATGAATTGGTGTAACTTTCTGTAGCAGAGTGGCCCTAATGACTGAAGCTGTGGAATGAATAGTGAGCCTTCCATGGCCTTAGGTTTTTATCGAGAGACATACTTTGCTAATGTCTCCAGAATGTTAGAACCGCCAAGCACAGCGCCTCCATGTAACAGCCAAGTTTAGAGACTGAACGCTGCAGGTGGATGAGTGGGTTAAGACCGAGCTGCCGGTGATCCAAGAGACAAACTGAAGACCAAAAATGTGATTTATTTGGTCAACACATTTGAGTTCTAGTGACTCCTTCGTCAGGACAATCACTGATACTTTTAGAGACTGCTCTTATTACTGTGTACCCACCAAGATCAGTGCCTTCTAGTACTGTAACTGCCAAGTTTAGAGACTGCTTTAATTACTATCTACCCACCAAGTATTGTAGCTCCTAAGTGCATTACTTTTGATGTGTAACGATCAAGATTTTTGCCAATGTATTGTGTAACTATCAAGCTTCTGCACTAATCCAAGGACGGTGTAACTGTTGTGCTTGTCTAGTCCACACTAAGTAAGCTACAAGTTAACTCTGCCACATATTAATTGTTGTCACGAGTGTGCCATGTCCCATTGTCAACCCTGGAAGACCTGAGGTCAGAAGGTCTCGGCATTTGATTAGATGCTGGTGACAGAACACCAACAATTAATCTGATAGTTCTTATTGTTTACTTTTAAAATCATACTGCATGTTTGTTCACTAGCCTGTCTGTAGAAAGTACTGAACCCTTTATCGTTTATCATTATTTATTTATAGAGTACTATTGATTTCATGGTGCTGTATATGAGAAAGGGATGCATACAAGTTAAAAATACAACAAGAGGACTAACATTCTACAGGCATTGGGGGGGACGAGAAGACAGTAGGTTGGGTCTGCTCCGGTGGTGGTGGAGTGCCAGGTCCGATGGCACCCTTAGCAAGTTAATAACCCTTATCTAGTTACTTACAGTGCTTTGGCTCCCTCCAGTGGCCAACACTTTTATTGACTCAGTTTCCATTTTTTATGTCTGACTCTCCTCCCCCTTGCAATGCATTATGGTAGTTCAGTTTCCATTTTTCCCTCCATTTTGTCCCTCATGCGATCGCATTGCTGGTGAGAGTTTGTTTTCTGCAATAATTTACTGCTCTAAATATAACCGCAGTTTAGTCAGTTGTATCCTAGGTTAGACTCTAGTCTGCTAGATCTCCCATGCATATTGTATAGCTATGTGTGATATGTATTTACGCTGTATCAGTCATGCACTAATAGTAGTATAATTTGGTGAAACTGGGACAATGGGGATACATACAATGTGCAGTAAAAGACAGGCTTAGTCAATGGTCTCCTTATTGGACTCAGTATACCTGTCTAGCTTCATGAGCCCTTGAACCATTTAGTTAGAACAAAACAGCAGATTTTCTGTAGAGCTCACATGACAGTTTTACCAATGTGCTTGCTCTGCAATGCTGGAGGGGTTAAGAACCTTTTCACTGCTGGCTGAGTATTCTTTTGGCTTTCAGCTGTAGCCTGTTACTACCCTCCCCTTCTGCTATATCTACCCGCCTCTGACGTCACTCTGTGTTGGTGATAGAACATGTGTACTTTCCTGTTGCTCAGCTTTGGGAACAGCGAATCTTCTATTTGGAGATCCTTTGGAACCCTGTTTTAACTGTTACCTTGCCTGGGTTTTGTGTGTGCTTCCTTGCTCTCCAGCCCCTTCATTCCCACTCAGTGACTCCGAATAAACCAGGCTGAGCCAAGGATTGTTTGAAAACACTTGGACCGGAATTGGTCTGGAGCAACTCAATACATGTCGGGTTACAGGGAATTGCTGCACTTGTGGCCAAGAACAACTTGTAGGATACACAGGAACACTGGCATTACAATGACAAATACTGACAAGTCCCAAGAACTATCCACTGGTCACAGCTGTCATGGGCAAAAACATGCACACTGTCCCTCTACTTATTTAGCCTCTTTTTGAACCAAATTCCTAAAATATATCATAACTCTACCTTACAATGCATCTGGTGGCACCGTGCACAAGAGCCAACCATTGTCTACTGTACAGTGATGATAATCACTAGATACAGGAGGGCAGTGTAGACTCTATAGTACCCACCTTTTATACAGTGATTACTACTGGCAGACTTTGTCCTTTCAATCCTTCTCTTTGCTTTTTACTTCAATTATTTTGAATGTTCTTTCTCCTTGTGCTCTCCGCTTAATGCATATGACGGCCCGTCACCACCCTGCAAGCTCCCTGTATAAGCTCAATCATTGATAGCACAACAGCAGAATGATCTAATGACAATCCAGCCATGTTTTAGTAGATGGTTGATTTGTGCAGATGATTTAGGAATTCTTGCCCATAGGAATAATTGTCTTCCATCATCGTGCGGCTGGTCAAAGATCAACCATGAGGCTCGGAGTGCTGGATCCGTGTAATGGATGCAAATGTCTAAGATGTGATCATAACTTTCAGGTTGTAAAATGTTAATGTCTAATTCCAAAACTCTTAGCTAAAAGTAACCTCCATAACCCCCAATCCTATATCAGAGACATCGGATGAATATAACATGTTCTTATTCTGGGAATAGGGCACCAAAAGGGATTTTATTGCTTTTTAGGTCATTTTTATCCCTAGAATTTATTATTATTTTCATAAATACATTACACTGGTCAAAATATTATAGTCAAGATGTTCTAATGATGCAATCCTTGAGCAACCCTGCACGAAGCAGAAGCATAGAGAAAATAAAACGTGTGATCGACAGTGTAAATGTGTATGTGTATGGTGAACTTTATTGCAGCAGCTGCCTCAGTTACCCAGTTAGTTGAGCAAATTGTTGTTAGGCTACATTCACATGGTGTGTTTTTGATGTGTTTTTTTTTTTCTTTTTTTTGGAGATCTGCTTTTCAGCTGCAAAACAGATCCGTTTTGTCAAGAAACGCATCATCCATTCACACAGTGCGTTTTTGATGCATATTTTTACTGATCCTTTTTTTGAGGACATAGATAATGGAGGCAATGGAAAGGGGATCAGGAAAAACGCCCCAGAATGGACAGCTCATTCCTTATGAGGATCCGTTTTTGAGCCCAAAAGCGGATCCTCACGAAACATTTTCTGAATGCTAAATTTGGAAATGCACTGGTTTTGCTGGGATGTCCAACACCACTGCATTTCACTGCAACAACGGATCCTCCAAAAAAATGCAACAAAACCGCACCGTCTGAATGTAGCCTTACTCTCCGTCCTTGACACCTTATCTGTAGTCCGGGAGGGCAATATAACATAAATTTGTATATGCCAGGCTATGTTGTATAAACTCCTGCAATTGAAAATTAGTTCAATTAATCTGAATTGGTTCGTTTTGACAGGAAGCGCGTGGATTTCTGTAACTGCCATTCAGATAAATAACTACTATAATACAGTCCCCCATGTACAGGAATATCACTACTATAATACTGCTCCTATATACAAGAATATAACTACTATAATACTGCTCCTATGTACAAGAATATAACTACTATAATACTGCCCCCTATGTACAAGAATATAACTACTATAATACTACCCCTATATACAAGAATATAACTACTATAATACTGCTCCTATGTACAAGAATATAACTACTATAATACTGCCCCTATGTACAAGAATATAACTACTATAATATTGCCTCCTATGTACAAGAATATAACCACTATAATACTGCCCCTATGTACAAGAATATAACCACTATAATACTGATCCTATGTACAAGAATATAACTACTATAATACTCGGGCGGACTGGCCCAGGTGGCAGGGGGCCATCTAGGGCCACCCCCCTACAGGAACGATACTGCAGCACACGGCACCGGAGCCAGTAAGAGAGCTGTGGTAGCACCCCCCTTCCCCTGGTCCTCAATAATTTCTGATAGCACCCAACCCCCCCACTTCTCAACTCAGGGCTGCAGTGCGAAACTGCCACCCGGGGCCAGAGGCACCAGACCGCCAATGATAATATTGCTCCTATGTACGAGAATATAACTGCTATAATACTGCTCCCTATATACAAGAGTATAACTACTATAACACTGTCAAGCTTCAGCATATGTGCCTTCTTGAGCAGTGGGACTTGGCGGCACTGCAGGATTTTAATCTATTAAGACGTAATGTGTTACCAATGATTTTCTTGTTGACATTGGTCCCAACTGCCTTGAGACCATTAGCACATGTGTCTCCGCCCCCTCCCCACCATGTAGTTTAAGGCTGATCTCTTACCTTCCTCATGATCCTGGATACCCCACGAGGTGAGATTTTACATGGAGCCCCAGATCGATGTGGATTTACATCATTTTGTATTTCTTCCATTTTGTTACTATTGCCCCCACAGTTGTCTCCTTCTCCCCCAGCTTTGTCTTAGGCTGGTTTCACACCGCTAGTTAGGTGTCATACGTACAGATATCATGAATGACTCCGCGACAAGCGAACAATATTAGCAGTTGTTAGAATGCCAATGTTCCTCAGTTCTGAATAGACGAAGTCGTAAATAACATCGTTATCAAAGTGTCCCACACACCGATGCTGCAGGTTGAACGGACGACCAACGACTGATTTATGGTCCTGTTTATAAACCTGCGATCAACAATCAGCTGACTTATCGTTGGTCGTATCTACGTGTCACATGCAACGCCATCGTAAAGACGTTGTTGCACCGCCCCAAAAGCCATGACGTTTCAACGATATCGTAGCGTGTTACGGGCCCTTTAGAGTCTGACTGATTCATTGAGTGTGTGGACAGGAGTCTTTTATACAGGTGTCGATGTAAGACAGCTATCTGTAATGCAGGTAACAAGGTGATTAGGAGTTTTTAACTGGTCTGTAGGAGCCAGAACTCCTAATGGTTGGTAGGGGATCAAATACTTATTTCTCTCTGTAAAATGCAAATAACTATATAATTTAGACAATGAGATTTTCGGGATTTTATTTTGGATATTCTATCTCTCACTGTTAAAATTAACCGACCCTTAACATTATAGACTGTTCATGTCTTTGTCAGTGGGCAAACTTACAAAGTCAGCAAGGGATCAAATACTTATTTCCTTCACTGTATGTTCAAGAACATAACTACTAATAATACTGCCCCTATGTACAAGTATATAACTTTATTAATGACTTTATGTAAATGTGTTTACCCTTTATAAATGCTGTATCCTATAAGCACAATATGGATCTGCCTGGGTGGCAGTTTCTATGTGTCTGGATTTGCGGATGCTGTTCTGCTCCTTGCAGACATTGTGTATACACATGAAGACCATCCATCACTGCTTCCTAATAACAGATAATACAATCGCCTCTTGTGCTATTAATGAGGGAACACAGTGTTCTAGTCCTGATTTACTGGACATGGAATTACTGAATGTGATAGGATCCAGCACCCACTGCTCAGGAAGATGTATGGACACAAGGGTGAAAGTGTATCCCAAGGGAAACATCAACATGAGCAACTGGGATAAGACTGGAGATTTGTTGGGTGAGATGGGAATTGTGTCCCAATATCAGTGTCGTCCTCAGACTGAGCGGCTCTTCACGCTGATAGTGGCTGTGGACGACCAGATAAGACCCTACATGAATTCAGGGTTCAGACCCTTCCCCATGGACCTTGCTGTATATCAGTATGATTTATGGACACATTATGGACATATATCATCAGACCGCCTCTCTCCTTCCTTCTTATTAAACATCCTAATCTCCAAATTAAATTGACCCTAATACAAAAGGTGAAAAATGATTTATACTCCAGGACCCCTATACAGAAGACGAATAAATCATTGATACCAAGGGGAAGGAAAATATGAACGTGGATTCATCCATCAATGACACAGGAGGAGCTAGAAAACTACATAGATGTGGAGTATGTTATATGTAACGGAGCACATCTGTATGTTAATACAGACATGCTTCCTTACATATTACTCACTCCACATGATACTGATACTAGCTACTGATATGTAATGTTTTATTAATTTATCATAGGCTCATCTCATCATATATGTTCACTGTTTATTGTTTGTTATTCATTTTTATATGTTAAAATATATGTTCACATTATTAAATAAAAAGTGTTCAGCCTGATCTTTCAGATTCATTAGAGGTGAGAAAAAAGATTCCCGTTCTTCACTTCTGTGGTCGGCATCCCGGGCACCTCTGACACTTGCTGGACTCCATAAAGTTGTGACGCAACGCGCGTAATAATCACAAGAAGAAATGATAGGGTGCACTCACCATTGGTGGTTTTTGGAAGGATTTTATATATGATAATCATACAGGTGGCATGTGGACGGCTGCAGGATGCGGGCTGCCACCTGTATGCTTATCATAAATAAAGTCCTTTCAAAAACCACCAATGGTGAGTGCACCCTATCATTTCTTCTTGTGATTACTAAGGTTTTCTGTCAGCGGGCTTGCTCCGACAGTGTGGTGAAGCAGCCTCCCCATATGGACATAAGGTTATCACGTATCAGGTCCACATAGTAGTGTGGAGTTCTCTACACAATTATTGCAACACGCATAATGATGTTGCATAAAGCCTAGCAACCTCACATGACATCATGACCTTACAGAAACATCTGTTTGGCAATTTCAGCATAGACGAATCATGGCTTCATGACTGGTGGATGTGGGATAGGATGGACCCTCATTTTCCCTAAACAACCATAATTATCATAAATTTCAACTCTAATAAATACACATAACACAAGTTTGGATGGCAAATTGGTCACCGCTTTATTTACATCACAGGATTATAACCACTATAGTAGGAGTGAGGTGAAGTGATCGGCCACAGTATTTACCGGATACTGTGATGTCCCAGCTGTCTGACATACCGCATCAGGCCAGAAAGCCGTTACGTAGCCGAGCCTGTTCACCACCATGGGATTTTACATCTAGTATAGACCAAGTTAGTCCACCGTAACTTGCCTGTAACTTCAACCTGACTCCTAATTCTCCCTCTAGATCTTCAGATTAGAGGAATAATAATTATTCATTTATATAGCTCTATTAATTCCATAGTGCTTGAGATACATTTGCGCAACACCTGTCCCTATTGGGGCTCACTATCTAAGCATCCTATCAGTATGTCTTTGAAATTCGGGAGGAAACCAGAGAACCCGGAGGAAGATCACGCAAACACTGGGAGAACATACAAACTCCTTGCAGATGTTGTCCTTGGTGGGAATTGAACACAGGACCTCATTTCTGTAAGACTGCAGTGCTAACCACTGAGCCACCGTATACATTGCTGACCACTGAGCCACCGTGTACAGTGCTGACCACTGAGCCACCGTACCACCCTGGAAAGAGATTTACGACAGAATTACATTGCCTAATAGACTCCCCTCCACCCCAGTAAGCTCAAGGTCACACCCTGTGCTCCTCTCTCTACAGTATGATGAAGCATGCCCTGGATGGGTGAACCCTCATTCCCCCTAAACAACCATAACTACAGTAAACGTTAACCCTAATAATACAAATCTACACACATCTGCACTATGGGTCTTCCCCCTCCCACAGTCATGCCCCCTCTTTCTAATGGCTTTATGGAGGAGGGGTGGCTAGATTTTGTCTGAGGAAGGTGGTAAAACGAATAAAAATGTTTCTAACCAGATAAGACATCAATAATATAATACTTAATTTAAATATGTATTTATTTTTGTATCTATACTTTATGGCCTACAGAGAGATGATCTGTTCCGAGAGGTGTACTGTTTTCCCTCCCTGTAGATCTCGCATTTTAGGAGGGACCACAGATTCTCTATGGGGTTCAGATCAGGTGAACAAGGGGGCCATGTTATTATTTTTTTCTTCTTTTAGACCTTTACTGGCCAGCCACGCTGTGGAGTAGTTGGATGCATGTGATGGAGCATTGTCCTGCTTAAAAATCACGTTTTTCTTGAACGATACCAACTTCTTCCTGTACCACTGCTTGATGAAGTTGTCTTCCAGAAACTGGCAGTAGGTCTGGGAGCTGAGCTTCACTCCATCCTCAACCCGAAAAGGTCCCACAAGTTCATCTTTGATGATACCAGCCCATACCAGTACCCCACCTCCACCTTGCAGGCGTCTGAGTCGGAGTGGAGCTCTCTGGTCCATCCATCTGGCCCATGAAGAGTCACTCTCATTTCATCAGTCCATAAAACCTTTGAAAAATCAGACTTAAGATATTTCTTGGCCCAGTCTTGACATTTTATCTTAAAGGTGGTCGTTTTTCAGCCTTCCTTACCTTGGCCATGTCCCTGGGTAATAGCACACCTTGTGCTTCTTTATACTCCAGTAACATTGCAGCTCTGAAATATTGCAAAACTGGTGGCAAATGGCATCTTGGCAGCTTCACGCTTGATTTTCCTAAATTCTTTTGCCCATTTTGTGCCCAACATGCTTCTTGCGACCCTGTTGGCTATTTGCCATGAAACGCTTGATTGTTCGGTGATCACGCTTCAAAGGTTTGGCAATTTCAAGACTGCTGCATCCCTCTGCAAGACATCTCACAGTTTTGGACTTTTCAGAGCCCATCATATCTCTCTTCTGACCCATTTTGCCAAAGGAAAGGAAGTTGCCTAATAATTAAGCACACCTTATATAGGGGGTTGATGTCATTAGACTACACCCCTCCTCATTACAGAGATGCACATCACCTGATTTACTTAATTGGTAGTTAGCTCTCAAGACTATAAAGCTTGGAGTAGGACAACATGTATAAAAAGTATCATGTGATCAAAATACTCATTTGCCTAATAAATCTGCGCACAGTGTAGTGTTGTCCTGTTATACACAATACATTACATTATTTTACAGAGTCCTCTCTTTTTATACATGGCGTGTACCCTAGTTACATGTAGTTTCCGCACTGTCCATTAATATTTAGTATTCTTCCTTATGTGTAATGCACTCTAATATCAAACTGTTCTCCCTTGTTATATACAATCAATAGCGAAAGCAGGAGAAGAGGGGTTAATCCGCGCTGTCATATCACAAAAAAGTCTTGTTCAAAGATCCTAACATGTAAGAAAAAAGGGAGACCAGGGGCGCATGTGTAGGATCACTATAGCTCAGTTAATATGGCGTTATTACAGGTGGCCACTCACCTGTTTGGGTTGTGCACGACCTGCACAACCCGGTGTAATGGCCTCTGATATATGGGGTACCCCCGGCAATGTGCACGCTCCGCTCCTTCGACCTCGCTGGTCCTCAGCTGTCCGTATAGGACCTTTCCGGTCACGTGGCGCCGGTCCCGGGTGTGCGTCACTGCTTGTTATATAGGGAACGCCAGGTCCTTCACTGTGCCCTCGCTGTGCTGCTCCAGCCGCTGATCCCTCAGGGGGAATAGAAGCTTGCAAGAAAATGATTTAGCGGTCTTGTAGAGGCGCTACTAAAGCTCAGGCACCAGGATGATGAGGTTTATAAATAGCAATCTTTAGTTTCCCCTCACAGCGCCACAACATGTTTCAACTGCGCAAGGTAGTCTTCCTCAGGTAGTGACACTACCTGAGGAAGACTGCCTTGAGCAGTTGAAACATGTTGTGGAGCTGTGAGGGGAAAATAAAGATTGCTGTTTATAAACCTCATCATCCTGGTGCCTGAGCTTTAGTAGCGCTTGTTCAGAGATCCGGGATAATGATTTATTAGTCTGAATTTTGGAGATGCATATCTCCTCCTTCAGGACAATTACAATGTTCTATAGAAGATGTCGATCTCCAAAACTCGTAGACTAATAAATCATTATCCCGAATCTCTGTACAAGACTTTTTGTGATATGACAGTGTGGATTAACCCCTCTTCTCCTGCTTCCTCTACTGATTCACTATGTAGGACTGCAGCAGCCGTCTTTTTACAAGGCATCATAGCGATTGTCTCTCACACCACCACAAAAGTTGAGCACCTCCTTTTGCCTTCAATATATTTTTATGGGTAAGACCCTACTGCGCTTTGTTTTTCCAGTTATTTTACCTGATTATCATATTCAATGACTGAAGCCTCTTTGTTTATCTAGGATGTGGTACGTGTTCAGTTTGAGGCGTCAAATTGTTAGGGCAATGCATAATGGGAATTTTTTTCTTTTTGTTTCCCCATCAAAGCTTGAATTGTGCAATAGAGAACATCAAAATCAAACGCTACACGTTTCCATTTCTTACATGATTTGGTATACTTGGCCCTATAGCATTTGTAAGGTACATATTAGAATTGTGCAAAAATATTTGAAAGACCTTGGTCCAGGGTAGTAGAAGAAGTCATTGTTCACCAGACCAGAGCACCACAAACCTCTTGCTACCTGCGGATTCCTTAGTGCCTCATCTGATTAGTAGCCCATTGCAACACCAATACATTATGGCATGATGCACTCAGGATGCCGTGGCTGTCTACTATTCAGTAGAGTTGCAGATAGGATATTTTCTCTGCCCGGCAGCCATGGACAGCCAATGTATCCATTGGACCAAAATCCTTTGGCTGCACTGTAGTACATATCAAAGAAGGGAACAGGACATAGACTTCAATTTTCAAAAGTGACTTGTAGTTAGTTTTCTTTCGCCCCAAATGATCATTGTAACCTGCCAAGTGAGTCAGTAAAAAACCTCTAGAAATATGTTTATATGTTTGGTTTTGCCAAATGATATCTTCAATATCTATGACTCCACTTCTTCAACTCTTCCGAATGTTTAAAATAAAAGTAAAAAGTTTCAAAACCATTCATTTTGCTCCTCTGAAACGATAACCATTGCTTGTAAGCAATTCATAGAGCTGATTTCATTACTACAGCGGATACATAGTTTTCATATCTGCACTTGTGGGAGTCGCGTCTCAATTACTGAGAAATGATTAGAAATAAACGTCTGTCCCTCTACAGCTTTCTAAAATAACATCAGGAACAATTCTGAGGCGCCAGCACCGGTCTGATCCGGGCAAATCCAGCAACGTTTAGCAAGCCTTCATCAGCATTGATTTGTGTCTTTAGAATCATCTTTATGATTTTTTATGATGATTGGATTCCTTTTCCACATCTGGACCCACCACAAGCCAAGAATTCTTCTGGTTTCTGAATTGTCCCATGGTGGCCATAGACAATGAACAAGAAACTTCTGTTCATCCCCAAGTTTGGTGTTTTTCTACCTATACAGAATAGTTATGGGATTTTACATTAGGGAAACCTGAAGGTGGCAGATTTTCATTCAGACCTCAAAGGGGAAAGTGATCACACTAGGACTGAGTGATCTCTCCACCCTCATGAGCGTATAGGTAGGTCATTACGTAGTTCAAGTTTTTGCCCACTCAAAACATATAAACTTATTACTTTATAGATTCAAGCTTGGAACGTCAATAATTGTTCTGGAAAGATAAAAAAAAATTAAAGTTAAGAAGTGCTGGAAAAGACAGAAAAGGAAAGCAAATCGGGAAGATGGAGAGTGGACACACTCATGGTTTCCATTAAAGGTTGTCACCAGGGCTGTGGAGTCCATTTTGATGAAGTTAGTCAGATTCAGGGAAATTGAGGAGTCTGATGTTTGGTTTACTGACTTCACAGCCATGATTGTGAAGTCGGAGTCCAGTTTGGGGAAACTGAGGGGTCAGATGTTTGGCTTATTGACTCCACAGCTCTGGTTGTCTATTTGCACCTTGTACTTATGGATCGAATTAGTATACATAATAACTCATGGCTCAGCAAAGGATGGTTTGGGCTTGTGCACATGACTCACCACAGAGTATGGGAACTCTGGTATCTGGGCCCTCTGCTGCGGTTGGGATGTCACTGGTGGCCGGCCCAGACCTGTGGCCCTGGTGGTCAGCTTTAAAAAGGGGGTAGTTAAACTGGGAATAAGGCCCCAGTCACACACTGCTTTTTTTTGCTGCGTATTTTTAAGCACAAGCTCATCACAAACCAGGAGTGGGTGATTAAACATATAAGTGGAGCACTTGTTTCTATTAGACCTTTCCTCTGAGTGTGCCACTCCCGGTTCTGATTGTTCCACTCCTGGCTTTTTTTGAGCTTGTGCGTAAAAATACGCAGCAAAAAAAGCAGTGTGTGAATGGGGCCTAAAGTTCAAGTTCACGTGACTCCACCTGTGGTATCTGGTGACTACACCAGCACTGCGTCGGGCCTCCAGGGATGATGGATAGGCAGCTAGGTGTTGATGCTCCCCACAGGCGGAGCTGGATCACTGGGGAGTTTGGTAATGATGATGAGGGATGGAGCAGGGATTTGGCCGGGCTGTTAAATAATGGGACAGTCTCTGTAGATGGCAGGGGTGTGAGTAAGGAACCGACACACACACACACACACCACTGATTGTTTCTTTACCTTTTACTGTGGAATTGCAGGTAAACGTCCAGGGCACTGCCAGGTGTTCAGGGAGCGCTTCTGGGTCTCCACAGTGAGGGGTATAAGGCCTCCTTGTCTCTTTTCCTGTGTGTGTGAAGCCCCTGCCCTGTGTGAAACTTGGCTGGCCTCCTCTGCTCTCCTATCACCTGTGCTGTTGCTGGGAAACCCTCGATGGACTACCGCTATTCCTCTCCGCGGTGCCTGGCTCCCTGGTTGGTGACGCAACAGATGCCCGGGAGACTGAAGTCTCTATGGTAAACTGGTGTTCTCTACTGGGCCAGGTGCTCTCCAGTAGACTCGGACTCCGGTGTTTGCGGTGCTGTTTGGAGTGAACCTAACGATGACTCCTCGGTCCCCACTTTGCTCTCTCTTCTCGCCTTCCGACCCCACTCTTGGGGCCTACAGGACTACTTTGAAGGCTGTTTAGGGTCACTGGCTTGGGTCTAGCGTGGCACTGACCACCAGGACGTCTTCACAGCTCTTGTAGCATCTGCACACTCTAACTCCGCCCCCAGCACCAGTATTTATAGGAGATCTTGCCTAAGGGCAGCAAGTTGGGCTTCCCCTACTGTGCTGGGGTGGAAGGTGATGATTGTGTCTGTGTACCCACTATGGAAATTCATCCGTGTCGTAGGGGAGTCTGTGGTTACCTGTGTGAGTAGGGCGCCACAGACATTTTAAGGAAATATTTAGAGATTTGTTTTGTCCTCCCTGATGTTCTCTGTTTTGGATCAGGATTAACACGCCATGATGGTTCAGCAAAAAAAAAGAAAAAAATCTATTCTGAGAAAATTCCCAAGAGATCGATAAGAACTAGAATGTAAGATTCTTCCATGGAAATGAATGAATAAATTTTGTTCTGTTGGAATCCAATTTTTTAAGCTATTCGGAGTCAGAGCCAGATCTCAGTTTATCGTCAACAACAACTAAAAATACTTAAGGACGTTCTCGTTTTCTGGCCAAACCAATGAGGGAAATGTGAATGAAAGCAGGAGAGACATCTCCAGTAAATCAGGATTACAGCAAATATCCTAGAAAATAGATTGTATTTGTACCTTTTTAAAATAAATAAATATATCCATCCACGTGGTCTATCTTTCTGGCCTTGAAGTTTAATGTGGCTTTCTTCTAGACAATGGGTTCTCAACCTGTAACTCGGGAGCTACATGTTGCTGCAGGTCCACGATTTACAGCTAACGACTGTCTTCTAGCGTGTTGCACTTAGTGGTTGCTAACTGGGATGAAGAGCAGGTCCCCAAATGGTGGCTTCTATGAGTAGTCTCACATGAAGATCAGATCTGAATGGGGGTAAGGTAGGAACCCCTGGACATTGTTATACTGCTTTGGTGTGATTTCAGTGGAAAAGCTTTGGCGTTATTATACTGGTAATGGGGGCCCTGGGTGTCACTACTGTGAGGATGGCAAGCATTGGATGTGTCTCATGAACTTCTCTCAGAGCTGAATGTGGCTCTCAGGATCAGAAAGGTCGATGACCTCTGTTGTAGACCGAGAAATAAAGGATTCTGATCATATGGCTGTGGACATGGGTGATTTGAAGGAAATACTCAGATTTGATTTGGATCCTAGTATTACCTGGCTAATGAGTATGGATCCAAGATTGTAACTTGAAACAAGTCAATCTCCTACCTTTTAAGCAGGAAGTGGTGAAAATAGAATGGTGTCCAAGCCCAATTAATATTTGGACATCTTATATTTCAGGAGCTATTATTAGTAGATGGGCCTAATAGTGGAGCCAACTGTGAGAATGGGCAACACTTGGCTTCCATTAACATGAAGATGGGAGCCCTGCTTTCCTATTGTTGTCCCGTGCTATACAGTTGCCCCTGCAAATGTTCATGCTAAGTGGCAATGTATTTATTCCCAGATGTTTCATGTGACACCATTTGATGTCCTGAAGACTGCTTGGAATTGCCATCAATAATTCTTAAGATGAAATGTTCCAGACTCATTAGTCAAAAAAGCACAAACGGTTGACATTATACAATTTCCACCAGCTGAGAAGCAGCATTAACACTTCTTTTTGTCATTTCATTGCCCGTTCGCCAAGCTTTCAAAGAAGCAACGTAGGGAATGTGTTTACTAACAGAAGAGACCATTGACACTACATGATGACAGTGCTAGATGGTTGCAATAGCTCTGGTCTGAGATCATTGCCAGTGTCATGTGTTTCGGGAGAGGATGCTTGATACCCTCTGGACGTCTGCTGGATAACACACTGCAGGTTTTCTTCTCCACTGAGGATGGGGATTAATTACCAACTTGTGGATGAGATTTCATAGGCAGCTGGATGAGGAATCCATTGTCTGACCGCCCTCTGAACTTTCCATGCTTATTTCCTGTAAAACCTCAAGCCCAAGAGGACAAGCAACAGACTGGAATTTTTATCGCTGTTGTCTTAAGTTCGACTTTCCAAAAAATGTTGTGCACATTTTTGAGAAGGAACAAAAAGGGGCAAAGACAAGTGAACCTTCATCACGGATCCTAAGTCTAGAGAACGTTGTTTTACCCCCTTTGAATATTTAGGGCGTTTTATGAAAGTTCTCATCTTAGACCAAACAATATTCCATTATGACACTTTCTATGGAGGTCAGAAAAAGGCACAGGGTTGGGATAACACTGTTCTTCACGAGTAGGTAGAACTAAGTGGAGCTCCTCCTATTCCGAGAAGATCTGTAGGAATGTGATGGAAGTAAATGAGCTAAAGAGCAATGTTCTTGAGTCTTCCTCCCCATGTGAGCTCTAGATCCGGAATCTAGATTAAGCAAATGTTTTTCAGTTGGCACTTACAGTGTGTAGGCTTCTTCTTGAACAGGCATTATCAAAGGTGATGCAAAAAGAGAACGTTACTTATAATATAAAATATTGATTATAAGGCTTCTTTAAAAAAAAAAAATGATATAACATTCATGATTCCTTACCAAACCAACACACCGCACATATTTTATTTATAAAATGGAACAAGTAGATCTAATCCACGCTACACAATGTGGTTTGTCCTGATGAAGAAACCGGTGGGTTTCGAAACTTGACAGAATAAATCACCTGTGTTTTAACCCTGGTCTCCTGGACATCACTGGAACACAGGTAGTGCGGATTACATCCAGTTGTCTCCATTTTATGAATTCTACATACCGTGGATCCACAGCAGTAATTTCTCTGACATCTATTCACAACCATACCAGGAGAGCAAAACTCCCTCCTGGTTCCCTACTCACAGACTGGGTTAATGTTGAGCCCAGGCTGTGGGGTACTCGGGTGTCAGGCTCTGAGAGGGTTTTCAGCGTTGGCACGGGGAATGGCGGCCGCACCTGACCCCGTGTCCTGGGCCTATCTTTCAAAAAGGTGGTGCTATTTACAGGGGATTATTTACAAAGTTTGTCGTGACGCCACCTGTAGTTTCTGGTGAGATGCCACCAGCCCGCCACAGTCCACCGGAGGTAATGGTACTGCGGCAAGATGATGAAGTCCCCCACAGGTAGGACTGGACCTCCGGGGCAGCGTTCCTGTAAGGAAACAAGGTTCATGCAAAGAAAGCAAGCTGAGTCCAAAGTCACTGTTCCTCCGGGTACTTTACTGGCATTTGTATTAGTTGTATACAAAGTTACAGTGCAGCACTCCTGATGGCGTGAGGACAGGTAGCTGAACGGGTGGCTGCAGGCAGATCTTGGGTGATATTGTGGACCCTTGGTGTGTGCCTTTTATGCTCTACCCTTGGATATTCCTTTCTTGCTTCCCAGTGGTGGTGTGAAGTCTGGTGCCTTAAAGCCAACCTGACCTCCTTCTTTCTCTCTCCCTTGCTCCTGTCGGATAATCTTCTGCTGGCTGACCGCTCATCTCTTCGGCAGTGCCTGGTACCTCTTTTGGTCGCTCAGGTGCCCAGGAGAAGTGTAGACTCCACGGGTCTCCTGATTTTCTGTGGTTCCTAAAGTATGCTACAGGTGCGGGCTCGGTGCCCGGTAAGCTTTCAGGGTTGAACCTCCTCAAGTTCCTTCTAACTCCCTTTCTGGCTGTCTGCTCCTGGGATCTTTTCTCAAGCCCTCTCCTCCTCTTCCATCTCTCTACTCCCTCCGAGGCAAAAGGCTTAGGGTATGTGCCCACAGGACGGTTCTTGCATCATTCTGACCGTCAGAAAACCGGTGGTGAACTTCTGGAGCCTACAGTCCTGAGCTCTGAAGAGTCCAGCGGTTTTCCAGCGTTATCCAGCGTTTTTTCAGTGTTTTCCTAGCGGTTTTACAGCGTTTTTTCAGCGGTTGTATAGCGTTTTTTGTCATGATCCTTGGCCATTTGCCATTTGCTCTAACCACTTTAAAAACGCACTTGAAAATTGACATGCTCAATCTTCACAAACCGCCTGAAAACCCGTGAACTGGATGAAGATGAGCATAATATAACCGGCATAGTGGGCACAGCGGTTTCCAATTGCCATAGGTTTCAATGTTAATCCAAACGCTGGTTTGGATTAACATAAATTAAAATAAAACAACGTTAAAACGCGGCGGAAACCGCTGGAAAACCGCACTACAACCGTCCTGTGGGCACATACCCTTAAGGGCAAAAACCCTCTTGTTCCCCCTAGAGGTGATTTTATTCCCTCCCGGGTAACCTCCCACCGTGTAATCTAGTGTGGGAGTGCTGGTTAATGGGTACCACCCACCATCCTATGATCCACCTGCAGCTGGCAGTATCTGCACCTCTTTTACGGGTGCATACCCCTCTATGACGCCTGCTTGGCAGGGCGCCACATTAAGACCTTATTGCGCTCCCTGTCTTTTTCAGTTTCAGCTATTTATCTCTCACACATTTTATTTTTGCATGGGGGGGATTTTAATTTTTCCTTTTCCAGTTTTCTAATGTTTTTAAACAATAAAACCTCTTCTGCATGCTGTCCATAAATTGCAACTCTTTCCTTTTTGGCAAATCTATAACTTAATTTTTTAGTGCACGCACAATCCAATTTGTGCCTAATTTATTAAGAATATTGGAGAATAAATCACAGTGAGGGCTGGGCCTCATGTAACAGTCTAGGGGTGAGGACCCTCCGTCCTACCATAAATCTCTAGTAAATAATTGTGCATCTTATACCAGCTGGGTTTTCTTATTAAGTGCCGGACAGTAATAAATTTCCCCCATAGTAGCATATGTTAAAAAAAAAATTGACAATTGTCCATCAGGAGCATCCTTTGTCGGGCATAAGGTCGGGTTACACACTACGATGTCCCAGCGATCCGACTTACCTTAATCGCTTGAGCATCGTTCATTGATCGCTGGTGAGATGTCACACGTACAGATATATTGAACAACGTACCAATGATGCGGCTATCCAGCGATCGTCAGGACGACACAGCGAACGATATTTCAGGTTGTTTGTATGTGTCACACAGCAGCTACTCGAATGACTCCGACCTCAATGTGGGTATAGTTTTGGACACAGTATTGCAGGTAGGCATGCCTGAGTTTGTTTATCCGCGCCCCTTCAACTACAATTGGTGGCCACTACTGCGTTCCCATTGGTCAGCCTTTGCTGTAAAGATGGCCACTATATTAGCGCTTTCGCCCTTTGAACCATCTCGCCATTCAAGTCAGCCTTCATTTGGTTCCGCCTGTGCAAGCCGCTGCCGCGTTCACAAACTGACAGGAACGCTCGTCTGTGCACTGTTGGCAATTCAATGGATGGCCATGTGCATGTGTTATTTACAAGATGTTAAGGTTCACACAACACTATGTAGATATGTGTATGCATATTAGGATGCATCATAGTATATGTCTTTGTGTAGATGTACAGTACAGAACAAAGGTTTGGGCACACCTTCTCAATCAAAGATTTTGTTTATTTTCATGACTATGAAAATTGTAGATTCACACTGAAGTCTTCAAAACTATGAATTAACACATGTGGAATTATTTACTTACCAAAAAAGTGTGAAACAGCTGAAAATATATCTTCTATTCTAGGTTATTCAAAGTAGCCACATTTTGCTTTGATTACTGCTTTGCACTCTCTTGGCATTCTCTTGATGAGCTTCAAGAGGTAGTCACCGGAAATGGCTTTCACTTCACAGGTGTGCCTTGTCAGGTTTAATAAGTGGGATTTCTTGCCTTATAAATGGGGTTGGGACCATCAGTTGTGTTGTGCACAAGTCTGGTGGATACACATCTGATAGTCCTACTGAATAGACTGTTAGCTGCTTTTTTCTTGCCATAATACAAATTCTAAGTAAAGAAAAACGAGTGGCCATCATTACTTTAAGAAATGAAGTTCAGTAACTCCGAAAAATTGGGAACATTTTGAAAGTGTCTCCAAGTGCAGTTGCAAAAACCATCAAGTGCTACAAAGAAACTGGCTCACATGAGGACTGCCCAAGGAAAGGAAGACCAAGAGTCACATCTGCTGCGGAGGATAAGTTCATCCGAGTCACCAGCCTCAGAAAATCGCAGGTTAACCCATTATCTACCAATGTCCATATTTTGGGACGCCTAATCTTTTGTTTCTAGCAACTAAGATTTTATAATTAGGTCCAATTTTTTCTGTTGTGTTTGTAAAATGAATGTTTTCAAAACAGGAAATCATGTCATTGGCTAGGGTCACATTTCCGTTTTTTTTGTAAAATCCTGATCCGGTTTTGAGCTTTCAAAAAGCTCCAAACCGGACCAGGAAACGCTCCTCATAGGAGCCTATGCAAAACACCGGATGGCTTCACAAGCCATCGGGTGGCCGTATCCGGCACTGCTGCCTGCGTTTAAAATCATGCAGGCAGCAGTTTTCGCAGCGTTTCTGGGACCGCACTGCGGTAACCGGATGGCTCAGGATGTGTAATCCTGAGCCATCCGGTAACTGCATAGGTTGCGGATCCCGGGATCAGCAAACTTAATAATGAGTTAAATTGAGTACAGAAATGACTGTTTGAGGTCTGTAGGGGGGCTTAGACCCCCCTACAGACCGGGCTCCCACTTCTATAGTGTTCTTCAACAATTTCGCACCGGGCACGGGCTCCTCGGAGCCCGTGCATGTCAACCAAGGTGCCCCCCCCCCCCCATCACTATACAGGGGTGCATACACCCCTCTATTACAATTATGCTTACATTGATGTGTTTTACACAACGAATAATCACAATCGCATTGTTAAGTATATATTTACATGTTGTCCGAGCCAGAGTCCAGTGATTTCCATGGGCGGGGCTGTGTGCAGTAGCCTCCGCCCACTCCTTCTTGATGGCCGCCCCCTCTGGCCGTAATCCAGTGTTGTGAAGGCGGCCTCGTCGTTAAAGGGGCGTGGCTAACTGTGCCGCGGTTAGCCACGCCCCTTTAACGACGAGGCCGCCTTCACAACACTGGATTACGGCCAGAGGGGGCGGCCATCAAGAAGGAGCGGGCGGAGGCTACTGCACACAGCCCCGCCCATGGAAATCACTGGACTCTGGCTCGGACAACATGTAAATATATACTTAACAATGCGATTGTGATTATTCGTTGTGTAAAACACATCAATGTAAGCATAATTGTAATAGAGGGGTGTATGCACCCCTGTATAGTGATGGGGGGGGGGGCACCTTGGTTGACATGCACGGGCTCCGAGGAGCGCGTGCCCGGTGCGAAATTGTTGAAGAACACTATAGAAGTGGGAGCCCGGTCTGTAGGGGGGTCTAAGCCCCCTACAGACCTCAAACAGTCATTTCTGTACTCAATTTAACTCATTATTAAGTTTGCTGATCCCGGGATCCGCAACCTATGCAGTTACCGGATGGCTCAGGATTACACATCCTGAGCCATCCGGTTACCGCAGTGCGGTATTCTGCACACATTTTTGGAAAAAAATGTGTGCGACGGGCATTGCATTCACCGCATCCGGATCCGGATGCGGTGAATGCAATTCATGTTTGCAATGTGACCCTACCCATTGTCATTTTTAATTGAATACTCTTCCACCCAGAGAGCTTTCATACACCAATTTTCGAAAAGGAAAATTGCTAATTTGGCAAGTAATGGGTTAACAGCAGCTCAGATTAGGTCAATGCCACACAGAGTGCAACCAGCAGACACATCTCTATAACAACTGTTAAGGCTACTTTCACATACCGATTTTGAAGGGAGCCGATGCTGTCCGATAAATTCGGACAGCATCGGCTCCCTTCTGATGCCTGGAATCGGATGCCAAATAGGCATTAAATCGTAGCCTCCGGGCTGAAAAAAAAAAAAACGTTTATGCTCACCTCCCCCCGAGCTCCCGCCGTCTTCCTGCAGGCTCCCGGTGGCTACCGGTGGCTCCCGCAGGCTGCAGAGGTCTTCTTCATGTGTACAGGACCTGCGGTGATGTCACAGTCACGTGACCGCAGGTTCCACCATGTTAACCCGCGGTCACATGACTGTGACATCACCGCAGGTCCTATACAGCAGAAGACAACCTCTGCAGACACCGGGAGCCTGCAGGAAGATGGCGGGAGACGGTGGGGGCTCGGCGAGAGGTGAGCATAAACTTTTTTTTTTTTTTAACCCTTGCGCTCCCAGTTTAGAGCATTTTTACTGTACTGAATGCTCAGTACAGTAAAATCGGGTCCGAGGAGACATCAGATGTTTCCTCGGACCCTTCTCCATAGGGCCCCATGTTATAGGGATCGGGTCGGATCGGATGTGCACTAAATGCCATCCAACTTGGTCCGATCCGATTCTGTCCGATTTTATTTTCGGTGCAAAAATCGGAGCAGGCTTCGATTTTTGCACCGATAAAAAAAATCGGACAGAATCAGATTGGACCAAATCGGATGGCATTTAGTGCACATCCGATGCGGTCCGATGCCCATAGGGCTGCATGGGGCCAAATTTGGATCCCATGCTGTCCGATTTTTATCAGACAGAATCGGATTTTAAAAATCCATAGTGTGAAGGCAGCCTAAGAGGAGACTTTGTGCAGCAGGCCTTCATGGTAAAATAGCTGCTAGGAAACCACTGCTAAGGACAAAGAAAGGAAAAAAATTATAAACTTGGTTCTTATAAGTGAAGCGACCAGTGGTGTGTGTGTATGATCTTTCTCAACAGAATCCCCATACTCAGGTTTAACCGATAATAACGTTTCTTTACTGGCAAACGTTTATATCACAGTCAACCAAACTATATGCGCACTTGTATATATTAGAGTCTCTGGATCTTCACTTCTTCCGGGTACGCCGCAAGAAAAGAAAAAAACACAACAATGAAGGTATCTTTCCCTAACTTTCCCTAAAATCACGTACCAGTCTATCACAGAAGAAGATGTCGCTCCCACGTCGCAGGCCTGGGGATCTCACGAGGACGGGTCCCGCTGCAGCGCTGAAGGGGGAAACTCCTCAGTCTCTTTCTTTGGTCTCCTTCCGCAGGTAACGGAATCTTTCTTTGTTAGTCTCTCCCAGTCTCAGGGCACACCGAGCAGCAGAAGGGGGCCCACAGCAGCACAGAAGTCTCTCTCAGTCTCGGGGCACCCCGAGCAGCAGGAGGGAGATCACGGCAGTACAAATGGCTCCCTTATGTCGGTCACTGCTCCTGCACATGCACTCCGGGTGCTCGGCGGGCAAGGTTTTGCAGAGCGGCCAGAGTCACAGCACCAAAGTCCAGTGGCCCAGGATCAGTCACGGGGGCTTCTGCGGGGTGATTTTTCCGGCAAGGTGTAGCAAAGTAGCCCTCTTTCAACAGACATCCACAAGCAGGTCTCCCCTGGCTCAGCTCTGGATCTGCACTGACTTCCTGCTGCTCTCTCTTCCTGAGTAAACACATTTGCTGAAAAGGGAATTTCCCACTTCCCTGCGTTTGTTTCAGCACTTGTCCGCAAGGGGCAGTAGCGGACTGTGCACAGTTCATTTCCATATCCATTTCTATGATACAATCTGAATTGCTCACCTCACTACACACCCCCCCACTTAAAGGTTGACCGTCCCTGTCAACAACCATCGGCTCCAAGGCAGTGATGGCTGTGGATATCACAGGGATTGATCTCCGGCGGAGTAGGGACCTCTGTTGGGGGAAACCGTCATCCCCCCGTTCACCTTCGCTCCCTTGTTCAGGGCTCACAATATCTCCAATAAACTCAGTCCTGTTTTCTACCCAGGGAGAGTAGGATCGCCGGCGGTAGAGGCGCCGGTTGGGGGCAAATCTGCTTCCTTTAACGGGAACACCCCCAGGACCGGTGACGTCGGCGGCCTCTGTACCCCTCTCTCCCTTCACAACATCAAACTATACCACCTCCCCATCACCAACGCTGCGGAGGCACTTACGAGGATTGTTACGCTTTATGGCAGTATGATGTACAAACACGTCACCCTTTGTGTCATTCCTGTTGATGAAGCCATACCCATCGCGGACATTAAACCACTTCACCGTCCCCTGGAACCGAGTGGCCAGCACTTGCTTATCGGTCTGGCTCTGTCTCTTCACACCCTTTTCCCTGATCTCCCCTG
Source organism: Allobates femoralis (assembly GCA_033576535.1). Classification (NCBI taxonomy): domain Eukaryota; kingdom Metazoa; phylum Chordata; class Amphibia; order Anura; family Aromobatidae; genus Allobates; species Allobates femoralis. The sequence continues at coordinate 60,768,128 of JARQOC010000010.1, read as the reverse complement.
CCGAGCGAGCCGCTTTGGCGGGGGCGTCTAGTTTAAAGGTGGCTGCTGTTGTGGGGCATGACTTGCTGGTTCTGGTATATCGGACCACGGGTGGAGGATGCGGACAACGGTTTGCCCTATGGCGGGGGTCGCCGCATGTCCAGCACCTTCCCATAGGCCGGCTGGGTTGCTGTCTCGCTTGCCTGTCCGCCTGTTGGTCTAGCATGAGCTGTAGCCGTAGTATCTGTTTCTGCAACTCTGCTACTATCTGCTTCAATTCTTCCGTCTCACTGTTCGGAGTGCTGGCACCGGATATGGACCTGCAGGCCGTAGTATAAGTCTGGTTATAAGTTACTACCGGGAGGAGATTCTCTTGATCACACATCCTGCCGACTACGCCAGATGAAGCGACCAGTGGTAAGGCCGCGGGTGTGTGTGTATGATCTTTCTCAACAGAATCCCCATACTCAGGTTTAACCGATAATAACGTTTCTTTACTGGCAAACATGTTTATATCACAGTCAACCGAACTATATGCACACTTGTATATATTAGAGTCTCTGGATCTTCACTTCTTCCGGGTACGCCGCAAGAAAAGAAAAAAACACAACAATGAAGGTATCTTTCCCTAAAATCACGTACCAGTCTATCACAGGAGAAGATGTCGCTCCCACGTCGCAGGCCTGGGGATCTCACGAGGACGGGTCCCGGTGCAGCGCTGAAGGGGGAAACTCCTCAGTCTTCTTCTTTGGTCTCCTTCCGCAGGTAACGGAATCTTTCTTTGTTAGTCTCTCCCAGTCTCAGGGCACACCGAGCAGCAGAAGGGGGCCCACAGCAGCACAGAAGTCTCTCTCAGTCTCGGGGCACCCCGAGCAGCAGGAGGGAGATCACGGCAGTACAAATGGCTCCCTTATGTCGGTCACGGCCCCTGCACATGCACTCTGGGTGCTCGGATGGCAAGGTTTTGCAGAGCGGCCAGAGTCACAGCACCAAAGTCCAGTGGCCCAGGATAAGTCACGGGGGCTTCTGCGGGGTGATTTGTCTGGCAAGGTGTAGCAAAGTAGCCCTCTTTCAACAGACATCCACAAGCAGGTCTCCCCTAGCTCAGCTCTGGATCTGCACTGACTTCCTGCTGCTCTCTCTTCCTGAGTAAACACATTTGCTGAAAAGGGAATTTCCCACTTCCCTGCGTTTGTTTCAGCACTTGTCCACAAGGGGCAGTAGCGGACTGTGCACAGTTCATTTCCATATCCATTTCTATGATACAATCTGAATTGCTCACCTCACTACATAAGTGTGGTGCAAAGAAATGTTTATGTTGCCACATGATCTGTGATGGCAAAAAATCCTTTGGTATAAATATAGGGGATGATACCTTCATCATCGATCACCATTTGAATTGTCAGTCATCCTTTGTCATATATCTGCTAAGTTGTAACTGCGGTAAACATGAGGGCAAGACTACACAAAAATTACAGCAACGGATGTCCTCCCACAGATTTAATGTGAAAGAAGGGTTAATGACACATGGAGTGTCTAAACACTGCACAATACATCATGCAAAAAAGGTGTCCTTTAAAGTTACACCTATACATTTCATACATGAATCTATCCCTGACAGAGATCGGAGAGATGTTTACTGGATTTATAAATTAAAAACCTTGGTGCCGCAAGGACTGAATGAAATAAGCGACCTATTCAGGTGATTGATGTTATCCTGAAGGTTAGGACGTCTTCACGCTTATAAATGGGAGCCTGAGTCCGGATTGTGTATTCCTCCCTCTGGAATCTAATTGTCAGCCACATCTGAGATGGCTGAACTAATAAGGGCATGTGGAAAATAGCCATAGGGACTGTAACCTTGTGAGTTTGTGTCCCCTAATCTACCCCCTTTTTTTTTTTTCTCCTCTTAGAAAAAAGTGCATTGGATTGAAAGAATATGCTAATTGATTTTAATTGACATCAGGACGGGATGATGGGAGTGCCATCTACCTCCAGGTTATATTTATAGCCTGTTTTTTTGTATATGTCTGTAAACCTTGTGGATCTCTGATGAAGTGGTCTGAAGTACCACGAAACGCGTAAGAATTAGACATTAAAGGTATAACTTTTAACATCTTGTGATTCCTTGGATTTCCTGGAACCAACGGACAGACGGAAGCGCACGAATTACCACCTTTCATCTAATGCTTTAATCTGTATAATACATGAAGAGGATTTATATTACAATATTACCTTTCCTTCTGCTTTCATACATGCCACAAATATACCTATCTTAAAGAAACCATCACTCAACCTGACATCTACATCCAGCTACTGGCACATATCGCTGCTCCCGTTCACATCCAAACTTCTTAGAAAGCATGTCCACACTGTACTTTCCTCCCACCTCTCATCTAACTCTCTCTTTGACAACTGTCAATCTGGCTTCCGCCCCCCCACCACGCCACTGAAACAGCCTTAACCAAAATTACTAACAACTTGCTGCCAAAGCTAATGGGCATTTCTCCATGCTCCTTCTTCTAGACCTGTCCTCTGCCTTTAATACAGTTGACCACTCCCTCCTCTTACAGATCCTCTTTTCCATTGGTATCACTGACCTTGCCCCCTCCTGGATCTCCTCATAACTTTCTGACCGAACATTTAGCATCTCTTACTCCCACACTACCTCCTTGGCCCATCCCGTCTCTGTTGCGGTCCCTCAATGCTCTGTCCTGCTTTTCTTCATTTATAAAATTTACCTAGAACAACTCATAAAGTCCCATGGCTTCCAGTATCACCTGTATGCTGATGACACTCAGATCTATCTCTCTGGCCCAGACGTCACCTCTCTGTTGTCCAGAGTCCATGAGAGTCTATCAGTAACATCCTGCGTCTCCTCTCGCTTCCTAACACTCAATGTAGACAAAACTGAACTCCTCTTTCCTCCATCTCGCCCATCTTCCATACTGATCTATCACAATATATGATTTCACACTTTGTACCGGACGTTCACTGCCTCGGAGTAACCATTGAATCTGGCTTATCCTTCAAATCACCCATCCAAGCTCTCGCCACCTCCAACTCAGAAATATTTTCAGAATCCCTGCTTTCCTTAACCCCCAATCTACTAAAATACTAGTGTATACCCTCATCATCTCCTGACTTGACTACTGCAACATCTTCCTCTGTAGCCTCCCTGCTAACACTCTCAGGTATGTCTTTCAATCTGCTGCCTGACTAATCCACCTCTCTCCTCGTTACTCCTGTTTCTTCCCTCTGCAAATATCTTCATTGGCTCTCAATTCCTCAATGTATTCATTTAAAAAAATTAATATTAACTTACAAACCTGCCTACAATCTGTCTCCCCCATATATCTCTGAACTATTCATCCGACTCGTAATCTTCGATTGTCCCAAGACCTCCTTCTTTCCTCCATGTTTGTACGTTCCTCATCCAACCGCCTGCAAGACTTCGCCCAAACATCCCCCATCTTCTGGAATTCTGCACCCCAAAACGTCCAACTATGCCCTAAATTCAGAACTTTCAAGGGGAACCTGAAGACCCATCTCTTCAGAACAGCATACAGTCTGGAATGACTCCACCACCACTAGACCTAGCGCTCTACCACCATTGGAGCTGACCCAACCTACTGTCTACCTCCCTGTTACTCCATAGACTAAGCCTGCCAGGAACGGTCCTCTCCCCTCTATACCAGTCTGTCATTGTTGTTTTCTTCAATGTATTTTTCACTTGTTTTGTATGTAACCCTTTCTCATGTACAACACCATGGAATCAATGGTGCTCTGTAAATAATAATTACAGTAAAAAACGTTTCCCATCTTAGCCATTCATAGATTAGAAAAATATCCCCTTCTAAGTGCAGCTGAGCTAAGGAAGAAGCTTTTTCAAGGGCCTCTACCTCCTGTGAACAGTGAATAAAGATAGTTGTTGCCATCTCAGCCATGAATACTGAAATTGGGATCACCTATGAGGGACAGAAGATTATACAATTTGAAGTGGCTGATCACCAGTGGAAAGATGATGATGGACAGACTTTTGAGGAGCCCAGATTGTCTTCTGTGCTGAGCCCCACAAGCAGCCGGGTGCAGGTGCAGCTACTGTATGTCTGGCAGCGGTTTGGACGGACAGTGAGCTCCTCTGTGGTCACTTTATTGTATCATGGTAATAATGTGTAAATACAACAATAAGAAGACATTGATAAAGTGCAGAACCGGCAAGATGGAAAGCAGATGACTCCTCCAAGACATCTCTGCTGCATTCTTGCTACTCCATAAAGGCTCCTTGTGCTGCAGCTAGTGACAGTAGAGATTGAGCACCAGGCAGATGCACTTTAGCATGTAAAGCGCCATGGAATATAATGGTGCTATATAAATAAATAATAATATGTAAGGTCCAAAATGTCTCAAGCCCCCAGGCATTGCACAGTGGCTCACACTGTTGCTTTGCAGCGCTGGGGTCTTGGGTTTAAATCCCACCAAGTACAACATCTACAAGGAGTTCGTATGTTCTCCCTGACTTCTTGGTCAGCACTTGGATGTAGGCATCTTGGGCACTCTCCCTGTTTATTAATCCCCCATGACATTATTGTTCCAGGTGATTAGTAAGAAGTGTCCACCAAGTTAGGCTGTGCTTGTATTGCTGCCACGGTGTAATGAAGTGGACAACAGACTGGGGAAGGGCATCACATTGCGCTCCCCTTTCCAGTACATACAGGCGGATGACATCCCAGCTCTCCACAGTCTCCATGTCTGACTGGCCACTGCTTCTCGTCTACTAGAGAAGGAACGTGTGCAATCATGGGTGGAATTAGAGCATCCATAACCACAGAGCTGGGTTGTTATAACTTACTAGCTGGGTGCCCGATGCACATGCATCGGGATTCTAGCAGTGCGAGTCTCTGACTCGCAATGGCCGCTTCGCGGCCAATGCTTCGCGCTGCTAAGGCGACTCGCCATGCCCGCTGCGCGGGCATAGTGAGTCGCCTTAGAACTGCTCGCAATGGCCGCTGCGCGGCCAATGCTTCGGGCGTATCCACATGACCACGCTGACTCGCAGCGCGAGCGGACTCAAAAGTGATTATATAATAGATTTCTTGCATCTGGACAGTGGGTTTTGCTTATTTTTGTGTATTCTTCTGGTTGTTCCAGAACGAAATGTCTTCTTATGTCCAGGTTCAGTGCTAAGATTCAGCACATCCTGGACTCCCAGGTCTATAATTCTCCTACTGGACAATTATTTCTGCAGAAATTTCAAGCATCTTGGGAACATAAGTAAATATGCGAAGCAGGAATGTTAATGAACGTTAATAGTCCTGAATAGAGGATGGCGGCATTCCACTCCTAATTGCCCAGAAGAGTTATAGGAGGACACGAAAGCCACATAAAAGGAGATAATGGGCACAGATATAAAGATACAGCTCAAGTTCATGCCAAATGCCAGAGATTTGAATAAAATTTCATGGCAGATTTTATGAGATAACACTAGAATACATTATCCTGGAGAATCGAAGAGCAGGCATCTAAGGTGAGGATAAAACAAAGACATTTCCGATATGCCCATAGGGGGGGTGCTCCACCGCTCAGCCTCCAGTGTGTGTATGGCTGTTTAACCAGCTAAACTTTAACAGGTCACATCAACCAGAGCGTGAGAATGATGCCAGCAGCACAGAGTATTTGAGAAGCGCTTGAACAGTGATTGAGTTGCAAAACAGACAACATTAAAAGGGAACTCCGGGAAGATATAAACTTTTTAGTACAGTCCCTGTCCTCCTACATGATGAAGAAGAGCTGGACACTGCAGTTCCTGGATCTATAGATCGCTTACAAATCAATATAACCATATCTGCTCCTCAGCTCTCATCCCTCCCTTCAGAGACAGAGAAATTCAGCCTCATGCAGCAGCAGGGACAGGAGTTGTGTCGGGGGTGTGAACCCTGGGGGCATATCTTGCATTTCTGCCCCCTCACACTTCTATATGAACAGGGGGTGTGGCCATTGGCCCCATGGTCACAGTGCAATCCTACCCCTGATATACCATCCTATTTAATGTAACAGGGCTTTTCTCCCTTCAAATGGCAATCATGTCACCAAGCAGATATAAATACACACCGTAAACTTTTGCTTTACAATGATATGATCGTGCATAATGTATGCTGCCATATATCAGGCTAGGAGAAGAGGCAAAGCACTGCATTGATTGATTCAGCACTGCCATGGTCTCCCCTCCCCATATCAACTTGGCAGCTTCCTGTCCCCTGAAACTTTAACACTATGCATGACTGAATTTCTCTGTCCCCTACAGGAGGGGTGAGAGCTGAGCAGATATAAATTTGATTTGTAAGCGATTTATACATCCTAGAACTGCAGTGTACAGCTCTGCTTCATCATGTAGGAAGACAGGGATTGTACTAAAATTTTTTATCTCCATGGAGTTCCCCTTTAAATAGTGAAAGTGTTTCACCCAGGGGTCTATGGGAACTCGGAACCTGGGCGTGGAGTTGGAGGGATATTACTGGTGGCCAGCCCAGACCCGAAGCCCTGGTGGTCATAGCTCCCCACAGGTGGAGCAGAGTCCCCGGGGCTGTGGTTAGGTGACAGGGATGGATGCAGGGTATTGGCTATGCTGCCGGGCAGCCGTGGCAGTCTCTGTAGAGGATCAGGGACTGAGGAATCGACACACACACTGTAAGTTGTTTCTGTACCTTTTACTGGTGGAATTGCAGGTAATATCCAGGGTACTCTCCGGTGGTCAGGAAACACTTCTGGATCTCAACAGTGAGTGAGGGATAAGGCCTCCTCGTCTCTTTTTTTTTCCTTTTGTGAAGCCCCTGACCTGTGTGTAACTTGGCCTGACCGAATTACCGCCGCTGGGCCGCCTTCACTGTCCAGCCACTCAGCTGATGCATCACCCGCTACGTCTCCACTAGTACAAGCAGATACGCAGCTCTGCGCCTCACTACCTCGCTTTGTCATCTCTCTTTGCCTTGGCACCGAATCCACAGAAGAATCTGGGCTGGGCAACTGGACTTGTGCAGCGAGTGGACCCTGCGACCGGCTCAGGGGGTGCAGGGAGGGGGCATACACGAAGCTCACCATTTCCTGTAGCTTGGTCTTGGTCTTCGCACTCAGGTGCCTTCTCTGGTAGATCATCACCAAGATAGAAATTCTGAAGGCACACTGGGGACTCCAGGATCTATGCCATTAGCGCCCCTCACTGGTTGCTGTGGTCACTGTCCTCCCCAGAGCTGGCAAGACTGACTGGATGCTGCTTCCGCTTGTCCTACAGGGAGCTTGCTGCTCATGACCTGCAGCTGGCTCTGCCGGCTGCCAGGTGGGGCTATCTGCTGGTCATCATCATCCACCTGGCTTTCAGACTACAGCCCCATTAGTCTCTGCTCTGTTATCAGCCACCTCTCTAAATCTATCCTCACTAATTAATGTTTCTTTAAAAGGACCACTTTTCTCTATGATGAATGCTTTTCTCATCTCCAGCTCATCAATTTCCTCTTTAAGTTGTTTTATCCCCTCCCAAGAGCTTGATCTTCCTTGGCTTGGAGGTTGAAGAAACTTTGGCGCTTGCACAGCGCAGCTCCTCCTCCTCCCGGCATTTCCTGATGGTCTTGCTTGCTTCTTCATACTCACGGAGGTGGCTGATAACCTGGGAAGCATAGATGGACACAGACTCCTGGGAGCTTTGCAGCCCCCAACCCCCTTCAGTGAGGTCGGACACCCCTCTGTGAGCACTCAGCCTTCCTTCTGGAGGAGCGCTATCGCCCACGCTGCCTGGTTTATCCTCCATGTTGGAAACCTTGCAGCTTCTCGGGGTCTCCACAGACCCGGGGGGAATATGACCCACATTACTGTGTCTCCTGGTGGAACGTCTCACCCCCGAGTCCTCCGATCTGCAGGCCGGTGACTGACTTCTCCTTCCCCCGCCCCAGGTGGAGAGGGTCTTGGTTCTCAGGAGCTCAGGAGCACAGCACAAGATCACAGGCGACCACACCCTCAATCATCACAGTGAGCAACAATTGATCAGAGCTGCACTCACTATTCTGCTGGTGCAGCCACTGTATACATACATTACATTACTGATCCTGAGTTACCTCCTGTATTATACTCCAGAGCTGCACTCACTATTCTGCTGGTGCAGTCACTGTGTACATACATTACATAACTGATCCTGAGTTACCTCCTGTATTATACTCCAGAGCTGCACTCACTATTCTGCTGGTGCAGCCACTGTATACATACATTACATTACTGATCCTGAGTTACCTCCTGTATTATACTCCAGAGCTGCACTCACTATTCTGCTGGTGCAGTCACTGTGTACATACATTACATTACTGATCCTGAGTTACCTCCTGTATTATACTTCAGAGCTGCACTCACTATTCTGCTGGTGCAGTCACTGTGTACATACATTACATTACTGATCCTGAGTTACCTCCTGTATTATATCCAGAGCTGCACTCACTATTCTGCTTGTGCAGCCACTGTATACATACATTACATTACTGATCCTGAGTTACCTCCTGTATTATATCCAGAGCTGCACTCACTATTCTGCTGGTGCAGTCACTGTGTACATACATTACATTACTGATCCTGTGCTGATCCTGAGTTACATTCTGTATTCTATTCCCGAGCTGCACTCACTATTTGGCTGGTGCAGTTACTGTGTACATACTTTGTTTATTTGCTGCAACAGTAATGTAAAGACCAAAGCAGCATCGAAGAACCGTTTCTCTTCCTGACGAGGGGGCATGACCTTTGTATTTATTTTATATGTAAATGAGCATTAGCAAGGATGAACATGTATTATAGAAAACCCCTTTAATACATGTGCGGTGAGGACCTGTAGAATAAGGAGAATGGAGTATCTCATTGGCAGTGGCTTTGTGTTCCTCCTCAGATGCATTCGCTCTTGGATGGGATCTCTAGTAACTGTTGCTGCCTAAACATAGAAATACATAATTTAGCACTGGAGGTAAGCAGCAGATTTCATGCTTTCCAGAGCGTGTCATTACATTTATTACACTTGTGTGTTTTTCCAGTTTCCTAAGTCCTTGTGTTTGATAGTTTTGGCTCATCCCCTAGATCTGCTTTCTCATTCACACCTACTGAGTTTCTGAGGAGGGGCGATCTTCTGATTTCAATAGTGTCCTCCTCAATCATATTCTAAATGGCGAATATCAGGGTCAACTGCAGAACAGAAAATGTATGAAAGAGCCAAAAATACTTAGCAAATGTTGAAAGATTACGAAAATGCGTTCTGACTCACTGAACTCGCAGAAGTTTCCTCTGCATTAATGGTGTACAAAACATAGAGGCAGATCGTGCAGCAGATATGATTCCATAGAGAAAGACAACCAAGGTCTCAATCCCACAACTCCAGTAATGGGTGAAGAGACCCTTGTGTGATTCCTTCTTCAGACGTTGGAATCATTGATAAACGAATGATGGGAAAATTGGCTGATGGCCAAACACAAAGTCTAAGGTGCGAGTAGAAAGGTCAGGCACAATCGCACTGTGTCACTTGATTAAACCCTCAGAGCGTGCGACTCCCGTCTCTGGTGGTGCACGTGTGCGAGTTGAGAAAAGTCAAATACTGTATCAAATAGAAATAACACGGCAACTCACCACGGGACGCTCTTCAAGATTTTTATTCCATGCGATTCATCACGGACAAGCAGGGAAGGGAGGTAGTGCTGAGGATAGGTGACGGTTCCCCGTTTCGCAGCGAGACTCGCTGCTTCTACGGACCACACTGTGTGGTGAGTTGCCGTGTTATTTCTATTTGATACAGTATACAAAGTCTAAGGTGCTTGGTGTGATCATTGCCAAAGTACCTCCTTATTCAGGAGTAAACTTCTTAGAAGGTTATAATTTAACGGCCTTCAGCTCAATGTCGAGCCATAGCGACTTGATGGATGAATGCTCTGTAGGAAGATCGATTTTGTGCAGCTTAGATAGGTACACCAGGATCTTCTCCAAGCTTTGGTCCACTAGGGTCTTCACCAAGCCTAGATATGTTCACCAAGGTCTTCTCCACCATGTTCTTGATTGTATCAAGCCATAGAATTGCTGGTCTTCCACTTTGCTTTGTTCCTTCAATTCTTCCAACCATGATGTTCTTCTTCAATGATGCTCTCTTTGTATAATGTACCTAAAGTGCAGGGTTAGAAAAAGGATTACACCAATTGGGTTTACCCAGGTCCATTCCATTTCTATTTTCCAATTTACAGGAGATGGAAGTGATGACTGCAATTAGCATATTTGAGCTCACAATTCCACCTACCAATAATGACCGAAGAGAAGACCCTAACATTAAGTTATTTGGCAGAAGTTGGGTTGGAGGGTTTAATGTCGACCTTGTTTGAGTTTGGTTCACTTATATACAGACATGCACACATGCACCTTTGTTGTTGTACATTTCGCAACACATGAAATTAACTCCTAACATGGTGGACACCAACAAGTGTAAACATGGGAAAAGCAGATGGCATCTCAAGTCTTATTTTTCTCCATTCTCAGACTTTCTTTCTAGGAATATTCTTCAAATGTCTCGTCACCAATTTTATGCTTCTTAAGATAGAAATAGTAGAATTGTTCATTAAAGTTTTGGTTTGAGAAATGCCAGTAGACATTCCAGACTTCAATGGTTTGCGGTTTACACTTAGAAGAATAATTTGGACTAATCAGTAAAAGTTTTGTGATTCTTGGGCTTATTTATAGATCAGTGAATATTTCTTTGTTTCATTCTAAAATGGGACGTATGTAACACAAAACAAAGAGAAGAGGCATGCAAACAAATAAGCATCAGCCAGACAGGACCACGCAAAGGCATTTTGGCCTTCAAGTTGGCTACTTAATAACTATCCACCACTGCATTTAGACCATGGGTATGGACTTTGGGACTCTTCTACATCCAAGATTTCAAAAGTGATGCCTGTATGACAAGTTATTGGGATCAAGTCATGCATGCATTTTACTCTTGTCACCATTGCGCTAACTCCCACCTGCTTTTCCCAAAATCCACTTCATCTTGCAAAGGTTCATTTTGACTTATAAAAACATATTCCGTGATTCAGTTCACACCTATATCTTGTTTCATGTTGCATTTCTCTTCCCATCCTAATGAATGAGTGATGTAAAGTTCCTATTAAACTGCAGGTCAAGTTATCGGGTTGGGTTACCACCACTTTTGTAATCCATGAACTGTCTTGTTAGAAGTTTAGGCTTTGGCTGTGGCCATTACTTCAGCTTTGATACTTTACGGCACAGTTATAATCTGGCACTTCAGTTTAGCTGCAACGTTTATTGGAGGGTGAGGTGGTCTTGTCTTCTGTCCCATTGGGGGCTCTGCCTTCTGCTGTGTCTTTACCCCATGATTGCTAAGATTTCCTTTTGAGGAGTCATTGGATGGTCTTGGAGGACGTTTTGAGATCTTTGGAGATGCAAAAATAACATTAAATAAGCAAGGTAGCTTAGACAACAAAGAAAAAATACATGAATCCTACAGAGTTTATACAATGCAAAGTTTTACTTTTAAATCAAAGACCAAGGATTTGATAGCACAAAGAATAAGTTCAATGTAATTATGAATCACAACAGTAATTGTTACCTGACGGCTAATTCATCCTGAATACACTTTTTATCCACCAGAACTTGAGACTTTTTGGGCAACTCTTGGGACAGATCTTGTGTTTTCCTTGGCAGAAGTGAGGCCCACACACTGGTCACCGCCATAAATCTTCCATCTGTTTCAAGCTTATCTGCAAAGCCACATATCTAAATCCCTGTTTCCCTCATTGAATATAATTGATTGAGCTCCAAAGAATGTAAAAACAAAAATAATATTTCTTTAATGTTCTGCTGGCCGGAGAAGTTGATCATTGGATCTGAAGAATTTCTGCTTCATATTCCAGAATGTGACTCTGCGTTACATCAACTCCTTCTATTATCCTCCTTTACACGTCCTATCTCAGAGAATAAACGACTCGGTGACGGATGTTTCGGGCTGTGTGATCAGAACACATCGGTTTGTGGACAGATTTGTTGTTCATCTTAAGAAGTCAAGATGTTTTCAAGCAGTTCTAAAGCCTCTCTCAATCATTCGTCTCAATCTGGTGACATTTTGACCCAACTGGTCGTCTTCCAAGTCCGGACTCCTCTAATGAGCTCAACCTGATGAGATGACATGTATATTGTAAAATGATTGCGTGTTACATTCTTAGCTCTACATGTTTGTAACTCTCCACCATTAGAGACATTAATTCTCCAGAAGGGATCATTTTATAAGATGACTAATGGGATAAAACTCATTTGGTTACTGGGGAAAAAAACCTCCTGGATTTTAATTTTTGTTTCTAGAGAATGAAACATGGACTCCTGACAACGGATGAAGACCAGTTGGTTCATCACTGCCCAAAGTCAACACAAACTCAGAAAAGTGTTATACTCCGGAGACTAATATCGTAATCTGAACATGACTAAAACAAAACAGATTTCACTTCTACATTGACCTATAACCGAATAAGTTAATTGTGCTCATAGCAGCGAATCCTCTCCGTTTACTGAGGAGAGGCAACGAGTGAATTGAGGCCGAGGAGGGGGAAAGCAAACAAGTAATCAATGATATATGGTGAAATGTCCATTACCATCCTGCTGTATGTAGGTAGACTAATAACAGAAATGGAGAGATGGCTACTGTCTTCATGATTTTATCTTCTTTTTTTTTTTTTTAATTTTAATATTTAGTCAAATTAAGACAAATACCATATATGGAGAATTCATATTACTTTACAGTGAGTTTAAGTTTTCTTCTTTGCTCAACTTTGTAAACTGCTATGGAAAGTGTCAGAATTCTGGCTTTTCCATTTAACCTTCTTTGTCTCCTTGCCATTATTTAAAATGGCATCTACTGTCTCATCATGACCATGTGTTCCTTGCCTTTCCTGCCTATTTAAGCTTCAGCCCTCACTCAGAACCTGCCTGAGTATTTTCTGCCTAGCCTTGGCTGCTTCAGTGCTACACTCGAGACTCACTCCAGTTTTCAAGATCTCTTATTCCATCTTTACAGTAATCTGCTCAGCTGGGCCTTGCTTGCTCTCTGGTTTCCTCCAGCAACAAGCTTTGCTTAGAGAAGGACTGCTCCACTGTACCCGTTAGGCTGGAATTACACTGTCCATGTGATATGCAACTAAGTTTGACGTGTCACAGATGATTAATGGGGAATTGCCTCCCCCGTCAAGATGGGAGTGTGGAGCTGCTTAGAAACACAAGCAGCTGATAATCCCGTCCAGAGACGGTAGTGCCATTCCAGGTTAATCATCTGTGACACATCTGACTTAGTTGCATATCACATGGACAGTGTGATTCCAGCCTTACTCTCATTCTGCTCTACTTCATGTAAGCTGCTGCTGGTATTTGTGTTTGGCCTTGTAATTTATATTGCAGTGCGGTTCTCTGGACTGTTCTGGGTTTGCGTGTTTAATGCACTGCATTCTGCTAAGTTTGGGACTGACTATTTCAGTTGCCGGCCGCACAATTTGTAAGAACTGTACCCTGCAAGACTTTCTGAACTTTGCCCACATCACTTTTTGCCTTCACCGTTATCTGCACCTTGTCCTTTACTTTACTGCACGTGTGTTTTTAAATATAGACTTGAACTCAAAACTTGCTTCGGTTCTTTGTCCAGTTCCACGCCACTGGATTCCAAACTAAAAATGTTACATGAAGTATCAACCATCAGAGAAGGGACCACAACTGAACACACTTGCTATTTTTCCAGTCCTTTTTGTAAAAAGAATGTTTATTACATTGCTCCCTAAGGGTGGCTTCAGACTTGCGGACGCCTCCGCAGCGTCTTGCGGACGGCGAACGCAAGCCGAGCACAAGCACCACCCATCCCTATATTTATCATGGGGATGCACGGTGATGCGCTTGGCTGCGGATGGCCGTGCGCACTGATAGATTTCAATGTGTGATTTGTACGCATGCGGATGCTTGCGTACAAATCATACATTCTCATCCGCACCACGAACGCAACATGTCGCATTCATGGTGCGGACGAGAGTGTATGATTTGTACGCAAGCATCCATATGCTGGGACAGGGTACTCGGTACCGGACCGGGTCTGCTACTGGGGAAGTCACGGGTGGTCCTGGTCCGGACAGTGTCCCGGGCCCTGGCAATAATAAGGGTGTATTTACAGGGGATAATGTCAGTCGGGACGCCACCCACAGTGTGTGGCCAGTGTTGGGGGCCACCGCTGGGGATGATGTAATGGCAGCTAAGATGGGATAGTTCTCCGTGGGCAGAACTGTGTTCCCCGGGGCAGTGATGATTAAGTCTATTGTGTAATGTGCAGGCTTTGTGCTGAGTGCAATTCACTTACTGCTCAGATGCTGACAGGTTGTGGCTCTCCAGGCGGGAATCTTCTGCAGACCTGTTGGGAGGAATCATGTGCGGGGAGAATCATGCAATGGAGTCGGGGTTCACCGTGTTTACTCTCAACTTCTCAGTTCAGTTACAGTCCAGTTACAATTCTCAGGTACAGTTCTCAGTTACACGGGCACACTTTCCCCTCCGGGTTCCCTCTACTCCCTGCAGCCAGGCCGTTCCTCTCTGTGACCCCTCACTCTGTCTCTGTGTCCTTTCCAGGCTTCTGATTCTCTTTTCCCACTGTTTGGTGTGTGGCTTGGACTCCTGTGAGCCCTCTGGGTTGCCACTGAGCTGCCTGTCCTTGGGGGTAGGGATCCTAACTTGTAGCTGGGACCCCCCGTCGGTTGTCTGGGGCACCGGGTTAAGCTACGGTCCCCTTTAGAGCCGACACTCTACTTCAGCCTAGCCTCCAGCAGTCCTCCAGTGTGAGTCTCTACCAGGCTCTCTCTACTGTGTCTTCGGGTACCATAGGAGGGCTACTCCGCCTGCAGTCTGCCGTCTCAGCCGTGCTGCTAGGGACCAGTGTCACTGTCCCTCTCACTCCTGGGGTGCTGGGTCCGGTTAAGCTTTCTCTCTGAGGCTCACACTGGCTCTTTCAGATTCTGCGTCCCTTTCACCCCACTCGTCCAGGACGTGTGTTTCTGTCTTTTCGTCTCAGCCTACCTCGGCCTACTGACTCCTTTCTCCTCCCCCTTCACTATATCTACCCTCTGTCACCTGACTACGTGTTTGCCCACCCACTGTCTCTAAACCCACCACCCCTTGCCTGCCTAGAGTTCCAGGCTCCGGGTTGGGTGCTGCTCTCTACTGCTACGTGGGTTGTGTGGCTGTGAGGGTATTGATGTTCAACTGTCGTCCTACCTGCCTGGCTGCAGTTCCCTTTGTGGCCTCCTGAACGCAGGGGCGCCACACGTACAAATCACACATGGCGGGCAATGGGTGCGCACGGCCATGCGCACCCGAGCGCATACACCATATGTCCCCATGATAAATATAGGGATGGGCGGTGCTTGTGCTCGGCTTGCGCACCCCCACCGCAATATGCAGCGGCGGGTAGCGCAAGTCTGAAGGCAGCCTAAGTAAATGAATATAAATACTTTAGTACTGCACCTACGTTCAAGAATATAACTGCTCTAATATGGCTCCTATGAGCCTTCTTTTTTCCATTTTTCTCTTTGGGTTTTATTGTTTATTGGCAAACTGAATGCAGCAGTCTGCTGCATTCAGGGAAGGGGTTCCCCAGGTCTTTAGTACCCCTGTAAGCTTTTAAAAAGAACTTTAGAAACCTTACAGGTAAAGGGAACCTGTCACCCCAAATCTCCTTTCTAACCTATTAATACCTGTCCCTGCAGCCTTACAATACATTCTAACACATTCCTGTCTCACCTTTTTTACTAATCTACGAGTACAATAATGTAGTTAGCAAACTTACGAAATTCTTGTCAGAGGGGCGTTCCTCCAAGCGATTTTGACTGGTAGGCGGGTCCCCTGTGCCACGCTACCCCTGCCTCACCGCTGTAATTCGTCCTAATGGGCGTCATTATACAATGCAGAGCTCGGGCACGATTTCAATATCGCGCCAGCAACATCACCGCTGCGACGCGGAAATGTGACGCTGGGATCGTCGCGTCACTTCGGTCGCACACAGGCAGACTTCAGCATGCAATCTGCGCATGCGCGAAGTCTGCCTGTGAGACCTGCGACCGGAAGTGATGGGCGATCCCGGCGTCACATGACCGCGTAGCAGCGGTGACGTTGCGGGTGCGATATTGAAATCGTGCCCGAGCTCTGCATTGTATAATGACGCCATTAGGGCGTATTACAGCGGCGAAGCAGGGGTAGCGCGGCACAAGGGACCCGCCTACCAGTCAAAATCGCTTGCAGGAACGCCCCTCTGACAGGAATTTCGTAAGTTTGCTAACTACATTATTGTACTCGTAGATTAATAAAAAAGGTGAGACAGGGATGAGTTTGAATGTATCGTAAGGCTGCAGGGACAGGTGTTAATACGTTAGAAAGGTGATTTGGGGTGACAGGTTCCCTTTAATAAGATCCCACCCAGGCGACCTCAAGAGGTCCTCGCTGCTGGCACAATCCTCCCTGCCTCCTCCTTGTGTCTGCTGCCGTCTCTTGTTCTGCTGGGTCTGCCCTCCCCTTCTGTTCCTGACATCACACAGAGCAGGAGCAGAAGAGGAGGGCAGACCCAGGAGAAGAGGAGGTGGTGGCAGACACATAGAGGCAGTGGCGTAGCATGCGGGGGGCGGTCCGCCCCAGGCAGCACGTGTGTGGGGGCGGCAGCAGAGACGGGGATTTGAAGTTCCTGCCCGGGCAGCACATCCAACAGCGGCGGTGGCTCAGGGAGCGCTGCGCCGGGTAAGTGTGTGATGAGCAGGCAGCAGGGCGGGTACAGCTTCAATGCCGGTGTCAGTACACTGCTCATCGATTCGCGCTGCAGAGAAAGAGAGAGGCTCCAGTAGCTGGGAACAGCCGAAGATTGGGAACAGGGGTGCAGGGATGGGGCACAGGGATATTAATGGGGCACAGGGGTGCTGGGAGGGATATGGATGGGGCACAGGGATGGGGCACAGGGATGCTGGGATATGGATGGGGCACAGGGGTGCTGGGATATGGATGGGGCACAGGGGGGCAGGGATATAGATGGGACAGGGGTGCTGGGATATGGATGTACACAGGGGTGGTCCGGGTGCCTGGTGCTGGTGCTGAGTGCATTAGAGCTGGAGACCGGGAGCTGCAGAGGAAGAAGCTGCCAGGATGAGGGATCCGGAATCAGGAGCGTGGAGTCAGGTAAGGCGCTGTTACAGCCGAAGATAGCAGCCTGGGGGTGACAGAATGGGATAGATGGATGGATGGGGCGGCCTGGAAGAGGGGGCAGAATGGGATGGATGGATAGATGGGGCGGCCTGGAAGATGGGGCAGAATGGATAGATGGAGCGGCCTGGAAGAGGGGGCAGAATGGGATGGATTAAAGGCTGGACGAGGCGGCTTGGAAAAGGGGGCAGAAGATGGATGGAGGAGGGAGACATGGAAAAGGGGGTAGAAGATGGATGGGTGGATGGGGGAGAAGGTACATGGAACGTAGGGGAGAAGCTACATGGATGAGGGAGAGGCTGCGTGGCACATGGGAGGGGTATGGGGGAGGGGGGTGGGAAGTATGAACTGCATGGATCATATGGATGGAGAATGCGTTGCATGGGACATATGGGGGGTGAACAGTATGGGATATGTGGAAGGAGGATGAGCAGTATAGCATACACATTTATGTAGGGAACGTACTGTCCTGGTGATGTATTGATGGTGGTTCTGATTATGTATTATTGTATTGCTGGTGGTTTTGGTCATGTACTGACGGGTTATAGTGATGATGTATTATTGTATTGATGTGGGTACTGATGATGTATTGACTGGTTTTGGTGATGTATTACTGTATTGACAATGGTTCTGGCAATATACTGACAGGGGTTCTAGTAATGTGTTATTGTATTGCCAGTGGTTCTGATGATGTAGTCATGTGGATGTTGTAATCTTTAACTTAACAGACTTGATCCTAAAACATTATAGACATTGCTTCCGGATTATCAATGACCAAAGGGGCGGCAGATTTTTCAACCGCCCCAGGCGCCACAAACAGTTGCTACACCACTGCATAGAGGGTGCGGAATACACAAGGAGGAAGCAGCCAGGACCTCTTAATAAGATCCAACCCAGGTGACCTCTTAACTGTAAAATTTCTTAAAGTCTTTTTTTAAAGCTTACAGGGGGCTAGAGACATGGGTACCCCTTCCCTGAGTCCAGCAGACATGCTGCATTCAGTTTGCCAAGCACCAGGAGGGTGACAGCTCCTCTTTAATTTTCAGTTAATCAATTTACAGCTGAACCAATATAGAATTTCCTGACCTATATACCATTATCTATCTTTACAGCACCACTACAGTGTTTTGTTTTTACTTTTGTATTCCACTGTTGGAGTGGTGCTTTAAATGTAAATCTCATGTTCCCTGTCTTATACTCACCTTCCAGTGGCTTCTGCTGCTCCATTCGGCTCTGTGATCTGCTGGCAGCTCCAGTGATTCCTGGAGCGTGCGCTGGAGTTCACAACTGAATACATATGTATGAGCCCCATTCTGCCCTCGTTTTGGCGCTCATAGACTTGCATTGAGAGCTTGTAACGTAACTTCTAACTTCCAGCCAGACAGATGCAAAAAAGATGCAAAATCCAGATGTTGGGCATACGGAGGGCTGCAGGCTTAGATTTAAAGAGCCACTGTAGTGCTGAAAAAACAACAGGGGGGTGGTGCTTTAATTTTGTCTTGCATTGTAGAAATCTTAGACAAGGCTTAGAATTTTTTTCTATGCTGTTGCATGGAAATGGGTGAACTAATCATGAAGCCTGATCCTTTTTCTTAGGCTTGCTTCACATTGAGGTTCAGATCCGATCTGAGGCTGTCCGGTTTACATGTAAACCGGACAGCCCCGGACCGGATTTTGGCCCCATAGTATACTATGGGGCCGGATAGAAGCCAGATGGCAGCTCTCTGCCATCCGGTTTCTATCTGTCTGAGACAGTCCGGTAAAATTCAGTATTCTCTCACGGACACAAAAACATTGCTTGCAACGTTTTTGTGTTCGAGAGGAGAATATCTCCTCTAATTGCCTACTCCCGGATTGCCCCGGATTCGCACGGTTACGGGGCAATCCGGTGCTCCCTAACACGGGAGCCTATGGGGCCGGATTGTCCCGGTTCGGGAGGATCCGGGAACAGGACACCTGCGGCTGCACACCGCTGTTGTTTCAGGGCCGTGGCTAGCACCGTACGAGCCGCAGTCCTGATTCATCAGCAGCTGCGTGCAGCAGCACACCGGACCGGAGGGCATATTAGCCCTCCGGTTCTGTGTGCTGATCCGATCTGGGGCTTTCAGGTTCACACTGACAGCCTCAGATCGGATCTGATCCGCAATGTGAAGCCAGCCTTAGGAGACTTCTGCAGAGAAGGGATATTTGCTAGAGTCAGTGGACACGTTTCCACAGCATTCACGTTAGGGGCCTTTCACATCAACGTTTTTGCTGATATCCGGCAGATTTACCGCATCTGCCACACTTGTGGCGCCGATCCGGCAAGCCCCATGCACTGTCTATGGGGCTTGTGGTCCGATGTGGCAAGGGCGGTTATGCTGGATCGTCCGGATCCGGCACTTGTGGCTGCGAAAAACAAAAGCTGCAAGCAGCAGAACCGCAATGGACCACAAGCCCCATAGACCATGCATGGGGTTTGCCGGATCTGGGCCATTAGGTGGCCAATCTGCTGGATCGGCTGCAAACATCAGCAAAATGTTGATGTGACAGGGGCCTTAGTGTCTCCTCCAGTTTTCAGGCTCCATCCTTTTGGACTGTTGTGTTGTGACGTTTCATATTTGCACCTAACATTCCATACACGATACAAATGATCTGGTTTTAATCCATGGGAACCAAAGAGAAAAATCACTGCCAAGGTTTTCTGTACAGTGTTTTATTCTGCTGACAGGAGTTTGAACGTTTACTGAAACACGACATTTTCCTGGCAGGCAATGACTGACTGAAGTGTACAGAATTTTGCCTATGAAGTTAAAACATTGGAGTATAAGTAGATTGATCACTTGGGAAATGGTGGGTTTACACGCCACGATATCGTTTCGATATCGCAACTCAATGGCGCGGGAGCGCGCAATTAGTGCAGTTTCACCCGCATCGCATTGACTGTTTAGACGCTGCGATATCGTAATCAACGACCGTGCGATGTCTCCGCCCCAATCCAGGATCGCATAGTTAACATGGGAGTGAATGGGTGACGTATCAAAATCGCATCGTATTGGGTGTTTTACACAGCACGATCTGGCTTCAATCGCTATGCAATATCGGGCATTGAATAGCACGCTCATTCGATCCCCGATATCGCAATTGACATCGTTTCCTGCATCGCATTGGACGTTCACACCATACAACGCAGGCACGATATCGGGTCCAACGATTGAACACGTGACTTTTGATTGAAATTGTACTGCGATATCGCGACGTGTAAACCCGCCAATAGACAAAGGGGAATTTGGCTGAATACGAGTCTCCCCAAAGCCTACAGGTGATTCCAATCAACTGACCTGGCTGAAGAGGACAATGCATGACAAGCATTTAACATTCTTAATATGCAGGAAGACGTGTAATGCGCTTCTACTGTTGACAGATTGTTACCCTGATATGTCTGTAACCAGAAAAGACGTGAACACGAGAGACTTGACCAACCATACATAACCATTGGGCTGAGACAGGTCAAAAAGGGAAAAAAAATGAGGCTTGAGGCTAAAGAGCAGTGGTGCACCTCCAGCCAATATTAAACTACTCCTGTGCAGTCTCCTCTTCTGTGCAGATGATTTGTGTTTTCATTATACGCAGTCTATTCCTCATGTACAGATGATCTGTGCAGTTATTGAGCGCGGTTCTCTTCCCGGGGTGTGCAGTCTCTTGCCGCCGAGAGCTGCCTCTTGCCCCCCGTGCGGCCGCCGAGAGCTGCCTCTTGTTGTAGCATTCACTTTGCTGGCAGACAAAAGGCACATTGCGTTTTTGCGCGCGCTTTTAAAAATGCGCAATGTGTGAGCGCAGCCTTAGTCAAATAATAACTGCCCGTCTGTGATTCATAGACTGTTCTGAGTGGAGCCTAAAATGTGAGCACAATGGAAACAAATATGGATCAATCCCAATCGATGTCTGAACTAAGACTGAAGAGCAGAACACAACTGCTCTGGTGCTACACAAAATATTGTCCCACCATGAGCAGTGGCCGATCAGTGAGCTAAAGGTGGTGAATATTCTCCTGGGACAGAGGAGTGGATACACTAAATATCCCTATTTTAGATTGGAATTGCAGAAACATTGGTTGACAGACTAAAATTATTTTACACCTCTTCACATCAAATTAGGTTTAATGAATCAGTTTGTAAAGGCTCTAAACAAAGCGGCTTCGACTAAATCTGCTGAACATTTCCCGCACAGAGAAGCTAAAGACTGGTGTTTGTTTTTTTTTTGGTTTGTTTTTTACAGTCCTCAAATCAAAGAACACTTGATAGATCCACATTTTAGAGATTCACTGAATGATGTGGACGCTGATGCATGGTCTACTTTCACTATGGTTATACATGAGGTAGATGCATGGTCTCCTTTCACTATGGTTGTAGAGCTCACTTGACCATGGTTTTATTACTGTGCTTTCCCTTCTATGCTGAAGGGGTTAATAACCTTTCAACTGCTGATGAGTATTCTCTTAGCCTTTAGCTGTAACCTGTGATTACCCTCCCCTTTTACTATATGTACCTACCAATGACTTCATGCTGCCTCCAAACACATCAAATGATTATCCAGCAAGTGTAGGAACTTGGCACCCAGAGTTCTTCATAAAATTTCCATTTATTAGAAATTGGTTAAGAACAATTTTTTGCACATAAAATTCCAAAAAGGTCTGTGTATCATGGGTTTTTCATGACCTTTTGGAATTGTATGTGCAAAAAAATGTTCTTAACCAATTTCTAATAAATGGAAATTTTATGAAGAACTCTGAGTGCCAAGTTCCTATACTTGCTGGATAATCATTTGATGTGTTTGGAGGCAGCCTGAAGCCCGCTGGGATCCGTGCTGAGCGAGAGGAACACAGGAGAAGGAAAACAGGTGAGCGGACGTAATCTTTGTATTTGATGTTACTTCATACTGGTTACAGAACTTGTATACTTGTCTGTGGAGGCGTTTGCTGTTGTTAAGTGGTGGCGTCATTGGTTTTCCAGCAGTGAAGCTTCTATTTGGAGATGTTCTGGAACCCTGCTATACCTGTTTCCTTGGATATGACTTGCCTAGATGTACCACCAAGGGAGTGAAGGTGCTGGAGTGCAAGGAAACACCCAGAGAAGCCAGCACGGTGCGTTTCCTTGCTCTGCAGCCCCTTCACTTCCTTGGGGAGGGACATGTAGGGGAGTCATACCCAGGAGCCTAGCACAGTACGGGACCCAGGCATCCCCAAATTCTGGGGTTCTGGGGTAATATTGGAGACATGGATTAGCCTGGTGATCACTGGGTGCGGATCAGCTCAGGTGTAATATCCCTGCTATCTTATAGTCATGGTTTTATTGCCTTCCTATGGTTCAGGAAGTAATTCATGAGCTGTCATCTCCTAGCCCTGTGGTTAGGAACATTCCAATCTGGGCAGGAGCCTTTAGGAACTTTGCCGTTGGAGTACTTAGTCTGTACAGTAACCAGCTGGGTGGAGATGCAGCTACAGCAACTGTGATTTTCTATCCTGTGTGTGCATGACAGTATGTATATGCATGCATCTATATGTGTAATTTGTGTGCTTATGCATGGTTACGTATGTGAACCCAAGAAAGAGCTTTTACCCTGTCAATCCTTTCCGTGTCCAGGATGTGTGTGTAGAATATGTTCTGCAGAACTTCTGTGCATACATGGTATCTTCCTCTTTTGACCCTTGTGTAGTAGTGGTATATTTGTCTTGGTATAGTGGGTTTTGTTTACCAATAGTCAAGTAATAGTAATTGAATGACATTTATTAAGGAAATGTTTTGCTGCTTTTACTGAGAGATTGTATGTATTTTATTTATTTATTTTTTACAAGAACCTAAGCCTCTTGGATTGCCATTCATCTGAGATCATGCTTGTGGGATTGGGGTCAGATCCTAATTTTCTTTTTCTCGGTCCCATAAACCTCTAATTACATCACTGCCTCATTTTTATCTATTTTTAGCTATTCTGATTTTAGATTTGCTGTTGTATGACTCAGTTTTGACCAAGCCTTAGTTTTTGGATATATGGCCTCAGTTTTGACTCTACAGGGTGGGCCATTTATATGGATGCACCTTAATAAAATGGGAATGGTTGGTGATATCAACTTCCTGTTTGTGGCACATTAGTATGTGGGATGGGGAACACTTTTCCAGATGGGTGGTGACCATGGCAGCCATTTTGAAGTTGGCCTTTTTGGATCCAACTTTATTTTTTTCAATGGGAAGAGGGTGATGTGACACATCATTGTTTTTCTTATGAAATTCTCAATAAGTTTGATGTGCTTGGTTTTATGGTAACTTAATTCTTTGAGTTATTTCCAAGTTTATGACCACTTATAAAATGTGATCAAAGTGCTGCCCATTGTGTTGGATTGTCAATGCAATCCTCTTCTCCCACTCTTGACACACTGATGGTAATGGCGCAGAAGAAATGCTAGCACAGGCTTCCAGTATCCTTTGTGTCAGATGCTGCACATCTCGTATCTTCACAGCATTGAAAAAAATAAAGTTGGATCCAAAATGGCACTTAGGTGGTGACCAGGGCGGCCATTTTTATCTGGAAACGTTTTCCCCCTCCCATATACTAATGTGTCACAAACAGGAAGTTGATATCACCAACCATTCCCATTTTATTTAGGTGCATCCATATAAATAGCCCACCCTGTAGAAAATGTTGGTCTACAAAGAAATTCATGGTCAACCCAATGAGGGCAAGGTGGCCTGTGGCTGCAAAACCAGCCCAAATCCTAAAGGTACTGTTACACGGTACAACTTATCAGCGATGTTGTTTGCGATTTCAGGAGCCTGCTGATTTTTTGGACACCTGTGCAACATCGCTGGTGAGCTGTCACACGTCCAGATATCGTGGACAACTCGCCAACGATGATGTGAGCAGGGATCGTTCGCAAACACCGCAAATGATCCCTGCTCACTGCTGTGAATGGGCAAAGTATGCCGTGACATCGCTATTGCGGTGTCACACCGAACGATGCCACAGGTTGCTTAAGTTGAAGTTGACAGGTTTTCCTGCATGGAAAACCTGTCACCTGTGACTTGAACAACTATTGTTGTTGAATCGTGCGTTTACACGCAACAACGATGTTGTTTGAACATCGTTCCCGATGTCACTTTTGAACGATGTTGAAACGTGTAACGGGGCCTTAACTGTTTTGTTGGTGAATGCAGTTTGGTTTTTGACTTATGTGGTCAAACACTTCACTTTAACCTCGCCTCTCCAAAGTACATTTATTTTTTTTTTTGTTTTATAGTCAATCTTTCTCATTGTAGAATGATGGACTCCAAGTTATTTAGAAATGGATTTATAACACTTCCTAGATTGAATGGCAGCAGCAATTTCTACTTTAAGCTCTTGTAATTTCTCCTTGACTTTGTGCGAACATACTCCCGAATGCTTCCAAAAAAAGAAAAAGTTCTGGGATCTGTAGAAGTGTCGAGCTGACACGAAACAGCTGTCATCCTGATACTATGCTGTGCTTGTCCACCTGCCACCGCATGAAATTTTAAGATGATGAAATAAAGAGGATTTTCTGAGGCGAAGACCTGCTGAGTGCAATTTTCTTCATTTTCTACACTCCTGAATGCTCCAGACCAGCAAACTGCTAAAACCTCTGCTTTTATAGAGATGGTAACACTTGCTTTGAATAAAAGAATTTGATTAGCAGCAGCATCTTGATGTTCTATGGCAGCCTTCACACTTGCAGATGCATCTGCAGCGTTTTGCAGATGCATCTGCAAGTATCAGCATGCAGACCGCGGCCCCTATGTTTATAATAGGGCGCACCGCGTCTGAATGCTCTCATTCATTCCTATATGTGAGCCGTAAGCAGGCGTATGCCTGCTGACAGATCACACTCTCCCGCCCGCACTATGGACGCAACATCTCGCGTCCATAGTGCGGGCGGGAGAGTGTGATCTGTAAGCAGGCATACGCCTGCTTACGGCTCACATATAGGAATGAATGAGAGCATTCACACCACGGCCGCGGTCTGCATGCTGATACTTGCAGATGCATCTGCAAAACGCTGCAGATGCATCTGCAAGTGTGAAGCCAGCCTATGAGATCCTGCTCAATTGAGATATTGGGGAAAGATACATAAAGGCAACGGACTTAGAAGGTTCAGCTCCCCTAATGAATGTTGTTGGGTCATGTTCATATTTGCATGTAATACATCTGTAACCTCCCAGTAAAAATGGAGATCCATGGAGAGAGTGACTGCAGTTCTTGACCAATGGCTTGTGTTCATGTACTTGTGTGATCTCAGATGAAAGGCCATCCAAAAACATGACTTGTGTTTCTTCATTGCAAATTACTAATTCTGTTTACCACTTATATCACGAGGCTAAAAATAAGAAAAACAAAGCACAAGCGGCACATCCTAATTTAGGAAGTACAATGTCAGCTGCAGTTGGTCCATTGGGTATTTTTTATCAATTCCAGAACTTGTGAAAGTTGCTAGTTGTTCGCTGTCTTCAGTTCCGGTCCATCTGCTCCATCCATAGAGGAGCACACGCTGTCCGTGCTCCTTGGCTGCCTCTCTTGCTCTCGCGCTTTTCAGTGGATATGTCATCTATATGAGCTCATCGGACACGTTTCCATTACTTGTAATGCTTTTGGCTTTTCTACAGCCAACTAAAAGGATGTTGGGGGGTATTGTACCAAATAAATATTCCTTAAATATCATGTGGATTAAGATTTTGTTTCACACCTCGTCAACGATTTAAATTATTTAAAGTACAGTGAAAAAAATATATATTTTCCAATCCCCACCCCGTAAGTTTGACACTTCAAGTACTTACAGAATTATAGATTTTAACTAGTGATGGGCGAACCCAAACTGTAAAGTTGGGGTCCATCACGAACACCTAGTGTTCGGGCACAGATCTCGAACACAGACTTTCCTAGGAAATTCGAGTTTGGGTTCGGGGGCGCTGAAAAAATAAATAGTTATCAATAAGCATTAAACTTACCGTGTCCCTCCATCCCGCTGCAACTGCTGCACATTATCTAGATATTCACTGCCCAACAGCCAATCACAGACGCTGTCACAGAGAATGGGCATCTGCTCAGAGATATGTAGCAGAGCTGAACATGTTCCATGTGGAATATGTTGGAGGGAAGGGCTTTTTTGTTAATTAAAAATGGGAAACAGGGTTGTTTTGTATTTTATTTCTTAATGTTTTTTGGTGTTTTTTTATTGCTTACAATATGACTTTCAAGCTTAGTGCCCGCAACCAATACATAGTTGAAATGAACCCCTTTATTACCCAGTGTGCCAATGCCACTGAAAAAGTCAGGGTATAGTGCCAGAAAATGGCACTTCTATGAATGTAGCATTTTCTGGGGCAGCTGCGGACTGCAGTTCACAGCGAGGCGGCCCCAAAAAGCATGGGCCACCCTGCACAGAGGATTCCAGCCGCCAGCTGCCTAGTTGTACCTGTCTTGAAGGAAAAAATACGGCAAAGCCTCATGTAATTTTTTTTTTAATTTATTTAATGAAATTCATGAAATTATTTTAAAAAAAAAGGGCTTCCCTATATTTTTTTGTTTCCAGTCAGGTAAAAATAGGCAGCTGGGGGTAGGGAGCTGCCTGAACCTGCCTGCTGTACCTGAATGGCATATAAAAATACGGTGATGAACCATGTCATTTTTTTATTAATTATTTCAAGGAATAATTTTATAAAAAAGGCCTTAAATATATTGCGGTTTTGGTGCTTTTTTTTTTTTAGCCCAGGAGATACAAATGAACACAATGCATTCAGTTTTATGCCAAAATTGCACCAATAAAACCATGAAATCTACTGCAAAAACAGTGTTGAGATTTCAGTGCTTTTTTAGGCCAGGAGATGCAGATAAACACATTGAACACACTGCCTGCAGTTTTGTGCCAACATTGCACCAAAGGAGCATGAAATCCGCGGCAAAAAACGCATCATGGTTTTTGTGCGCCAATTTTCTGTGACAGCATCTGTGATTGGCTGTTGTGTCCCTTTGCAATGAATACCCAGGAAGTTAATGAGCAACACCGGAAGTACAAGCGAGCGGACACCAATAAGTATAATGCTGTTTAATAACTATCTTCTTTCTTTTACAGCCCCCTAGTCCCATCCAATAACTTTACATTCCGAGTTCGGACTCAAGTTAGGCGGCCGTCACACTCATCAATATCGTGAGCGATATTGTTAGCGATCACGTGCACGCGCGATCGCTAACAATATCGTTCACATCGTTGGTGAGCTGTCACACAGACAGACTCACCAGCGATGTGGAGCAGCAAGATCGCTGGTAACTATGGTACACATCGGGTTACTAGGCGCCGTGGGGCGCTTAGTAACCCGACGTTTACCATAGATACCATCTCCCAGCATAGGCTGTGCCGCTGGGAGACCGTTCATCGTGGTGTCACACACCACGATGAAGCAGATTGTTCAAGCGTTTATCGCTTGATATGAGCTCCGGCTCTCATATCTGCGATGTCACGATCAAGCGATTTTACATTGTGCATCGCTGCGTGCAATCAAGCGATTTTACAAACGATATCGCTTAAGCGATCAAAAAGCAGATCGCTTAAACGATATCGTTAGCAATATTGAACCGTGTGACGGCCGCCTTAGAGCCACTTTCGACTTTGAACCAGAACAACTTTTTAAAGTTTGGGCGAGTTCGTTGAACCCGAACATTGGCGGATTTACCCATCACTAGTTTTAACGCTATTTGATCAATGTTAACAAAGTGCCGTTATTTACATGTATGACTTATTTACTTTCTGCTAATTTTGTGGTTTTCTCTCGGGACTTGTCTGTGAGATGTCCATGGTGCGATCATACTCCTATTACACATATACCAACTTATGGTCCGGTTCATCTTTTGTTATTTTTTCTGTATTTTTTTTTTTGGATACACCATTTATCTAAATAGCTTCTTCCCATGGGCAGGTTCCTGTACTCGGAGCATGGTGATTCTCTGCCCTTATTCACACTGAGGTAAGGTGTTAATACTAGAGTAGGACCGCCCCAATGAGTACACCTCGTCATGGTGGGATGGGATGGCATTTACACTTTGTGATCAGTGTTAACCAAATGCGCTATGTTATTTATATGTACTACTATTTACTTTATTATAGCGTGTATGCTCATTTTGTGTTATTCTTGTGGGTTTTCTCTTAGTTATTCTAGTCCCTGAGGATAATGAAAGTTAGTGAAAAAAATAGGTTTTGTTGGATACCTTTATTTTTTTCTTTCTAATTTCTGAGGATCTATAATATCTCCTTTATCCTGTGGTCATTGTCAACCCCCTGCTGCTGCCCTTTATTTTTTCACACTCCTGAACACCATTGCTGGGGAAATAAGACATTACTTAGGAAAAATCAAGCCTATACTTTAGGACTATAAAGTCAATCCAATCCACCATGGAAGAAATAAATTCTGCAGTTGGACAAGGTTTTGGCATAGTATAGAGGCCCACTGTACACTAGGACTCATGATTAGCTAAAAGGCATGTCCACCTGAGGCTAAAAATGGATGATAGCAGTCCACGGTCACTGGTAGAAGACCATTGTACTTAAAGCCAAGTATAGAGGAGATTGTTATGGACTATAGGAATCAGCAGAAGTAAACTCCACAAGAGACCGACTGTGGAGATCTTTGTTGACTGTGGTACTGCAAAACATAGATTATCATGTTGAAATGACATTACTCAGGTCCTGGGATCAAATCTCACCAAGGATGACATCTGAAAGGAACTTGTATGTCCTCCCCATGTTTGTGTTGGTTACTTCCATCACAGCAAAGACCTATGGATAGGGGATGTAGATTGTGATCCCAATTGGGGACAGAGATGATGTCTGTAAAGTGCTGTGGAATGAATGCTGCTCTATAAGTGAGCAAAATAAATAAAGTATGAATATAAGGTCAAACTAGCCCAGCAAATGGGCAAGTAATTCAGCAGTTGACTAAGGTTTCAGCATAATAAAAGGACCCCTGTACACCAGGACTCATATTGTTTAGCAAAAGTCTTCTTCACTAGAGTTCAGGTCTGCTCACCTCTAAAATTTGGTGTTCAGGCCGACCACAAACTTAACAAAAATATCACGATTCAGGTGCTTTATATATGCAGACAACTGGACAGAGCATTACTGTGCTCGGGTAAATCAGCGTTAGATGTAGAGTGTACAAAAAAAAACCACACACCGACCTCGGTCATGTTTTGTTAATGGATGGCTGTATGTGGACCAAGAGCCAAACTGCCCAATCGGTGACTTCCAATGGGGGTTCAAAAACTTGACCCGAGCCTAAAACCTGAACTTCCACTCCTCTCTAGTCTTCACCTGAGGCTGATAATATAGACAATGGCAGCTCCCCTACCTATGGAGGGGACAAGTGTGGTTCACGGTAATCAACAAAATTCAACTGTACCAAGGGCTGAATACGGTAGAGATCGCTGTAGATTTTGGGTTCAGCAGAAGAAAACATTGGAGCAGATTACATTTTTCACATATTCATCACAACTCTGATATATTGCAACAAAGGAAGAGTTAAATGACCGGGTGGTGAATCCGTGTTCTTGCTTAGGACCATGGTCTCCTGTCCCAGCATTGCCTGGGATATCAATGGTGCAGACTATTTGTAATAGCTGAAAATCCTCCATCACTTGGCGACAATGTTATTCTGTTATTTCAGGATGATGCATCATCTGCGGTTTGAAGTTGAGGATGACACACACTAGATAATTTTCTCCTGATTGGGGCTAATTGTCTTTTGAAGGTTAATGGTTTAAGAGCTGGGGTGTATAGACCTCTGAAGTATGACAGCATATGCCTTATATCTTATGCCTTGTGTATTGACTTGGGGAATGCAGCTTATTTACTTAAGCTGTTCACAACGCACATTGTTTTTCCATACGGTCTGCAGAAATGTGGTGCCCTGCTCACCGATGTTGCATGCAGTCAGTATTAATACCATACAGAGCAGCATTCCTTCATGTGCCTCAAATTCTGATCCTCCTAAGTCACCACATTGTCATGTGTCTTCAATTAAAACCCCAGTGGAAGGTGCTGTCTTCGATTGCACAAACCTCCATCGCCTGACGCTGGTAGACTCACCAGGGTTAACGCTCTGGGATCTTACTCAATTCCTTGGCTTTCTTCTTGGGATTTGGGTTATAATCTGAAAATCTTTTACAGAAATGGAAATTTTAAAAGTATAATTTATCTGCAATCTCATTTCTCCAACAGGATTGTGCAGAAAATATGAAAACACCAATGTACTGAGGCGGTAACGAGGGGCGTCCAATACTGAGGCAATTGTGGAGGATGGGGAGTCTTTATCATGTCATGGTTTTTGGGGTTTAAATTATGAAGTACACCAATAAGATGGGGGGAGAGAATATGGATTATATTGGTACATGTTATTGGGTGGGATAAATTATTCAGCAAGTATAGTTTAATTGTTGGAAACAGGAAAGTGTGAGGATCTAAATCGACTTCAAGAAGGGCCAAAATGACCCCATCTCCCAATATGCTGCAAAAGTTGTATCAGGATGCTCATCACAAAGAGTTGAAAAGGATTGAATTATCCCCCGAAATACCCAGATCACAATCCAATCCAGCAGCTGTGGGATCTGCTTGAAAGGCAAAGGCTCAAAGGTCTACGGTACTGGCCGTATAATGGGAGTATGATCATCACACATAAGGAAAAGGGTGTTTGGTAGTGATGAGTGAGCATTTGGTACTCATGGAATTAAATTAGAAACTCAAGCATTTTCCTGGATGATCTCATTTTCCATTGACTTTCATTATACTCAGTACACAAGCTGCACCTGCCCAAGTATCCAAACTGCTAGTTTCGAGTACCATGCATTTTAGTGCTCGCTCGTCACTAATATAGGGTATATGCACACTGCATCTTCTTACAAAAAAGAGATACTTCAAGAAAAATGTAATTATATTTTATACTTTTATAAATGAGATGGTAGGAAAAAACCAGCTGCAGAGATAGAGTGCAAAATAGGGTCTTATCCAGGTACAAACCAGAGAGGATATAGGAATCGGATATGGTTGTGAAACTCACAACCACTGTAAAAAAAGTTAGCTGACTTCAGCAGCCCCACACTGAGACATCGGAGAGGGGAGGGAAGACATTAAACCTGCACTGCACATGGATAAGATATGATTCTAGACTGTGGTTATTGTCAACGCGTTTTGGAGTAAACAAAATTCCATCAGGACAGGTTGTAATTTTCCTCATAAAGGAGTTTCTTTAGTCCAAAACGCATTGACAATAAATCACACTCTAGAATCATATCTTATCCATGGGCAGCGCAGGTTTAACCCGTTCCTTCCACTTTCAGATATATAAGATGATGTTGGTTTCCAAGTTGCCTGAAGAACGATCAAGTCACGACTTTCAAAGCCTCAATTGGGTAAAAGAACTAACAAAAAACGGAACATGCGCACAGCAAGTCATTTTGCCATTACAGCGCAGGTGTTTGTTCTTTTTCACGTTTCTTTTAGCATTTTTTGAGGTGGAATTGGTTGAAAGGCGTCATGTGCACAAACCCTTAAGGTAACGTCACACGCGGCAATATCGCCGGCAATTCCATAATTCGGTGATGTGGAAACCACATCGCCTGTGCGTAGTGGCATGAGACAGGGCGATTTAACGGCCTCTATTGCCCTGCTTTGCAGTGAAATCAGGCGATAACCACCAGGCAATTTTTGTGCATCTTGGCCTGTGACAGGGCGATAGCGATGTAGAAAGTGAGCTCAGGCCAACTGGAAGCAATTCCAGAGGCGTGCCTGAGCGTTCTGTTTGGCTCTCACCGTCTGCTGCGCTTGGTGGCCGCTCCTGCATTCCCATTGGCTGGCCATGGCTAAGGCGCCATATTTGATGATGTTTGCGTTCTTCACAAGTGTGATGAAAGGCAAAGTACGAGCGTCATGGAGTACCGTATTATAGTGATACTGCGTGTATGCTGATTGGCCGTCCTGACGAAATGTCAAAAGGCCGAAAATGTACATTGGTGTATGCAAACATACCCTGAAATATGTGTACTAAGCCAACTGCTATTGGCTGAAATGTGCAAAGCAACATGTTCACCATATGCAAATCACAAAGCATATGTCACCAGAAAGAAAATAGTAACGCATGTATGTCCTCCATTTGCCACGCACGTTCCTGCCACATATGGCCAGTGTTGTTTTGAGCTTACCTAAGTGAACAACAGACGCACACATAGCCATTCATAGTGTAATCCTGTGTCACTTTGGCGACGTCAAAGTGCCTTTTGGAAGCTGCAACACGACACGGCGTGCAGTAGCGAGATAGTAGAAAGGGCAAATGCGTCATGTAGTGGGCAGACATCCTGCTGACAAGGCTGACCAATGGTTACGCAGTTGTGTTAGCCAATCGGAGTGGTAGGGGCGCCATGAGAAACACTCTGACACACCTGTCTCCTTGCCGTTCTCACACTCACACATCGCTGATGAGATGGTGGCGTGTGACGCGGCGATGTGGAAAAGGGAAATTGCTTCCGGTCTTCTGCAGGCGATTTACGGGACGCAGGATCGCCGTAGAACGCAGACGAGATCTCTATTGTGACAGGGCGACAATGATTTGCAAAAAAGTTCCCGAAACGCGCGCGCTCACGTCAAATTGCTGGCGATATGGAAGCCATGTTGCCGCGTGTGACGGTACCTTTAGGGCATTTGCAAGGGATCAACTAAGCTCTTGATATAAAATAATGGGCGTGTAAACTGCTCATTACTTGTGTTTTGAATTTATGGTCTGTAGATCTTGGGTTGAATGTGGGCAGTCATATTTTTGCTTTTTATACCATCTACAAAAGCCTATTGGTGTAGGTTTTACCCATAGTGTTACCACCAAAAACAGTGTAGAAGATATGGACACTCAGTGACTAAAATACAGTTTGCTACAAAATCCTGCACTGTAGGTACAATTAGAAGCTCAGCTCCGGAGCACAAACTGCTGCTCTATTAAGTGAAATATATACAGACAATAAACCCCCCCTATACAAGTTAGATGACCCTGCTGATTTTGGCAGGACCAGCCTGATCTGATTAGCTTATAGCCTCACAACCTGATGTCAGGAATGAATGGACACCATCTGTCTCAACATCCAATCCGTTGGTTTTCATGAAAGATAAAGCCGCTGCCAGATATTTGTGGCAGCGCCTTTCTCCTCCCTTCAACACCCAAGAACCCTGGCCGAGGGCTGATATATATGTGGGGGTCAGGAGAGCCGGCTTTCTACCAAAATGAGTTTTTGTTGATTTGTTTTAATAAAGGTCGAGGCTCCACTCTGTGTGTACTGCATATAAGATTTATTTACAGTCCTTAGCTGGGCAGATATTACAAGATGTTCGACATAACACAGTAACAAATACACAAAGTGTTAAAACAAGTTAAAAATTAAAGTTTTACATTTGCTTCTTTCTAGATGCAGAACCTTATGGAGCAGGGGAACCTTTATCTTACAAAATACATAAAAAGAAAAAAATCATATACAAAAAAACACAAAACACGTGTGCAAAGTGTCAGTCTCACGTGCGACCATTAAAAAGAGTGATACAAAAAGCACACACACATGGGGCAGGGGAAGGGCTGATACGAAGAGAGAGATCTAGGCGGAGGCTTTCAAGTTTTGTATGTAGGTATTTGCGTGTTTTTGGCACGGTGCGCTGAGGACGATACCAATTTATGTGGTCAGAAAAAAAACATTCCATAAAATCCCCCCAAAATTCCTGATTCATCCTTTAGATCTACCTATAGCTGGCAAAGCAATGGGAGGTTATTTCCCAGCTCCTATATGACCCCAAAAATAGTAAGGCAGGGCGAGTTAAGGGGTCACAACTAGATTTGCTGGGAAAGCTGTGCAGCCATGTTGGTCATCACGCGGCTTTCCCAGATACAACCAACAAATAACTACACAGATTTTTTTTATAGGGCCAGAGCAGTTTTTTGGGGGAATTTTCTGGTGGAGTGGGTTAATGGGTTTGTTCCTGGTAATCCCATACCTGCCGAGGTGAGAGGTTTATGGCTGTTTCTGCAGAGAGGAGGGTAAATTTACATCGACGACATAAGATACAAAAAATTATTTATATACAGTACAAACCTTGTAATAGAAGATCGACATATTAACAGTTTAAAATGACTCCAGTCAAGAGAGCAAATATCACAAGTGGTAAGAGAGGATTTCATCCTTTTTTCAGAGGAGGAGAGGTCCCCTAAATATATAGGAAAAAAAGGAATAAGGGAAGTGGGGTAGGAGGAAAAACGTTTTATCGTCGGAGGAATTCATGTGGGGTGTCCAGTGACGGCAACTCACAAACTATGTACATGGCGGCTCCGAACGCTCCTTCATTACGCCCGTCCTGTAGCTTTAAGTGCATGTGCTTTGCATACGATGTGTAGTGCATTTCTAAGTATATACATTAAGGAGGGCCAACCCCGCGGCCAATATCCTGGGCTCTGCCCTCCTTGGAGTGTTGTGTGGTTGGGGAAAAACGATACGGTAAGAGAATAAAACACACCGCACTGCACTATAAAACTAAGCACGAGGCTAAATACTGCACTAATAGAGGGAAGAACAAAGACTGTACAGGGTTCTGTAAACTGCTCGGCCTGAGAAGCTCAGACCTACCGCTTGCTCCACCCTAAACTCTGCTCCCGTCTCCCCCTCCCCATTGTAGTAAACGTTTTTTTTTGGGAATGTTTCATTTTAGCTGCATAAGAATTACTTGGTCTTCAAAAAGACAAAAAAAAAGGCTTAGGATTCCAAAAACGTCACCTCCGGCACGGCAAATGCCTGAACTGTAGAGGATCTACAAACCAGCACTACCACAGAACAGGAGGGCTCTATGACAGTGCCGGGGGTGAGCGGCAGACATCAGCTGTCTGGGAGGAAGGGGCGCCACAGGGCACTAAAGAAAATACACAGTCCTTCCTATAAGGAGGCGACATGGCCGATGGCCTCCCGGAATGGATGAGATTTAGGCATCTGAAATACAGCTCTGTATCTTGTCCATCCACTGCTGGGCACTTTGTGCGTCCTGAGCGCAGAAATTGTACACTCGCTTGCTGGTTTTTACCTGGAAGGAGACAAAAATCAATCAGTAAAGTCTAGGGGCAATTTTTACTTTGGTAAAAGAAAAAAATAAATCCATAACTATAAGCTTTGCTACACCTTCATAGTGCCCCCTATAATACTCAATTCTGCTATGCAGCGACTGTGTGCCCTCTCACTTATCTAGCTCTGCTAAGCCACTGGGCTCTGCTACATCATTGGACTCTACTACAAAGCCTCAGTGAACCTTCTGACTTATTTTGCTCTGTTACTGCACTCTACGTCCTCTGATTGCTGTAAATATTATACAGCCTCCTAGGTCCAACTGGTCCTCTGTGGTGCACCTGTCATCAGTGAGTGCTGAACTCATCTTCTGGGCAGGTAAGATAACAGGTTGTGTCTTTTGTAGTAAAATCAGCTGCAATTATTTGCACTTTATATGCTTTGCTCCTTATCAATAGCCCATTTTTCTTTTTGCCATCTCAGACTATACAAGCTTTCTTCCCTGTTCACACCCTATAAATTTGTGTACCTCCTCCTCACTTCTCTATCTGCTGCACAAATCTAAGTCTGCTCTGCAATAAAAAATATTTAACGCTTTGCTGCTGCAAAGGTCTAAGTCTGAAGAATAAATAAAATGGATAAAATTACAAATCCGTCAGCGTTCCTGCTCTTGATGGCTCTTTGCTCTCCCATCCCATAGTGTTACTGATAAGTCACACAACCATATAACTCAGAGTAGGATCACAACGTAATATATGGACTGGCTGTTGGCTCTTATAACCTGGCTGTGACAGTGGCATACAAATACATGTTGTCACACTCAGGTCAGGAAAGCAGGCGGCCAGTCTGAGCATTACGTTGCGATCCTCCTCTGATTATCGGCCGTGTGACTCTTCATTAATGCTAAGGGAAGGGAGAGCAAAGAGTCATCAAGAGCAGGAACGCTGACAGATTTGTAGCTTTATTGCAGATAAATAAAGCATTATTAATTTTGTAACAAATACTATTTAGAAAGCTGCTTATCTTTGATCTAAGAAGCAAATAAATAAAAGCAATTCCGGGAGGAGGTGTACATGGAAAATTAAGTTTCAGCAAATGTTTCAAGAATCCTGAAATACTGCAGCTAATATGGAGCTTCACTTTCCAGCATGGAGGGCGGACAAGAATCTGGGTGAGCAGGTGGCAAAAAATGAACCGCATGAAGCCTAATT
This sequence comes from Allobates femoralis, assembly GCA_033576535.1. NCBI lineage: Eukaryota > Metazoa > Chordata > Amphibia > Anura > Aromobatidae > Allobates > Allobates femoralis. Next base: position 60,731,553 of record JARQOC010000010.1, on the reverse strand, counting down.
TAACTAGTAATGGAAGCAATATCATGTATATGGGGGGGGGGGCAATTTGAGCTGCTTATTAGCCCCCACTGGAGCTGTTTAGTGAGGGCTCAGGGTTATCATGACGTGTAATATTTCCTGATGTACAAGTATCTGTCCTGGTGACCAGTCACCTTTAGATAATGTACACTTAGCATCTGCAGAAGTACAATACGTGTAGTAACCTGAATCCCGTGCACCATTTTCTTGGAATTATTCTTTACCGACTGTTCAGAGAGGGACAGTGATATAGGATGTGTGCACCGGTCCCGTGACCCCGTGATGTGCGCGCATCATTGTTTCTATAGTCACGGTTCTATTTCTAAACTCTCAACGCTGGACGCTGATGTCATGGGCTGCAATTTTCGGGCCCCACCCAACCATTCCTCAGGTCCCAGATGGCATCTGGAAAGAAGCTATAACATGTCTGCATCCAGAAGGAATGTATTGTTTCATTCAATTATCTGCTTCTAATTACACCGAAAAGTTGCCTTTAGCTTTACATCGCTCTCGTTTCCATACTAGGACTTTGTCCAATGTGTTTATCACGGATGGCGACAGGGCAGGGGAGAAAAAACAAAAAACACAGAATGACAACACGTCAACCCTGTGCCCCCGCATAGTTTGCGATCCACCACCCGCCCGAGCCAACACAACTTTCTGTCGCCCCACACTAGCACTAATGTTTTCGGACTTCTATTTTTACAAGTGGTTTGCCCAAACATTCCTCTATCCTTGCAGGAAGTCACAGAACAATCTGGGGGCGAAGCTGCAGAGGAGCGGACGGAGGGCAGGATGATATAAAGACCGGGCCGGGGCCTGCGGAGCACACAGGAGGAGGCAGACACAACTCAGACACCGAGGTGCAGTGACTCAAATCTGACACATGAAGACTCCAGCCAAGCATTCTTTGCCTTGTCTTTAAGGTGTTACTTTGCACCTTAAGATACTGTTTTTCTTCAGAATACGGCAACCTGTATCCTGACAGGAGGTCACATTGAATAGCAGCTGCATAATGCAGTTAGAATGCAGATTTCCATTTCTCAGTACTTTGCGAATGGGATTTTAACATTACCAAGAGCATATAGCTCGACCCCCGGCTGCATAGCCCGACCCCGGCTGCTTCTTCTGACCCCCAGCATCTTTATCTGACCCCTGGCTGCTTCACCCGACCCCTGGCTGCCTCGGCTGATCCCCCAACTTCCCCGTCCAACCCCTTCATCCAACCCCCTGTATTGCATCTCATCCCCGGACATGATCGCTCTCCATGACGACCATTCATCTATCACCACAACTTTTGCCCCTCAGCTTCCGACCCTGCTGCCACACTCACCCCCTGCTCACCGTACACAATGTTTCCACTACTACTCACTCTCACTCCCATCCTTCTCCACTTCCTACTACCCCACTTATCCCCCCTCCCAGCACGAAATGGCTCACACTCCACAACTGACAAGCAACCCTGGCACACCACCTCACTAAAAACCTAAGACGGGCGTCCAGGGTCGCCGAGAGGAGATGGAAAAAGTCCCGCACCTCTGAGCACTTTGCTTTGTTCAAATAATCCCTCACTGACTTCAAGACGGCACTTGCTACCGCCAAGCAAACATTCTTCTCATCCCTAATAACCTCTCTGTCCTGCAACCCCAAACAGCTCTTCAAAACTTTCAACTCCTTACTCCGCCCACCCGCTCCTCCCCTTCTCCCCTCATCTCTGCTAAAAACTTTGTAACCTTCTTCAAGGAGAAGATCGACAAGATCAGAAACAGTTTTGGCCCACTGTCCCCACAACTCCCCCTCTCACCTACCCTGCCCTCCTCCTCCATTAGCCACTTCACCCCCATAACTGAAGACCAACTCTCCTCCCTCCTGTCGAAATCACACCTCACCACCAGCGCCCACGACCCGCTCCCATCCCACTTCATTCCCAACCACACCTTCATTTTCATCCCAGCCCTCACCCACCTCTTCAACATATCACTTACCACTGGTGCCTTCCCCTCAGCCTTTAAACACGACCATCCTTAAAAAACCCTCCCTCGAACCTACCTCTGTCTCTAATTATCGCCCCACATCTCTTCTCCCATTCGCCTCTAAGCTACTTGAACAGCACGTCCACTCCGAACTGTCTTCTCACCTCTCCTCCTGCTCCCACTTCGACCGCCTACAATCCGGCTTCTGACCCCTCCACTCCACTCTCACCCTCCATCCTACCTAACCAACTCACCCACTTCTCCGACCTATTCATTCACTTTCAATCCTCATCAAACAGCACGCCCGCCACGTAAGCTCTCCTGCTCCCACCTGCTAACCCTCTGCCTACTCCTCTTCCTTGCTAGTGACATTCCCCCAATCCCGGCCACCCCCCACCCCCCACATCCCCACATCCACCTTCACCCATACCCACGGCCTATCGCCAACCCTCGCAACCTCACCAACCTTAGACCCATTCCCCAACCCCTGCCCCCCCTACTGTTCTACCCAGCACACTCTGGAATGCCCGCTCAGTCTGCAATATATTCCCATACATCCACAAACTCTTTATCTCCATGAAACTATCATTCCTTGGCATCACTGAGACCTGGCTCACCTCCCTGACATGGCAGCGGGAGGCCATTCTTATGGCAGTTTCAGTCTGTCCTACACCCCCTGTCCCTCTGGCAAACACGGCGGTGGTGTCAGCATACTCTTATCCAACTCCTGCGCCTTCAGCCCTATTCCCCACCCCCCTCCTGTCACTGTCCCCTCTTTCGAAGCCCACTCGGTAAGAATCTTTTCCCCCTGCAACCTACAGCTGGCCATCATCTACCGCCCCCCTGGACCCATCGCCTCCTTTCTTGACCACTTCACCACCTGGCTACTTCACTTCCTTTCCGCTGACATCCCCGCCATCATCATGGGCAACTTCAATATCCCCATTGACACTCCCCACCCAGCCGCCTCTAACCTTCTTTCCCTGACCACTTCCCTAAGGCTCTCCCAATGGTCCTCCTCTCCCACCCACAAACAAGGCCACACGCTTGACCTCATCTTTACCCGCCTCTGCTCCCTCTCTAACCTCACAAACTCAGAACTCCCCTGTCTGACCACCATCTCTTGACCTTCTCCGCCCTCTCCTCCCCTGCCACGCTACCCCCTCTCCGCAAACTTGATCACCCTCGCCGAAACCTAAAAGATCTTGATCTTCCCTTATTCCTTATTCTTGAATCCCTCCTCCCTCTCACTGACATAACATCCGCTTGTGATAGACACTGCCACCACCCTATACAACACCACAACGTCCTCGACCTAGCCGTCCCCCTCACACTCCACGAACTGAACCCTCACTAAAAACCTAAGATGGGCGTCCAGGGTCGCTGAGAGGACATGGAAAAAGTCCCGCACCTCTGAGCACTTTGCTTTGTTCAAATAATCCCTCACTGACTTCAAGACGGCACTTGCTACCACCAAGTAAGCCTTCTTCTCATCCCTAATAACCTCTCTGTCCTGCAACCCCAAACAGCTCTTCAAAACTTTCAACTCCTTACTAAGCTACTTGAACAGCACGTCCACTCCGAACTGTCCTCTCACCTCTCCTCCTGCTCCCACTTCGACCGCCTACAATCCGGCTTCTGACCCTTCCACTCCACCGAGTCAGCCCTGAGCAAAGTCACAAACGACCTACTGACCGCCAAGAACAAACGCCACTACTCCATCCTCCTCCTCCTTGACCTGTCTGCCGATTTTGACAAGGTTGACCACTCCCTTCTCCGGATCCTGGAATCCCTTGGCATCACTCACCTAGCCCTCTCTTGGATCTCCTCATACCTAGCGGACCGGACCTTCGGCTCTCCCACTCCCACACCTCCTCCTCGCCCTATCCCCTTTCTGTCCCCCAAGGATCGGTCCTGGGACTGCTACTTTTCTCCATATACACTCTCGGCTTAGGGCAACTCATTGAGTCTATGGCTTTCAGTTCCACCTCTACTCAGACGACACCCAAATCTACCTGTCCGGCCCCGACATCACCTCACTACTCTCCAAAATCCCACAATGCCTTTCCGCCATCTCATCTTTTTTCTCTGCTTGCTTCCTTAAACATAACATGGACAAAACTGAATTCATCGTCTTCCCCCCAAGAATTTCCCCCCCACTTTCCCCACTTATCCATCTGCGTCAATGACTGCTCTCTCTCCCCAGTCCCCCAAGCCTAGTGCCTCGGGGTAATCCTTGACTCTCCCTATCCTTCAAGCCCCACATCCCTCTGGCTCCAGCTTAGAAACATCTCACGTATCTGCTCTTTCCTTAGCCACAACACTGCAAAAACACATTCATGCTCTTATCTCCCGCCTTGACTACTGCAACCTTCTTCTCACTGGCCTCCCGCTAACTCCCTTACACCTCTCCAATCAATGCTCAACTCCGCTGCCCAACTAATCCATCTGTCCTGCTACTCCCCTGTCTCCCCCCTCTGCCAAACCCTTCACTGGCTCCCCACCTCCAAGAGATCCCAGTTCAAAACACTAACCATGGAATACAAAGCCATACACAACCTGTCCCCACCATACATCACCGACCTGGTCTCCGATACCTACCCTCACGCAACCTCCGATCCTCCCAAGAACTCCTACTCTGCTCCCCCCTCATCTCCTCTTCACGCAACCGCGTTCAGAACTTCTCCCGGGCATCTGCCTTACTCTGGAACTCCCTACCCAACACGTCAGACACTCTCCGACCCTGAGAACCTTCAAGTGTCACCTGAAGACTCACCTATTCCGTCAAGCCTACAACCTGCCATGAGACCCAGGTGACTGTCCGATGACTGACATTCCCCCATCCTACTGTATCCCAACCTGCCCCTCGTAGACCGTGAGCCCTTGTGGACAGGGTCCCCTCCCCTCCTGTACCTGTAAGTCCTGATTGTCTACAGTTAGTGTACTTGTAATTGTCTCCCTTATCCTCATGTAAAGCGCCATGGAACCTAATGGCGCTATATAAATAATAACAACAATAGCCATTATAGCTGCTCCAGAAGCTTCTTCAATTCTTATCTCCCCCTTTCTTTGGTCTACTTCTCCTTCATCAGGGTGGGGAACTCCAGTCATCCAGGGCCGCCAACAAGTCATGTTTTCAGGATTTCGTTAGTATTGCACAGGGGGTTGGAATCATCTCCAGTGCAGGTGATTATATTATTACCTGTGCAATACTAAGGAAATCCTGAAAACATGACTTGTTGGCGGCCCTGGATGACTGGAGTTCCCCACCCCTGTCCTACATCTTCCAAGACCCGGCACATGTTAGAACATGAAGCTGATGGAAAGAGATGACCGGGAAGATGAGCAGCAAAACAATGGACAGAGATCACCACAAGGATTGTGCAGATTCACGAATGCATTTGTGCATTTTTGTCTAGTTTTAGGTGTTTTTTAGCCTGTCTTTGAATTGCAACTTTTTTGTTTTTCAGATGTTTGTAGGTGATTTTTTTTTTAAAACTTGCCAATTTTTGGTGCACATGTCGCCTTAGCAGTGATTTTATTGATTATGTCAGTGACTTTCTGCTCTAAAATGGCACAAAAAATGTAAAAAAAAAAAAAATAGAACATAATTCATGTTGCACAAAATTCATGAACCCCAATGTGCCATTTTGAAGAATTTGGCACAAAAAATGGAAATGAATATCAAAAGTTGAAAAAAGTGACAATCCCTATGAATGATGAAAGGCTCTAAGTAAAGTGATGAGTGAGCACTACCATGCTCAGGTGCTCGTTACTCCAAACGAGCAGTTGATGCTCGGATGGGTGCGACTCAAGTACCGAGTATAATGGAAGTCAATGGGAAATTTCTGCATTATCCGGAAGATCTTCGGAACGTCCAACTGATCATTTCGATGTTGCACCTGATGGTTTTGAGTACAGAGCACCCAAGCATGGTCGTACTCACTCATGACTGGCTCTAAGTCCACAAGATGTGCCATAGTGGAGAAGCTCTGTGCTCGGCCTCCACACGTTGTGCAGCACTCGGACTTAGTAAACCTCGCCCCGTGAAGCTGCCACTGTCCGCTCCATTCAGTGTTTGTTTTTCTATCAGGAGATTCTGCTTTACATTTGTCAGTTTGTATCTGTTTTGTCAGTGACATTAATTGATCTCAGCTCTGGGTTTCTATTCTCATGCTCACATTTTTTTTTGCCTTGTTAAGCTCAAGTTACGATCCTCATAAAAACATATGGGATGTGATTTATAACAGAAAGGAGCAGAGTACGAGATGGCAAATTAAAGGGATCATCCGGGTCTATGTAAATAAAGAGTAATCACGGCATAATGAAAAGTTCTGCAACATTTTCAGCTTAAATTATTCACTATTTGCATGATATCTGCACGCGTCAGTGAGTGAGCTCATGAATAAGGGGGATGTCAGCCACCTAGGATGTTCTAGAAATGGATGAGAATGCTCCAAAATATCGATAGTAGTAGACACTAGTGATATGCACGTGCCAAGATGCTTGGTACTCAAAATGAGCAGTTGGCTGTACCGAGAATAATGGCAGTCAATGGAACTCTAGCACTTTTCCGGAAGATCTGCTGAGACCAAGGATAATTATTCAGACCCAGATATTGTTTATAACATAGGTTTACTTTTACTCACATCGAAAAAAGCCCTGTCGCTGGCGTGCTTTGGCACTCCGATAGTTGGCGCGGCCGGCACCACTGTTTCCACATCTGCCAGGTCTATGTGTCCCTTACAGCTGGCGTCTTCTCCGGAGTCGTAGTACCGCAGCTGTCAGGAAGGTAAAGTGCAGTCAATATAGGCATCAGATTTACGTCTCATGTAAATCCCCAAACTTTGGAGACAACAGCCAGTAACAGAGAGACCTGACTTGAGGCTGCCAAGAGTGAAGCAGAGATAAGACCTCTGACATTATACAGCTGTATTAAATAGGTTCTATAAAACCATGTCTCTTACTACACAGAGATGCAAAAGAAGTGGGAAAATCAAGTTTATGAGATTCCAGGCTCTGAATCCAGACAGTGATTATTAGAACATCCTACTCAAAGTTATACTATACGGACGAAGGTACCAGACACCTCCACATCCCACCTCCCCGAACTTTCCTGACCTCCTGTTCCACATCAATAAGACATAAATATGGAGTCGATCCCTCTTCAGATAGAACGGCTCCTGCTCTACTGGGAAGGATTTTTAGAAGATTTTGAAGGCATCTGGGAATTTTTGATCCATTCATCCAGAAGAGCATTTGTGAGGTGACACTGATGTTGGGGAGAGTCCAGGATCACAATCTCTGGTCTAGTTCATCTCAAAGGTGTTGGGTTGAGGTCCTGGGTCTGTGCCATCAGTCAACTCCCCTATACCAAACTGTACAGTGGGCACAACGAAGTCAGATGGGTAATGTTCTCCTGGAATCACCAAACACAAACTCTATACAGATACGATACAGATAGAGCAATATGATCCGTCACTGTACAGAACACGTCTCCTTCAGAGTCCAATGGCAGCTTTACACGCTCCATCCGATGCTCGGCATTGTGCTTGTTGATGACCGGCTGCAGCTGCTCGGTTATGAAGCTCCCGGCGGGCGCAGTGTTTGTACTGATGTTACTAGAGAAGGCCTGGAGTTTGCAGTTATGGGGTCAGCTGAGATATGGGGGACTTTTCTGCCCCTGTTTTGTAAGTTACGGGGTCTCCCCTCATCGCTGAGTTGCTGCAGTTCCTTCCACTTCTCAGTGATATCACTCACAGGTGATGGGGAAGATTCAGGAGGAAGAAATGTCATGAATGGAGTTGTTACCCCGGTGGCTCCGATTCCTGGACTGCACTGGTATCAGTGAGCTCTGCACCACTGGCTGCTTTGTCACATTAGTACAGGCAGATGGCATGGTCTGGGGGGCCAGTGGTTATGCACCAGGTGGGGCTGAACGAACAAAAGCAATTGGATGATTAAGACAGGTGTCCTGATACTTTTTTCCTTTTACTTCTATGTTGTTTGAGCCAGGAGTGAGAAGCGTTCACAGAGATATTTTCTTTGTATGGAATCTCATAGGATATCATGGACATAAGTTATAAAAGAACCCCCCAAAACATACTGTGTTGTATAGTTTTCACCATAGCTAATATTTTGTCGTCCTCTTACCTGGTGCTTGGTGACATCTAGCACAAACCACCGTGGCTTCCAGCCTTTAAGTAGTGCTCCTCTCTTATACAAGATTCCTTCAAATGACCTGCACAGGACGGAGAGAGAGTGAGATTACTCTCCACAGAACCTTTCACAACATATTTATATATAAGCTGAGCCCTTTTCCGATTTCCGCTGCTCCACTGATTCTGGAACAGTCTTACTCTTTCGTCTGTGCCAAATGTAAATGTGAAGCAAGTTTTCCATTCAATGCAATGTTCATTTACTGCAGAACATCTCTGTTTTGATTGACCAAATCTGAGGAGACAATGCGAAATTATGTGGTCCACACCGTTGGTTGAAGGGAAAACTTGCTTTACATTTGTGATGGAGGGACGGAAACCAGAGATGGTCGAAAACCAAGTACTGTAACAAAGTGGAACGTTTCATTGGACTAACAAACACATTAAGAAAACTCAGTGACCAAAGTTCGGCAACTTGAGAATTGTTCTACATGGAACCTATGGAAAAATTCCAATATTAGCATGTCTTGTCCATTTTACAGGGTTAATCAACCATTAAAAGTTACTTAGTGATCAGTGAGGCTCTGACTGCTGGGACTGAGGGTTCCAGCAATGGACCTCACCAGTCCCAGCAATAGACTCCACTGATCTACAAACAGCGTGCAGCAACAGAAGACAGTGTGGAGTGCTCATAGACCATCCATAACTTCAAGTTGAGGACATGATTTATCCAATAATTGCACCTTTCCCTCGCCCTGGAATGCAAGGAGTTTGTATGTTCTCCCCGTGTTTGCGTGGGTTTCCTCCGGGCACTCCGGTTTCCTCCCACATTATAAAGACATACTGATAGGATATTTAGATTGTGAGCTCCAAGAGAGACAATATTACTGATGTATGTAAAGTGCTATGGAATTAATAGCGCTATATAAATGAATAAATATATATATATTCCCCGCACCTGTTCTCTTCATTCTTGGAGGTAAAGTGATTGTATAGTGTTGCCGATCTCCGGTCGACCCCATTGGAAGGCGAGGATGTGATGTTCTGGTCATCTCCTAAACCGCTGTCTGGCAGATGCACCATGGACGTCTTCTGATAAGACTGCAGGTTGGCGGACATCAGGCTAGCCGGGTTCCTCTATATGAAACATAACAAGAGAGAAATCAATACCCTGAGTCCCAGTCCCTGCCAGGAAAAGATTCCTGCAGTTTTGGAAAACCAATCAATGGTCCGGCCGACCGTTCAGCCATCTCGGCCAAGTCACCCATACACAGGAGTATCTGTGGAGTAGCTCTTTTTATGTTTTCAATATTTGTGTCGCAAAAAACATATACCCTGAAAATAAGCGCTAGCAGGAATTTCCAGCCTCGAAGTGTAAGCCCTACTCCAAAAATGAGCCCTAGATGCGTACCAAGCTAATGGTATCCAGAAATAGGGCTAGTGTAGCCCTATATCAGGATATGTAAATTTTATTGCCCCCTTGTGCTGCTGTAAGCCCCAGCTCATTAAATGAATGACTATTCCGCCTCATCACGGTCCGCTCAGGAGCAATACCGAGGATTGCAATGCAATCCTCATACAGAGATATGGCACAGCAGGCATAGAGTGTGAGTGCAAGACCCAGAGCGGTGGATGGGATTATGGGGGGATGAGACTAAATATTTACTGACTTAATTAGCCAGTGTGTACTCACTGAAATCCTCGATATCTTTTCTGATCCGAGAGTGACAGCGTGTATTTCTACGCAGCTGTCCCCATCCGCTCAGGAGAGATATCGAGGATTATGGTGCAATCCTTGGCCAGTAATACAGCAGGCGTTGAGGGCTCAAATATAACCCCCCCCTTGAAAATAAGCCGCAGCGCATTTTTTAAAGCAAAAAAGAATATAAGCCCCTGTCACATTTTCTGTGAAGCATAATATTTATATACAATAGGTGCATCTGAATTAATTAAAATATCATCAAAAAGTTCAATACATAAAGTAAAACCCATATATTATAAACAGTCATTACACACAGAGGGATCTATTTCATGTGTTTATTTCTGTTAATGTTGATGATTATGGCTTACAGCCAATGAAAACCCAAAAGGTCATTATCTCAGAAAATTAAAGTAGGGAGGAAAAAGGATTAAAAACCGTGCTGTCGTAGTCCACGAGACATCAAAGGGTGAATATAATATTGATTTATAAGTCAACGTGTTTTAGGACTCCCTGAAGCATGGGAATAGGTTACTGATTTTCAATAATATTCTAATTCATTGAGATGCACTAATAAATATATATATATACATATACAGTGAGGGGAAAAGGAGATTTTTGTGTACTCACCGTAAAATCCTTTTCTCTTAGCCTCTAATTGGGGGACACAGACCGTGGGTGTTATGCTGCTGTCCACTAGGAGGCGACACTAGGCAGAATCTGCAAAAGAGTTAAGAGACTCCTCCTCTGCAGCATTACACCCCTGAAGCAGGAAGTGATTCTCCAGTTTTGTGCTAAAGCAGTAGGAGAGTTAACAGATAATAACAGGGACACAGGAAGTCTACACAGGCAACCTGTGTAAACAAATATAGTCAACAAGGTAATAACAGTGTAACAAGGCCTGAACCAAACAGGCACGTGTGTAAACAGTTAATAGAGTAATACTAGTACCACAAGGCCTGTAACTAAGCAGGCGCATGTGGAAAACAGTGAAGAGTTAACAAAGCAATAATCGTACAACAGGCCTGTAACTAAACAGGCTCACAGTACTACAAGGCCTGGAGCTAAACAGGCACAAGTTTAAACAGTCAACAGAGTGATAATAGGCAACCATGTGTAAACATGTTAACCATGTAACAGCTGAGAAGCTATGTGATAACTGTATGAAAAAAAAGGCCCACCAGGGCAATAGGGTGGGTGCTGTGTCCCCCAATTAGAGGCTAAGAGAAAAGGATTTTACGGTGAGTACACAAAAATCTCCTTTTCTCCTTCGCCTCATTGGGGGACACAGACCGTGGGACGTCCCAAAGCAGTCCCTGGGTGGGAAAGAACAATGGAACTAGTGACACCGAGCATGGTCAGTGAAGAACTATGCCCCGACAGGCAGACCTGCTGCCGCCTGGAGGGCACGTCAAGCCCTATAGTGGCTTGAGTATGTGTGTAGACTGACCCCTTTTGGCTGTCTACACACTTGTCGGACTGAGACCTGGTGCCAAATGGACCAGGAAGTCCTCACGGCCGTAGTAGAATGTGCCGTGCCGCTGCCGAAAGGGATGAGATTTTGACGGTATAAGCGTCTTGGAAGGTTAAACGAATCCACCTGGTTAGAGGAGCCTTAGAGGCTGATATGTCATTAATTCTGCCTTCTGGAAGAAGGGAGAAAGAGAATCCGACCTGTGGAGAGGCACTGGTTGTGGGTACTCAGATGCGTAGGGACCTGATAAGGTCCTGCATATGTAGGTCCTTTACGACCAGACAGACTGGAGTCGGTCACAGCGATGACAGAGAGACATCTTTAGTGAGGTGGAAGGAGTATACTGCCTAAGAAGGATGGAACCAGCCGTAGAACAGTCTTGTTCAGGTAGAAGACCAGAAAAAGATGGTTTACATGAGAGCGCTGAAAGTACCGATACCTCTGCAGAGAAAAATAATTTGCCACCAAAACACATTACTGTTTGGATGAGAATGCTAAGGATAAACCTATAGACGCTCAAAAGGTGGATCTTGTAGAGCCATGAGGACGAAGATCAGGTCCCACAGGTGTAGACCTGTGGTATGGAGACCTTAAATGGGAGACCCTTTGAAGGGAGGATTTTCCTAGAGACCTGGTGGCAACACGTTTTTTTTTTTTTTTTTGGAAGGTGAAACAGGCTGAAACCCTGCTGTGTGAGAGACCTCAAGGACAGACCTGAGTCTAGGTCTGAGTGGAAGAAACGAAAGATCCTTGCATGAAATAGGGTAAGGGGAATGACCCCTAGAGGTGCTCGGAGATAAAGAAAAACAAAACGATTACACTCATGGTATATCGTCGATAAGGCTGGTTTACTCGCTGCGACCATGGTCGCTACAACATCCAGGGAAAAGACCCATGGGTAAATTCCAGGTCTCAAGGGCTACGCCACTATTTTCAGAGTTGAGGAATTCCGAGGGAGAGCAGGTCTGAACTGTCTGTTTAGGTGTCCTGGTACTGCTGGTATGAGTTGGACGAAATTTTCGTCCAAGCGCATCTGGGCCAGTCTGAAAATACAGGGAGATCTGGCAACCGTCTTGTTTGACCTTCCGCACTATCCTGTTAGTGTGAAAGAATATAGGGAGACGGAGACAGGTCCCATCTAGGACTGGTATGTCTGTCCTATTGACTGTAGGTTCTAGGACCTGGCCAGAAAGGATGGAACCTTAGCATTGGACACGTGAGGCCGTCAGGTCCACATCTGTAGTCTCCTGGCGCTGGCCGTCTTGACAGAAGACATCTGGATGAAGGGTCCGCTTCCCTGAGTCCGTCCCTTGGCGGGTTAGCCTGGTATGAGAACAGCTGACAGTACAGCGTTCAAGGATTCCACCCGGGGAAGGATGTGGCGAACGTCTGTCATCACTTGGAGACTGTGGGTTCCACCCTGGTGGTTGACATATGCCACGGCTGTGGCATTGTCTGACTATATCCTAACAAGACCGACTGCCAGAAGATCACTGAATGATTCCAGTACTAGAAATACTGCCCGAATCTTTGTAGATTGGGGGGCATCCTCGTGTGTGGGCGGGACTATTGGCACGTGCATTGTGATGGGAGTACATCGCACCACATCCTGTTTCTGGGCCATGTCTAAGCATGGATAGTTGAAGAGGCCGTAGGTGCAGCTGAGGCTATGGAACTGTCTCCCATGCTGCCACTATCCTGTCTAGGACTCTTACAGCCGTTGTGAAAGATTGAGGAGACCGCTGAAGCGAATTCCCAGACGAAGAATCCGTGCCTTGTCTGGGAAAAACAAATATGGCTGATACTCCATATGTGATGCTGCAGCATGTGGCCATCAGGAAGACATATAGGACTCCCTGAGTTTGTGTGCTGTGTTGGAACATGTGCTCTGGCATTGTGGTAGACTCATGGAGGGTGATCCGCCAACCGAGTCTTCTTAACGTGTCCAGTGAAATCGACAGCATTCGCAGACTCCGAAAATCATGCATTGATGAATAAGTCGTCCCGATATGGGAGACTCCTGAGATGCAGTATAGACATTTCCAACTGCAGGCTGCATTTATGAGCTTTAGGTCTCACGGTAGTCACTTTTAACTCCTGAGACGAGAAGGGACTGACTGCGTGGAAGAAGGTTCAGGCCACAGCCACACGGGAGACCGGAGGGGCCCATCCATTGGGTTAATGCATTTGCAAGTCTGCGAGGTCCTGCTTCGAAGCGGACTGAGCAGAGGGCATTACGCGTGTTATCTCCACCCAAGTACCTAATATGGGTACAGTGAGGAGATTGGCCGCTGGGCCCGTGTTCCACGTTCTGCAACATAGAGTTTCGTTTTAATAGTCCGGGGATGGAGGCCGGGTAGACCCTGTGCGGCCCCAACTTCAACCCGAGTCCCCAACAGTGGGGAGGCGAGGAAGGAGTATGCTATGGGTCGTAGGTTCCCGAGACCCTTAGCTCAGTTCCCCGTGCCACTGCGGATCACGGTGTTTCAGCCTGTGTCTTTTGAGACTTGGCTGTCGTCACCGCCAACCGGAGCTCCAGCTGTGGGGTCTGGAGAGAATTGGTGAGCAGTCCTGGGACGCCTTACTGTTGTCGGGTAATTGCAGGTTATATCAGCTTCAACTGGGCTCTCCAACAGTGGGGGGCCTAGGAAGGAACCTGTCAGTTAAACCTGAAGGAAGTCCGCCACTAAAAAAGGTCCCTGCGTGGCGACCGATCCCTTGTCAGACTTAGCCTAAGCTCCGACCAACCCTAACGCTTCCGAAGGACCGGAATCAGTGATGCCAACGGCGGATAAAAAACCGTCCTGATGTGTTCTGGGGGTGGAAAACGATCCTTGCCTCCTTAGCGCCTGAGGTGTACAGAAATTCTCCAAACAGGTGTCTAGTGAGGCATAGGAGACCTGTGATGGCCTCCTTACGACCACTTCCGCCTCCCATCCACGTAACCCGATGCCACGTCTACTGGCGATGGCAGTAGACGCTGTTATTGCAGAGCAATTGGCAGCGTCCACGACTTATGTATCAGATAGTCCTGAGGTAACGACTCGAGCCATCCGGGCCACAGAGTATGATCGGCGGGCAGGAAACAATAGTGCCTGACGGAATTGAATCCGTATCTTGATTACCTTACAGTTATTAAACCGGTATCGGGACGAAATCAATGATTTTTGGAGAATGTCATAAAAACGACCTACGTGCTGTCTGTGCGTCAATATAGAAAGCAGAAGCATGCGTAATGTCTGGCCAGTAGGTGTAGTGATAGGTGTACTGTCAGGTAACTTTAATACTGTAGGACAGGGCAGTAACTGATCACCTGACGTATTTACACTGCCCCTTATTATGACATCGTTCCTTGCATGTGTGGCGTGAGCAGGGGCGTAACTACAATGGGTGCAGGGGAACTAAAGATTTGCAATAATCGGGGGCCTCGTTGGAGCTTTCGCATCGGGGCCCCGAGGCCTGAAGTTACACCACTGGGCGTGAGGACTAAATGTAGCAGGACATCATTGTTGGTTGTCCTGCCGTCGCTATTGGGAACTGGCACAGAGCGAGGCTCTGTAGGCCTTTTCCGGAACCCCTGGAAGCGGCCTTAGTGATGTATTGCCGCAGGCAGGGAGCCCTGCTGGGTTCCTTGACCCCTGGCTCCAGCTGCCCGTCCTGAGGGCTGCCGCAGGTGGGCTGCCCTGAACTCCCTGACCTTTGGCAGCAGTGTCCTAAGGGCTGAGGCAGGCAGGAAGCTCTTCCTGAGCTCCTTATCTGGTCCTGCACTGCACATATTCGCTGGCCCAAGTTCACTTTCAGCCCTGCAGCAGGGATGAAGCCCTGTCATGGCCACAGTACTTGGTACCAATGAGGAGCTGTGCCCAATCCAGCCTTAGTTTGGCATTAAGGGTTGTGCACACTGTGCTTTCAACCCTGCTTCTACTGTGCCCTGTGGATAATGGCCGCCGCTGCTAACAGCAGGGCGGGACCAGAATCCTAAGGCGTGCCATAGGCTTCGCGCCAGTTATCCTCCGTCCCGCCCCTGCTTTGCTGTGCAGCTCCGGCCCGCCCTCTGTTATGACGCTGTCCGCGTCAATCTCGTCATCCGGGGGCGGGCTGGGGGGCAGTGATAAGGCGGCGGCTTCGCGCTAGGCCGAAGCCGCGGCCTCAAGTAAACAGCGAAGCCGCAAATGACGGCAGGCCGGTGCGGAGGTCCGGTCCGGGAACGAAACAGATCTGGACCCGGCCGGACCCCAGGAGCTGTGGCCACATGCGCGCTTGCCCAGCGCAGCCCCCAGCAGGAGAACCCAGGGGACTGGGTCTCCTGGATTCAGGGGTAGGGTGGCTGCTCCCATCAGGAGATCCCAGAAAACTGGGTCTCCCGGCATCCAGGGACTGTGGGGACCCTGCAAGGAGCCCAGAAAAACCGGTGCTCCCACTTGCAGTATGGGCTCCCTTCCCTCTCAGGAGAGAGCAGCAAAAGCTGATCTCCTGGAGTTACACGGACGTTTGCTGCAGCCTTTAGGGGACCCCCAGGGAACAGTCTCGTGGCGGCAGGACTGGGGCTCTTGGGGAGTAGTCATCCAGGCTGAGGTCTCCTGCGTGTGCTGCGCAATGCAGCTGACCCTTTAGCCTTGTCCCCTGAGCCCTTTAGGAGCACTTAGCAGAGCTGAGGCTCCTGGTGCTGCAGTCTGGCACAGTGCTGCAGCCCGTGCCCATCAGAAGCATTCAGCAGCACCGATGCGTCTGGATTGCGACCACGCGGCACGTTAGTGCCCTACCTGCGGTGTCTCAACCTATCAGCCCCATGAGGGGTGGTTAGGGAGGGATGCTGTAGTCCATCATCCAAGGGCTTCTGTGCAGCCTCGACCTCAACCCAGGGTCCCCAACAGTGGGGAGCTGGAGAAGGAAGACCATCATCTCAACCTCAACCAGGCACCCCCAACAGTGGTGGGCCGAGGAGGGAGCGGCATGTGGGGGGAAAAAGTCGACCTCAACCAGGCGCCCCAACAGTGGGTGGCCGAGGAGGGACCATGCCGGGAGTCTCGTTAGAGACCCACTTTTCTTCTTCTTGAAGTAAAAAATTCAAAAAGTAAAAAATTTTAGGAGCAATAAAATTTGTGTGTGCCTCCTACAAGACACTAAGCAAAAACTGGAGAATCACTTCCTGCTTCAGGGGTGTAATGCTGCAGAGGAGGAGTCTCTTAACTCTTTTGCAGATTCTGCCTAGTGTCGCCTCCTAGTGGACAGCAGCATAACACCCACGGTCTGTGTCCCCCAATGAGGCGAAGGAGAAAAAGTATTTAGTCAGCCACCAATTGGGCAAGTTCTCCTGCTTATAAAGATGAGGTCGGCCTGTAATTGACATCATAGGTGACCTCAACTATGAGAGACAAAATGAGAAAACAAATCTTGAAAATCACATTGTCTGATCTGGAAAGAAAGTTTGTTTAAATTTTGGTGGAAAATAAGTATTTGGTCACCTACAAACAAGCAAGATTTCTGGCTCTCACAGACCTGTAACTTCTTCTTTAAGAGGCTCCTCTGTCCTCCACTCATTACCTGTAGTACTGGCACCTGTTTGAACTTGTCATCAGTATAAAAGACACCTGTCCGCAACCTCAAACAGTCACACTCCAAACTCCACTATAATGAAGACCAAAGAGCTAGCGAAGGACACCAGAAACAAAAATGTAGCCCTTCACCAGGCTGGGAGGACTGAATCTGCAATAGGCAAGCAGCTTGGTATGAAGAAATCAACTGTGGGAGCAATAATTAGAAAATGGAAGACATACAACACCACTGATAATCTCCCTCCATCTGGGGCTGCACACAAGATCTCATCCCGTTGGGTCAAAATAATCTCAAAAACGGTGAGCAAAAATCCCAGAACCACACGGGGGGATCTACTGAATGACCTGCAGAGCTGGGACCAACGTAACACAGGCTACCATCAGTAACACACTACACTGCCAGGGACTCAGATCCTGCAGTGCCAGACGTGTCCCCCTGCTTAAGCCATTACATGTCCGGGTCCGTCTGAAGTCTGCTAGAGAGCATTTGGATGATCCAGAAGAATATTGTGAGAATGTCATATGGTCAGATGAAACCAAAGTGGAACTGTTTGGTAGAAACACAACTCGACGTGTTTGGAGGAGAAATAATGGTGAGTTCCATTCAAAGAACACCATACCTACTGTAAAGCATGGGGGTGGCAACATCATGCTTTGGGGCTGTTTCTCTGCCAAGGGACCAGGATGACTGATCTGTTTATGAAAGAATGAATGGGGCCATGTATCGTGAGATTTTAAGTGCAAACTTCCTTCCATCAGCAAGGGCATTGAAGATGAAACGTGGCTGGGCCTTTCGGCATGACAATAATAATATTTATATAACACTATTAATTCCATAGCACTTTACATACATCAGTAATGCTGTCTCCATTGAGACTCACAATCTAAACATTCTATCAGTAGGTCTTTACATCGCAAGCACACCACCAGGGCAATGAAGGAGTGGCTTCATAAGAAGCATTTCAAGGTCCTGGAGTGTTCTAGCCAGTCTCCAGATCTCAACCCTATAGAAAACCTTTGGAGGGAGTTCAAAGTCCGTGTTGCCCAGTGACAGCCCGAAAACATCACTGCTCTAGAGGAGATCTGCATGGAGGAATGGGCCAACATACCAGCAAAAGTGTGTGCCAACCTTGTGAAGACTTACAGAAAACGTTTCACCTCTGTCATTGCCAACAAAGGATATAGAACAAAGTATTGAGATGAACTTTTGTTATTGACTAAATACTTATTTTCCACCAAAAATTGAAAAAAAAAATTCTTTCCAGATCAGACAATGTGATTTTCAGGATTTGTTTTCTCATGTTATCTCTCATAGTTGAGATCACCTATGATGTCAATTACAGGACGACCTTGGCTTTTTAAGTGTGAGAACTTGCATAATTGGTGGCTGACTATATACTCTTCCCCTCCCCCAGTGTATATGTATAGGTACATACATACACACATACATATAATACATATATATAATATATATATTACATTTTAATTTATGTTTTCCAAGACAGCACTGAGCAATTATGAAATGTTTTGGCAGCCAAAAAGTGGAGGCCAAAAGGCAATTAAGAATAAAAAATGGTTTGGGCATTACAGGATTAAGGGCCCTTTCACATCAGCATTTGTTTTAAATCGCGGCAGATGCGGTGAAAAAACCGCATATGCCGCGATTACAGCATACCGGCTGCACTTGCGGCACGGTTGCGGCAAGCCCCTTACAATGTATAGGGGGGCTTGCGGCAGGTGGGGCAAGTGCAGTTTTGGCACTTGCGGCAGGTGCGGCCGCTAAAAAACCGCGGCTGACAGCGTTTTTTTTCGCGGCCGCACCTACCGCAAGTGCCAAAACCGCACTTACCGCAAGCCCGCCTATACATTGTATGGGGCTTGCCGCAATCATGCCGCAACCGTGCCGCAAGTGCAGCCGGTATGCGGTAATCGCGGCAGATGCGTTTTTTTCACCGCATCTGCCGCGATTTGAAAAAAACGCTGATGTGAAAGGGGCCTAACATTCACTTTATATACAAGATGCACAGAATATATAATATATAAAGGCAACTTTTACTTGTGCAGCAATTCAACATACTAATGACATTTGTTATGACTTTTATTGGAAGATTCCTGCTAACCCTCCCTAAAACACATGAAATAATAAAAGGCAAAAAAATAAAATAGTAATAAATTCCATGGTATGAGAAATGAAAGTCTGTGTTTTTACATTCTCCTTCTTGGCGTCCTCCTTCAGCTTGACCTTGGCCTTCTCCCACAGAAGCTGCCACCGCTCTGGGCTGTGATTTAGCATGCTCTCCAGCCTGTCGATCTCCTGCGGGGGAGGGGACACAATGTTCTTCTATCAGATCATCATATACTGGGGGTCACATCATCTTTATGGATCTCTCGGACTGGAGAACCTACAGATGACACGAGCTGAGCACCGAGCCAAAACCAACATTCGCTTTTTTTGACTTGTACCAAATTGCAATGAAAGAATCATTTTACGGAGAGAGATCGGGCTCACACGCCGCAACGCCGTGTCCTTTCCTCGACCTATTGTTCTGACTTCTAGATGGGAATGTAACTTAGACACATTCTTGAGATGTAAGAAAGGAGGAGATGGACACAAAAGGTTTGGTTTGTGGTTGTAAAAGCTTCTTTAGACATGGAAAAACACCGGAGGAACTGATGGAGCAGCATTTAGTGCACGGTCCGCTGGGACGGAGGATGGGAAAGGCGATACCTGCGCTGTATGACTGCCGCATGCCCCATCCGGGCTGGCAGGAGACCTGCGCACTAATGGGTCTCTCCCAGCCAAATCCCAGGGACACTTCTGCTTTACAAATTTGTGAAGGAGGAAAGAAACCGAAGGGTTTTCCAGGCCGTAAATGCTTCACCTGGAGATCTACTTATAATGCAGAGAGGTCGGCGGCCTTCAAAATAGTTTAGAGTATGAGCGAGCTTGTAGGGATATTTGCTAAAAGTGTGTATACAATGTGCATTAAAAAAATTTGCAATACTTGTATCATATGTGGTTACATAGGACTGCAGGTGACATCTACTATATTATCTGTACACAGACATATCACTGTTAGCTGTGGTGTTACGTAGGTCTGCAGGTGACATCTACTACATATCTGTAACAGACATATCACTGTGTTAGCTGTGGTGTTACGTAGGTCTGCAGGTGACATCTACTACATCATCTGTACACAGACATATCACTGTGTTAGCTGTGGTGTTACTAGGTCTGCAGGTGACATTCTACATCATCTGTACACAGACATATCACTGTGTTAGCTGTGGTGTTCGTAGGTTGCAGGTGACATCTACTACATTATCTTATTCAAAGAGTTACCACTGTATTATCTGTGTGTAAATAGGACTGCAGGTGACATCTACTACATTATCTTATTCAAAGATTTACCCTGTGTTAGGGCCGTCACACACTTCAATATCGATAGCGATATTGCTAGCGATCACGTGCACGCGCGATCGCTAACAATATCGCTCACATCGCTGGTGAGATGTCACACAGACAGACTCACCAGCGATGTGGAGCAGCGAGATCGCTGGTAACTATGGTACACATCGGGTTACTAGGCGCCGCGCTGCGCTTAGTAACCCGACGTTTACCATACATGCCATCTCCCAGCATAGGCTCTGCCGCTGGGAGATCGTTCATCGTGGTGTCACACACCACGATGATGCAGATTGATCAAGCGTTTATCGCTTGATATGAGCTCCGGCTCACCAATCTGCGATCTAACAATCAAGCGATTTTACATTGTAAAATTGCTTGATTGCACGCAGCGATGCACAAACTATATCGCTTAAGCAATCAAAAAGCAGATCGCTTAAGCGATATCGTGCATTAAATTGATGCGTGTGATGGCCCCTTAGGGTGCTTTCACAGAACGATTTTTGTGCATCCGTGGCTGTCCGTTGTAAAACGGAAGCCACGGATCCGATTTGGCCCCCATGTTATCCTATGGGGGTCGGATCGGATTGGATTTGGCCTAATTGCCATCCGATTTTGTGGGATCCGATTTGTGTCTGATTTGTTGCTGGACCCAAAATTGGAGACTGCTCCGATTTTGGGCTCAGAAAAAAATCGGATCTCACAAAATCGGATGGCAAATAGGCCAAATCCGATTCGATCCGTGTCCTCTAACATGGGGGCCTATGGAGCAGGGTCCGAAGAAACAGCTAAATCGGGTCCGAGGAACGGTCAGTGTACTGAGCATGCTTAGTACACTAAAATTGCTCCAACCCTTTTAATTACACTTCTGCAATGTATAATAAACATTGCAGAAGTGTAATTAAGTAAAAGAAAGAGTTAAAAATAAAAAATCACTATGCTCACCTATCCTCGATTCAACGCTGCCTCCCAGCAAGGTCAGTGCGCATACAGGACCTGTGATGTCACAGAGCATCATCAGGTCACATGACCGCAGTTACCACGTTAACATCACAGGTCCTGTAAGCACAAGGAACTTGCTGGGAGGCAGCGTTGGATCGAGGATAGGTGAGCATAGTGATTTTTTATTTTTAACTCTTTCTTATATTTCACTTCTGCAATGTATATTATACATTGCAGAAGTGAAAGTGCCCTGCTGTGTACGGATCCGTAATAATCACGGACCCGGACACAGAATAGGTCACCCCCTGTGGTGTCCGTGGGATCCTACAAAAAGTAGGATCCCACAGACAGGGAAAAAATCGTTATGTGAAAGCAGCCTTATCTGTGTGTTAAATAGGACTGCAGGTGACATCTACTACATTATCTGTTCTCATAAACGTCCCTGTGTTATATTTGGCTTTACATAGGACTGTAAGTTACATCTACTACATTATCTGTACTCAGAATCATCCCAGTGTTTTTGTGGTGTTACATAGGACTGCAGTTTAGGAGGAGAGATATCCCACAATATGTGTGCTTTTGAGGGGAATCACTTTTTACACAGCTTAATAAGCTGATCAGGTATAGCCACTTTAATAAAGCTGCTGAGATACTTTATATTTAGCTACTGTCTGAAGTTTCCTCCAAGACAAAGGTGTAGTTGCCGGACCAGGGAGTGGCGGCTCAAGTGACAATAACCCTCAGATTAAGGAATTAAGGAATACGAGAAGGAAATTGCTTCTGACAATTAGGTGGAAAATGGAAGCTTTGAAGACATTGAAGACAAGTTTTTGTTCCTTTTCCCGAGACGTGGACTCTGAAGACACAATACAGGGTGGGAGCCGCATGGTGCACAGGGTCTTGGCTCTGTACCATAAAGTTGCCTTATTTTTAGAAAAGTAATGGTGCAGGCACAAGAGCTTACGTTCATTAGGTGCGTGATGGCATCCGGCTGCACTTTAGATACATCGTCATAACACGGCCACACCACTTTCCTCTTTCCTTGCTGTGACGTCTCCTCCGCCTGTTCTTCTGCCGGGTTCAGACGAGACGGCACGGCGGTCCAGTCATAGGAGGGACCCGAGGCCAAGGTCTCCTCCGTGTAATACTCCCACTTCCTCAGGGTGGAGATGTTGGCACTTGGTTTTAGAGGCTAGAAGAGACAATGTAAGGGTTGTTATAGAAGTGGAGGCCCGAGAAGGTGGTCGGTGCCTTGTCTCCCTCTTGTACCTCCATTTCAGTAGGAGCATAGAGATAGTTAAAGAAGACGGGGCTCCTCCTGTGCGTCCGCTCGATGTATTCCCAGATGCAGATTCCTCTCCTCGTGTGCTTATCTCCTTTATCCTCAAATAAGGTGCCTGCAACAAAAAAGGGTCTCTCAGTCAATGAGAAGAAGAGGTTGCCAGTAAAAGATGACATAAAACAATCATATACTGTTCATGCACAAAAGCAGGACACACTAGGGAATAAAAAGTTCTACAATTTTCCAATACACTGTGGTCGGCAACAAAATGGTGCACACTGTCCCAAATCTTTAGTGTTCTCACTTACCCTCTGTCGCTCCAAACTTATCAACTTAATTATAAAAGAAAAGCCCAATCTTTTTATTATTATACACAGATTCATGTACTGTTGCATATTTTACAGCATTTGTCTCCACTTACGGCAGCGATCAGTTAGATCATTACTATCATTATTAAAAATGCATCCAACCAATCACAACGATGCAAGTACTCATCATGACATTGGGGGGAGGGGGTGTACTAAAACCGTAGTGCCCACTTTCTGAATACATTTTGCAGTGTAGCCCAAACAATACCCTCCACCCCTGATAAAGGAGCAGACATTGGAGGAGGGCTTCAGTAGATACAAATCACCATGGACCCCATTCTTCATTTCAGCTTAGTTTTTTTTTTTTCTTTTACCTTTTGTCCACAAAGTGTTTTAGTTGCATAAAATGTGGCAAAATTTGCCCAAAAATGTCAGGTGTACATAATGTCACTGCAGAGGGAGGGCGGATTGGAGTATATTTGTTCAAAAAAATGTAGAGGCTTTTTAAAAGGTCCGCCATTGATGAATTGGCCGCAAACATCTGGATAATCCCCAAACTCCAAACATAAAAAAGTGCATACATTAAAAAACCTTAAATAACACGTAAATTAAAGAGAGGAGAAAAACACCAAAAAGCAGACAGAAAAATAGTATAGATGCAATAATGAATCAGCCCCAGGTTTTCTCATTTCCAGACATGATTTATACAATGGAGCCTGAACTTCATTAACGTTCGCCCCCTCCCCCGGCTATAATCCATGTAATGGTGTGCAGTGTCAGAAGCCAGCGGTCCAGGGTCCAGGCGACTGCTGCCTCATCAGTGACTTATGATGGAGAGGATACAAATCCTGGATTCTGCACATTCCTTCCATAGCTCCTCTGGTCATCGACCTTCGCTTTCCTAAACATGACTTGCAATTATTAAGGTCCTTGGAGGAATGGAGAGAGCGGTGTGGGAAGGGGGAGCAGTGCCGCCGACACATACCGTGCTCCAGCCGCTCGTAGTCAGAGTCCAGCAGGAACGTCTTGAAGCGATTGGAGACGTGATGAAAAGCCAGGAACTTCAGATAGTGACGGTTGAACTCGAACTCTGTGGGATACTGATTGTGTATCTGCAAAACAGAAGACAAGAGAGTGTCAGGGACAGGAGTGACTGCCGATGGCCATGATGATGTGCGCGGAGCGCTGCGATGCCAGACGTGCACCCATCCCAGGGCTGAATTGAGTAGAGCTGGATTAACTACCCCACAGGATGGATACAGCAACAGTAAACATGTTTGCTGTCAATGAACTAACATGTATCTCGGTACAGGAACATTTCTTTTTTTTTTTTTAACATATCCAATTGTGGAACTTGTTTTTATTCTAACCTCTATTTATTACAATGTACAATTGTTTGTGGCACAACCCCATTAAGAGTAGGCAAGCAAACAACTAGGCGGGGGCACAAAGAACACTCTGTGGGCCTCCACCTGGAATACCCTGACGAGAGAAATCCCAAAATTTCAAAAGCAGTTAATGCAGCTCATTTGACCGAGCACCCCGTGTTTTCTGTGAGATATCTTCGAGGCAACAAATGGGTCGGCTGTCTGAAATCAGTCATGCCGGATACTTATCTCCCCCGACAATCAATTCCAGGCCCCTATATACACTGGACTGTGAGCTGAACCCAGTGATATTGGCACGTTTGGCTGCCGATAGTCTAACATGTTACGTTATGGGCTGACATTACTCCAGTGGCAGCTCACAGAACCCGAGAGCGGCAGAACGGTGACACCGCTGGACGATTTTATCCTCTGTCCTTGCAGATGTTATTCTTAGAAGAAAATAAAGTAACACAATGGAGGATCTTACATAATTATGGATTCAGCTGACACCTGGAAAATTTGGCATAAACAAGTCTCCTGGCGGAGACGGCGTGTGCTAGGGTATAGGCATGTGTATGCCAGGGGCAGAGAGCCAGAAGGGCAAACGTGGCTTGTACCCCAGGGGGAAAGTCACGTAGTCACATAGAGTTTCCATAAGGGAGCCTGGAAGTCCTCCATTCCCCTTTTATGCACCTTGCTTTTGCAGCAGCCTCCTGGCATTGAGTAATATACATCAGACTCAGACTGAGATACCTCCCTCAGTGTCTGATAACAGGGAGCAATAGTCTACACTTCACTGGAGAAGCTCTGGGTTCTGGTCACTGGAAGCACGCAGTTTGTGGGATCCTGGAGGAGCATTGTGACACCTGTGGATTGTTGGAGATTATAAACAGCGATCTATTATAGGAGATTACATGACGGAGCGGCTCACCACGTTCCTGGCAGGGATATTTATAACTCGGCCTGGCGTGTGGACAAGTTTTCGTAACCCTAGAAATAAAACGAAGATCTGTCATCAGCAGCCTGCAACCACTGCCAGGAGAAGGGGAACGTATGGACATGTACATAGTAACCAGACGCCAATAATCAGATCCTTATGTGCCTGGATACGGAGGTCTGAGTGAGGATGAAGGGCTGCAGCCATGAAGATCCTGCAGGATCAAGATTGTGTAGTGAGTGGGGGGACAAGGGGAAATGTAATGAGTCCTGCTACATTGCCATCTTGTAGGTGATTTTCGTGAGACGAGTCCCAAAAGCAACGAGTGGAAACCAGCGAGTGGTGGGATACCAGGAAAAGGCTGACAAGTTTGGTGCAGTTTTTATTATGGGTGGAAAATATGTGACGCGTGAACCCGGCTTTTAAGCCTGAAATATCAGAAGTGCTGCTTTGGATGTGGCTGGATACAAAAGCAAAGTTATCTGGTTTTCCAGCCTTTGTGCAGATCGCTTTTTATTCAATTAATTGATTGGTACCGTTTACATCAGATCATTGCTGATCAGGAGTAGTGATGAGCGAGTATGCTCGGCGCTACTCAGTACTCGCACGAGTATCTCGGTACTCGGGGTGCTCGGCGAGCACCGAGTACTGCCGAGATGCTCGGACCGCTCGGTAATAAATAGCGATCTGAGACACATACACTGCTCCCTTCAATGCACACAGTGAGCTGGTACCATACAGGGAGCAGATTAATTGATAGGATCCCTCTGGGGGCCACAGCAAGGTGTGATATACTGCGGCGATTTGAAAAAGCCCACCCTCCCGCCCTTTCCCGGAATTACTCGTTTTATAACCGGAAGTCCGTGGGCGGAGCCTGTCACTCATTGACTTACATTGGGCTCGGTGCTCTGGCCGAGTACAAGAGTATCTTGAGATGCTCGGCCAGAGCACCGAGCACCCGAGCATTTTACTGCTCGCTCATCACTAATCAGGAGGAGTGTCGGCGCTCCGGCCTCTATTGAAGACCTCTTCATAAAATCCCCTCTCTGCAATAAAGAGTTCCTAAAATACTCTCACCTGATGGACACAGTCCAGGAACTGCAGAAAGATGGGCACGAATCCACTGCCTTGACTGCTGAGCGACAGGTTGGAGCGCTGGCTAAATTTATGGCCAAAAGAAAGCCACTCCTTCTCTATCAACATACGGAAGCCATCGAGGGTGCGGTAAAAGGGGTCCCCGAAGAGCTGCACCAGGGAGATGATCTGCAGGATGAAGCCCATAATAAATAGCAGTCCTCAAAACATCACCCCAACACATCTCACAAGATTAGATGATCGGAAAGATGGTTAGTAACAACATGGCTGGAAAGTCAGCTCCCACAGGGGGACCCACCCAAGTACAGAGCCAATTAGCAAATCTGGCTAGTTTTCATCGAAACCTGTAATGGAGGCCATGTTGAGTCAACCAGCTACCCAGGAGCAGTATCTGTGCCATTTTAGATCCACTAGGTGTCATACCCCAGCTTTCCTAAATGATGGAGCAGCACAATACACCTGATTCTGTATTACTATGTACCCAGGTAGATCTTAGGAGAACCTATGATCCACACATTCTGCTTTGGGATTTGTGTGGATCATAGGTTCAGCTCCTTCCTGCCACTGTAGAGGTTATTGGTTCAAGTCCTAGGAACACTCACAAAAAAGATCTATATTCACTGGAGCTGACCCAGTGTCCATAATGGTTGTCACTCAGCTTTCGCAGAAACAGATATCATCTTTTTTTCTTGCTGTTTTGGTGGAAAAGCACTGATAACTCCCATCATCCTACATAACTTGATAAATTAGTGCTCCCTTGCTCCGGTTTATGGAGTCTCATGGCTTTACCTGGGTGGTGATGTCCCATCCATCCTCCAGACTGATCATCACGGAGGAGCCGAATTCCAGGAGCTCGGATACAAGAACCGACATCTGGATTATTCTATGTATCTGTGGAATCAACAATCAGCACATGAGCGCGAGACAGAGAAATAAACTTTATCCTTCCAATAATCCGCCATTAGATGGGCCTGATGTGTGCCGGATTACAGGATGGTAGTAGAAAAATATATCTATGTAATCTGCTACTCTCCCAGTACAAGGTCATTACCAATGGACAAGTCCTGAAGTTGGAAAAGAGAAACTGAAATGTGCAGCATAGATGGCAGAGGAAGGACTAGATGAGAAAGAGACATAAGAAGGTACAGCAGGATGGCACTTTACTGGCACAGAGTATTTAAGGATACTAGCCATAGCACCCTGCTACAACTAGAAATCACAATACAGCATGAACTTCACTTTGAGTCTCCAGTGATGAGAGGAGAGATATAGGAGTGTAGAGCATGGTGGACAGCTGATATACACAGAAATAATAAAGTCACTGTACTGCTCTCTATTCAGGGAATCTGGACAAAGCTTGAAATTCACCTGAAGCAACCACTCAGAGTCTCCCAGTGACTTGAAAAAAGTGGCGTCGGAGTCTCCGGGCACACTGCTGGGTACACAGGCTCTCATCAACTTCTTAAAACTTGCTTTCACTTGACGGTTGTCACCAAAATCGACAGGCACAAATTCACAATTCAGAGCAAAGTCAAACTTAAAACCCTGGTGGAATAAAGAACAGATGATGATTATACAGAAGGGACAGCTTCAGGTCATGTCACCCCGCAACATGCTACCCCACCCCGCCACATGCTGAGCCGCCCAACCACACGCCGAGTCACCCCGCCACATGCTGAGCCCCACCCAGCAACACACTGAGCCATCCCGCAACACGCTGAGACACCCCACTAAATGATGAGCCACCCGGCCACATGCAGCCCCACCCCGCAACATGCTGCCCCACCCCGCAACATGCTGCCCCACCCCGCAACATGCTGCCCCACCCCGCAACATGCTGCCCCACCCCGCAACATGCTGCCCCACCCCGCAACATGCTGCCCCACCCCGCAACACGCTGCCTCACTCCGCAACACGCTGCCCCACCCCGCAACATGCTGGGCCACCCCGCCACACGCTGAACCACCCTGCAACACGCTGAGCCACCCCAAACACGCTGTGCCACCCCGCAACATGCTGAGCAACCATGCAACACACAGCCACCCCACAACACGTTGAGCCACCATGTAACATTTTGCGCCACACTGCAACACATTGTGGCACCCGGAACACACTGTGTCACCTCGCAACACTATTCATCTGAAGGTACAAAGTTGAGACCTATCTATTATATAATCACGAATGGGATTTTTGCCCCTTTTGAGTCCGCTCACACTGCGAGTCAATGTCGTCATGTGGATACGCCCGAAGCATTGGCCGCGCAGCGGCCATTGCGAGCAGTTCTAAGGCGACTCGCTATGCCCGCGCAGCGGGCATGGCGAGTCGCCTTAGCAGCGCGAAGCATTGGCCGCGAAGCGGCCATTGCGAGTCAGAGACTCGCTCTGCTAGAATCCCGATGCATCTGCATCGGGCACCCAGCTAGTCATAAATAAGCCCATGAACGGTTTACTTTGCGAATCTCACCAATCCTGCAGTTCCCACTTTGCCAAGTTACATCACATCTAACGCTAAACCCATAATTCTGCCGAGAGCAGGATAATATGGGAGCTCAGAGGAAAATGAGAATTAAGCTTTTCCAGTATGAGGCTAGAGCGCATCCTTCTGAAAACAGCTCTGGATGTGAATGGAGAGAATTACTTGATGGTTATACAGAAGGGACAGCTTCAGGTCATGTCACCCCGCAACATGCTGCGCCACACGCAGAGCCACCCCGCCACACGCTGCCCCACCCTGCAACACGCCGAGCCACCCCGCAACATGTTGAGCCACCCCGCAACATGTTGAGCCAGACCGCAACATGTTGAGCCACCCCGCAACATGTTGAGCCACCCTGCTCCAACCCACAACACGCCGAGCCACCCCATAACACGCCGAGCCACCCCATAACACGCCGAGCCACCCCATAACACGCCGAGCCACCCCATAACACGCCGAGCCACCCCATAACACGCTGAGCCACCCCATAACACGCTGAGCCACCCCATAACACACTGAGCCACCCCATAACACGCTGAGCCACCATGTAACACGCTAAGCCACCATGTAACACTTTGCGCCACACTGCAACACATTGTGCCACACTGCAACACACTGTGTCACCTCGCAACACTATACATCTGAAGGTACAAAGTTGAGACCTATCATAAATAAGCCCATGAACGGTTTACTTTGCGAATCTCGCCAATCCTGCAGTTCCCACTTTGCCAAGTTACATCACATCTAACGCTAAACCCATAATTCTGCCGAGAGCAGGATAATATGGGAGCTCAGAGGAAAATGAGAATTAAGCTTTTCCAGTATGAGGCTAGAGCGCATCCTTCTGAAAACAGCTCTGGATGTGAATTGAGAGAATTACTTGATGGTTATACAGAAGGGACAGCTTCAGGTCATGTCACCCCGCAACATGCTGCCCCACCCCGCCACACGCAGAGCCATCCCGCCACACGCTGCCCCACCCTGCAACATGCCGTGCCACCCCGCAACATGTTGAGCCACCCCGCAACATGTTGAGCCAGACCGCAACATGTTGAGCCACCCCGCAACATATTGAGCCACCCCGCAACACGTTGAGAGCTGACCCCAACCCGAGCCCCTGACGCCACCACATAACACGCCGAGCCACCCCATAACACGCCGAGCCACCCCATAACACGCCGAGCCACCCCATAACACGCCGAGCCACCCCATAACACGCCGAGCCACCCCATAACACGCCGAGCCCACCCATAACACGCCGAGCCACCCAACATAACACGCCGAGCCACCCCATAACACGCCGAGCCACCCCATAACACGCCGAGCCACCCCATAACACGCCGAGCCACCCATAACACGCCGAGCCACCCCATAACACGCCGAGCCACCCCATAACACGCCGAGCCACCCATAACACGCCGAGCCACCCATAACACGCCGAGCCACCCCATAACACGCCGAGCACCCCATAACACGCCGAGCCACCCCATAACACGCGAGCCACCATACCGCCGAGCCACCCATTACACGCTGAGCTACCCCATAACACGCTGAGCCACCCTAACACGCTGAGCACCGAACACACTAAGCTACCATGTAACACTTTGCGCCACACTGCAACACATTGTGCCACACTGCAACACACTGTGTCACCTCGCAACACTATACATCTGAAGGTACAAAGCTGAGACCTATCATGAATAAGCCCATGAACGGTTTACTTTGTGAATCTAGCCAATCCTGCAGTTCCCACTTTGCCAAGTTACATCACATCTAACGCTAAACCCATAATTCTGCCGAGAGCAGGATAATATGGGAGCTCAGAGGAAAATGAGAATTAAGCTTTTCCAGTATGAGGCTAGAGCTCATCCTTCTGAAAACAGCTCTGGATGTGAATGGAGAGAATTACTTGATGATTATACAGAAGGGACAGCTTCAGGTCATGTCACCCTGCAACATTCTGCCCCACCCTGCCACACGCTGAGCCACCCTGCCATATGCTGAGCCACCCCGCCACACGCTGAGCCACCCTGCAACACGGCGTGCCCCCCTGCAACACGCTGCCCCACCCCACAACACACTGCCCCACCCCGCAACACGCCGAGCCACCCCGCAACATGTTGAGCCACCCCATAACATGCTGAGCAACCCCATAACACACTGAGCCACCATGTAACACTTTGCGCCACACTGCAACACATTGTGCCACCCAGCAACACACTGTGTCACCTCGCAACACTATACATCTGAAGGTACAAAGTTTAGACCTTTCATGAATAAGCCCATGAACGGTTTACTTTGTGAATCTAGCCAATCCTGCAGTACCCACTTTGCCAAGTTCCATCACATCTAACGCTAAACCCATAATTCTGCCGAGAGCAGGATAATATGGGACCGGAGAGGAAAATGAGAATTAAGCTTTTCCAGTATGAGGCTAGAGAACATCCTAAATAATAATAATAATAATAATAATAATAATCCTTCTGAAAACAGCTCTGGATGTGAATGGAGAGAATTACTTGAAGACCCTTAAAATCCCCAATAAATCTCCAATGTGTGGCCTCCACCGTCGTTCTAATGTTCACGGCTGGTGTATACAGTAAGCGGCTTCCTGTCCTGTGAATTGTCGCTGCCGAGCTCCAGGCCTGGTATGCACAGACAATCTATAAGATAAATGATGACTCTCGGAAAGGACGCGGTTTCCATAACAAACAAGACTTATGAATACAGTGCGGCCATCGCCACTTAATGAATGTCAGTAAGGTGCCAGAAAGGCCGCGGGGCCAGAGATGCTTCACATAACTGCGCTATAAACCGCCGGCAGGAAAAGCGCAAGAGTCGCTGGACTTGGCCGATAGCCAGGAGCTGCACCAGGAGTGATCACTGGATCACAGGTCGCCTGGAGATTATATCCCTGTTTATTATAATACAGCTAAATAATGGTCCAGGACCCCTACAGAGCAGCCATCTGACCCCAGATTGGACAATGTAAAGGGGTCCTCCACCCCAGACAATCCTGTGACCACAACAAACATGTAACTCCTCTTCTGATGCTTTGCTACAATGTATCAGTCAGGTTTAGCTCGTAGAGGATTGTCTAGATTTGATCGAACCTCTAGACACGATGAGTAGTAGGTCTCCCCAGGATTTCTGCACCTATAAAGCCCCGAGGGCACTGTTTATCTCCAGGCTGAGCGGGTGAAGATGTTCCTTTCTAGGACGGGAGAACATCGGGCCCCTCTTGGAGAAATTTAGATTTTTTTTTTGTTGCTGATATTCTTGGACTGAGGCCATGAAATGAAAGTGATAGGAAGAAGAATGTCACACGATGAGGGGCAACGGCCTGCAGGCACGGCGGGTTAACATTATGGGTCGTGGGATCATTGAGTTGTGTATGAAAGTGGAGGCCGACGGTAGTGAACGCTGATGGCCGCTGTTATGCAAGGAATGTGCTGATAAGGTCTAGTGCCGGGGCCGCGACACACTACAACTCTGCTACATAGGACATCATTCTACATACAAATGTGCTGGACGATGTATGTGACGGGGCGTCCAACAATCACCGGGGAATACTCTATACAACTAATTAAAGCCGAAACGAGGGGTCACCAGACCTTCAAGGATAACACGTAACATACTAATATGCACGCTTTTCTTTTCCTTTAGTTTCTCCATTCTTTACACTGCAGGAAATAAATGCAACAATGCAAAACAGAAGTGAAGTGTATAATACAACATAGCTACAATTAATAAAAATCCCTTATGATCCCCAGGATCCGTCATTCACTCCATGCAGATGATACTACAGCAAGCACAGCTCGGGTGCCATTACATTCAGTGATTACTACTTACCCTCAGTTGAGATTTCTCTCCAAAGATATACAGGGCAGCCTGGCGCTTTAACAGCTGGTTCTGCAGGGTGGTCTGGTCCGTGTAAGACGGGGTGTGGTCCTTTCCCGCAAGCCGAGCGCCAACATCAACCAGTGGTGTTTGGGTGGTGATAAGGCGGTTGCTGGAGCGCAGACTGGCCCAAACACCTGGACACAAAAGGAAGAATTAATTAAAGGAAATCGCAAGAATCATATGTAAGCTGAGGCCGGCCAGGTAGTCAGCAGGGGGCTATGCCACCCTGGGCTACCAGGTAGTCAATGCTGGGCACTGACACCGGAGCAATGCCATGCATCACGAGGGCAGTAATGACAGCCAGACAGCCCAAGGTGAGTGATGACAGCCAGGCAGCCCAAGGGGAGTAATACCGGCCAGAGGAGAGTAATATCAGCCAGAGGAGAGTAACGCCATCCAGGCAGCCCAAGGGAAGTAAAGACAGACAGGCAGACCGAGGGAAGTAAATGCAGCCAGGCAGCCCAAGGGGTGTAATGAGAGCCAGGCAGCCCAAGGGGTGTAATGAGAGCCAGGCAGCCCAAGGGGTGTACTGACAGCCAGGCAGCCCAAGGGGTGTAATGATAGTGAGGAAGCCCAAAGGGAGTAATGCCAGCCAGGCAGATTCAGGGTAGTAAAGATTGCCAGGTAGACCGAGGGAGTGATGACAAACAGGCAGGCCTTGGGGAGTGATGACAGCCAGGCAGCCCAAGGTTAGTAATACCGGCCAGAGGAGAGTAATGCGAACCAGGCAGCCCAAGGGGAATGATGACAGCCAGGCAGACCGAGGGGTGTAAAGACAGACAGGCAACCAAAGGGTTACTGAATGCTTTATGACTGAGCAACACCAGTGGTCAGTGCAGACCAAAGGTGTTTTAGGTGGGACCCCACTGGTCCTGAAAACAGGTTTGATAAGCAATAGTGCCCGGCAATTTTCCTTTTTCCACTGATAACCCAAAGGGTGCAATGACAGCCAGGCAGCCCAAGGGGGGAAATAACAGCCAGGCAGCCCAAGGGGGGAAATAACAGCCAGGCAGCCCAAGGGGTGTAATGACAGCCAGGCAGCCCAAGGGGTGTAATGACAGCGCAGGCAGCCAAGGGGTGTAATGACAGCCAGGCAGCCCAAGGGGTGTATGACAGCCAGGCAGCCCAAGGGGAGTAATGACAGCCAGGCAGCCCAGGGGAGTAATGACAGCCAGGCAGCCCAAGGGGAGTAATGACAGCCAGGCAGCCCAACTGGAGTAATGACAGCCAGGCAGCATAAGGGGAATAATGACAGCCAGGCAGCCCAAGGGGAGTAATGACAGCCAGGCAGCCCAAGGGGAGTAAAAGCAGGCTGGTTGGAGTAATGCCAGCAAGGCAGGTGGCAATAATCAATGACAGCAAGTGAAAGAGAACACTAACAGGCAGGCAACTGGTGCAAAAGGCCAAGAGCAATAGCAGTAAGAGCTGGTGCAAAGTGACACTATAGAAACCCACCCTCAGAACTAATTAAATGACATTTTATTTGGGCACCCTGCATTTGTGCCAGTGTATGTCTGTTTGTTTCTGGGAGTAAAGCAACATGACTGCTTTTTAACTTGTCAGTGCAAAACTTGTCAGTTCAGCCGGTCTTTGGAGATGTTGTGTGAAAACCCCTGTAGTAACTGTACCGTACGGATTATCCTGATGATTACTGTAAAACATCTTCTTAAACTGTAGTCATAACCACATGTGCAGATTCTGCCAATGTGGTCCACTGGGTATAATGAAATTACACAAACTGGTGTCCCAGGAATCCACTTCAGGGGTGAAGGACACCATTATAGCGCCCACAGTGGTAGCCACTGTGGCAAAATCCACCAAATGTGAAGCTGGGGACGTATTGTGGTATAGGTGGGGACAGGATCGTAGAATAGGAGAAAACTCAGTGATCTGCAGCTGTATAGGCCACTTTTCCTGAACCAATTTTATGGTCAAACATGACGACTGGATTTAAATCCCAACAGAACATGCACTGGGGATATGTTTATATGGCACCCTTCAATACCCATGGCAGAACCGATCTCTAAATGTGATTAAATGTATATAACAATCCTGCCATGGTGGTTACTGTGCATAAATGACCATTAGTATGAGGCACAAGTAAAAACTTTTAATGCTTCTTTTGTTAAGTGCTTTTGAATACTCCTACATCAACCATTGTGCAATGTGTGCGGTGTATTTTGGTGCAGAATATTAGCATACAAGTGTAATGAAGAATGAACATGTAACTGGGCTGGTGACTTGGTCTTTTGGTGAATTTTGCACAATGTGATCCTTTTTTGGCTAACGGGTGAACTGATGCATTGTTGACATCGTCAATAAATCTCCCCCAATGATGATGAGGATGATGATGAAGGGGACTGGCCGGGGGCAGGTACCTGTATTCTGTATCTTTTCCTTAGTTGTGAGATGTGTCTGTGAGAAGAACTTATCCCTGTACCCCAGAACTGGTCAGAAGAGGAGGAAAGAAAGCGAAAAAGTTACAGGTTAGAGCAGATCACACACAAGAACCCGAAGGAGAAAGGCAACGGCAAGCCAAGGAGCTGCAGATAACAGGAGAAAGAAGAAAAACATCCAATATTATAAAAAGTAAAGCCATAAATTAGTCATTTCATTCACATTCTGGATTAGTATTTCTATTATTGTCATTACTGGAATTGTTACCAACCAGAACAGTAAGAATTCCCCAAAGGTTCAATAAATATTAGGAACACATTCTAAAACCTCATAAGATTTCATAATATTGATAATGTATACTCAGTTTCTTTTTATAAACTTCTAAAATCTGTACAGTTTTTTGGCTTCTATCATGTTGTTCATCTGCTTTTTAGTTATGTTAGACTTGGGTGCTATTAACAGACAACCACAATGGTGACAATTACATGTCTTAGTGTGTCAGGCTCCGTGGTCCATATTTTTTATAAATTTATGATGCTAAAAACTGAATTAGTCCTTACGGTAATTCCTTTTCTTGGAGCCTTCCACGACAGCATTGGAGGATGTTGTCCACGCCCAATTGGGGGACAGGAACACAGAGAGGTTAAAAGCCCCTCCCTTTCCTCAGTACTCCAGTGTTTACCAAGATCACCCTTACCCATGGATTACCTGATACAAACCGGAATCAAACACCAACAAGGGGGGGAACTGATGCTGTCGTGGAAGGCTCCAGAAAGGATTACCGGTAAGGACTAATTTAGTTTTCTCCATTCGCCTTCCACGACAGCATTGGAGGAATACCACCGATACTCCTCAGGGTGGGACTATTGCCTGTGGGACTTTCTACCAAAGGACAGATCCCGACTGAGAACAGATCTAACCTATAGAGGCGAGAAAAAGTGAGGCGAGACTACCACATAGCAGCTCTGCAAAACAGCTCCGATGAAGCTCCAGCCTGCTCCACCCAGGACGTAGAAGCAGCCCGAGTTGAAGGAGCCTTCAACCCCACCGGAGGAGCAAGGACCGGGAGCGACGTAGGCCTCACAGATCACCTTCGTGATCCAGGAAGCAATGATAGCCTAGGAAGTCTTCTTCCCTGTATTTTTCCCAAAATGCTGAACAAAACAGGTTCTGATCTAACCTCCAGGAAGCAGTCTCTCGGAGGTAGTGGAGGACAGTCCGACGAACATCGAAGGAGTGAAACACGGCCTCAGCCTGAAATTAGCAGGAGATTGACCAAATTAAGGTAGAACCACACCTGGGACCGATGGAAAGCCGACACAACTTTCGGAAGAATAGATGAATGCAACGAAGCGTAATGCGAACAACGGACACCACGAGGCACGGAGCCCGGACAGAGAGTGCCTGCAGTTCTCCAACTCTGGAGCAGAAGTGATGGCCACCAAAAACGCCACCTTGTGAGAGAGACGTAAGGGATGCAGCCGACAAGGGTGCAAAGGGACTTCGAGAAAACCCGTGGAGAACAATCTTCAAATCCCAGGGAGGGACAGAAGGCCGAACCAGGGACGCCACCCCCAAGCAGAAGTAAAAAAAAAAACGCTTGAGCCATCAATGGGAAGCAAGATCCTGGGCAAACTGCTCCAAGTGCCGACACCTGGACTTAAAGAGTACTCGGCCGAAGCCCCAAATCAAAGCCACGCTGCAAAAACCCAAGAGTTGGGCCACATTAGGATGATGCATGGCTGGGATGGAAGGGCACACCAGGACAGGAACCGATTCCAGCCCTCCCGTAAATAGCGTGCGACACAGGCAGCCTGCCCTGCGAAGTGTGCGGATCACTGCCTGGGAGAGACCCTTGGTCCTCAGGATCCCGGCCGCAACAGCCAGGCTGCCAGATAGAGCCACTGAAGGCCCGGGTGAAAGAGGACCCTGGGACAGAAGGTTGAGACAGTGGGGCAACCTAATCAGTCCCCCAGGCCCAGGTCTCGGATGGCATCGTACCACGCCCGTTTGGGCCACAGGGGAGCCACCAGGATAGTCGACATCCCCTCCGCCCGAATCTTTTGCCTTTAACGCCTGGGAAGTAGCGGGATTGGTGGAAATGCATACACCAAACGGAAGGCCCAGGGATGGGCAAAGGTGTCCAGCCCCCCGTTAGGGAGAAAAAGGGCGGCACCTTTGTATTCGAGCCCGAATCGAAACAGGTCGATCGAAGGGACACCCCACCTGTCCGTAAGAGAGCGAAATACATCCGGATGGAGGCACCATTCTCCTTGGTTGGACCCCCGTGCGGGTCCAGAAATCTGCCTGTACATTGGCCATTAACTTCAGATGAACTGCCAAGGAGGAGAGAAGATGGCGTACTGCTCGCGAAAAGATCAGTCTTGCCAGCCCCTGCAAGAGTAAGCCTCGAGTACCGCCTTGGTGCCGCAAGAAGGCAACCGTAGTCACGTTGTCCGACAGGATCTTGACATGATGACCCCGGAGAACGTGAGCTGCTCATGAAGTGCGTCTTCCACTGCCAGAAGTTCCGGAAGTATGAAGACTGGCGACTGACCGAGCGACTCCAAATCCACTGGAACGGTGTGCGATCCACCATCGCGCCCCAACCGGAACTGCTGGCAGCAGTGGGAACGGAGGTCACAGGAGCCTGCAGCCAGGCCACCCTCGTCCGAAGGTGTCTGGGATTCATCCAGGAAAGCGAGGTGATCATCCGCCCCGGGATCCGGACACACGAGTTTAAGGAATCCTGACGTCTGCCCCAGGAACTCAGTATGTGTTCCCGAAGCAGACTGGAAGGAGCCTGAGCCCATGCTACCGACTGAATGCAGGCCGACATGGCCTCTTAACAGGGATATTGCTTCCCGCAAGGAGGACGACCTCCTTGCCCGGAAGCAGGTCAGATGCACGCAGCGCAGAGGGTGATGTGCCACAGGAAGGAACGAGGCCTGTCTGGAGGAGGCCAGCAAGACTCCCAAAAATTGACGATGGGTTGCCGGCACCCGTTCCGATTCCCAAAGATTGGGAACCAACCCAGGGACTGAAGAATCTCCAACGTTTTGGATACCAGGGTGCGCAGAACCACTGCCGAAGAAGCAACCACCAACATGTTGTCTAAATAGGGAAGCACACATATCCCCTGGGTCTGGGTGAATGCAATCACTTCCCCCATGAGTTTGGTAAACTCTGGGGGCCTATGAAAACCCGAAGGGCAGCACATTAAACTGATAATGGACTGTCCCCCTGCCCCGAGATCGCGAATCGCAGAAAGCGCTTGTGGGACGGCAAATGGGGACATGATAATACACGTTCTGGAGGACCACCAACAACCTGGAGTAACGCACCTGGCCCTCTTCTCCAGGAGGAACCGGGGACCCCACACCGAATCCAACAGGTCTCGCAGACCCGACAAGAGAAAATGTGTGAGAGTCCCCCCGAGGAAGCGAGGGGACTCGAAGACACGGAGGGGCTGGCTTTCGAATTCCAAGTGCAGACCCTCCCAAATGGTCGAGAGGATCCAAGGGCACGAGGAGATTGCTTGCCACTGTGGCAGAAACCGCAGGAGCTGCCCCGCAATGGGAAGGCGGCATTGTTTAGGGGGCGGCTGGTGATGCCACTGCTGGGGGAGCAAGATATTACGGGTCTTGGCCCCTTTCTGGAATGCCCAGCGACCACACTTACCCTTCCCTTTAGACTGGGAGGGTTGGCTGCGTTCAGGCCGAAAGGACGTCCTCGAAAGGGCTTCTTTTTAGGTAGACACATTTTCCGGTCTGACACCTTTCCCAGGATGTCATCCAATGCCGGACCAAAGACAAAAGACCTTTGAAAGGGGAGGCCACACAGCTGGAGCTTAGACGTGACCTACCCATTCCACAAAGTAAGCCACACAGCCCTGTGAGCTGCGTTACCAACACTGCGCACCTGGCGCCAATGCGGATCGACTCAGCAGAGGCATCGGTCAGGAAGCCCGTAGTAAGTCTCAGAAGTGGAAAGGAGTCCAAAGCTCCTCCCTGGGAGTACCCTGCAGGAGGAATTCTTCCAGCTGGGTGATCCACTTAAAGAGAGATTTGGTTAAAAGCCTCGCCCAACGGCTAGTGGCCCACAGTCGTCAGAGCACGGGGCCTGTCAGGGGGATAGCCTGCAGCCATCATGTGCCTTGGATGATGTACAGCTTAGGATTGAACCCACAGCCACGGCTGGGTACATGAGGCATGGTGCAGGTGATTAACTACTACATGGTTGCTGCCAGAGCAGCCCCACACATCTAGAGGAAATGTTCACCTTTAAAGACATAGCTGCCGCCTCTCCCAGGAGTTTTAGAGGACAATCTCCATCTTACGATCGAGGGGGTCCTTCAACTGGGAGGAATCTTCAAAAGGCAACGCGGACTTATATGCTACCTTGGCCACCTGGATGTTCACAGTCAGGACTTCCCAGACAAAGTCATCACCCGGATGACCTCGTGGATAGGGAAGCCCAACTGCCGCTTAGCCTTTAGTCCTGCACAGAAGAAGGGGGTTCCACCACCTCTACTCCCATGGTACTGTGGACAGTGTCCACCAATTCACCCATGCACTCCGTGGAAAAATAGCAGTGTCCAGATTCTCGTGTCCTGGACAGTGGCAACAGTGGCAATATCCTCACCGTCCTCTGAGTGAGCTCTGGCCAGCCTCCATGAGATCCACAGAGTCACAATCCTGGAGCTTCCTCTCTTTCGGAGGGGAAGGCCTGGAAGCTGCAGCAAAAACCGGCAGTGCCGAGATAGAAGCCTGCACCTCTTCCCTAATGGATTGGAGCTCCTCAAGCAGGGATGGGGAGTCCATCCTGACAACACTCAGTCATGGCCGACACCTTTTTGTAGGAAGAGGGAAGTTCGTGTCGCAGCCACATTTCCTGGACGGATTTTGCTCCCTTTCACAGGTGGCCCTTGTCTCCCTATAGAAAAAAAGGGAAGAGAAGGGGGTCCCAGTGGGAGTGCAGGCCCTAAATAACTCTACTCCTTGTGGCCACCCCCAGAAACATTTACATGAGCTGGGGGAATGCTGGGCTCTGCAGAAGCAGAGGTGGAACCCTATCACCCTCCATGTTTCAGGGATCAGCCTTACCTGGGTGTAGCTTCCGGGGGTACTTGTCCAGAAGTACCGAGCCCCCAACGAGGAACACCTGTTCCCTCCCTCCTCCTGGTCACTGGCCACGGGCAGTAGCGCGCGATAGGCCTGCTGGGTTCCCTGGAGCCGCGCGCCCAGTCTGTACAGGAGCCACCGCCCGAAACAGAAAGTGCACCACCTGAAACAGGAAGTGCCATCCAGGAACCTCCGACGCCCCAGGGACCGCAGCTGGAGGAGGGAGACGCTGGAGAGCTGAACAGACCTCCGGCGCTGCAATACACGGCCTGCTTTGCCCCGTAGGACGCAGGAAGGCCGGATGGTCCCATCATGGGATCCCCGAGAAGGAGGAGGAGCCCGCCCAATGTCCATCCCTGGCCCGGCTGTAAGTACACCCCAAATTGCTGCCTCTGCCGGCCTGACAGCACTGGAACCTCTCAATGCCCCAAGGGGGACAGGAAGACACTGGAGTACTGAGGAAGGGAGGGGCTTTTAACCTCTCTGTGTTCCTGTCCCCAAATAGGGCGTGGACGACATCCTCCAATGCTGTCGTGGAAGGCGAATGGAGAAATAATCTTTATTAATACGTAAAAGTAGCACTACATACATATTTTTCATTGATTCTTCCATTAGCCATTATTAATGTACAGTGCTGGCGTAATTGTATGTAGTCATTACTGTCTTCTGCTGTTTCCAGCGATGCTCTTCTCTCCTGCACTACATTACTGCAGTTGACTCACATCAGCATCTTTTCTGTGACCAAAGTCACTATCCCATTATGAACGAAGCTCTCATAGATTTACATTAAGAAAGAAATGAACGATCTGTGGTGTGAACTGGCATAAAAGAGCCATGGTCACATGATGCAGAAGAGGAACGGAGGAGCGCTGAAAACGGCAGAAGACACAATAGGCAGAACAGCAGAAACAGTGTCTGTAACACGTTATTTATGACTAATGGTATAAACTGCTGTAATGGAATACACTACTTCTCTGAGACGATGAGGATGATGGAAGTTGGAAATGATAATGGTTGTATGGGATATCAGAGTGTTATGTGGATTGTCAGTGCAGGGGAACGAATAAGCAGCGAGCAATACTCTGGGGACACAAACATCAAACTCAGTCCTTCCCAGCTGGAATCGCACAATGGAATTAACTTCAGTAAATAAAATAAAACAAAAACTCCTACAGCTGCGATGGGCAGAACATGCTGGGATCTGTAGGTCCACAGTGAATGAATTACTGAACTATGGAGATCCAGACTGATTGGTGTATGCTCAGTAATCTTTTTTTTTTTACATGATTTCCATATAAAATACCCCTATGAGCTACAGGGATTTCCCAGGCTTACAACATTAAGTGTCCTATCAGATTACTATCAGATCTGCAGAGGTCTGACACCCAGCGCACTCACAGCTCCAATCTGATGTAAACTTTGAATGTAGCCAAACAGCTCAGCACTGTACATCATGTAGTGGCTGATCACGGGTACAGCAGCTCAGATTCCATACACTTCAAAAGAAATCTGTCAGCAGGCTTTTGCTACTTCTTCTGAGAACAGGGAAGTAGATTCTGAATCCAGCGATGTATCACAGATTACTGGCTACAGCCGTTCTTACACAATCAAAGCAATTCGTTTTAGGCATGTAGCAGAGCTGGGAGAGCTGCCCCTGCCCACACCAGGTTCTCTATAGAAATTGTGCATTGACAGTGAGGTGTCAATTACAGCAGGGGACATGTTGGACTGCCATGCAGGTGACAATGTAGCCCAGTAATGCTAATCACCAGGTGATAAACCCTTAATTTAACTTAAACAATAGCACACAGACTGATAAGAGAAGCACAGTTGCTTTTTGTTTTTTAACCCTTACAGCATGCCGTCCTCAGTTTAGGCTGATTTCACACTGTGTTTTTTTTAAATCCGGGGGATACAGGTTAAACCCCCAGATACTCCTGGAACCTCCGGGAATTGACAAACTGAATACACCTGCACAGTTGTCATCACTGATCCGTCTCATGGATCAGTGATAATACCAATGCGGGAGCATGCCGTTGCAACTGGGTGTGTACTTACTCCCGCCGGATCCAGTTGTAAATGATACGCTCTCTAGAGAGAGTGTCATTTAGAGCTGCAATCTGGGCATGCACAGACAAATAACCTGCATCCGGAGTCCTGATGTAGCTTGATACGGAGTCTGCCGGATCCAGGTTACATAGGGACACATTTTAAATCAACTCGGTGTTCACCGGATCCGGGTGTTTCCGTTTTTTATCACAGAAACCAAATTTACAACAAAGTGCATTTTTCGTCTCAGTTCAAAAACTGGTGACACCTGGGTCAGGGGAAAATGGGAAGAACTGAATGAACCTGCAAGTATCTGTTTCAGCTGCATTCACGCTAATGCCGAAAAACCAGTGTCAAAAAAGCCTTACATAGCAAAAACCTGCTGACAGATTCCCTTTAAAAGAAGCTGTTCTGCAGGACCTGGGAATGGTCACTACACAATGAAGGATCTGTGAGGGTGCTGGGCGTTGGAACCCGCAGATCTGATATTGATGATCTATTATCAAGACATTAAATCAATATATTAACCCTTTTATATAAATTATATTTGGGTGTTTTTCTTTTTACGTATGTGTTTCTGGAAAACTGGGGAGGCAAACATTGAATCACTTATATTAGGTGCTACTAAAGCTTCCTTTTTGGAGCAGAGATGCCCTCAGCAGGTGGGGGGACCTAGCATTATTAAAGGGCTAACTCCAAAGACCGTCCGCTGGATCAATGGACGTCCTGCTGAATGGGATTCTGAGCAACAGAAGTTGTACCATGGCGCTGTCACTTACTAACCTCCTCGGGAAAAGCTATTGGACGGACTGCCATCCAAGAGTCCTGGCACAAGCTTAGCCCCGCCGCTCAGCCGGGAGCTCTTTCTCGCGCTGCCTGAAGTCAGTCAAACACATGGACAATTAAAACAACGGTGAAAAAAACTGATAACATGGGAAAAAGAAACACAAACAGGTTAAATACAAGACAAAACATGGGATGAGAATGTTACAACCGGGACACGTGACATCCACATCCCCCTCCTCCATTGCTGGTGGGTTTCCGCCATGGGAATCGTTAGATGAGACAATTAATGGATTATGGCTCTAGATGTTAGGGAAAGCCAAGCATGCATGATTTCCGCAGGGCTCTGGTTTCCCAGCAAAGAGGACGAATCGTGGAAGGAAGAGCTAAGCTGATTAAGGGTTTAAGTAGGCAACTTTCCCAGTCACGAGTCTCCGCTGCCGTGTACCCACATTACCTTCCAGTGAACCAGACCCCCGGACCCCTCATCACATGATCCCTGGCTGGTAGAGAACATATCCAGAGATAGAAGGGCCCCTGCAACTACTGAGTGACCCTAACTGCACTCAGGTACTATCAACCGCATATGCTGGAACCATTCACTAATAATCAAGACGGGTTTGGGTAGCAGGGTACGGCCGGGATCCCGTACTGGGAAAGATCCCACCACCATCACCTCCAAAATATTTAGTTAGTGGCAGCTCTGTAGTTATAGGAGCCACTAAGTTTCAAGGATAAAACTCACTGACAAATTAACCTTTGTCATTTTCAATATATTTTTTTCTAGTTTTCTAATTGCAGCCTGCATGTTAAAGAATGGAAGCTTTCATAATGGCCACATCCAAGGCTGCATACAACAGTACTTTACTGTAAAAGGTGATCTTTGTCTATTCTAGCTAATAAATAACCCTCATTTAAACACCTGTGTATGTGTATTGGAATATGTCTAGTATACACCTACAAGAAAGTGTCATCAGCATTCTTTACACTGCATCCACAATACTGCAGATTAGTGGATTCTGAGTTACATCCTGTATTATACTCCAGAGCTGCACTCTCTATTCTGCTGGTGGAATCACTGTGTACATACATTGCTGATCCTGAGTAACATCCTGTATTATACTCCAGATCTGCACTCACTATTCTGCTGGTGCAGTCACTGTGTACATACATTACTGATCCTGAGTTACCTCCTGTATTATACTCCAGAGCTGCACTTAGGCTGCCTTCACACTTGCAGATGGATCTGCAGCGTTTGCAGATGCATCTGCAAGTGTGAGCATGCTGACCGCGGCCCCTATGTTTATAATAGGGCGCACGCGGTGTGAAAGCTCTCATTCACTCCTATATGTGTACTGTCAGCAGGCGTATGCCTGCTTACAGATCACACTCTCCCGCCCGCAGCATGGACGCTACATCTCGCGTCCACAGTGCGGACGGGAGTGTGTGATCTGTCAGCAGGCATACGCCTGCTGACAGTACACATATAGGAGTGAATGAGAGCTTTCACACCGCGTGCGCCCTATTATAAACATAGGGGCCGCGGTCAGCATGCTCACACTTGCAGATGCATCTGCAAAACGCTGCAGATCCATCTGCAAGTGTGAAGCAGCCTTACTATTCTGCTGGTGGAGTCACTGTGTACATAATTTACATTACTGATCCTAAGTTATATCCTGTATTATACTCCAGAGCTGCACTCACTAT
Source organism: Allobates femoralis (assembly GCA_033576535.1). Classification (NCBI taxonomy): domain Eukaryota; kingdom Metazoa; phylum Chordata; class Amphibia; order Anura; family Aromobatidae; genus Allobates; species Allobates femoralis. The sequence continues at coordinate 60,686,902 of JARQOC010000010.1, read as the reverse complement.
TCTGCTCTCTTTTGAAACACTCAGGGAGTAGAGACTCCTGCGTCAGACGTACCTGGTGACAGGGCCAGTGTGGGCCTTGCAGTGAGGGTGCTGTTGCCATTCATTTTGTAGTGGACAGAGATGGCATTCAGCAGGGCTTGGAGGTATTTCTCTTGCTCGATGCTGCTTGATGACTCTAGAGAAGAGGCCGGAGCTGACAAGACGACAGATATGGAATAAATTATATTAATTGTTACATGAAGCTGCATTTCCCTAAATAAAAGAAAGTTCCTTTAATCTGGTATACAATATTATAACTCATTCTGAATTATCAGATGACCATGGGAAAAAACACAACCTTACACCTCTGTAGTGTGAACAAGTGTCAGATTATCAGGATTCCTGGATGATTGGGGTCCATCACTCACCGGCCGTGTGCGTATTCTGAGATTTAAAGAGACCAACGACCGTTTTCCCATGGAAGCCCCCAGAGCGAAGTAAGATGGCGTTTGTTTTGGCGTTTTTCCAGGAGACGACCGGAAGCCTCTGGTGGCGGTAACAACGAGCGACTTTCTGCAAGCTGCTGTCCTGCACTAACTGCGGCACGACCAGAAGGCCGGGGTAGCTAAAGAAGAAGGAAAATCAAGTATTTTTAGGTAGAATTCCAATGAGGGGGTCAACGAATTCGGAGGATAAAACAAGTGAAAAATTAAAGGTAAAGGGGTCACCCACCTCCTGCACAGAGAGTACATTCTGTTCATGGCTGTCACACGGAAGTGCTCGGATTTTAACCGCGTGGAGCTGTTATTGATGGTCCCCAGCGCCAGGCGTTGGTATCCCGAAAACAAGCGCGCTCCACCAGCTGCTCCATCGTCGATTTCTCCGTCGCTTTAAGTGTTGTACTCGGCAGCTCGTTATCATCAGAAACTAAGGCGATACATAAAAGGCAGATATAACCTTGCTGGTTTGCTAGTACTTGTAGTGCAACAGTTTTGCTGCAATAATTCAGAGTTCTGGCTACTACATGTCCTTTAATCAGTGATAATCCAGCCGTTATTATTACAGTTAATTAGTCTATTTCTGACTGGTCACCGACCCCTCTCCGCTGACCTCTCTGGACCTGTCAGTACGGGAGGTAAGGCTCCAGAATGGTGTGAAGGGGCCAGGTTGATCTTGGCAGGCTCTGCACACAGTCCCACTGACAGCCGTTTTGTGTACATAGCTCACACTCTCTAGGTCAAAGTTAACCCCTTAATGTCTACTGTTGTGTATTCGTTTCAAACCAGTGCAATTCATTTGTATGCATATATAGATTATTTAAATCAGGCAAAAGGAAAAAAACTAATCCAATACCAGAGATGTCGTCGTCCTCGTTACGGCTCCCGCGTTCCTCCAATATTGTTCCAGTTTTCTTCTTTGCCACGTACGGGCGCCCGATGGTCATCTTTCCAGCACGTTTCGCCCCCTTGACGATTGTTTTGGAGAGAGTCCTACAGGCATGAGCATAGGTCAGATCACTCAGAGTAAGCAGCCATTACATGGATCATGTACGTCCGCAATAAGACATCTGTCACCTGTGAGATGACTGCCGGATTTATTACCTGAAAGAGGTGTTTTTTTCCTTCTGCTTTGGTAAAATGATGGCTGGAGCCGCCTGCCCTGCCGCAAAAGCGAACATGCTGAAGATGGACACTGGATAGCGGAACTTCATCAGCTGCTTCTTAAACAGATCCACCATCTCGGGGCTGACCTCTTCATCAAATGCTACTTTGATCAACTACATGGAAATAATCAAGAATAAATTGGAACAAAATTAAGCAAATGTAAATCCAAAACACCCTGGACCCTCTGACCTTGATGCCACAGCCTGTCAATGACCAGGACTAAATTCATTTCCCTAAACCTCACTATAGATGTTATTTCAAGATATGTTCTGCAGCCATGGATAGCGTTATCACCCCAAATGGAATACTTTTGCACAGTGCAACAGATTTTACAGAGAAGGACCCGCAGGATGTCCCCATGCTGGCGGTGCAAGTCTCTATGTAAAGGGTTTGACTGCGACAAATAGATAATCTCAGTCTCCGATGATGGGAGACACAGTACAATGGTGACCAGGAGGATCAACCCAGCAAATATTGACGACTGTCACAATGACTGACTGTAGAGCCCCTAGGTTCTCAATGCAACACAGACGTGCAAAAGAGGGAAACAAGTCATAAGAAGTCCTGCTTGTCGCAGTCTCTTACGGGGTCACAATATTGTGCTGCAATGTAGCAGCAACAGCCAGTGATTTTTAGTACCACAGGTGTCGTGGCCAAAGGTTGGCATGTAGCCCCAGCATAGACCTGAGCTATACTGTGATGTTCTGTAGTACTATTGATAATTTTAACTATTATTAAGAGTAACTGTAGATAAATAGTTCAAATCAATCAGAAGTGCTACAAAAAGTCACAGGATAATGTGTGTTCAAGAGCCAACAATAATGGGAGTGGTTGTAACCCGGCTACCTGGAATGTGGCAGAGCGGATCTGAGTCCTTCCTGCATGTTCTGCTGCAGATGGTTCTGGACATTAATCTTCTTCTCCTTTGTGATGGAAGAGATAGGAACGCTGCGGATGACGTTCTGCTCCCCAACTGGAACACATGGCAATAAAACAAAAAAGAATACATAGTAATCAGTTACAATATTCTGCCCACTGTGTCCACCCATAAATCCTGCCTAAGATAGGGTCAGGCAGAGTGGAAGATCAAGAGAATGCACTGAGTAAAATGTGGAAAAGCCATTCAGGATTGTAGGAAAGTTATTGTGACTGTAACGGATAGCACCCCTAGAAAACCTGCAAGGATGACATTATTGGATAGCACCCCTACCGAAACAGCAATGGTGACTTTTTTGGGTGGCACACCTACATAAACAGCAATGGTGACCTTATTGGGTGGCACACCTACATAAACAGCAATGGTGACCTTACAGGATAGCACCCCTACAGAAACAGCAATGGTGACCTTATTGCATGGCACCCCTACAGAAGCAGCAATGATGACCTTATTGAGTGGCACCCCTACAGAAGCAGCAATGTTGACCTTATTGCATGGCACCCCCTACAGAAGCAGCAATGGTGACCTTATTGGGTGGCACCCCTACAGAAGTAGCAATGGTGACCTTATTGCATGGCACCCCTACAGAAACAGCAATGGTGACCTTATTGCATGGCACCCCTACAGAAGCAGCAATGATGACCTTATTGGGTGGCACCCCTACAGAAGCAGCAATGGTGACCTTATTGGGTGGCACCCCTACAGAAGCAGCAATGGTGACCTTATTGGTGGCACCCCTACAGAGAATGTCACACTGTTTTTCCAGGAGCAGAGAAAAAGCCCAAATCTACACTTCTACAATACCGTTGCATGGTAACACTGAAGCCTCTGTTCGAGTATTTGCAAGAAGCACAATCTTCAAATCTCCCGAGGAGCTTCTGTCTATTGTACTCCCTCTCATTTCTCAGCCATGAAGCTCAGTAATCCGCTGACTTATTAATGAATGCGCTGCATTAGGCCCCGTCCTCTTCATCTTGACAATGACTGATTGGCCCTTTAAGAAATGTTCCTCTGTGTGAAATAGGTACAAGTTGTTCTTGGAATTGAGATAATGTACACAGTGGAGGATACAAAGAGGTCAGTGCTGAATAAATACACAAATACTAAAATATACACAAACAGCCGCGCTGACTACTCACAGGACCAACAGGGTCTGATTAATGTGCCAAACATACGCACTAAAAAGGCCAACAATCCACATAATGGCCTAAACCTGCAGCAGGACACATGAAAAAGAGAGTGCAGAGCTGTGAACGGCAGACACGGGCATGCACCCGCCGATCATTACATATAATGTGTTTCACATGAAGAATAAAGAGTCAGCGATGAGAAGTTAATCGAAGAATCAACCAAATGGGCATCAGCTTAGAACGGTATTCATCCACGAGATTCCCAGCAAATCCCATCAATTATATCCCTAAATTACAGAAACCAGAGAAAGAGCAACACAGAAAACCTCAACAATTCAACAAGAAGAAGAAAATCATCAGATAATAATACTACAAGAGAGGATAGAAATCTTCCTATTTGTGAAAATAGAGGACAATATTATAGTTGTTATATTCTAGTACATAGGAGCAGTATTATAGTAGTTATATTCTTGTACATAGGGGCTGTATTATAGTAGTTATATTCTTGTACATAGGGGTAGTATTATAGTAGTTATATTCTTGTACATAGGAGCAGTATTATAGTAGTTATATTCTTGTACATAGGGGCTGTATTATAGTAGTTATATTCTTGTACATAGGGGCAGTATTATAGTAGTTATATTCTTGTATATAGGGGTAGCATTATAGTAGTTATATTCTTGTACATAGGAGCAGTATTATAGTAGTTATATTCTTGTACATAGGGGCTGTATTATAGTAGTTATATTCTTGTACATAGGGGCAGTATTATAGTAGTTATATTCTTGTATATAGGAGCAGTATTATAGTAGTTATATTCTTGTACATAGAGGCAGTATTATAGTAGATATATTCTTGTACATAGGAGCAGTATTATAGTAGTTATATTCTTGTACATAGGGGCAGTATTATAGTAGTTATATTCTTGTACATAAGAGCAGTATTATAGTAGTTATATTCTTGTACATAGGGGCAGTATTATAGTAGTTATATTCTTGTACATAGGGGCAGTATTATAGTAGTTATATTCTTGTACATAGGAGCAGTATTATAGTAGTTATATTCTTGTACATAGGGGCAGTATTATAGTAGTTATATTCTTGTATATAGGGGCAGTATTATAGGAGTTATATTTTTGTACATAGGAGAAGTATTATAGTAGTTATTTTCCTGTACATAGGAGCAGTATTATAGTAGTTATATTCTTGTACATAGGGGTAGTATTATAGCAGTTATATTCTTGTATATAGGAGCAGTATTATAGTAGTTATATTGTGGACTGGACATAGGAGCAGTTTTATAGTAGTTATATTCTTTTACATAGGAGCAGTATTATAGTACTTATATTCTTGTACATAGAGGCAGTATTATAGTAGTTATATTTTTGTACATAGGAGCAGTATTATAGTAGTTATATTCTTGTACATAGGGGTAGTATTATTATAGTAGTTATATTCTTGTACATAGGGGCTGTATTATAGCAGTTATATCCTTGTACATAGGGGCTGTATTATAGTAGTTATATTCTTGTACATAGGGGCAGTATTATAGTAGTTATATTCTTGTATATAGGGGCAGTATTATAGGAGTTATATTTTTGTATATAGGGGCAGTATTATAGGAGTTATATTTTTGTACATAGGAGAAGTATTATAGTAGTTTATTTTCCTGTACATAGGAGCAGTATTATAGTAGTTATATTCTTGTACATAGAGGTAGTATTATAGCAGTTATATTCTTGTATATAGGAGCAGTATTATAGTAGTTATATTGTTGGACTGGACATAGGAGCAGTTTTATAGTAGTTATATTCTTTTACATAGGAGCAGTATTATAGTACTTATATTCTTGTACATAGAGGCAGTATTATAGTAGTTATATTTTTGTACATAGGAGCAGTTTATATAGTAGTTATATTCTTGTACATAGGGAGTATTATAGTAGTTATATTCTTGTATATAGGGGCAGTATTATAGTAGTTATATTCTTGATTGTAATAGGAGCAGTATTTATAGTAGTTATAGTTGCTGGACATAGGAGCAGTTTTATAGTAGTTATATTCTTGGACATAGGGAGCAGTATTATAGTAGTTATATCTGTACATAGGGCAGTTTTAGTGTTACATTCTTGTACATAGTGGCAGTATTATAGTAGTGATATTCTTGTACATAGGGGGCAGTATTATAGTAGTTATATTCTTGACATAGGGAGCAGTATTATAGTAGTTATATTCTTTGACATAGGGCAGTGTTATAGTAGTTACATTCTTGTACATAGTGGCAGTATTATAGTAGTTATATTCTTCTACATACGGGCAGTATTATAGTACGGGGGTGGGGGAGACAGTCGCCTTCCCCAGCGCCTGCCTCCATCGTGGTGTCACTGCCCTCCCGATGCAATAGCATTGGGGCCCCATGTCGTATTTGTTATATTCTTGTACATAGGATGAAGTATTATATTAGCTATATTTTTACAATGAAATATGACTAGGAATGATTAATACCTAGCGGATCATGTGGAGTGCCTTTGAAAATGATTCGATATGTTGTCAGGAATAGGGCGCCCTCTGCAGGCAGAATGTGGGGCCCTCCAAGAATTCCTCCAGTGGCTTCTTCCCTCCCGTCGGGGTCCAGTAAGACACGTAACGCTTCACACACAAACTCTTCTCCAGGCAGCAGGGCCGGTCTCAGGATTTTAGGCTGCATTATTAGGAAACATAATAAGAACAATGATGATATAGTAAAAGTATTTCATGATCTGCACATCTGGAATTCTGATTAGCATTAAATGATAAAGTCCAGGGTTTAGGTGGGGTAATTACAGCCTAATAGTGAATGACTCCTCTGGGGTCCACAGCAGGAATGTGACAGGCCCTCGCGGGGTCATCGGGCTCAGATATAAATCACCAGATTCTGGTTGTCGCCAGTGAAACTTCAGGACAAGAATAAATCTGTGCCTGCTGCGTCCCCAAGGAGAATCAGTGCTAGATACAGGAGAAATGACTAAGATTGACTTATCTGATTGACAAAATGTTACAGATAACAAGCGACATATAACGATTCCTCCCTGGACAGATGGACGTCATAAGGGGGACTATGGGGAGCGCTAGATAATGAAGCCAGAGTCTACCTGAAGCTCCATAAAATCCTCCACTGCCCAGGAGCTGTGGTGTATCCCACCTGTTCCTGCATGGTCAGACATATACCGTATTTTTCAGATTATAAGATGCACTTTTGTTCCCCAAATTTTGGGGGAAAGTGGAGAATGGGCCTTATAATTGAAATCTACTTTCTGTACTGTGGGGGGGAAGGGCAGCTCTGGATCAGTGCCCGGGGGCTAGGGCGGGCTGGCTGGCTGTGGGTGCAGAGGCAGTGGGAGGTCATGTGCTCCTGCTCATTAGTCTCATGTAATATGCATTGCACCCGCTGTTCCTCACCTCGGTGCTGAAACTGCGCCGAGGTATGGAGCGGGTATATTACATGATCCTACAGTCACCCTCCCATCCTGGATATGGCCCCCATCACTGAGTATGATCCCCCCCATGCTGCTGCACACACTAAAATAACAAACGCATTAAACGTACCTCTTTGGCACTGGTCTCCGTTGCTCCCTGCTTGCCGCACTTCCTGAGTTCCGGGGAAGCCGGTCATGTGATCGGCACAGCAGAGTGACTTATCACTGCGTGCCCCCATCACATGACTGGCTTCCCGGGGACTCAGACAGTGCGGCAAGCAGGGAGCAACGGAGGCCAGTGCCGTTCAATGCGTTTGTTATTTTAGTGTGTGCAGCAGCATGGGGAGATCATATATAGTGATGGGGGCCATATCCAGCATGGGGGAAGGGGACACATCCAGCACAGGGGGCCTATATCCAATATAAGGGGGCCATATCGAGGATCGAGGACTATATCCCAGGATGGGAGACCATGTATCATGTATCAGGATGTGGGTTAAAATTATTTTTTTTCTCTTTTCCTTCACCAAATTCGGGGTTTGGGGATGCGTTTTATAATCCTTTGCATCTTATAAAGCGATAAATACGGTACATTACACAGGGGCAGGTTTATAAGAATATTTTGAGATAGGAACATTTTTTTTTTAACACATCTAATTGTGGAACTTACTATTATTCTAAAATCTATTGATTAAAATATACAATTGTTTGTGAGACAATCCCTTTAAGAATGATACCCCCTTCACTCACCTTCTTGATTGGAGGTAGTCGTCTACTTTCCCGATGTACGGCCTCCAGTGTTTCAATGTGCATAGCGACAATGCCTAACGTAGAGAGCAAAAACACAGAGTTATAAAGAGAATGATATCATGACGATCCCCAAATACATGCTCCGTTGTTCAGACGTCACTGGAGAAATTATCATTCTCGATGGCGTTAAAGTCACAATCTTTGCAGGAAGGGGTTCTTGTCTGCTTGTGAATAAGAAAGGTACAGAAAAGCTTCACAGTTATCACAGCAGAGGGTTTGCTACAATTTAATTCAGTCTGGACAATTCTCTTATCTAAAAACATCTTGAAAACGATACATTATATCTGCACTGATACATTGTAGCAAACGGACAGAAGAAAGCTTCAGGCAGCTTATGACTTAGATCACAGAAAATTGACTGGACCGATACATTGCACCAAACTGTGAGAAGTATTAGGGTAAGTGCACATTACCCGGCGGTTCGGTCGGCGGCTGCTGGCGGGACCCGCCAGGAAGCTCCGGCGCCGTGCACCGGCTTCTTGGCGGGTATGAGCTGCGGGAGCCGGGCGGTATCCGGCGGCTGCCCAGCGGGTTCTCGGCGGCGATTCTGCAGCGGCTGGAAGCAGCACATGATTCTGCTTGCAGCCGCTGCAGAACCGGCCGGTTTTTAGAACTTGGTCATTCTTTGCTAACCCGCTGGGAAACCTGCGGGTTAGCAACGGATGACGCTGGGTAACCGCCGGTATGTGCACAGCCTTGGGCGGGTTACATTAGTTTCAATGTTAATCCAAACGCCGGTTTGGATTAACATAAATTTAAATAAAACTAATGTATGCAAAACGGCGGTTTACACAGGTAAACCGCCGAAAACCGCCCAGTGCGCACATACCCTAAGGTCAGTTCAGTGTCCAGATGTAAATATCAAGGTGTAGATTTCATACACAGGAAAAAAAAAAAAATCTTGAAAACAGTATATAAGTAAAACAAAACTTGATAGTACATTACTGAACGTGTAGGTATAAACTTGATGTGCACAGGAACGCCCTGGAGTGTACACAGAATGTGAGGACACTCGGCTTTATGCGCTGAGTATTGTCCGGTCCTGGAGACGTACCTGGGATCATGCAGTGCAGGCTCTTGATGTGCTCCTGGGTCACTCCGCTCTCCGTACATACTTTATCTATAAACCTGGTGATGAATCGGACCACAGAATTGGCGATGTCGTTCTCAGAGTCCTCAAAGCCGCTCTCCGTGTCGTAACTCTCCGCAACACTTCCAGCAATACTAAGGATACAGATATACACCGATTAATGGTGATGAGATGGATAGTGAGTGCAGCTCTGGAGTATAATCCAGGTGGTAACTCAGGATCAGTAATGTAATGTATGTACAGTGACTGCACCAGCAGAATAGTGAGTGCAGCTCTGGAGTATAATACAGGAGGTAACTCAGGATCAGTAATGTAATGTATATACACAGTGACTGCACCAGCAGAATAGAGAGTGCAGCTCTGGATTATAATACAGGCGGTAACTCAGGATCAGTACAGGATCAGTAATGTAATGTATACACAGTGACTCACCAGCAGAATAGTGAGTGCAGCACTGGAGTATAATACAGGAGGTAACTCAGGATCAGTATTGTAATTACACAGTGACTACACCATTAGAATAGTGAGTGCAGCTCTGGAGTATAATACAGGCGGTAACTCAGGATCAGTAATGTAATGTATATACACAGTGACTCCACCAGCAGAATAGTGAGTGCAGCACTGGAGTATAATACAGGAGGTAACTCAGGATCAGTATTGTAATGTACACAGTGACTACAGCATTAGAATAGTGAGTGCAGCTCTGGAGTATAATACAGGAGGTAACTCACGATCAGTACAGGATCAGTATTGTAATGTATAACACAGTGACTGCACCAGCAGAATAGGAGTGCAGCTCTGGAGTATAATACAGGAGGTAACTCAGGATCAGTAATGTAATGTATGTACACAGTGACTGCACCAACAGAATAGTGAGTGCAGCTCTGGAATATAATACAGGAGGTAACTCAGGATCAGTAATGTAATGTACGTACACAGTGACTGCACCAGCAGAATAGTGAGTGCAGCTCTGGAGTGTAATACAGGATGTAACTCAGGATCAGTACAGGATCAGTTATGTAATGTATGTACACAGTGACTGCACCAGCAGAATAGTGAGTGCAGCACTGGAGTATAATACAAGATGTAACTCCGGATTAGTACACGGAAAATATAATATTAGGAATAAAAAATTAGGATGTGTGACATTCACATGATTAACTCTGTACAAAATGCAATAAAATCTGTGAACTCTTATTACAGGTCAGAAGGCAAACAGGAAATCAAAATCAAGGGGGGACGACAGAGCGTCATCCTCACTCCTCGGCCTATGAGACAGTGCTTCAAAGATTGGGCAGACGGTCCTATGAAGCCAAGTTTGATATCCCCCAATTACTATAGGAAGGGGGATGAAAATAACTAAGCTATTTAATAGTCAATGTACTCGCCTCTTTATGAGTTCATGGACCGATTACAGACATGTGATTTCCCAATTAAAATATAACCATCCTGGAAACTTAATTTCATAACTAAACATGAAAAAAATGGGTTAAACATTGGAAAGGGGGTTCACACAATAGGCATCAGCTGAGTCGAGTGTGATCCACAAACATTCCCTATCTTAAAGGCAATAGAACAACAACTATAGATGAAAATGTTTAGGTATTTCTGTTATTTCTCCTTTTTTTTATTTGATAATATTTGTGCGTGGCCTAATTTTTTTCTTTTCATTCATTTTCTTGTAGGCACTGTACTTTTTACTTTAAAGCTTAGCACTTTAATAAGTTTGGTCCTTGTATGTCCTATGTAGTCTGGGGACTCATCACCCTGTGTTCTTGATGAGTGGTTGTAGCATTTTGTGTATCTGGGGTGCACAAACAGGTTCGGAGGGTGATTTATGCTAATTTTGAACACTGTAATGGAGGCTGAGTAAAATCGAGCGAGAGAAGACAGATTAACCCTTGCAGTCACACCCTACATCACATGCTGAGGATGTTAAGATGTATTTAAGCATGGATCCCAGACTGTAAATTATTGATCGGAGAGAAGAGGGATTTCTACAATTATTGAATTTAGTAGGAATGGGGAGGGGGTGGTCGGCATACGTGCCTCCTGGCAGTCATGTGAGCTTTCTTACAATAAATACTGACATTTCTATGGCAATAGAATAATGCATTCTTTCCTTCTAATAGCATAAAGCAACACTTAATATCAGGAGATAATAATGCGGTGAAGTCTACTTGATGTTTTGCAAGACTTATGGAACTAAAAAAATGAAAAGCCATAAATTCCATTGTTGCTATCAGGGAAATTCATCACTTGTAATTTATTTGGACAATCTGATATAAAACATGCTGACTGCTGGTAAAGGTTGCATATTTTAAAGCGGCGGCCCAAGACGGCAGCCAGCGGGCCTCGAGGAAACGGCCGGACCGAGGAGGAATGGAGGAGATTCATGGTCAAGGAATGATCCACGACAACACAAACAATGAGCTCAGTGCACTTAGACAACACAAAAGTGATTGTTTATCGTGTTGCGATCGGACACTTAATCTAAGTGGAGACATGAAGACATGCGGGACATTCCAGCGGAGGTAAACATCATGTGGGGGTCCCAAGTTTAACTCCTCATGGGCTGGACTCGTGTGCAAAACTTACAACTTAAGGCTTCTACTCATGGCTCTGGTAAAATTAAGAGATATTGGAGGCAGAGGAAGCCACCGCCATGTCAGGGGCATCCCAAATATGTACATCATGGTGAACAGAGTGCAGCCAGAAAAAAAGAGTGAAACTAGTGGGTGCAAAGGGCACCTCTGAAGGTCCATCTATGGTGGACGATAATTGGCCAATGATTTTTTATGAATTGTCAGCCAGAATAAAAACCCAACCTTTGCGGCATGTAAGGCCATTTGTACAAAAGTGTATATGTCATTTCATCGAAAAGAAAAAAACAAAAAAAACAATACTGCAGTTGTTGTTAATGACAGGTCACATAGCAGATAAGATAATGCTTTTTTTTTTGTGCCATATTACTTATTTTCTCACATTTTTCTGTGCTCTTTTAAAAACTGTATTTTATGTCTGTGTGGGCGTGGCAAGCTGCTGATAGGGAGCAGTGCAATGTGACAGCACAGAAAGGGTTAACAGTTTGTGACTGAGCTGTGTGGAGCCAGATGACAGATCTTACCTTGGCAAAAGCTTCTGAGGAGTTTGCAGTGATCCTTACACGCTGACGTTGCTTAGCAACTGTGCTGTTTGCTGAGCTAAAATGATACATTGTTTCCTCACCAGCTGCAGTCAGCAGCGTAGACCACACCCCCTTTCCCTTATATGGTAATATGCCCTGTATTCACTGAAGATGGATCTGACTGATAATGAACAGCAGTAATATGTGCTAGCAGAGAAGGGACAAGAGAGATTCTTAGCTGTGTGATGAGCCAGCAAAGAAGGAGTTAACAGACATTGTGACTGAGCTGTGTGAAGCCAGATGACAGATCTTTCCTTGGCACAAACATCTGAAGAGTTTGCCCTGATCCTGACCTTATGAGGTTACTTAACAACTGTGCTGTACCCTGAGTAATTGGGATACATTTTTTCATCATGAGCTGCAGTCAGCAGTGTAGGCCATGCCCTCTTACCCTTATATGGTTACATGCCCCGTACTCAGTGAAGACGGATCTGACTGATTAAGAACATATGTCTGCTTCACTCACAGTGTAGTGGGGACATCTTGTGGAAGGTTTATGAATGGTGACTAACCAGAATTTTCTAATGAAGTATACTAGAAAGCTTATTAAAATCACTTGCTCTACATTATTATTAAATAAAAATTTAAACGACGGTTACGCTTTAAGCCCTTTATACAGCATAGACATGCCATTGGCACTCTCTGGCTGGTGATTGGACAATGAATGGCAGTGTAAAAATAATCATTGTGGGCAGCACATAACTCCGTGCAAATAGGAATATGCTGCAGACAATATGCATGCCGACACAGAACGATAGTACAAACGCTTGTTCCCATAGAGTGGTGTCTTAAAATGAGCACCATTCATCTAATTGATTGTCCATAACCCGCTGTTTTTGAGCATGAATCTGACCGTCTAAATGCACCTTTGTATGGCTAATACAATAGAAACGTGTGTGGCCTGAAAATATTGCCTGGCATCCAGCTGAAAAGGAGTCCTAAAGGAACACTGTGAGGTTGAAGGGAGTACGTCAGCCCAAATTGTCAGATTCTCTTCATCCTTACAGTATCTGCCTCTGCTATGTAAAAACTGATACTTATTCAAATATGCTAATTATGGTACTTGATACACCCTGGGTGTGGCTCAGTGCATCATTCTGCAAGCTCCACCTCTGTCAGTGGTGATGGACAAAATTGGCCTGCCTGAGTTTGTATGTACAGTGCTCACTCTAGACAAGCAACTACTGTCAATCACTGGTGAGTAAGGCAGGGGATGCAAAACCAGTGTGAGGACCACTGCAATGAGCCTCTTGGCCACTGTAACAATGGAAAAAGAACCACAACAGTTCACCCAGAATGCAGGAGACGAGCCAGTGCTTAGGCGGTGCTTGGACATACATCAAGCCAAGACTTGAAGATAAGCAAAAACTAAGGATGCTGGTTCTATTTTAGCCTCTTGGCCACACCCAGGGTGCACTGGGCACCTACTTAGTATATTTGATTAAAGTTCAACAATTGCGGCAGAACGAAGGCAGCGATTAGAGAACTAAAAAAGTGATTGGTAGAGTACCTGTATCACCTATAAGGCTCTGTGCTTAGGTTATACTGGTCCTTTTGGTGGACATATTCCCTTTAAGTCTCAAATTCTTTCAGGCAACTTTGCTTGTAAGCAATGATGACTTCATGCAAACGAAGGTGGCCATTATACCCTGACTGCCACTGTACACCTAATAAATATGTTTTAAAAACTTTCCGCCCTGTATTATCTGTACCTTGTAGCTCGGTCAGTCCCGCCTCTCCTCGCTGTCTGACAGCCTCTTCTTTTGAGCGATATCCCAATCACACGCCTGCCTACTGTTCCCTGCCCTACTGCGGGCAGAGCTTAAAAATCTTCTGTGCATGTGTGACCCGCCAAGGTCTCTGCTAAGTGTACAGTGCCCATGCGCGGTCCGGAGAAGACTCTGCTTAGGCGTATAGTTTGGATGTCAGTCAGTAAAAAAAGCTGACGGGCGGCCAGGAGAGGCGGGACGGGCAGCCAGGAGGGGCGGGAGGGCGGCCAGGAGGGGAGGGACGGGCGGCCAGGAGAGGAGGGACGGGCGGCCAGGAGAGGAGGGACGGGCGGCCAGGAGAGGAGGGACGGGCGGCCAGGAGAGGAGGGACGGGCGGCCAGGAGAGGAGGGACGGGCGGCCAGGAGAGGAGGGACGGGCGGCCAGGAGAGGAGGGACGGGCGGCCAGGAGAGGAGGGACGGGCGGCCAGGAGAGGAGGGACGGGCGGCCAGGAGAGGAGGGACGGGCGGCCAGGAGGAGGGACGGGCGGCCAGGAGAGGAGGGACGGGCGGCCAGGAGAGGAGGGACGGGCGGCCAGGAGAGGAGGGACGGGCGGCCAGGAGAGGAGGGACGGGCGGCCAGGAGAGGAGGGACGGGCGCCAGGAGAGGAGGCACGGGCGGCCGGAGAGGAGGACGGGCGGCCAGGAGAGGAGGGACGGGCGGCCAGGAGAGAGGGACGGGCGGCCAGGAGAGGAGGGACGGGCGGCCAGGAGAGGAGGGACGGGCGGCCAGGAGAGGAGGGACGGGCGGCCAGGAACGCGGGACGGGCGGCCAGGAGACGCGGGACGGGCGGCCAGGAGACGCGGGACGGGCGGCCAGGAGACGCGGGACGGGCGGCCAGAGACGCGGACGGGGCCAGGAGACGCGGGACGGGCGGCCAGGAGACGCGGGACGGGCGGCCAGGAGACGCGGGACGGGCGGCCAGGAGACGCGGGACAGGCGGCCAGTAGAGGCGGACAGGCGGCCAGGAGAGCGGGACGGGCGGCCAGGAGAGGCGGAACGGACTGCCAGGAGAGGCGGGACAGACCGAGCTACAATCAAACTCATCAGACAGTTATAAGGTAATTATGATACAGGGCGGGAAGTTTTTAAAACGTATTTATTTGGTGCACAGGGGAAGTCAGGGCATAATAGCTGCATAGGCACTGCTGAAGGTGGCGCTTTTAGTTTCAGACACCTAAATCTGGTAACAGGTTCACTTTAAGGGTACAGTGTGCAGTCATCTTCTAAAATGCTGATAAATAAGTTGTGTACTGTGGTGCTGCTTCTTTCATTCTAAGGTTAAAGAAAACCAGGGGACGGAGCCCTGGCTGGTCCAGTATGGCGTTTGCCGCTCACCAGTGAAATGTGTGCGGTGATTTTACCTGTTGGTGACGATGCTGTTGCTGCCGCTCTCCCAGTCGCCGGTGGCTGATGTCCGGAGTAGTTTGTTCTTGCTTGTGTCTAGCGGCACCAGGAGATAAACCATGAGATTGGAGAAGTGTATGGCCTGGCTGAACACGGTGCTCTCCTCGCTCTGTACCTAGCTCGTGTTGCTGCTGCTTGCTGAGTGTCGGCCATAGACGGAGCTGCTCAGCCGCCAGGTCCATGACCGTATTCTCCTGCTCCGAGCCGTCCACACCATTCTCCTAAAAATGGTGATAAACATAACATGAGTCCTGCTGGTCTGTATAACGGTAATAAAATAATCTCAATGTCTATATTCATGATTTACTAAAACAATTATATTCACGTCTGTGGGTCACTACTGTCTGATATGGGAGCAATTCAAAATTAAATTGTAAGCTCCTAGGTCAATTTTTTTTTTATGGCTTACATAGTACGAATCATTTTACATATTTAACAATATGTAACCATGGATCTTATTTATACAGATTATATATAAGTAATCTACACCAAAGCTTACGTTGCTGTGTACATAAATGGCATTACTGATTCTTATTTACCTCCTTTATTATACTCCAGAGCTGCACTCACGAGTCTACTGGTGCTGTCAGTCACTGTGTACATACATTAAATTACTGATCCTGTACTGATCCTGGGTTATATCCTGTATTATACTCCAGAGCTGCACTCACTATTCTGCTGGTGCAGTCACTGTGTAACTAAAAATCATATCATTCATTACTGATTTCCCGTACTGATCCTGGGTGTATTAATTATCCTGTATTGTAATTATTCCAGAGCTGCCTACTCACATATTCTGCTGGTTCCTGTTGCAATATCACTTGTGTCACATACACATACATTACTGATCCTTACTGATCCTGAGTTACCTCCTGTATTATCTCCAGAGCTGCACTCATATTCTCTGGGAGTCACTGTATATATACATTACTATTGTACTGATCCTGAGTTACTCCTGTATTATACTACAGAGCTGCACTCACTATTCTGCTGGGGAGTCACTGTGTACATACATTACATTACTGATCCTGAGATTACCTCCTGTATTATACTCCAGAGCTGCACTCACTATTCTACTGGTGCAGTCACTGTGTATATATAATTACATTACTGATCCTGTACTGATCCTGAGTTACCTCCTGTATTATACTCCAGAGCTGCACTCACTATTCTACTGGTGCAGTCACTGTGTATATATACATTACATTACTGATCCTGTACTGATCCTGATTACCTCCTGTATTATACTACAGAGCTGCACTCACTATTCTACTGGTGCAGCACTGTGTACATACATTACATTACTGATCCTGAGTTACCTCCTGTATTATACTACAGAGCTGCACTCACTATTCTACTGTGCAGGCACTGTGTACATACATTGCATTACTGATCGGAGTTACTCCTGTATACTCCAGAGCTGCACTCCTATTCTACTGGTGCAGTCACTGTGTACATACATTAATTACTGATCCTGTACTGATCCTGAGTTACCCCTGTATTATACTACAAAGCTGTTATCTTAAATAGTCATCAGGTGACCATGTGATACTTGTAGTGCTGTGCTACCGTTCTTCCTAAAGGGCCGACAATAAATATGCTACATGTGTATGGTACATTCTCAGCTCAAACACCTTCAATTTGGCATTAAACAATTGTGGAGAGTAAGTGCCACCTCTGCTCCTTCCAGGACCCCCAGCCCTCAGTCTCGGTATCCCTACGTTGGGTCATATGTCGGGTGGACGGGCCCTGGGCCGGTACCTTTGGCACAGATCGGTGTTCCCTGGCTTTCCTCTTTGGCGTTCAGGTAGAGGGAGCGCACTTGGCTCTGGTACGTCATTATAGAACGTAGTTTCCCAGAACTGCTGGTTGGTCCATATGGTGTGGTCCTGGATACAGGTGTAGGCAAACTGGCTGACACCTGCCGACAGTTTCTGGAAAAGTAAATAAATCATGAGTATAACAATCAAACGTGAGGTTTATAAATGTCACAATGACAAGTATGTAATGACATTGTACAACAGGGGGATAACAAAGTGCTGCTAATTGCATCCCGACACGAGAGATATAACCACTCACAGCTGCGGGAGACGTTAGAGATTAAGTTTCTATCATCCTCAGGAATTATATATTAAATTTAAACACTGAGGAACATAACTCTCCTGAAAACAGCACCATAAAGCTCAGCTTCCAGGACTTTTACATGGAAGAAAGGGAGATTCCTGCAGCCAAATCTTATATTTTCAGGATTAGAGTGAAGTTATTGTTTAAAGGGTCATTCACTTTAGACCTCCCCAGTCAATTAAAACAAGACCCGATCCCACTGAGACTCCTCCACCTTTGCCATTTTCCCCGATAAACTTTTTCTCTTACATGGAAATAGTTTATGTTTTTAAGAAGCAAATCCAAAAGCAGAGCTGCAGTGTAAAGCAGAGCAGGTCAGCAGTCAGCCTTTGATATCACAATGGAACTAAGCTGGAGTCTGGGGCAAAACAGAAAGGACAGACAGCAATCATGGTCTCAGAAGAGAAAGAAGGTGAATGTCACCCTCCAAGAAACAAAGTAGTTTAGCTGGAGTCAGGAACAGAACCATATTCTGATGGAGCAGCTCTGCAATGTAAAGCATGAATGATTGTGTTACACTGCCTGTGATTACATGCGGTGGATTTAAAATCATCCCAGATCTCAATAAACAGTCCAGCCAATCTAATATTCCACAGCTCATAAAATACAGGTAATGTTAAAGGGGTAGTGGTGCATCTCACTTAGGTATTAAAGGAGTTGGCCAAGTTTAGAAAATCATGGCTGCTTTCTTTCAGAAACAGCGCCACCTCTGACAATGGGTTGTGCATGGTATTGCAGCTCTGTTCCATTTACTCCACTGAATTGTAATACACCCATGGGAGTGACGCTGTTTCTGAAGGAAAGCAGGAATGTTTTCAAAATCATATTCGATGACCATTTTGTGCATTTCTTGATGGAAGGTCTGGTGCTGGTCAGAATGTGCAGATTTGTTTTCACAAGAAACTCTAGAACATGATGAGATAAGCTTACGACCCTCTAGATGGCGCTCCAGGCACTAGGACGGCACTGGTTCTACTAGCAATCCAGAGTGTTGTCCTATGCTGGAGGCTTCACAGATGCCGTCTGCTCCTGAGTACAGGGGTCCGACAGTCACCCAACCGTGCTGAACCCATAGATCTGGCACTAATTCAACCCTCCAGCACATCAGCTGGTCAGGCATATAGGAAAGCTGGGTGACCGCTACAGGGTAACGAACACTAGGAGCCACTTGTACTCTGCTCTCCCAGAAAAAGATATAATTCATAATATGATGGTAATAAGACTCCCAAACTAGGGATATTGTCTTTTTATATTATAGGGGCATATTCCTTAAGGCAGGATACCCGGCAGAGCTATTTAACAAGCTAGTCCACATTAAGGTTTTTTTTAATCACGTAAATTCGGGCCTAAAGATGTTACCAATTGGGTTCCAGTAAAAAATGTTGCATTGTTTGCCATCTATAGCCTCGGTGGTGCACTGCCTATTGCAGGATGCAAATGAGTTTATTGAGAATCTATCACTGAGCTCATTGTAATGACATTTCCAACTTTCATCTGTTTTTTTTTTTTTTTAGCCAATTCAAAGATGTAGACAACATCAAAGATGAAAGTGTAGAGAAACTAAGAGGAGGCAAGAGCCAAATGATGCAAAAAAATAAATAAATAAATAAATAAATAAAGCCTTCTGATACGTAATTGTGAAATTAAATAAATTATCCCTAAAGGCGGATAACCAAATCCCTTTAATGTTTTTTTTTTTTTACTAAATGACTCCACCAAAATACCTAAAAGAGCTCCAAAATGTAATAGGAAGCCCCTGATTGGTCTATCACAGGACTCTAAGGAAATGTGTTGCCACTTTAGTCTTTAAAGGTCATGTGATCCCTTTAAGTCAGTTTGGAGTTCAGAATAGCGCCTTGTGACTGCTTTCTGGCCCCTGTCCTGCACTTGAAGGGCCCCATTATAACCTCTTGTGAAGGCATTTCTCTCCTGAAGGTGAGCGGAGCACTTGGCTGGAGATCAGCAGTCCTGGGTGTTATGCGGTCTGTGGTCGGTCCCAGTTAGACATTATAAGGCTCAGTTAGGACGAAGGTCGGTTCAAGGCGAGTTGTTGTGTAACAGAACTGTGAGAACAGCTGTGAATGTGCCATGAAGAGAATGGATGACGGGACGGGTGCGGTACAGAATAATCAGACCCCTGCTGCCAAAAATCAGGGACCACCAGTGATCTGATCAATAGGCAGTAACTTGTAATTGGCAGAATATCACTTTAAAGGAGTCCAGCTAAAGAATGGGTGCAATATGGGGTGAATGGCGCACATGGTGGAGAGCACCGACAGAAAAGGGTCCCGATGTAGGAACAGCATATGGACCCTTTGCAGTCCAATAGCTCATTATAACGCACCTACTTTGAAAGTGGTAGAGGCCCCTCAGTTTGCACCAGTGCTATATCCGCCCGTGGGGGAATGCATTTTCCGGCACAGATTAGTGGTGTATTTGCACCATAGGAGAAGGGCGCTGGCACGTGGTTGCCTCTCAGGCGCAGCACTTGAGCACCTATTTTGGAGATGGTAGTGGCCCCCTTACCACTTGGGCCCCAGTTTACACCAGTGCTATGTCCGCCCCTGGTGGAGTGCATTTTCTGGCACAGATTTGTTCTGTATTTGCACCATAGGTAATGGGCGCTGGCACGCTGTTGCTTCTCAGGAGCAGCACATGAGCATCGCACCATATGTAGAGCATCTTGTATATGGAAATCTGTGGCAGATCACAATCAGAAATCTTGCATACTTGGAAGCAAGGTGTCAGGAAAGAGGAGAGAACACCATAGAAGCCAAATTCTAGTGGTAGAAAATGACCTTTGTGCCACTAATTATGCACAAGCTTGGCAATTAACTTTGCATTTGACAGAGCTGCTGAATGTGCTAAAGATACGAGGATTAGTACAATGGGATAAACATATTCCGCATTGTTTGTGGATTATCCCGCGGAGAGATCTGTGCTCTCAATTCAGGACACCACGGAAAGTCTGGAGGCTGATGATGGCGTCCACAGTCACGGAGTCAGTCCATGCTGAAGGCTGGCAATACATGGGCCCAGTGCCCGGTCACTACCAGAGGATGGCAGCCTGGAGAGTGCACACCACCGGCAAACTGCACTGAATCTTCACTAGAACACAATAGGATTATTTAAGGAGAGAACTGATAATACAAAACATTCCTGTTCACAATGACGCCAAGTTTGTGTCTGGTTTCAATGAGAATTCCAGCCATTTCATCCCGGCAGAACTTGACATTTTTTGTATGTGAAATTGTAATGGAATGAATGATATTTCGGTTCCAAAATACCCCAACATGCTTTTCTTTTTAAGTCTTTGGAGGCCGTGATGGGAATATCAGGGTTAATACAGAATGCATAGGATCGCCACCTGGTGGTAAATGTAAAGAATGCAACCCTTGTAGTGAACAGGACACCTAAATCTGCTGGCAGAGATGCCACAAATATACTTCTGTCCAGGGGAACATCTATTCATTGCTATTATCAGCTCTCAATATACTGATTTCCTAATGAGCTTGTGGTGTCAAACTAAGCAAGCAGTGTTGCAGTATAAAGTATGGGAGGTGAAAAAAAGCAGCAGCGCTACGTATAAAGAAATAAGAGATGTATTTTGATCTCTCAGGCCTTCACAAACAATGCAGCTGAGCTTAAAAGGGAATCTGTTGCCAGGTTTTTTCCATCTCATCTGAGAGCAGCATAATGTAGAGACAGAGACCCCGATTCCAGTGATGTGTCATTTTACTGAGCTGCTTGCTGTCATTTTGATTTAACTACTGTTTTCTCTGCCGTAGATTTAGCAGTTCATGAATATGCTGGACTAAGTAGTCCCCTAAAGGTACCTTTACACACACACACATATATTTCTTGCAATTCACTGGTTGCAGTGAAATCATGGACACATTGTTCCACTTGTACATGCAACAAAATGGAAAAATGTGTCCATGATTTCACTGCAACCAGTGAATTGCAAGCAATATATCTCTGTGTGTAAAGGTACCTTAATGATAATTTCCAGATGATTAAACAGCGCTTTATCAAAACTACACTGAGCAGCCCGGTAAGTGACACATAATTGGAATCTAGGATCTCTGCCTCTAGATTATGCTGCTCTCAGATGAGATGGTAAAAACCTGGTGACAGATTCCCTTTAAGTAATAGGTCATAGCTGTGCAGAGAGGAGCAGAGCTGCCTGGTTCATCATGGAGGATAAAAGGGGAGCCTCAGACTTGATGAGATGGAGTCCAAAAGGCAATTCAGGTACACAGGTGTCACAGAGGGTCACAGACTTCTGAGGGGTACTGGTGCGGGTGTGTGGAGCTGAGCCTCACATACATGATGTACAATGCTCCAGGCTGTGTTGACGCTATGTACAATTAAAAGTGAATAAAAAATCATCTATGACAGAAGTGCAGCCTATGTACCAGGATGCAGAACTGTCCTGTGTCCCTCCATATTGCTGTGTCATCCTGCGACATGGGAAGCAGCTGGCTCAGCTGGGGGGGGTTGCTCTGTTGCATCCTCAGTCATAAATTAAAGCGATGCACACATTCCAGAGGTCGGAGGAATGTGCCGTCCTCTTCCAGGCTCTGTCCTCATTTCCCAAGGCATGGCTCTCTGGACTTCACTTACAGTGCATTTTTCTGCTGGAGCGTGTTGTTCTGGGGATCGCGTGTGTTTATGATTATTTAGCGCTTAGTAAACAGTCCAAAGTGGAATTAAGAGTACAAATATTCTGTACCCTGGAGAGATCTGTTCTGGCACTACAAGTCACAGCCGGCCTTGCAGTTTGAGAAATTTCATCCTGCAACTATTTATCCTCAAAAGTTGTGATCAGGGTGCACAAGTCGTGAGGATCCAAAGAAATAAAACTCATTTATGGCCACAGATTTCACCATTAATTTAATCTGTTCAGCCTACATCAGGTACCCTGGGTACACCGGGAACATCGGGTACATGGGAAACATTGAGGTGGACATGACTTGGGATCACAATTGTCTACTTGTAAAGGAAGAGTGGTAAAAATTATTTGTTGCATTAAAAGATGTGTCATGTGATTTTCTTAGGTATTGTGCTTTTATTTTCCTATATCGTTTGCAGGTAACTTCATTTAGAATTGTTCATATTGTAATCCCTGCTGTTACCACTAGAGGGCTCTGTTGTAACAAAAAGCAAAAGAACATATAAGGATCTGATAGCAGAAAGTAGAGCCAGTGTGTGGCTGAAGTCACATGGAGAGCCAGGAGAACCTAATTTTGCCATTAGTTTACAAGCCTTGGTGGAGCGGACAAAGGCAACTATAGCCGATATAGAGTAGTGTGATAAGGCCACCTTCAGGTCGAAATGGTACCGGTGAAGTTAGTGTTTTGTATAATAAATAACAAAGCTATTCCTACACTTTGCAATGTTAAATGGAACCAACACGCAGGATTTTCATCTAGGAAGTAAAGCCAGAGCCATACAGGCATTAGCATGCTGAAAGCAATCGTACCTTTAGTGCAGGGGTGGGGAACTCCAGTTCTCGAGGGCCGCAATCAGTGCAGGTTTTCAGGATTTCCTTAGTTTTGCACAGGTGATAACATAATCACTTACACTGGTGATGATTCCAATCCCTGTGCAATACTAAGGAAATCGTGAAAACCTGCACAGATTGCGGCCCTCGAGGACTGGAGTTCCCCACCCCTGCTTTAGTGGATAGATAAAATGATGGATTCACAGGGAAAAAAAATTAGAAATTTGCAAACGTGTGGAGCACTTGACTGACGTGTGAAGCCGGGCGGGGTGGGTTGGGTCCGTGTGTATATGTTCCTCCTCCTTATTTCAGATTTGTGCTGCGCTGCCACTTCTGTCGGCACAGCGCATTTTGTAATAGTGAAGTCATTAACATAGCGAATGCATTTACTGTTATCTCACATTTGTTTACCGTGATCTCGTATATGTTACTGTCATCTCCAGGACCATTGTAATAACAACACTGTTAAGACAACAGAGCAGAAGGGTCGTCATGCGCAGATGTGAAAAAAATCAATCTGTGCATGCACAGATGCCTCTCATATTTGTCTCCAGAATGTCTTCAATAACATGGCACCTGAAATCACGGTACACGCATATGTTAATTCCAGCGCTATGTTAATGACATCACTATTACAATACCAATGCACATGCGCCGAAAGAAGTGGCAGTGGGGTTGCAAATTTCAAATAAACGAGAGGCAAGTCAGGGGGCGAAACATATATGCACAGACCTGACCTATTATCTTCTGAAAAGCATAGTTATCTCCAGGGAAACTCATGCAGTCATCATTATAATAGAAAAGCTTTACAGACAAGGGCATTGCTGCTTGTAATATTGCCTTCAAATCAACCATTTATCTGATCATCAAAAACTTCAAAGACAAAGAAACAATTGCAGTGATGAAGGCCTCATGGTCCCCAAGAAAGTCCAGAAACTGTTGGGACATCTCCCATAGAAGAGTCAGCTATGGGAATGGTTCAACAAAAGTGCAGAGCTTGCTCAGGAATGGCAGCAAATAAGCGTCAGTGCATCTGCACAGATAGTAAGGCTGATGTGGTGTCAAGAAAGGCAACAAAGAAGCTACTTCTATCCAAGAAAAATATCAAGGACCTACTGATACTCTGCAAGGAGTAAATGTATTGGATTGCAGAGGGCTAGGGGGTAAAGTTATTTTCTGATGAAGCCCTTTTAAAACTGTTTAAGCAATCTGGACTAATGACTGTCAGGGGTAGAAAAGGTGAGCACTTCTTTTATGGCGACGAACATCTAGAGAGTGCAGGGATGAGCCCATAAAGCCCCGGTATAGGGCTTGCAGCGCAACCATCCTCACCCGATATCCTCTCCTGCCGGGAAGCTATTTATTCTAAGAATTGGCACCAAACAGCCCAAATCATCACTAGAAATTAAGAACTGGATTTCCAAGAACTGTTCGTGGTGAGAATGAGAGATAATGAGAATAACATCCCCGTTTCTTCCTATTATGGGATGTTATTTGTATTAAATAATGAGAAAACAAAATAAAATGTGTTCAACATTAGATATTTTGAGATGAAAGCTTGTCCCTAGAGGGAAGAGAAAAAGGAAGCGAAGTGACCCCAACATTTATTAATATGCGCTGTGACAAGACATGAACCATGTGAAACTCTAATTACAACCATTCTGAAAAATGAGAGCGATGCACAATACCGGGCAAAGTGAAGGCGACACCAACCAGAAGATGAGCGGCCATGGTGGAACTAATCTGCTGCCTTTACCCTCGACTATCTGTCATGTGGACACCGGATGATAAAAAGCATTTAGTGTCACTTACAGTCTCCAAAACCCAAGAATCAGACAACCAAAGCTGAATCCATGATGGACACTCACAGTCAATTGTATGACCATAAGACATAGGAGGATTCTTTTGTCCTCCTGGAGATCAGGCGTATCTGGCGGTTACAGAGAACATACAAGCGCTGGGCCGAACGAGCCAGCTGAGATAGCTGATGACCAGTCTGTCATTCACTCGATGGGCATCTGATGTGTATGGCGGGCATGGTATGCATGTACTCATCTCTTATAATGTGGTATTTTGGCAGAGGTAAAAATACTCAGTGGCAAAAACTGCCCTGGATTTCATTGTGGTAAACTGCAGCAAACTTGCCGCACCGCTCAACTTTCACAAAGGATGCACTCCATAATGTCTTCCACAATATAAGCCGACACCTAGTAACTTTGGAGTCGGTTACACAAGTCTGCGGTTCATGGACTGTGTAAAAACTACAACTAACGTAAGAGAAATGAGTCTTCCAACCAAAAGTCAACAGCCTCATATATGTCAATGAAACTATTAAGTTCAGGTCAGGAGACCTGTGACCAGCCTGGAAACTGTGGTCTGTAAATGGGAGTGAAATTAGGATTTGTGAATTGAATCCGGCTAAGATTTTGCAAAAAAGACAGAAAAATCCACAATGGTAAAACATATCTGGAGTTCACTGTGGAAACTGTAGCAAATTTGCAGCTTTTGCCAAGGATCAACTCTGTAATGTCTTCCACAACATAAGCCAAGTAAGGTTGAGTCAGTTAAATATGTCCACGATTCATGGTCTGTATACAAACTGCAATTGAAACAAGTCTATCAACCAAAGCTCAACAAAGCTTCATACATGCCAATGAAACTATAAGTTGGGGTCAGGAGACCTGTGACCAGCCTTGAAACTGGTCTGTAAATGGGTGTGAAATTAGGATGTGGGAATCCAGCTTGTAGATTTTCTAAACATAGCGTGCGAAAAACACAGAAACATCCACAATGGCAAAAACTGATCTTCATTTCATCATGGAAACTGCAGCAAACATGCCGCAACCGCTCAGCTTTTGTACTGGGTCAACTCAATCATGAAAACAGATCTAGATTTCACTGAGGAAACAGCAGCAAACTTACACACGTCTGCACTTTAAGGTGTGTGTACAAACTGTGATTTCCGTACCAGCAACGAGCCTCCCAACTTAAACTCAGGAGCCTCATACATGCCGATGAAAGACCTACGACCAAAGCCTGGAAACTGTGGTCTGTAAATGGGCTTGAAATTAGGATTTGTGAATCCGGCTGGTGGATTTTGTAAGCAGAGTGTACAAACGTTTTCCTACAATCCCACGAATAACGCTCCTACTGATACGTGACATAACGTCCACTTTGAAAACATACCGCATGTACAGAGAATGCACCGTGAAGGAGTTTATACATTGGGAAAGATGGACAACTCTCATGCCAGTATTTGTCAAGTGTTCGCTGTCAATTTTTTTCTTCTGATGTAGACAGGCACATTAAAATCTTTGGGGCTATTTTAAAAAGAATAAAGAAATGATCGCACAAACGAGTGATCGCACAAACGTGTGATCGCACAAACAAATGATCAGACAAATAATCGGAAACATGACTGATCGCACAAACGAATGATCGGAAACACGACTGATCGCACAAACGACTGATCGCACAAACGACTGAGCGCACAAGCAACTGGTCAGACAAATGAGCGATCGCACAAAAGAATGATCACACACATAAGTTATTGGACAAATGAATGATCGCACAAAAGAGTGATCACACAAACGAGTAATCGCATAATTGAATGATTGCACAAATGAATGATTGGACAAATGAATGATCGCACAAATGAATGATCAGACAAATGAGCGATCACACAAACGAATGATTGCATAAATGAGTGATCAGATGAATAATCAGACAAATGAGAGATCGCACAAATGATTGATCGCACAAAAGAGTGATCGTAATGATCCACTCGCAATCAAGGAACATTAAGGTAAGCGAATGACGGATTGATTCCCTACATCCCAGATTGATGCTTGTTACAGGAAGTTTATCTGCTCCGATGAAGGGACACTTTATATCCTTTACTAAGAAGTTTTTTTATTGAGCAACTAAATAATCACGTTTAAAATGAAGTTTTCTGCGTCACACTCTTGACAGTTTTACAGCAGTCGTAAAGTAAGACAAGTTGTGTAGAAACCATAACTGCAAGATATATACAACTACTGTGTCTGTTTATTTTAAAATATCTTTAAAATAACGCGCCGTCACAAGATCTGGTCGTCTACCCTGTGTGTGCCGACAGCAGAGATATATATAGTTTCATTTGGTTCTAACATTTTAACAAGACTGTAAAAGAGGCAGGTGAGAAACCACAATGAATAATTATCATCCAATAACAGCATAGCACAAATACCAGAGAGTGGTGTAACCTCTGCCAGCCCGAGCAGCTCCACTGATCATCAATGTAACGCTCATAATATATAGGTCTAACAATACCAAGATAGAACCTTCTACATAGGGGCAGCATTATAGTAGTTATATTCTTGTACATAGGGGCAGTATTATAGTAGTTATATTCTTGTACATAGGAGCAGTATTATAGTAGTTATATTCTTGTACATAGGAGTAGTATTATAGTAGTTATATTCTTGTACATAGGGGCAGTATTATAGTAGTTATATTCTTGTACATAAGATCAGCATTATAGTAGTTATATTCTTATACATAGGGGGCAGTATTATTATAGTAGTTATATTCTTGTACATAGGGGAAGTATATATAGTAGTTATATTCTTGTACATAGGGGGCAGTATTATAGTAGTTATATTCTTGTATATAGGGGCAGTATTATAGTAGTTATATTCTTATGCATAAGATCAGCATTATAGTAGTTATATTCTTGTACATAGGAGGCAGTATTATAGTAGTTATATTCTTGTACATAGGAGCAGTATTATAGTAGTTAAATTCTTGTATAAAGGGGTAGTATTATAGTAATTATATTCTTGTACATAGGAGCAGTATTATAGTAGTTATATTCTTGTACATAGGAGTAGTATTATAGTAGTTATATTCTTGTACACAGGGGCAGTATTATAGTAGTCATTCTTGTACATAGGGGCAGTATTATAGTAGTTATATTCTTGCAGATAGCGGGCAGTATTATAGTAGTTATATTCTTGTACATAGGGGCAGTATTATAGTATTTATATTCTTGTACATAGTGTCAGTATTATAGTAGTTATATTCTTGTACATAGGGGCAGTATTGTAGTAGTTATATTCTTGTATATAGGAGCAGTATTATAGTAGTTATATTCTTGTACATAGTGTCAGTATTATAGTAGTTATATTCTTGTACATAGGGGCAGTATTGTAGTAGTTATATTCTTGTACATAGGAGCTGTATTATAGTAGTTATATTCTTGTACATAGGAGCAGTATTATAGTAGTTATATTCTTGTACATAGGGGCAGTATTGTAGTAGTTATATTCTTGTACATAGGGGCAGTATTATAGTAGATATATTCTTGTACATAGGAGCTGTATTATAGTAGTTATATTCTTGTACATAGGAGCAGTATTATAGTAGTTATATTCTTGTACATAGGGGCAGTATTGTAGTAGTTATATTCTTGTACATAGGAGCAGTATTATAGTAGTTATATTCTTGTACATAGGGGCAGTATTATAGTAGTTCCATTCTTATACATAGGGGCAGTATTAAAGTAGTTATATTCTTGTTCATAGGAGCAGTATTATAGTAGTTATATTCTTGTACATAGGAGCAGTATTATAGTAGTTATATTCTTGTACATAGGGGCAGTATTATAGTAGTTATATTCTTGCAGATAGCGGGCAGTATTATAGTAGTTATATTCTTATACATAGGGGGCAGTATTATTATAGTAGTTATATTCTTGTACATAGGGGAAGTATTATAGTAGTTATATTCTTGTACATAGGGGGCAGTATTATAGTAGTTATATTCTTGTATATAGGGGCAGTATTATAGTAGTTATATTCTTATGCATAAGATCAGCATTATAGTAGTTATATTCTTGTACATAGGAGGCAGTATTATAGTAGTTATATTCTTGTACATAGGAGCAGTATTATAGTAGTTAAATTCTTGTATAAAGGGGTAGTATTATAGTAATTATATTCTTGTACATAGGAGCAGTATTATAGTAGTTATATTCTTGTACATAGGAGTAGTATTATAGTAGTTATATTCTTGTACACAGGGGCAGTATTATAGTAGTCATTCTTGTACATAGGGGCAGTATTATAGTAGTTATATTCTTGCAGATAGCGGGCAGTATTATAGTAGTTATATTCTTGTACATAGGGGCAGTATTATAGTATTTATTCTTGTACATAGTGTCAGTATTATAGTAGTTATATTCTTGTACATAGGGGCAGTATTGTAGTAGTTATATTCTTGTATATAGGAGCAGTATTATAGTAGTTATATTCTTGTACATAGTGTCAGTATTATAGTAGTTATATTCTTGTACATAGGGGCAGTATTGTAGTAGTTATATTCTTGTACATAGGAGCTGTATTATAGTAGTTATATTCTTGTACATAGGAGCAGTATTATAGTAGTTATATTCTTGTACATAGGGGCAGTATTGTAGTAGTTATATTCTTGTACATAGGGGCAGTATTATAGTAGATATATTCTTGTACATAGGAGCTGTATTATAGTAGTTATATTCTTGTACATAGGAGCAGTATTATAGTAGTTATATTCTTGTACATAGGGGCAGTATTGTAGTAGTTATATTCTTGTACATAGGAGCAGTATTATAGTAGTTATATTCTTGTACATAGGGGCAGTATTATAGTAGTTCCATTCTTATACATAGGGGGCAGTATTAAAGTAGTTATATTCTTGTTCATAGGAGCAGTATTATAGTAGTTATATTCTTGTACATAGGAGCAGTATTATAGTAGTTATATTCTTGTACATAGGGGCAGTATTATAGTAGTTATATTCTTGCAGATAGCGGGCAGTATTATAGTAGTTATATTCTTGTACATAGGGGCAGTATATTATAGTATTTATATTCTTGTACATAGTGTCAGTATTATAGTAGTTATATTCTTGTACATAGGGGCAGTATTGTAGTAGTTATATTCTTGTATATAGGAGCAGTATTATAGTAGTTATATTCTTGTACATAGTGTCAGTATTATAGTAGTTATATTCTTGTACATAGGGGCAGTATTGTAGTAGTTATATTCTTGTACATAGGAGCTGTATTATAGTAGTTATATTCTTGTACATAGGAGCAGTATTATAGTAGTTATATTCTTGTACATAGGGGCAGTATTGTAGTAGTTATATTCTTGTACATAGGGGCAGTATTATAGTAGATATATTCTTGTACATAGGAGCTGTATTATAGTAGTTATATTCTTGTACATAGGAGCAGTATTATAGTAGTTATATTCTTGTACATAGGGGCAGTATTGTAGTAGTTATATTCTTGTACATAGGAGCAGTATTATAGTAGTTATATTCTTGTACATAGGGGCAGTATTATAGTAGTTCCATTCTTATACATAGGGGGCAGTATTAAAGTAGTTATATTCTTGTTCATAGGAGCAGTATTATAGTAGTTATATTCTTGTACATAGGAGCAGTATTATAGTAGTTATATTCTTGTACATAGGGGGCAGTATTATAGTAGTTATATTCTTGTACATTGGGACAGTATATTATAGTAATTATATTCTTGTACATAGGAGGCAGTATTATAGTAGTTATATTCTTGTATATAGGAGCAGTATTATAGTAGTTATATTCTTGTACATAGGAGCAGTATTATAGTAGTTATATTCTTGTACATAGGAGCAGTATTATAGTAGTTATATTCTTGTACATAGGGGCAGTATTATAGTAGTTATATTCTTGTACATAGGGGTAGTATTATAGTAGTTATATTATTGTACATAGGGGTAGTATATTATAGTAATTATATTCTTGTACATAGGAGGCAGTATTATAGTAGTTATATTCTTGTACATAGGAGCTGTATTATAGTAGTTATATTCTTGTACATAGGGGCAGTTATATAGTAGTTATATTCTTGTACATAGGGGCAGTATTATAGTAGTTATATTCTTATACATACGGGCAGTAATATATTAGTTATATTTTTGTCCATAGACAAGGCATTATACAAAGTTATAATGAAACAATGGGATATAATTCACCATCCATTTGAGATTACAGGATCCAGCAGTCAGTTACAGAGGTTACAATATAGATAGAATTACAGAAAGTTACCCTCAGTCGCAGCGGACAGGGTGAAGATGATTGACTTATGAGGGATGACAGACAAAAACAGGAATGAGACTGCCCCTGACCTATATTAACCCACCAGTGACCGGGTCACACAAGGTCAGACAGACTCATTAACAAAACACTGGGGGGTACAAGGTACTTGACTACTCCCCATAGGGATGGAGGTCAAAGTCAATATGGATAGAGGCCTGGAGGGACCAGGCTCAGCATTTCTCCCTGTCACCACTAAGTAAGTGAGGGTGAATCTCTGGAATCTGCGACATCCAACCTAGGATTTACACTGGTTAGAAGTTTGCCATGACACCAGGTACAAAAGAAAAGCTGATCTCACATTTCGCACACAGGAGACGGCAAGAATTTAAGGAACTTTACACAATCAGGATCTGGATCCAGGCAGATCTCTACAAACAAAATACATGTGGGTTCAACTCCTCTAGTTTTCCCCTCTGACAGCCGGCAATGATCTTTATCGCGACGCTCATAAAAGTATCGAATAAATTGCAGAAGACAAATCTTCTGGTTATGGAGCCATTATATAGTCACAAGGACTCTAATCATTTCAGAAATTGGAAAATCAAATTAGAGCTATATTTATTTATTGTAATGGGAAATATTTATATAATTGCACAATATGCTCAGCAGGATTTATTTTATTGTCACAATAATCACATCTAAAAGATAATCATAGTATACAAACATTACTGATCCTGCGTTACCTCCTGCATTATACTTCAGAGCTGCACTCACTATTATGCTGGTGGAGTCACTGCATACATACATTACATTACTGATCCTGAGTTACCTCCTGCATTATACTTCAGAGCTGCACTCACTATTATGCTGGTGCAGTCACTTTGTACATACATTACATTACTTATCCTGTACTGATGCTGGGTTATAGCCTGTATTATACTCCAGAGCTGCACTCACTATTCTGCTGGTGGAGTCACTGTGTACATACATTATATTAGTTATCCTATACGGATCCTGGGTTATATCCTGTATTATACTCCAGAGCTGCACTCACTATTCTGCTGGTGCAGTCACTGTGTACATACATTACATTACTGATCCTGAGTTACCTCCTGTATTATACTCCAGAGCTGCACTCGCTATTCTGCTGGTGCAGTCACTGTGTACATACATTACATTACTGATCCTGAGTTACCTCCTGTATTATACTCCAGAGCTGCACTCGCTATTCTGCTGGTACAGTCACTGTGTACATACATTACTGATACTGAGTTACCTCACTCCAGAGCTGCACTCACTATTCTACTGGTGCAGTCACTGTGTACATACATTACATTACATTGCTGATCCTGAGTTACATCCTGTATTAGGCTGCCTTCACACTTGCAGATGGATCTGCAGCGTTTTGCAGATGCATCTGCAAGTGTGAGCATGCTGACCGCGGCCCCTATGTTTAGAATAGGGCGCACGCGGTGTGAAAGCTCTCATTCACTCCTATATGTGTACTGTCAGCAGGCGTATGCCTGCTTACAGATCACACTCTCCCGCCCGCAGCATGGACGCTACATCTCGCGTCCACAGTGCGGACGGGAGTGTGTGATCTGTCAGCAGGCATACGCCTGCTGACAGTACACATATAGGAGTGAATGAGAGCTTTCACACCGCGTGCGCCCTATTCTAAACATAGGGGCCGCGGTCAGCATGCTCACACTTGCAGATGCATCTGCAAAACGCTGCAGATCCATCTGCAAGTGTGAAGCCAGCCTTATACTCCAGAGCTGCACTCACTATTTGGCTGGTGCAGTCACTGTGTACATACATTACATTACTGATCCTGTACTGATCCTGAGTTCCGTCCTGTATTATACTCGAGAGCTGCAATCAACATTAAGTGGAAAACTCATCATACACAGCCAATAGTCAGATATACAATGCACTTAGCATGACACAGCAGGCCCAGTGATAGAGGAAACACAGGTGCATAATACCGATTCTGCAATCACTCTCAACCTGCCACGTCATGAAGAGGTGATTGGTGGTATTTTATATGCACACATATGAGGTTTCCATAGGGCATCAGTCACACAGGCAAGCATGGTGCAGAATGTCTGTATGCAGCCTATTGATCACGCCCATACTGTTGGTGGGTTGCATTAGATATCTGACATTTGGCTGTGTATGGTGAGTTTTCTGATTTTATGTCCTTATAGGTTTTTTTGTTTTTTCACTATTAAGTGGAGCATTAAGGTAAGAAGCTTACAAAGTAACTTTGCCATTCATGTTAATTCTTCTAGTAAACTGGAAAATAGTGATTGTGGTAGATAGTGATTGGCAGTGGGGGTTCATTGAAGATTGGGATCTCAGGGGATAACCCCGGAGCCTCTTGAGGCCGGAGATGAAGACAATCATTCAGGATTTTATTTTTAACAGATGGAGAGAACTTAAACTGGTCAAGGACTAAAAAGGACATTTTGTGGACAAGGCACCGGGAGGGGGCAGCACGCGGCTGTGATCTATAGATCCCACAAATACCGCTCCAGTGCGAAACAGAACTTTATTATTACAAAACCAGAATAGATGTGTCTTCTCTTTGTGGACTCAGGACTTTGGGGCTAAGCCGCGCTCCAAACACTCTGATCCTCTTACTTCCGAAATCTGAAGATATTTCTGGATTGGGGAAATCAGCAATTTTGACCTCAGCTGATCTTCACTTTCTGCCAATTCTCTTACAGGAAGCAGAAAAGAAAATCAGGAGAAAACAATCATTTTGATCTGTAAATGGCAATTGTAATAGGAAAATAAAAGATTATACCACTGCTAATCACTATTTCACAAGTTACAGTGATATCTGCATTACGTATGCTATACTGATACTGAGTAATTGTACTCCAGAGCTGCACTCACTATTCTGTTGGTGCAGTCAGTGTGTGCATACATTACATTTCTGATCCGGAGTTAAATTCTGTATTATATCCCAGGGCTGCACTCACTATTTTGTTGGTGCGATCACTCTGTACATACATTAGAAAACTTATTCTGTAATGATCCTGAGTTACCTCCTGTATTATACTCCAGAGCTGCACTCACTATTCTGCTGGTGCAGTCACTATGTACATACATTACATTACTGACCCTGAGTTACCTCCTGTATTATACTCCAGAGCTGCACTCACTATTCTGCTGGTGCAGTCACTGTGTACATACATTACATTACTGATCCTGAGTTACCTCCTGTATTATACTCCAGAGCTGCACTCACTATTCTGCTGGTACAGTCACTGTGTACATACCTTACATTACTGATCCTGAGTTACCTCCTGTATTATACTCCAGATCTGCACTCACTATTCTGCTGGTGCAGTCACTGTGTACATACATTACATTAGTGATCCTGTACTGATCCTGAGTTATATCCTGTATTATACTCCAGAGCTGCACTCACTATTCTGCTGGTTCAGCCACTGTATACATACATTACATTACTGATCCTGTACTGATCCTGAGTTTCATCCTGTGTTATACTCCAGAGCTGCACTCACTATTCTGCTGGTGCAGTCACGGTGTACATAAATTACTGATCCTGTACTGATCCTGAGTTACATCCTGTATTATACTCCAGAGCTGCACTCACTATTCTGAAGTCGGTAATCATCATCATGTAGGTGTCATGATGACATACAGAAGGCGCTGTCTACATACTTCAGCATTTAAAGGTGATTTCACTTTAAGAAACTCTTATTTCTTAAAACACTAATGTTGACTTCCGGTTCCGGCTCCGGGATGATGGCAGCCTAGGAGAAGCGCTCCGGAGGCCACACCGAATATCCGACACCATCACCCGCTCAGCTGGCCCGCAGCAATCACCCAGACATGGAGGAGACACCCCGGTCACTGGGTACCCTGGACCGCTACGTATTACGGAGCTCGGGGCGGGAGGAGATGACGACCCCGCTCCAAAGCAAGAAAGGCGGCCTCCAGGCAAAGATGGCGCCTAAAGGAGGAGACAGAGGACGGGATCGCACTCAGAACCAGCCGACAAGTGCGAGTGGCGTTTCCCGCAGCTCAAGCTGCAGCCCCATGATGTCACAGGAGAGAGGAGCCGGCACACAAAGAATCGCTGAGTCCCAGGTGAGCAAAGAACGGGCGAACGGAGGCACACATACTGACAGGCTGGAGGCCGGGAAGGATGGCGAGTCACTGATGCAGAGACAACTGCAGAGGGAGGATGAGGACACGGCACAAGGGGATCTGAGAGACATAATGAATAAAGGCCAAATAGATGTAAAACAACTGGCCAGAGAAATTGTACCCTATATAGTGGCCGATCTGAAAGCAGCCTTGAGGGACACAGTAGCTGAAGCAGTGGCAGGGCTAAAGCACACCACAGAACAACATGAGGAGCGCATACAGGAGGCTGAACAACGACTCTCAGAGGCTGAGGATAGAATATTCTCCATGGAAAGACATATAGCTGCACTACAGAAACACTCAGCCTATGCAGAGGAGAAAATGGACGATCTGGAGAATAGATCCAGACGAAACAATCTTAGGATGATAGGTCTCCCAGAGTCCTACATGCCCGCACAGCTTGATAAGGTATGGGAGGTGGAACTACCAAAAGCTCTGGGATTGAGGGGCCAATGTCGGGTGGAACGAGCACATAGGGTAGGCCCACCCAAAAAGCCGGAAGAAGGCCCGCGGCAAGTAATTGCCAGATTTCTGGACTTTAAAGATAAAGAATCCCTACTGAGGGAATATAGATCCAAACGCCTTCCACTACTATTACAAGGCCATAAGATAAGGCTGTATGAGGACTATTCCGCGGAGGTGGCCAGAAAGAGAAAAGCCTTTAGTCCGGCGTGTACTATATTATTCAAGAGAAACATCAGATTCCAGCTAGCCTTCCCAGCCATACTGCGCTTCAGAGACACCAAAGGAGAAATGCACTCATTTGTAAATTGCAAGCTAGCCATGAAATTCCTACAACAGACACCAACCCCCCTCGAGGTAGCCAAACGTCGTCAACTACGGAGAGGGTGCAGCAAACCGCACAACGTCAGACCTACGCGGAGAAACTGACGGGTGAATTGAGGAAAAAAACCAAAACCGACAAAAGTGGCGAAAGTAATAACAGATCTTAGGCGCAAGACAGACATAAGAAGGGGAGGAACGAAAAAACGAAAGGAGGAGAAGATGGACTAGACACATACCAAAAACAAGGTCCTGGGAGTAGAGAGGATCACATAATCCTCCAATCTAAACAGGGCAAACCACATTATATTATTTTGCCCCCACCTGCTTTCACCTTCTTCCCCCGCCCCACCCCTGCTCTTCCCCCCACCCCCTGCTTCCACCTTCTTCCCCCGCCCCACCCCTGCTCTTCCCCCCACCCCCTGCTTCCCCCCCCCCCCCCCTTTTTTTTTTTTTTTCTCTCTTCTTCTTTCTCTTCCTTTTCTTTATACCTCCTCCACATACGGTCCAGCTGGCACGGGATCACTCCCAGGATACCCGGTTGGGGTGGGGATTGGGGGGGGAGAATGTTACTGGAATTGTAGCCGAGATCCTTACTGGCCGTGGAATGCACAATACTGGAGGTTTCACCAAACAGAAGGAGGATGCATAAGTATCGTTTCAACACAGTGATAAAATATATATGAGGGCTACAAGTAAGCACCTTTTTATGACCAGAACAATATGGTGTGGCATCTAACTGCCATCCGAGGAAATAGGGAAGTCAAAAAGACTGTTTGTGTTTTGTTGTTTTCCAAGGAGAGGGGGTGGAGAGAAAGTACACTCCTTGTGTTATAGGGGAGACGGGTTCAAGGGGAAAGTTATGATTTTGTTTATCAATTTTTGTTGTTATTTTTTCCAGCAATCTATACTCATTAGTGACATGCATACAGTATTTAATGTCAAGTCTTACAACAACAGCACAACAAAAATCCTGGGGAGGTGCAGATCAAAATCCGATACGACCAAGGGGGAAATAGGGAAGGAGTCTTATAAACAATGTTAAGAGTGGTCTCATGGAATGTCAAGGGCTCAGATCCCCTAACAAACGCTATATGGTACTGCGTCACCTGAAGAGATTGAGAGCGGACATTGCTCTCCTTCAGGAGACGCATCTTCGAAACCATGAGCTAAAATACATGCAAAAACTATGGGAAGGTGAGGCCTGGATTTCAGGAGCCCAGGAAAGGAAGGCGGGGGTCCTGATTTTAATTAATAAACATGTAGCTCATTCCATCATTTCCATATCGCAAGATCAGGAAGGACGGTTCCTACACTTGGTATTAAAACTACAGGGACAACAGATCAGTCTATACAACATATATGCCCCAAACAACTCTAGAACTAGGTTCTTTACTGACCTATCCACTAAAATACTAAGTGATAGAGAAACAAATATCTTGGTGGGAGGTGATTTTAATGAGGTGATGTTTGAAGACGTGGATAGAAATAGGCCAGGCAATATAAACAGGCCTTCAAATACACCAACAGACAATACAGGAAATCTAGCACACGTGATAAACTCGTCGAGATTAATTGATGTGTGGAGAGTCCTTCATCCGCAGGAGTCGGAATACACCCATTTCTCTCACCCACATAGCTCATGGTCACGTATTGACTATTTTATGGTGTCAGAGCAGCTATGGGGGAAGACAGAAAGCGCAACGATTGAGGCAATGGTGATTTCAGACCATAGCCCGATTTGCATAGATTTAATGGAGACCAATCAGAGGGGAGCAGACTTTCTATGGAGATTCCCCACACACCTATTTAGAGATGGAGACTTTAAAAATCAACTGAAGGAATGGTGGACAAATTTTGCAGGGGACAATGCTCAACATAAGGACGATCATCGTTTATTTTGGGAGACCGGGAAGGTAGTACTGAGAGGATATATCTTAGCTCACACGACACGGCAAAGAAAATCCTTGAAAGAACATTACAAAACGGCTAGTGAAAAGGTTGCGAGTGCCTACAAGACGTATAGACACACACATAACCCGACTGACAAGCAGATATGGTTGGAAGCCAAAAATATATTCGAGGGGTGGGCCAGCAAAAGAGAAGAACTGACGAGAGGACACTTAGAAACAGATTTAAACAGATTCGGGGATAAGGCAGGTAGACTACTGGCCAGACTGGCAAAAGGAAGGAGGTTACCCAACCCAATACTAGCATTACAAAAGGAAAAAGGGGGAGAAACCACGACGAACCCCAAAGAGATAAATGACATCTTAGGAAAATATTACAGGACACTATATAGCACATCTGACGAAACGTCACAGGATGGCTTACATTGGCTAAATGAAGTTCCCCTCACACCTATCTTACAGACAGACTTAGACGAACTCAACAGACCGGTCACAGAGATGGAAGTAGACCAGGCTATCAGGAATTTAAAAAATGACAAGGCACCTGGCCCAGACGGGTTAACGGGAGAATTCTTCAAGATTTTAAAGGACGAAATAACACCAACACTGACTAGCCTATTTAATGATATCATGTCGGGAGAATCCATCTCAGAGGCGATGAACTTAGCACATGTCAAACTATTGCCCAAAGGGGGAGGGGGGGGGAGGACCCGGCTAATTATAGACCTATTTCTCTCATCAACTTGGACCTTAAACTCTTATCTAAAATCATGGCAGACAGATTAGCTAGAATTATGCCAATATTAATCGAACATCACCAGACGGGGTTTATTAAAGGGAGGTCGGCGGTCTCCAATGTACGGAAAACTTTGATGGCCCTAGACGCAGTGCGGAACGGATGGACAACTAAGGGAGGGGACCCAGCCATGGTCACACTAGACGCAGAAAAGGCTTTTGACAACGTCAGGTGGCCATGGCTGGGTATGGTCCTAGACCAAATTGGGATCCAGGGGAAATTTCGCCAATTTCTTCAATCATTATACCACAACCCAACAGCTAAAATACACACCCCGGGTTTCCTGTCCTCCAAATTCCCCTTACAAAAAGGCACTAGACAGGGGTGCCCCTTGTCCCCACTATTGTTCAATCTGGCCTTGGAGCCCTTGGCACGCTTCATCAACAATTCTGAAGCCTTTGAAGGCATTAAAATTGGAGATACATATATAAAGTCGGCCCTTTTTGCGGACGACATCATTTTATTCATGAACAATCCAACTAGAGATTTACCAAATTTATTGAAAGACATAGATCGCTTCGGGAAATTTTCAGGATTCAGATTGAACAAGAGTAAATGCGAACTTTTGAGACTAAAAGAGGGGGGAGAGGGTGGGAAAAAGATTAAAGAAATGAAGATTTCAATAGCAACTTCCACAATAAAATACCTAGGGCTGATAATAAGCAGACACCCGGGCCAAACATACGCTCTTAATTATACCCCGTTAATAGATAAGATTGAGAAGGAGTTGAGGAGATGGGAAGGTCTGCCACTGTCATTATTGGGCCG
Source organism: Allobates femoralis (assembly GCA_033576535.1). NCBI lineage: Eukaryota > Metazoa > Chordata > Amphibia > Anura > Aromobatidae > Allobates > Allobates femoralis. Next base: position 60,647,296 of record JARQOC010000010.1, on the reverse strand, counting down.
TTGCCATCTGATAAAGATGATGAGCTTTGCCCGGCTCCTCTACCCCCTTCAAACCCTACCATTGCTCCTAAAACGCTTGGACATTGCAAGATTGAATAGAGCCTTCACTAGGTTCCTTTGGAAGGGCAAGAAACCTAGAATGAGATTGGGAATTCTAAACAGGGTAAAAGAGAGGGGAGGCACAAATTTCCCTGACATAAGAGGTTATAATCTAGCTTGCCTACTTAGACATGTAATAGAATGGATCAAACATACGGAAAGGTACTCTAACAAACGACTGGAAGAGGCGTACTGCGCTCCATGGGACAGATGTTCCCTACTACACACCTCATTCTCTAACCTGCCACCACACATAAAAACGTCAGCCATATTTCGTGACACGATCATGACATGGAAGGCAGTACGAAAAAAATGCGAATTATCATGGAAGGTGTCAAAATACCTAAACCCATGGGCCTTCCCTGACTTTAGAGAGGGCAGAGAAAACCAACTGTTTGAGACATGGAGGCAGAAGGGAGTGGCCAGAATGGGCGATCTAATGCAGAAGCAGGAGAAACGGTGGATGACAGGGACAGAAATACTGGAAGTTTTTAACCTAGGGACAGGACATGGCCTCCAATACTTACAAATTAAACACCACATCTTGAACAATCTCAGAGATGTCTCAAAAGAAGTAGAACACAACACATGGGATAGTTTGGTAGAGTTAGACGGAACCCAACTGACAATATCGGTTATTTATAAATCTATAAGGGAAACCCTACTACCAAAAGGCAGGTCAAGCCCTTTTGCAAAGTGGCGTAAATTTCTGGATAGGGAAAATGTGGAGGAAGATATATTGATGGGTTGGGACAAAGTTAGACATAATGTATTGAATGAGCAATGGCGTGACACACAGTTCCGCATTATTCATGGATTGATTTATGGCTTCGACCTCCCATCTACAATAGCTAACCCAGACAGGAAAACTAGCTGCCCCAAATGTAACAAAGATAAAACGGACATGATACATGGAATTTGGAAATGTCCTAAAGTACAAGGATACTGGAATACAATCAGAGATATATGTAAGCAAGTGAGTTCTCAGTCGTTTGACCTAGACCCCACAGTTTGGATATTCCAGAATATAGCTACATCACGACAAGGTAAACTAAGTGTGAAATGGATCCATGTCCTAATATTGTTGGCAAAACGACTGCTCCTGGTGTTCTGGCTTAAGGCTGACTTACCAGGAAGATCTGAGGTAATATCTGGCCTGAAAAAGGCACTAGAGATAGACAAAAGAGAAGTGCTCAGGGACAAAGAGAAACTGACTCATACATTCATGGGCAAATGGAGAATGTTTATTGAATCCCAATTAACTGCTGAAGAGATAAAACAGGTAATGGATCCGCTGAGGGGAACCTCTTGGTATCTATTGGAGGAGATTGGCAGTTCCCTAGGTAAACTGGGCGAATAGGCACTCATAGGCTTTACTATTGTTAATAAATAGGATGATGTTATTACTCAAACTGAATGAATGATTTACATCGAACATATTGAGAAAACTAAAGACTGTACAATGTGTAGTAGAATATAATAGTAACATTTCAACAAATATTGTGTATTTTACTGTACAAAATATGTATGTCACCTTTTGTAGCTGGAATTTTTGTTGAAAATCTTTAATAAAAAATGATGTTTTAAAAAAAAAAACACTAATGTTACAAGCAGAGTTCCGGCTCATACATGGAAAGATTTGGGGCAGTGGGGGAAGCGTCTGCTTCCTGATAAGGCTCAAATTATATTACAAGAATGTTCCTCCTTATTTGAAATAATTGTCTCATTCTTCCTCCAACCTTCTTAAGTGGGAGGTTGAGAGGAAATGATGGACAGGTGCAGTACAGAAGGCAGAGAGTAAAGATGGAAAAGAAAGTGAGGATCCAAAAATGGAGGTCACTGGTGATGGGCCAAACTGCGGGCCAACCTGTTTACTGCAAGCAGGCAATGCTGGGACTTGTAGTGCTTCACTACAATGCAGACTTGCAAATGAGCAGTAGCGCTACAAATAAAAGTCACAGATACCATGCAAACTTCACATCCACATGCTGTACCTGTTATGTGTCCATGCGCCTGCACCTGATACAGTGTACCTATGTGCAGATATAAAGCCTCTATATACTTTATCTGATACAACAAGGTGGCTGATGGCAGAAAACAACAGACTGCCGGATTCCTGTCCCTTTAAGAGGGAGCGTCTTACAATCTTTCCTCAGAACTTAACAATCCATTAATTAATGGAATGCGGTGATATAAGGAGATTAATTAGAAAACTATTTCCTTACAGTTATGAGAATTCTTACACCGTGATCAACAGGAAGTCAGAGAGGACGCGGCCTTCGCGCTCAGGGTTTATGCTGATGACGGAGACCAAACACAGTGTGAATCATGGCTGGATTTCCTAAAAAGAAACGTGTCTGAATCCCGGTAACACAATAAACCCCCGCAGGTTATTAATAAAGCGATATGGGGGAAGGGTCTGAGCCTTATATCCCCCTATACCCCCCGCATTGCACAAGTGGATGACTCTCCATGAGAAGGCCAAATTCAGGATTAACATTTCCCGTCACCGGAGTGGGATGATGAAAACAAAGAAAATTAAAATATCTGAGGTTTACGGAAGAGCACAATAAACAGGAGAGCAGTGTAATATTAACCCCTCCTGTATGGAGCGAGTGCCTATAGTCGCACAATGCACAAAAATAAATAAATCAATGAGTTTTAGCCTTAGAGTTTCGCATTATAAAATTTGCTTTGTGCAAATCCAGCAAAACGACAGAAGGAAAAAGATAGTGGAGGGAGGGCAGGGAAAGGGTTAAAAATAAATAACACTCTCCCCTTGCTGATCATGTGTCTCGTCTTTTGTGGTCTTCATGGCGGGCGGTCTTCCTTTGCTCTTGAGCTGTGGGTAGCTTAGCGTCATCCGCATCGTACTCAGTGCACGGAGCGTTGTGACGTCACGTCCTCCGAACCGGCGTCACCCGCTGCCTCCTAAATACAGAAGGTACCAGAGAAGAGGGAAGGAAGAACACACCACCTGCCATGAAGACCGGTAGAACCAGTGGAGGACGGCGCGGAAAGATGCGGTGTCGGGACTTGTGAGAGAAGAGGGGAGCTGTTTTTTTTTTTTTTAATTAAGTCCTATATTTATTATTCTATGGGGGTCCCATAAGACTTTAGGGCACAATAAGGCAGAATTTGAGTGAAATGCCAAAATTGTATTTTTGGTAGAGTTGTTCATCACTCTTCACTGCTAAGTAGTGAAGATTATGGAAAAGAATCGTAAAAATTGGAAAATAAGTTCTGCAACTTTCCTGATGAACTTTTGGGCTGAGTCATCAAGAGGCGAAAGCCTTAAAGGAGTTTTCCAGTCTAAAACGACAAGTCTGCAGTTGATCTATGTGACTGCAGACTTGTAAATCCTCATATGATATGCACTATGAGGATTCTATGGTGTCAGAGCTGGGAACGGCAATCACACAACCACAAGTATATTATATGCGGAATCCCGGTCAGATTCCAACTAAACTGTTTCCAGCCTCATGTAATAAAATTGGCATTGAGTGCACCGCAAACAGTCTAGTCGGATCCTGGTCAGGAGTAATCTCTTACCTGGGACACGTGATTGCCATTCCCAACTCTGACACTAGAGAATCCTCACAGTGCACATGATATGAGGATTCACAAGTCTGCAGTTACATAGAGAGAAACATAGAGTGAATGCAGACTTATTCCTTTAGAACGGTCAACCCATTTAATGAGTTTGCTACATCTTTTTGGCTGCTAATACATCAGAGTCAGAAATGTCCTCAGTCATATCATCATGTTTTAAGACCTCCGCTTGCCATCAGTGCATGTGAACGCTGTGATTTATATCTACAGGCAGAAGATCTCCGCTTGCCATCAGTGCATGTGAATGCTGTGATTTATACCTACAGGCAGAAGACCTCCGCTTGCCATCAGTGCGTGTGAACGTTGTGATTTATACCTACAGGCAGAAGATCTCCGCTTGCCATCAGTGCATGTGAATGCTGTGATTTATACCTACAGGCAGAAGATCTCCGCATGCCATCAGTGAATATGAACGCTGTGATTTATACCTACAGGCAGAAGACCTCCGCTTACCATCAGTGCATGTGAACGCTGTGATTTATACTACAGGCAGAAGATCTCCTCTTGCCATCAGTGCATGTGAATGCTGTGATTTATACCTACAGGCAGAAGATCTCCGCTTGCCATCAGTGAATATGAACGCTGTGATTTATACCTACAGGCAGAAGACCTCCGCTTACCATCATGCATGAACGCGTGATTATATCTACAGCAGAAGATCTCGCTTGCCATCAGTGCATGTGAACGCTGTGATTTATATCTACAGGCAGAAGATCTCCGCTTGCCATCAGTGCATGTGAATGCTGTGATTATACCTACAGGCAAAGACCTCCGCTTGCCATCATGGTGTGAACGTTGGATTATACTACAGGCAGAAGATCTCCGCTTGCATCAGTGCATGTGAATGCTGTATTTATACTACAGGCAGAAGATCTCCGCTTGCATCAGTGATATGAACGTGTGATTATACTACAGCAGAGACCTCCGCTTACCATCAGCATGTGAACCTGTGATTTATACTACAGCAAAGACCTCACCTCCATCATGCATGTGAACGCTGTGATTTATACCTACAGCAGAAAATCTCCGCTTGCATCAGGCATGTGAACACTGTGATTTATACTATAGGTGAATACCTGTGAGATCACCGGTTTGACAAACTGCTGGGCTAACGAAATAACTGTGTTCATCAGATTAGGCGTTTATCACATAACCAAAGCATAAATGGTCAGGAAGGAGGTATCCCTGTAAGAAATGAGCGGCACATACAGGGGATAAGATATAAATCCAGCAGTACTCACCCTACAGAACGCCGTGGCCAATGGAAGGAGCTGCGCTGCAATGTTATATTCCTCGAAGCTGGAACAGTCCTGAGAAGAAAACACAAGAGATTTCAATGACGGATAATTCCAACTTGTAGCAATGAGCACAATGGGGAAAAATGCATCACTTTAAGGAAAAGAAAAATTACTGGAGCAAAATTGTGACTATAAAGTCAATATTTCGGTCAGGGTGGTGCAGAATGTGGACAGTTCTGCTCACGCGGTATTACAGCCATTGTACCGCCACACCAGACAGATTACTGTAAACGTATATAAAGAAAAAGAATAGCGCCTCTCAAGCTGGTGTGCTTTCCAATGCTCCAAAGTTTATTCCGTCCATCCCCGCACACTTCTCTTCTCTGCAGATTAACCTAACATTCTGGCAGCCATGACACTTGTGTGATGGTAACACTTAGCGCTTGACATGATGGCTCGGAGCAGAGGCCTCGGCTGAGGGATGTCGGTGGCAGTCACTGACCAAAGACAATATCTTTTCTGAGATTTTCCGTTGTCACATGAGGAAACAATTACCCACCGATAAGTTTGAGTGAGGGGCTAACATGGTATACAGAGGCATGGGAGGGGATCACTGGATATGACCCATACACACATCTGAAATATTTCAATATTCTGCCTCCGGGAGAAGAATTTTTCCCTTGCAGCTTCAGGAGAATATTTGTGAATCCTAACATTTCTGAAATATGAGGGGGGTGCAGAAAAAAAAAAAAAAAGTACAGCGTAGAAGTCCCAGTGAGGTCTGACATGATCCGGCGTTACACTGCCTTACACCATGCCTAACACCAATCACTTCTGCGGTTCTGATGAATGATGATGATCGCAGCAATTACCGTCCAGTTGAAGATGAAGTTACTGCAGCCATAAAACGTGACTCTCCCTCGTCTGCAGACACATCTGACTCTTCTTATATCAGGATGCCATGCGTGTTTGTCATGGGGCCCCTGCTTATAAAGATCAGCAAAGCGTGTCTGTAATCTCCTGAGGAAATGGCTGAAATGCCAGGTTCCCCCCTCTCACAGTTTAGTCTCCCGATGGGGTTTCTTTTGCAGGAACCCTGTCCAATCCTTAACCATCAGCGGCTGCAGCAGCGTGGCCTCTACTTCATTACAGTGCAGGTGTCACAGGGAATAAATCCCATTGTCCCACGTATGACCATTGGAATGTGCCGAGTAATCGCTGCCGCACTGATTGCAGGAATCAATAGAAAAACATGAGACCTGCAGGAACAACATCTGTCGCAGCCGCCACATTGTACAGTAAAATGTACAGACAAGGCTGGTCTAAAAAGTGCTGAAATATAGTACGGCACTAATAATAGTAGTAGCACAGCTGCCCCAGGCTCCTGCGCAGCAATGCTCTCTGGTATCCCTCGAGTTCACTGATGAGGCATCATTGTGGCTGCATAGCCTGGACGCTGACTTGTCTCCCAGCAATCTCAGATATCTGCAATGCAGGACTCAGGAAAAGCAAAGATAAATACAGTAGTAGCAAAAATTATGATACTTCTCATCATCCCTCTTTCCCAGACTCCTGAACGGCAACTCTCAATCACCTGGAAACTCATATTGATTGTCTCCCACAATTCCCATATGCCCGAATGAAAAAAAAAGCAGTGCAGGACTCATGAAGAGGGGAGACAATCTCTGTGAAAGTGGAAACAGCAGCCATTCCCAGCTTTCTCAGACTACAAATTGGAATATCTATCTACTGTATTTTTTGGATTATAAAACGCACCTCCGCCCCCTCAAAAAAATTGGGAGGAAAATGGAGGAGTGTCTAAGGGTACTGTCACACCTTGCCATATCGGCGGCAATTTCATAGGCGACGCAGGGGCATGGCCTATCGCCGCCGACATCGCCAGTGCATCGCCTAATGTAAAGAGGCGATATCGACGCCTTAGAGTGGTCGCCTGGTTTCTCAGCACAGCTCTGAAACCAGGCGAGCACTCTGGGGCGATGTGTACACATCACCCCATGTAACATGCCGATCGGCGATGTTACAGGCGATGAGAGCCATAGGCTCCCATGTTATAGCATTGCCGCTGGGGTTTGTAGACATCCCAATGGCGATGCCGCCTGTAACATCGCCCGTGCGTCGCCGGAGGTATCGCCCCGTGTAAACACGCGACAGCGACAGTGGTGGGGCGCCAAAATTGTGCGCGCCCCCGTACATCGCCGGTGATATCTCTGGCGACGTCTCCAGGTGTGACAGTACCCTTATAGTCGGATGGCCAGTAGTATGGCAGTGATGGAGTAGGGGTCACAGGAGGCAGGGTTGTAGCTACAGGAGGTTGACAGCATCACGAGTGCAGCAATGCTGGGGCTTCGGGCTCTGGGCTCGGGTGTCCTGGCGGTGCAAGGTAGGCAACCTTGATCTCCCAGTGATGGATGCGATAGAATTTGGGAAAATGGCATCAGAGGTAGCGCATGCGCAGACTGAGGTCTCAGATGCCCTAGATCACACACTGTTCATATGCTGTCACTGATGCAATTTTCCCAAATTCTATCGCGTTGGAGGTGGCACATGCGAAGAGTGTGATCTTGGGCTTCTGAGATCTCATCCTGCACATGCGCCACACCTTTTGCACCACTTTCCTGGAGTCCATTTAAAAATAATAATAATCTTTATTTATATAGCGCCAATATATTCTTTGTAAAGACCCTTGGTGCGGTAACGAGACCAAAGAGCAAGGCTACAAATTGAAAGTGATGATAGCGTACCGCGAAGTGTAGAAACCGTTGGTGAGCCTGAGTAATAGGCATATGAAGATATGTGTCTCTTATGTCTTAGAGGCGAGGAATTCTCCTTCCTCCATAGGCGCAATGATGGATCGCAGAGACTCCATCCTGAAACGACGAATGGAACATACTTGGTCAGATGTTTGAGGTCCAAGATGGGGCACACCGACCCATCTTTTTTTGGGAACCACGAAGAAGTTCGAGTAGAAACTTCTGAAACGCTCGGAGTCTGGTACGGGGACGATGACCCCCGCCTGTTGGAGCGAGTAGATTGCCTGGAAGATGGTGTGACTTTCTTTCGGTGACTTTGGGGGGTTGGAGGGGAAAAATTAGCATGGTGGGCGGGAGGTAATTTCTATGTAGTAACCGGAAGACAAAAGATTTTTTACCCATATGTCGTTTGTGGCGGATAGCCAGACCTGACTGAGAAATCGTAGACGGACTCTTTGGCCCTAGACTGTCTCGTCTTGATTGCCAGGTGGAGTTTGTTTTGAATCATGATTGTGTGGATCTGTCTCTTCGGGGAGGTGAGTTGTGGAGGGGGGCAATCGAGAGGTCACCCAACCGAAAGAGTTACGAAAGGAATGAAATGCAGTTTGTTGTCGTCTGACAAATGGATGTCTTGATTTGTGTTGGGGAAGCGAGGTATCTTCGCCCCGTGGCGTCTGAAATGATTTTGTCGAGACGTTCGCTGAATAGCCTACCGGTGAGTTAAAGGAGGCCAGTGAGTGACTTCTTTGGCAGAATCGACACACCACTGTCTGAGCCAAAGGGCTGTGCAGATAGCGATGGCGTTAGAGGCAGCGAATACTGCACGGGTATCAGAATCCAGGGAAGCCTGGATGAGGTAGTCTGCTGCCGTGGTTATCTGAGTGGTTAGGTGTGTGAGCTGTTGAGGAAGCTGAGAATCCTGTAAGGATTTTTGTAGGGTTTCAGTCCAGACCATAAGTGCCTTAGCCACCCACACAGATGCGAAGGAGGGCGAAAAGGAGGATTCCGCCGCTTCAAAGGCTGAGCGTGCGAGTTGCTCTACCTGTCTATCGGGTCTTTTATGCAATATCCATCTAGCAGGGATAGTAAAGTCTTTGCAGCAAGGCGGGATACTCAGGGATCAATTGATGGTGAATCCGCCCAGTCTTTGGAAAGTGCTGAGGCAAAAAGATATCATGCTTCGATGGGTTTGCGGCAACAGAAGGGCTTATCAGGTTTCTCCCTTTGTTTGAACAAAATTGCCTGGAACTCAGGGTGGTCCGCAAAGATTTTTTGCAGCCTTTTGGCCCGTTTGAAGGACACTGCGTTTTCCGGAGTAGTGGGCTGTAAGTCGTCGACCTGTAGTGTGTGGTTGACGGCTGATATTAGGGAGTCAATTGATACCTGATCGTCTGAGAAATCTACGTCAAACGAGTCATCCAGGTCAAGTTCGGATTCACCATCCTGATGCTCGTTGGATAGGGTAGGGCATGCTCCCTGGACTCGAGTGGGAGAAGCACGAGAACCATGGGAAGAAACAGGTGACACGTTTCTGTGAGACCTCTTTCTGATCGCGACCGCGGATGTGGCACGTTTTCTACTTTCATCTAATGGATCATCTGCGTGTGCTCTGCCCTAGCAGTTAGTGCTGCTCGGGGGCAGTACCGCATGGCTTGGACCAGGTTCTGGGACAGTTTTTCCATTGACTGGAAAAGGAATAATGCCCATTCCAGCAGACTCTGAGCACTGGGTGTTGTGCTGGCAGTGGAGGGCTCCTGGGCTTCTACGGGGGTAAAGGCCTGACACTGAGGGGTGGTGTGGCTACGCAGGTGACACAGCAGGTATAATAGACCGTATGGGGCTTAGATCTCTTTGAGACCTTTGAGGACTGCATGTTGGAGTGGCAAAGGGAGCTGCAGGGGGATCGATGTATTGAGAGCAGAGGAGCAGCTAAGTGCAGCTGCAGCAGCAGTCTGTACTATTAAATCTGACTATGCAGCCCTGTGTAGCGTGTCCAGTGCCTGCCTTACCAGGAGCGATGCGGACTGATGGTCCTGTGTCCCAAGACGGAGGCCCGTGTGCGCTCCGGTGTCTATACTGACACACTGACAACACTTACTGACACACTGCCTATACTGACACACTGACAACACTTACTGACACACTGCATATACTGTGAAAAGAAAAATAGGGAGGGGACAAGAGGCGCAATAGTGCCCTATCACTGGTGACACTTGTGTAAGGTGGTGGTGCTATGAAGCTGCTCACCTGGTCCAGTTGTGATCCCCACAACTGGTTTGAAGGCGTTTTGGAATCAGTGTTCCAGCTGCTGCAGGACCTCCACCGACCACTGGATAGTGGTTTGAATCCAAGATAATGATGGGAGTGCTGGTGTGCCACAGCAGCGCGGACCGTGACACTGCATATACTGACACACTGACGTTTACTGACATACATTAGAAAAAATATAAATAATCAAGGTGCACCCGCCCCAGCCTCTATATTATAAATACGCAGCCCACTCAGCAGCCTTTATATATACATGTGCGCTCCGGTGTCTGTGCCAGCTTAACGATGAGTGGGAAAGCAGGGGAGGCGGAGCTGAATGCTGCGTTGGCCGGCGTGCTTGCTTTCCGGTGGCATGGCTGGAGAGGTGGGTCGGACTTGCACCTACACGATGTCATCGGGAGGCGTGTTTACAGGGCCGGCGTCAGCACCCAGGTAAGTGTGGGGGCCCTGGACAGCTGGGGGGCCCACTCAGTCAGGCACAGGCAGCCCTGACTGCCAGGGGGCCCTCAATAACAGGCAGCCCTGACTGCCAGGGGTCCCTCAGAATCAGGCAGCAGCTGAGGGTGCGCTCCTTGTCCACATGGCTAATTTGCATCGCATGCAAATAAGCCATGTGGTGGAAGCAGCAGCTTTCTGACCTTATGCTCCCGGCATCAGGACCCTCCTGCTGAGCTAAATGCTGAATTCGCTCCCTTTCCTCCTGCGTGGATCTGTGCCCCGAGTCCTCTCCATTGCCCCAGATCACTGGAGTCGGAGGAGGAGGAAGCAGCTTGTGAAGTGTACCTCCCCGATCTCCAGAAACAGAAGGAGAGAGGAGAAGATGGGGAGACTGAAGGGAAGAGGCAGAGCAAGAAAGAAGCGTGGAGAGAGCTGCAGTGGAGGAAACAGGAGAGAGGAGCTCCATAGATTGAGGGCAATGGAGAACTGGACTGAAGAAAACAAGCAGTAAGTATGATAGGGAGATCTCACCGGAGAAAGCCAGGGAAATTGGGGCTGTAAACAGCCAAATACTGTTACAAACTATTATAGACACATCTAAATGGCCTCCACAAGGCAGCACCAGACATTACAGTGAAGCCCCTGAGCAGTGGTGTGTACACTATAGTTTATGCCACATATAGTCTGCAAATCAGCATTTGGCCCCCACTGCCCGATGGAACAGAAGCAAAGCAGATCGCCCCTGTGCAGTAATCAAGGTGCACCCGCCCCAGCCTCTATATTGTAAATACGCAGCCCATTCAGCAGCCTATATATTTATATATATATATATATATATATATATTTTATATATATATAGCCCACTGTCTCTATAATATATATAGCCCCGATGGTGACTGTGTTGTAGATATATGTAAAAGTGCTACGGAATTAATAGCGCTATATAAATGATTAAATATTATTATTATATATATACGGCCAGTATGTATTTAAGGGGCCCGCTAAGACTCTTCCGCCCGGGGCCCACAAAGGTCTGGAGCCAGCCATGCATGTTTACCGCCCTCCCGATGGCGCCGTGTCAGAGAAGAGGGCCAGGGGGCGGAGGATGGAGAAGGCTGTAACGCGGGGCCTAGAATTGCTGTCCCAGCCACAGTAGCGGCCGGCGGGGGCGCCCGAAAACACCATGAACGGAGACACGTAGGCGGGGGGTGGGGGCAGGGACGCCTGGTGGGAGGCTGGGAAGCCCAGTGTTTGGGTCACTGATGCTGTGCAGGTGCCAGCTGTGGGCTGCTGCAGTGAGTGTCCAACTCAGAGTAGGATGGTGCAGGCTTGTATGTCTACAACTCAGGCCCCTGTGAGGGAGGCTGAGGAAAACCGGTCATCAGTCTGTGACACTGGGGATACTAGGGCCTGCGCCGGGTGCGGAAGGGGACACTCCGTGTGCCTGTCCGTTGTTAATTGTCGGTAATCGGTGCCCTTAGGGGAACTGTCGCCCATAAAATCCTCAAAAAATTAGGCACAACCCTGATGAATCCAACTTCACAGCAGGGGGTATGTGGAGGCAATACTCCACATTCCCGCCTGTTGGCGGTTTTGGGTGCAGCGCCCACCTTTAGGGTGCCGTCGCCCGTCTAATATCATGATGTAGAAAAAGATTCCGGAAAAAAATAGGATAAGTTAAAAGAAAGATGTGCCTCCTACGGACACTAAGCAAAAACTGGTGTGGCTTGGCCCAGCCAGGGGTTGTATACTGCAGAGGAGGAGCTAACTTGCTTTCACATTTACTTAGTGTCAGCCTCCTAGGGATAAGCAGCATAACACCCATGATCCATAGTCCTGTGTCCCTAATGAGGCGACAGAGAAAGATGTGTTTTTAGGGAGCGCCTAAAACTATGTAAATTGTGTATAGACTTAATTTCTTGGCGTAGAGCATTCCAGAGAATTGGTGCAGCTCGGGAGAAGTCTTGGAGCCGGGAATGGGAGGTTCGGATTAGTACAGATGTTAGTCTAAAGTCACTCCCAGAGCGAAGAGAACGGGTAGGGTGATAGACAGAGTTAAGGGTAGAGAGGTAGGTGGGTGCTGCACCGTGAAGAGCTTTGCGGGTGAGAACAAGCAATTTGAATAAGATCCTATAATGTATGGGCAGCCAGTGCAATGACTGGCAGAGAGCGGAGGCATCTGAGTAACGGTTAGACAGATAGGTGACCCTGGCTGTTGCATTAAGTATGGACTGGAGAGGGGAAAGTCCATTTCCGGGAGATCAATGGTACCTGCCTCGTCTTGCCAGCACACCCTCCCATCCAAGGGCCCGCAGCATCGCCCCACTAATGCCCTTCCAGCAGTGGCGACTATGCCTCCCGCCCCACTGCCACTGCGCCCCCTTCCCCCACTCCCTAGTTAGCTACATTCTCTGACTATAAGGCTACAATGCGGACCTCATTTTAACATTAAGGTTCCATGCTCATGCTGTAGATTTGGTGCAGAGATTTTCTGCCATTAATCTGCATCCTCTGGCAGAAAAATGCACCAAAAAGGCAATGTGTTTTTGGTGCAGATTTGTGCCATGCAATTTTTGTTAATAAAGTCTATGGCTGGAATGGCTAAAAAGCGCAAGGAAATCTGCACCAAGAACTGACAATCTGCAAGGAAAAAAATAAGCAACGTGTGCACAACACTTCAGAGCTCTAATAGACTTTATTAGCTTTAGGATAGGCATGCAAATCTGCACCACAAAAAGCAGCAAATTTGAAGCATGCGCACAGAGATTAACATTTTCTTTTCTATTTTCTTCCTCTAAATTGGGGTGTGTCATAGTCCAGAAATCAGACATTTTATAATAAATGAGTGAAAAATGCATTTTTATGGAATTAGAGCGGTAATGGTGACTACATCTGTTGTCAAAAAGCTTTCCCATACTCCTCAATGGCAGTTGTATTAGAACAAGTGATGGCTCATGGCCTGATGAGTGACATTCAGGGCCTTGGGACAGCTGGGTCTTTCTCTGAAGCAGGGAGGGTTAATGTGTCCACACTCTTCGGCGTGCACCTCCACGTTACAACACAAGGTGCGGGTGGTGCTCCTGCGGAGGAGTCTTGGATATAAAACTCTCAGCACACGGCCGGACAGACACACAACCCGCCCCAGACTGCGAGATGTCTGTCTCACATTAAGGCAAGGTACAAACACGACAGCAAATGCTTCTCATTACACAGCTATTTGTAGAGGCAGGAGCAGAAATCAATCCCGTTACCTCTCCGAGCTGTGGATAATCACCCCCAACAAGGAGGGCTTCACAAAAGTTTCTATGGAAAGTAGTAATTATTACAGGATTTCATCACAGGGTTTTATGTCAGATGTCTGACATGGCTGTTGGGCCATAGTTCACATTCTGCAGATGGAGCGGACCCCGATGGAGGTAAAGGGCTGGTGGGTTATCAGTTATGGAAAGTTCAGTGAAAAGTTCTACAACTTTCTATTAGACATTGACAGGGTCGTAAATTGAAGCTCATGTGCCCCAATGCAAAATATCCTACGGCCCCCAATGATTGCAAGTTATTAATAGTATTGGTCTTTGCATATACACCTAGGGGCTTTTGGGGCCCCCTTAGGCTGCAGGGCCCGGTTGTGTCGCCAACTCCTGCACCTATTGCAGTTACGCTCTTGGACATTGGCACAAAATTCTCAATAAATCACGTGTTTATGTCCATTTATGCCCACAATGCCATCATCTTGTTTCCTAAATCCACCTGAAATGTTGAGTCAAGATTTTCAGATGTGTAATCTGCAGAGAAAAGTTGCAAACAGCATCAAGGGACATAATTCATGACTGCAATAAAGCGTAACTGCCATTTTAATTTTTATTTAATAATAATGTAGAGCAAGTGATTATAATAAACTTTCAAATTTACTTTATTAGAAAATTCTGGTTGAAAACCATTCATAAGGCTTCCACAACGTGTCCCCACTACATTGTGTGTAAAGCAGACATGTTCATTCTCAGTCAGATCCGTCATCAGTGACTACGGGGCATGCAACCATATACGGATAAAGATGGCGTGGCCTACACTGCTGACTGCAGCAGGTTAGGAAACATTGTATCAGATTACAGCACAGAGCTAAGCAATGGCAGGATGTAAACTCCTCTTTACAAGCTGTCCTGACCTGTCATCTGGCTCCACACAGCTCAGTCACAATCTCTGTTAACCTATTGTATGCTGGCTCCCCAGCCTGCTCTCAGAAGCTGTGGAAATACACACACAGCGCTGGCAGACGCTGGCCATGCACACAGCCATAAAATGAAGCTTTTAAAAGAGCACAGATAAATGTAAGAAAAGAAGTCATATGGCACAAAAAAGCATTATCTTAGCTGCTACGTGACCCATCATTAACAAACAGTGCAGTATTGTTTGTGTTTTTTTCTTTTCAATGAAATAACATTCAAACTTTAATTTAATATGAAGTAAAACCCTGTGTTAGTGGTCCCCGAGCTGTCAGTGATTTAGACTCTTGGACAAACCCAAATTTTTCCTATACGTGAGTATTTGTTACAATGTATCAGTGCAGACAATCCCGAAAAGAAAACCCAGCAGCACCGATCTCTCTCCTGTCCTGATAACTTGTTATAATGTATCGTTGCAGGGAATATGACTTCAGATAAATGTGTTTAACCTGAACTGATACACTGTAACAAACAGGAATTTATATTCTAGAATTGCCCTCCCTCACATATCTACCGTACATTATGGATGTGGACTTGGAGAAGGAAATGTGGAGTCAGCAGGAGGTTCTGGGATGATTTTTATTGCAGTTCTTACACTTCCAGGCAGCAGAGGAATTTGGCGTATTAGCACTACATAAATGAAGTGACCACAGAGAGCAGACCTGAGCGAGCAGATCTGTTATCTGCAGAGCTAAGTATACAAAACGTGAGTCATGGGCTAAATATAAAAGAATGTGGGGCTGCGGACCGCCGTAAAGACAAAGACAACGACCCCCGACAGTCATAGAGAATTTCATAGATTTCATGTCCAGCCTGGAGACCACAGACCGCCAATAACAGCGCAGTACATTCTGCAGGAAAATGCAGCAAGTCAAGACGTATATATGACATATATATGGCGATATGTTCAGGACTGATCTGACGAGGTATGGGGGAAGAGGTGCTGCAGTGTTGGGGTCTACATGGTCAGGAAACATATTGGTTTCATAGTTCGGGACAGAAGGGGGTTGTTTAAAAATAATCCCTTTACAGTGTTATTCCTTTATCCATAGAATAGAGGATAACCTACTGATGACCAGGGTCTGAGTACTGGGACCTCCAGCGATCCTGAATACAGGGCTGTCTTATAGGTAGCAGACGTGCCCACACTCCACTCTATTCATCGTCTATGGGACTGACGGACATCCCTCTATTTCTGGGAGTGACGTTTCTCTAGCTGGACATAGAAAAACTCCCCCAATTATTACCCAAAGGAGACTCCTCACTGATTGATTCCATTTCCGGATGGCAGGATGAGAGTGTCGTGCGGATCAGATGGTGGTGGTAGTCCGCTCGCCCGCTGCGATGATTGACAGTTTTAGCAGGAGGTGTCAGGGTTACTTACAGGCGGATGTTGGGTCTCAGGGAGGGGTGCAATAAAAGAAAAGGAGGAGGAACAAGAGGCGCAATAGTGCCCTATCACTTGCGACACTGTGTATCAAGGTGGTGTGTAAGAATTTCACTCACCTATGCCAGTTGTGAGACCCACAACTGGTTTGAAGGCATATGGTAATAATGTCCTGATGGCTGCTGCTGGACTTCCACCGACCACTCACTCATAGAGACACATCAAGATGTTGGGAAGGAAGCGCGGACTGTTATACACCTTTCCTTCCCAACATCTTGAGGGAGGGGTGCAGGCATTCCTAGACTCTGGAGCGATATACTGAAGAAATAACCTTACATAACGCACAGAATTACTTCAGGGCACGGCTGCCCCTTGTATCACTACAATCATACAGCTGCACAACGTTTCATTGTATACTAAAAGGTCTCATAGCTGAGGGTTTGCAACAATTGCATCCTATCTAGATGAAAATCTTGACAGCGAAGCACATCAGTGGCACAAATCTCTCCTGTCCTGGGTGTTTGCTACAATGTATCAGAACAGGAAACATAGATCAGAGCAGGGAAGACACATTTTGCCCAGATCTGTATCGAGCACGTCAGCTTTGTGAGAAGGAGGGGTTTGGGTCACAATGTCCACAAGGGAGTGTTGATTGAATTAGCCTAGTCCTGCATAGTTTTGTCGTGACGTTGCATCGATATTCACGCATGTGACAGGGCGCACCAACCAGCGAATAAATCGCTGGTTGATGGTCGCCAGGTTTTCGGACCTGGACCAAAAACCTGGCGATGGTCGCCCGATGTACACACAGCATCGCTGCGTGTGACACCGGGAGACGCGATAAGCCAGCTTCCAGCGCCTCTCAGCAAGCGGTGGGAGCTGGTATCCAGGGTAAATTGCGGGTATCTAGGCAGCGCGCGCTGCCTAGATACCCAATGTATATCTCTTGGTTACCAGCCTTCTCTGCTCACTAGGGACCCTAGTTACCTCTGTGTACCTTGGATACCAGCCGGGAGCGGAGAACGGCTGGTAACCAAGGTATACATCGGGTATCTAGGCAGCGCGTGCTGCCTAGATACCCACAGTTTACCCTGGATACCAGCCTGCTCCCGCTAACCACAGCCTGGAAGCGGGAGCAAGACATCGTGGAAATATATTTAAATCATTTCCACAATGTCTCTGGTCCACTGATCGCTGGTAAGTCTGCCTGTGTGACAGCTCACAGCCGTCAATGTCGCCAGCGATCAGATCGCTGACAACATTGACGTGTGTGACGCCGGCTTTATCCTCAGTGTTTGCGGATAGCAGCAGAACTATGAATGCAGCTCTGGATGTGACTAGAGGATAAGGCAGAAGTATCTGCTGAGTAATTTACTAGCTATAACTGTAAAATGATGATAATGTTTTATTCCAATTTGCGGTTATTTTTATGAAGGGGATATCTGCCCCCTGGGAGGATTATCCTAATAGAGGCTGATCAGAGGATCAGATAGCCGCTTATCTCTGGCCATGTCCTCTCCCGAGTAAACACATATTACAGATGGTAAACATCATAGGAACGTTCCCAGCACAGAATAAAAATGTGCGGCATGAAAAGCCCCATCCCCGAATGTGACCCTGGACAGGGGGTTAATAAACAGCCATAAATCTAGGGTAATTAATGGCCCCCCATACACAATAGACTAAAGTCCGCAGAAGAGCCAATATTAATGGGTTCAGAGAGTCCTGATAAATGATGTTGGGGATTTAAAGGGTTTTCCCATGGACAAAGTTGATTTTAACAATCAACATCAACAATTGGATGTGTTCCTGTGCTGAGATAATCTTATATGTGTGTCCTGCTATGTATTGTGTAATGGATGTGTCTGACCGTACAGGGACATGGTCTGATCATACCACATCTCCTGTCCTGAGATAATCTTAATATGTCCTTGCATGTACGTGTAAGATGTTCCTGACCGTATAGACATGGTCTGATCATAACACATCTCGTACTGAGATAATCTATATGCATATCTCGCATGTACTGTGTATGATGTGTCTGACCGTATAAGAACATGGTCTGATCATATCACATCGCCTGAAAAGGGGAGGACAGAAGAGTATACAGACATTTACTATTCCAAGATCTATTGATTAAAATTAACTTTCTTTGTGGGAAAACCCCTTTAAGGATCCATCATGTCTGATTTTGGACTAACGATCCTTTTGTTCTCTATGAGTTAAAAGCGTAACCGTCGTTTACATTTTTATATAATAATCATGTAGAGCAAGTGAATATAATCAACTTTCAAATATACTGCATTAATGAAATCAGGACAGAGACGCCTTTAAAAAAAAAAAAACTTCCACAAGATGTCCTCAGTAGGCTGATTCTGAACCACACACATGCTGGATGTCAGGTAGCTCCGTCTTCAGAGGATGGAGCCTACACTGCATTCACAATACAGCTGATTACCAACAATACAGCTGATTACACGTTACCGCATGCCAGCACCTCCATACACATGGCTCTGTGTTATCACAGAGCACAGACCATGTAAACAGAGGAGTCAGATATCATCTCACAGCAGGGTGCCGGCATGAGGTAATGAAAATCTTATCAGCTGTATTGTGAATGCAGTGTATGCCATGCCCCCTGAAGATGGAGCTGCCTGACAACCAGCATATGTGTTGTTCAGAATCAGCCTATTGAGGACATATTGTGGAAGTTTTTTTAAAAGTGTTTCCTTCCTGATCTCACTAATAAAGTATATTTGAAAGCTGATTATGATCACTTGCTCTACATGACTATTAAATAAAAATTTAAATGACGGTTACACTTTAAGTCCCTGCTGGGGATTGTTGGTGGCTCGCTCATAGAAAACACAAGTGTGCTCAGCAAAGAGAGTGCACCTGTGTATGTCGAATGTCGGCTGAAACACTGATTATAGTTTTGTAGTATCTTTAAGATAAGGAATAACTTGCAGATCACTAGGGGTCCCAGCGATCGAGAACGGTGTGGAGGGTAATGATACCCACTCTACTGATATTTATCAGACTGCCAAAAATAGCAATGCGATGTATTCTGTTTTCTCCAGCAGTCACATAGACAATGAAGGACCATAGGACCTCCACTCTATTCCATACTGGGGTCTGTAAAGTCGAGTTCCTGCCATCCAGTTCCATCTTGAATAGAAAATAACTTGCAATTTTGGGAAAACCCCCTTTAATAAAGCAGTGTCTAGTGAATTACTGGGCTTGAGAAAAACCTTCATGGTATGACTGACTCCTGACCACTGCTGCTGCCAAGCATAACCTGCAGAATTACAAATGCTGCTCTGAAGGTGACGAGAGCTTTTTAACCCTTCATATAGGTTTACACAGTACATTGATTTTCAGTATAAGATCCTTGATAAATTCTAGACCACTCTGTATGTAAGTGGGTGATGGAGCAGTGAACAGGAGATGGGTGTCAACTCGTTGTGCCACCAGGACGTCGTGCTTCCATTACCTGCAGAGTGCAGTTCATCATTCGGACGATGTAATCGAACTGCTGATGGTTGAGGATGGTCCTGTTCTCCTTCACGTGGTTGCCAAGCTCCTCCGTCAGACACTGTCTCGCAGCCTTCCCCTTCAGTGCACGAAGCGCGGCGGGCAACGTCTGGAAAGATAAGGGGGTGTTACTAGTGAATTACACTTCATTACTGATAGAAAACATGCAAAACATGGCGAGAAGAGACATGTGCAATCCTGAACCCCCAAACCTTCAATATCGCAGGAGATAACAGAAGACAAAGTTTTGGAAAAAGGGTCCAAAACTTTGCCTTTCCTATCACGAACCATCATTATCATTGTGTGGTATATTGCAAGCACATCCAGAGCTGCACTCACAATTCTGTGGACTTCCATGCTTTTAATTTAGAATCTTATATTAAAGTGTAGATCATATATGTTTTTATCCCTTGAAGGGCAAGCGGCACAACTGTAAATGTAGCTTTGGATGTGACTAGAGCATAAGACATAACAAAATTAAACAAGTAAATCATCAACCCAGGAATAAAAGAAAAAGTGGAAGGTGTCCTAAAGTTCTGCTGCCAAACTTCTTACATCTATAAGTCTCAGACTCCAAAACAGGCGAGGAATGCTGGGAGTTGTAGTGATACATCACCAGCCACTGAGCCGGAGGTTTCTATCCTCGGACACAGACTATACAGAGTCAAATAGTTTCCGAAAAACAAAATAGATGGCGGTCGTCCTGAAAACAAGTTGTGATGTCGAATTTTTGATGTCTATTGTAAGAAGTGACAGACGATAAATGAGACAGTTGGCAGCGAATCTCAGAATGACACATTCCAGGAATATCGCAGAAAGAGCAGCCTGACATTGTACAAGTGAGGAACATCAATCGTGCGGCCCTGGATGGACGCCCGATGCTGGGGCAAAGATGTCCACAGTCCAATCCTCTAATGTAAAATTACCATAAAAACTCACTACAAGTCCTGACAGAGGAAAGTGTCACTGACACTGTACAGAACAAGAAATGTGACTAAAGGTACCGTTACACGCTACAATGTCGTAACGATCTCACCAACGATCTCATGGGACCACGGTCGGTAGGACATCTTTTTGAGATCGTTGGTGAGATGTCACACATCTAGATATCGTGGACTACGCACCAACGATGTGGCGAGCAGCTATCGTTCGCAAACCCTGCAAACCATACTTGTTCACTGTTGTGAACAGGCGAAGTCGTTAACGACATGGTTATCGCGGTGTCACACACAATGATGCAGCAGGTTGGCTGATCTGCGATCCAACGATTTATCGTAGTCGTATCTCAGTGTCACACGCAACGACGTTCGAAAGATGTCATTTGAACAGCTCCAAACCCGTGACGTTTCTGCGATCTCGTTAAGGATATCGTACTGTGTAGCAGTACCTTAAAAGACATCTCCAGCCCAACCCGGGACATCACCGGGATCTACCAGATACATCTCCCGCCCAACCCGGGACATCACTGGGCTCTACCAGATACATCTCCAGCCCAACCCGGGACATCACCGGGCTCTACCAGATACATCTCCAGCCAACCCGGGACATCACCGGGCTCTACCAGATACATCTCCCGCCCAACCCGGGACATCACCGGGCTCTACCAGATACATCTCCAGCCCAACCAGGGACATAACCGGGCTCTACCAGATACATCTCCAGCTCAACCCGGGACATCACCAGGCTCTACCAGATACATCTCCAGCCCAACACGGGACATCACCGGGCTCTACCAGATACATCTCCAGCCCAAACCGGGACATCACCAGGCTCAACCAGATATATCTCCAGCCCAACCCGGGACATCACCCGGCTCAACCAGATATATCTCCAGCCCAACTCAGGACATCACTTAGATCTACCAGACACATCTCCAGCCCAACCCGGGACATCACCGGGCTCTACCAGATACATCTCCAGCCCAACCCGGGACATCACCGGGCTCTACCAGATACATCTCCAGCCCAAACCGGGACATCACCAGGCTCAACCAGATACATCTCCAGCCCAACACGGGACATCACCGGGCTCTACCAGATACATCTCCAGCCCAACACGGGACATCACCGGGCTCTACCAGATACATCTCCAGCCCAAACCGGGACATCACCAGGCTCAACCAGATATATCTCCAGCCCAACCCGGGACATCACCCGGCTCAACCAGATATATCTCCAGCCCAACTCAGGACATCACTTAGATCTACCAGACACATCTCCAGCCCAACCTGGGACATCACACGGCTCTACCAGATACATCTCCAGCCCAACCCGGGACATCACCCGGCTCTACCAGATACATCTCCAGCCCAACCCGCGACATCACCCGGCTCAACCAGATATATCTCCAGCCCAACCCGGACATCACCCGGCTCTACCAGATACATCTCCAGCCCAACCCTGGACATCACCCGGCTCTACCAGATACATCTCCAGCCCAATCCAGGACATCACCCAGCTCTACCAGATACATCCACAGCCCAACCTGGGACATCACCCGGCTCTACCAGATACATCTCCAGCCCAACCCAGGACATCACCTAGATCTACCAGATACATCTCCAGCCCAACCCGAGACATCACCCAGATCTACCAGATACCACAGCGGCAAATCCTGTGAATTATATAATTATACATCCCCTTCTCCCTTCATTAATGTTGCACGAGGAACAATACAAGGCCCATGAAAGCGGGCAACAACCGGGAGAGATTGACGTGCACTGTCCTAGCAGTCATAATGTAAAAACAGTTGAATAATTTATCAATACACTACTGCTTAGATATAGATGTAATGAATGTACCAGTGACCTCATCAGCAGAATAGTGAGTGCAGCTCTGGAGTATAATACAGGAGGTAACTCAGGATCAGTACAGGATCAGTAATGTATGTACACAGTATCTGCACAAGCAGAATACTGAGTGCAGCTCTGGAGTATAATACAGGAGGTGACTCAGGATCAGTAATGTAATGTATGTACACAGTGACTGCACCAGCAGAATAGTGCATGCAGCTCTGGAGTATAATACAGGAGGTAACTCAGGATCAGTAATGTAATGTATGTACACAGTGACTGCACCAGCAGAATAGTGAGTGCAGCTCTGGAGTATAATACAAGAGGTAACAAAGGATCAGTACAAGATAAGTAATGTAATGTATGTACACAGTGACTGCACCAGCAGAATAGTGAGTGCAGCTCTGAAGTATAAGACAGGAGGTAACTCAGGATCAGTAATGTAATGTATGTACACAGTGACTGCACCAGCAGAATAGTGAGTGCAGCTCTGGAGTATAATACAGGAGGTAACTAAGAATCAGTACAAGATAAGTAATGTAATGTATGTACACAGTGACTGCACCAGCAGAATAGTGAGTGTAGCTCTGGAGCATATTACAGGAGTAATGAAGCGTCTCTCGGCGGTTTCAAGAACAAATTTCAAAACTTTACTTTTAGATAAAAATAATTTAATAGCATATAACAATGAGGGGTTGCCGGTGCACTCAATCACTAAGTGAATCATTCTGCACCCTCAATTAGCATCCCCCTCATCTATATGTGTGAGGAAGATATGGGCTGTATAAAAAAAACTTGAATTTCAATAAATTATCAAAGCCTTCCCATTCTGCGTCATCACATATCATTATAGAATATATAGATGCAAAATTACCTTTTCAGTTTCCAGTATTTTGTTTTCAAATATATACGAGATGCAATTTCTCACAACCTCCAACCTTCGGGCACTGTTGAACACGGTGCTGGACTTGTCCACTATGGAAACTGAGCAAAGAGAGCAAAGTCAGAGACTGATAATGAAGTGCAAGCTCTGTGGATCAGACTGAATGCATGCGGTTCTCAATAAGCAGTAGCCTATAATCACTGTCAGAACTTGATATGTGGAAGTCTAGGAAAGCTGCGGTGCAACCTGGCAGGACACGAACGGACGCAAATGTAGGGATTCTGGTGCATCCTAAGATATAGCGGCACAAATAAAGAGAATTTTGTTTACGTACCGTAAATTCTTTTTTCTTGAATCATCAATGGGAGACCCAGACAATGGGGTTTAGGGCGCTGCCCTCCGGAGGTCACACTAGGTACTACAAGTTTGTAGCACCGCCTCCTCCGCTTATAAACCCCCACCGTAGGAGACATCCTCAGTTTAGTCCATAAGCTGCGAGGAGAAATAAACCACACCCGAAACATCGGGAAGAATGCCGTGCACAGACGGTGTAACAACCCGGAACACTGTCTCAACAGAGAACAGATCAAATGCAAACATGCAACGGAACAACTGGGTGGGTGCTGGGTCTCCCATTGATGATTCAAGAAAAAAGAATTTACGGTACGTAAACAAAATTCTCTTTTTTCTGATCATCATAATGGGAGACCCAGACAATGGGGATGTCCTAAAGCAATACCCCAGGGCGGGAATAGTTCCTCAACAAGACGGATAACACATGGTTCCCTTTTAAAGGTGGGCAACCGCCGCCTGGAGAACCCGCCTGCCCAAACTCGCATCCGCAGAGGCATGGGCATGCACCATATAGTGCTTAGAGAAAGTGTGCAGGCTGGACCAAGTGGCCGCTTGACACACCTGTAGAGCAGAAGCTCGATGTCGCAAGGCCCAAGAGGCACCTACAGCTCTAGTAGAGTGTGCCTTCAAACCCACCGGGAGAGGCAAACCAGAAGACCGGTAAGCCTCCTGAATGGGAGCCTTGATCCATCTGGCCAAGGTCGACTTTGAAGCCGCGGACCCCTTACAGCGACCCATCGTGAGGACAAATAAGGAATCCGAACTCCTAAAGGAGGCGGTCCTGGACACATAAATGCGTACAGCTCTCACGAGATCCAGAGTATGGAGGTCGCGCTCAACCTGATGAACGGGAGCGGGGCAAAATGATGGGAGAACAATCTCCTGGTTCAAGTGGAATGTTGAAACCACCTTCGGCAAAAATTCAGGCCGTGGGCGCAACACCACCTTGTCCTGGTGAACCACCAGAAAGGGTGACTTGCACGAGAGTGCAGCCAATTCTGAGACCCTTCTCAGAGACGTAATCGCCACCAGAAAGACCACCTTCTGGGACAGACGAGAGAGAGAGACGTCTCTCAGTGGCTCAAACGGCGGTTTCTGCAGTGTCGTCAGGACCATGTTTAGGTCCCAAGGGTCCAGAGGTCGTCTATAGGGCGGGACCACCCGAGACACCCCCTGCAGAAATTGACGTACCTTCGGGAGGAGCGCCAAGCGCCTGTCAAACAACACTGAAAGTGCTGATACTTGACCTTTCAGAGAGCCAAGGGATAATCCCAACTCCAACCCCGACTGTAGGAAGGCCAGCAATGTCGGGATAGACAAAGGCCACGGTGAGCGGCCACCAGAGGCACACCAGGTAAAAAAGATTTTCCACGTTCTGTGGTATATCTTCCTGGAAACAGGTTTCCTTGCCCGATTCATAGTGGCAACCACTGTAGGAGAGAAACCTCTGGATGTCAGCAGCCAGGCCTCAAGAGCCATGCAGTCAATCTGAGGGCCCTGGAATTGAGGTGGAAGAATGGCCCTTGCGCGAGAAGATCTGCGCGTTCTGGAAGAGCCCACCCGTGTCCGCCTGACAGTTGCCACAGGTCCGGGTACCAAGACCTCCTGGGCCAATCTGGAGCCACTAGAATGGCCACTCTGCATTCTGTCCTGATCTTCCACAGGACCCTGGGAATCAGAGCCAGAGGCGGAAACACATATGGCAGCTGGAATCTGGACCAGCTCAGAATCAGGGCGTCCGCCCCCAGAGACTGGGGATCCCAAGATCTTGCCATGTACTGGGGCACCTGATGATTCAGCCGTGAGGCCATCAGATCCACGTCCGGAGTGCCCCACCTGCCGCAGATGTCCCGGAAGACGTCTGGATGTAGAGACCACTCTCCGGCGTCCATCCCCTGTCGGCTCAGATAGTCGGCCTCCCAGTTCTCGACCCCTGGGATGTGAACTGCGGAGATCAGGCAGCCGTTTTCCTCCACCCAGAGTAGAATGCGGTGGACTTCGGCGAGGGCCTGAGCACTTCTGGTCCCTCCCTGATGATTTATGTAGGCGACGGCCGTCGCATTGTCGGACTGTACCCGAATGGGCTGTCCTGACAGGAATTTCTGAAACGCCAGTAGCGCCAGATAGACCGCCTTGATCTCCAGAACGTTGATCTGCAACGCCGACTCCGACTGAGTCCAGAGGCCTTGAGCCCTGTGGTGCAAGAACACCGCCCCCCAGCCCTTCAGACTGGCGTCGGTGGTCACCACTAACCATGACGGTTTTAGGAAGGACCGGCCCCGTGACAGGTGAAGTGGCTGGAGCCACCACTGTAGAGAGTCCCTGGTTGGTTGTGACAGTGTCACCAGCCGATTCAGAGAGATCGTCCTCTTGTCCCATCTGCGAAGAATCTCCAGCTGGAGAGGACGGAGGCGAAACTGTGCGAACGGCACCGCCTCTATCGCCGCTACCATGCGACCCACCAGTCTCATCAATACCCGTAGGGATGACTGTGGAGACAGGAGGACATTCTGCACTCCTGATTGGATCGCAAGCTGCTTGGCTTGAGGTAGGGACACCAGGGCCGAGTCCGTGTGGAAGTCCATGCCCAATATGTCAATGACTGGGTCGGAACCAGGGTCGACTTCTGAATGTTGATAAGCCACCCGAACCGTTCCAGGGACTTCATGGTCACCTCCAGGCTTACCCGACAAAGGTCTTCCGATGGCGCCCTGACCAACAGGTCGTCCAAATAGGGTATGACGGCGTGTCCCTGCGCATGCAGGAGAGCCATCATGGAGGCCATCACCTTTGTGAACACCCGTGGTGCTGAGGCTAGCCCGAATGGCAGTGCCACAAATTGGAAGTGCTCTTCCCCCACTGCGAATCTCAACCAGCGCTGATGAGCTGGTGCAATGGGGACGTGAAGGTAAGCGTCCCTGATATCGATGGACGCTAGGAAGTCTCCCTGTGACACAGCCGCGATCACTGAGCGCAGGGATTCCATGCGGAACTTCCAAACCAACACGTGACGGTTGAACAACTTGAGGTCCAAAACCGGGCGAAAAGAGCCGTCCTTCTTTGGGACAATAAAGAGGTTGGAGTAAAAACCCCTGAACCTCTCTTCCGTGGGCACAGGGACCACCACTCCGTCTCTGCGGAGTCCCTCCAACACCAGGTAAAAAGCCTGAGCCTTTTCTGGAGATGGAACCGACCGATGGAATCGGTGTATTGGTTGTGACGTCAGCTCTATCCTGTAACCTCTTGAGACTACGTCTCGAACCCACTGATCTTGAATGTGAAGAAGCCACGTGTCCTGAAAGCGGGACAGGCGGCCCCCCACCTGTGGGGAGGCAGGATGAAATAGCGAGTCATGTCGAAGCGGGCTTGGGGGTGGCAGCCGCTGCCCCCGCCGGCTTCTTCTGACGACTCTTGGAACGCCACTGAGTAGCAGGCTTGCCCCCTCGGTCTGAGCGAGTGGACGCCGTTGATGACTGTGAACCGGAGCGAAAGGACCACTGCTTAGGGTTCCTTTTCACGGTGTACCGTGGCTTAGGCTTATTCTGCGGTATCTTAGACTCAGCAGAATCCTTTATCAATTTGTCCAGTTCGGTGCCAAAAAGCCTGTCACCAGCGAACGGAAGATTTTGTAAAATCTTCTTAGATGTGGCATCTGAGTCCCAGAGACGCAGCCACAATAGCCTGCGGATCGCAATTGCATTGGCCGAGGCCACAGCAGAGCGAGTGGCAGTTTCCAAAGATGCCGTCCTGGCATAGTCCGCATAGGCCCTTGCTCTCTCAGTGAGAGCCAGGACCTCTGGACTGGACCTAGCTAGATCAGTGATACCATCTAAACAGATAGTGATCGCTTGTAGGGTCCAGACTGCGGCAAAATTAGGGGCAAACGAAGACCCCACAGCCTCATAGGAAGACTTGGCGAGTTGCTCGACCTGTCTATCAGTAGCATCCTTCAACGAGGAGCTATCAGAGGCAGAAAACAAGGAGCGCGCAGCAATCCTAGTCATGGAAGCATCCACCTTGGGAGACTGCGACCATTCCTGGAGCGCCTCCTGGGGAAAGGGAAAGCGATTGTCCTTAGTTTTACGGACATAACGCCGCCCAGGATGCAACCTGGGAGCTTTAATCACCCTTCCGAAATTAGTGTGGTCCATGAAGGAGCCACTTGGTCTAGCCTCTGGCCGCAGCCATTGATAGATCTCCTTGGGGTGTACAGTCACCTCCTCAGGAGGAGTGACAAGACGTAATGTCTCATTGATGGAGGACACCAGATCCTCCACCCCATCTGGAGATTCAGACATAGACCCAAGAGTAGAACCCCCATCATCTTCCTCACCATCAGAGGAACGCTCCTCCTCAGAGAGAGTCTGGAGCTCAGGAGAAGCCTCACGGGCTCGCTTAGGGGGTCTTACAGCAGAAGTAAGAGACACCCGGGGGTAACTAGGAGGAGTAGCTGGGTTCTCCAGTCTCCTATGCAGTGCCTCCAGGGTTTGCGACATGGAGGACATCTGGGACAGCAGAGATTCATTAATCTTATTCTGCGTTTCCCATGGCCCTGGGATCACCTGAACCTCAGGGTATAATCCCGGATTTGCAGACTCAATAGTAGCAGATCGGGCCTCTGGGCGTCCGCAGTTATTGCAGGACCCCTCCACCAGTGTCCCGTTGCATGTAGTACAGGCAATGGTGACCACCGCTGCCTTAGCAGCATGCTTCCCAGCTGAGGACATCTCCACAGTGAGGGGAATATAAGCCAAAGTCACAAACAAACCGGGAATCCCGGTGGCTTACCGACCGCAGTAAAGCGGTAGGAGGAAGCGGTGTGTGTGTGTGACCTCCGCGAGTTCCGGTCTCCCTTGCAAGTGCAGACACGCGCTGCAGTTCAGATCCCAGCCGGGAAGTGAGGGAGAAGATGGCCGCCGACAGTGAAGATGTGGGCGGAGCCAGGAACACGCGGGAAGAACACACAACACGCCCAGCGGTGATGTCACCATAAGGGCTGCCTCCTCCTCCTCCAGACTGCCTCAGCAATGGAGGTGCCGGAGCCCGCAGCGCGGGAAACGAGAGTGAATATCACCACACACACTCTCAGACTGCATGTATACATAAAAACACCCGCAGTCTACAGCCTCAGCCCCTGTGAAACACAGGGCGGTCAGCCAGGGAGACCCCAGCACAGGGTCACCGCCAGAACCGCGGACCCGAGGGTAACCGCGCGGTCTGAGTGTCATGACACCACAGTGACAGACACTACCCCCAGGCACACAGGAGACACACCAGGTGCCTCAGTGCCGGTCCGGTCTGTAAGCACCTTTAGGGAGGCCTCGGACGGGGGTACAGCACCAGTCCGGAGTGTAAGCACCATTTAGGGAGGCCTCGGACTGGGCTGGCTCCGTCCGGTCTGTAAGCACCATTTAGGGAGGCCTCGGACGGAGCGGAGCTGTGCAAGGCTCCAGGCTCCCCCTATCCAGAGCCTCCATGGAGGGATGGAAAGGAAAGGAGCACGACAGCGTACCGGGAGAACACTGAAGTGTCCAGGCTAAAAACCCTCCGGTACCTCCACCAGCGTGTTCCACAAAGGGTGAGCGGGGAGGCTGTCGAGGGTCCCGAATGGGACCATTTTACCTTGTCTTCATACGCCATCACGTAAGTTGTGAGAATGCAGTGAAGTGCAAGCAAAGCGTGATCCTCCGAGCACACTAAGTTTAAAACTGAGGATGTCTCCTACGGTGGGGGTTTATAAGCGGAGGAGGCGGTGCTACAAACTTGTAGTACCTAGTGTGACCTCCGGAGGGCAGCGCCCTAAACCCCATTGTCTGGGTCTCCCATTATGATGATCAGAAAAACACACACATCTGTGCCCAATAAATCCCACGTCTCTGGAAACGCGCAAAGGTTGCAAAGCCCCTGAATACTGCAAAGTTAGTGAAGTTCTGCCCCTTCTTATAACTTGGCAGAAGTGAATGACCCATCGTCCAGGTATTATGTAGCACGGTGTCTGGCAGGCACCGTGCGCTGGTGCTGAGGCGCTTAATGGCGGTAGATTTACAGGCCCTGTATGGATTTAGTTAGCATTTTATGGTTCCCGAGGTTCCTGTTTTAAAATCCTGTTAATGACTCCAGGGAGCAAAACCACAGACCTCAACATAAAGCAGAGGAGCTGCCCGAGCGTCTCATAGAGGAGGGAGAATTAAAACCTCCGGTCTGACGGGCGGTGTACAGCGCGCTGCCACACGAGTCATCCTGACATAGAGGGGTCACTTATCCTTAATCTGATTGGACATATTTACTCCATGAGAATCTAAGCTTTTGCCACTTTCAAAAAAACCTTATAATTATCACACTTTAAGGGGTCACATTAGACCCTATCCATAGGGGCAGCTCTCATTTTTCTCTGGCAGTCCCATAGACAATGATAGGAGCAGAAGCTGAGCTCCACTTTGAAGACAAGGCTTTGCAAAACCAAGACAACCTGAAGCAGAACCCTGTTCTTGAGATTGCTCCAGCGATCAGTAGGTTATCTCCTATCCAAAGGATAAAGGTTTCCAAGTCCAGATTATGGGATGGACTCACCAACGGGGGAACCTGCAGGAACAATGCACTTTTTTTCCATCCGTGTCGCCAGTGTGGAGTTCTGGTTTTTAGTAACTCCCTCTTGTATTAGGTCCTGGACTTTGTGTTCGTTGATCATCGAGAAGGCGCAGGATGTGGACACGCAAGTGGGATCCCTCCGTCGGCCTTGGGACTTTCTGGAATGCCATGTGGGGGTTTGGGTTTTCCTATAGGAAGGTGTAGAAGGAGATCATCGATAGCTGAGTGGATGCTGAATCTCTTAACATAGAAGGGCATCCATAACCAATATCAGACAATAAGGCTTGTCATGAGTGTTATTACATTTGGTGCACCCTGGGTGTGGCCAAGAGGGTCAGTGCCCAGCTCTGCCTGCTGGTTTAGCATGTTCTGCCTCTCTCACTGGTGACTGACAGCACTGGCTTGTCTGTCAGCAGAACACTATCAATCACCAGTGAGGGACATGCCAAACCAGTGAGTACAACAATGCCATGAGCCTCTTGGGCACACCAAGGGTGCACTGAGCACCAAATTAGAATAATGGCTTATATTTTAGTTTCAGCAGAATGGAGGCAGTAATTAGAGCACTAAAGGTGCAATTATTATAGGAAACATAGTCCCATCAAGGCGCTGTGCTCACTTTAAAAGGAGTCAAACTGACACCATAAAGGGGCAGTGACATTAAAAGTAAATGCTGAAATTCTTTCAAGCCCATCTATATAGAGAAGATAAAGATATATGCCGGTACTAGTACTGTACTCTAATAAGATGCGATTTATGGCTTCCATACACATTAGATGAAAGCCAGCTGATCACCTGGTGTATATGGCGGCCTCCTGACTCTCCGCCAACAGAAGATATTGGAGAAGGATCGGGCAGTTGGAATTACAATGTTGTCCCTTTCATTCTCATGGGAATTAAGAGGCTGAAAAAGGACACACTACTGTACTGTAATAAGCTGTGACTGATATCCCCCATACACATTAACAGTCAGCTACGCCAAGGGTTTGTGTTTTCAATGGGGAGAGAGAAGAGAGCCACTGTCAGCAGAGTATCTCCTCTGAAGACAATCTACTTGATCCTTCTCCACCCCAACCTCATCCGTCAGCAGATGGTCGGACGGTAATAAATGTGACTAATGAATATCACTTCCCTCCAGTTACATTTCTTATATTTACAGCCTCCCCCATCCTAATAATCGCTGACTATGTGGGGCATTAGTCTGAATAATTCTGCACTGATATTAAGGGTATGGGATGATTTATGGCTTGGGGTCCCTTTAAGAATAGCATGAATGACTGACTACAGTGTATGATGGACTTGGAGCGCTCGGCTCTCTAAGATCACAACATTCCTGGGAAGTAAAACAAACACTGGGTTAGTGGTCTGCGCTGTGTATGTATTAGTAATGACCGGATTGTGTGGGGATTAACATGCACTCGGACTCGTACACATCCTGACAGAAGGCAAAAAAGGAACTAGACTAAAAAAAACGGATGTCAGTGGAGTGGATCAAAACAAGTATCGTGGGTGCGGTAAAGGGTGAGAACTGCATTAATTGCCATCTGAGAGTGGGCTGAGAAAGGAGCTCATCAGAGAACACCTCTCCAGCCCCTGACCGGCGATTTATGGGAAGATCAGGGTACTAGTAATGGAAAACAAAGAGGATCGGTTCTACATTTTTGAAGAGTTGCTCCGCCAGCTCCTTCACTCGCTTTATCGTCTCCTGAGCGTCACAGTTTTCTTCTTCTTTAATTCTTTCCACTTCAAAGGAAACCAGCTGTTAAGAAACATGAAATATGAGAAATTCAGAGGAAGATATAGGCGCAACACACTGAGATACACGACAGTAATTCAAGGGGTGCACACCATGCCAAGGTGCGAGTAAGGCTAGAAGGGAAGACATGGCAAGAATGGGAGCAACACCACCAAATAGCATGCAAAATAACATCATCATTTATATTCTGAACACTAGTTTGGACATGTCAAACATTACTATTGTAGTATGTCCCATGTGCCCCAATGTTGTTTTTAAAGTGTTCTGTGCATTAATAAAAAATTACGTTGCTACTTTTGCATACTATTTGGTGGTGTTGCTCCCATTCTTGCCATATCTTCCCTTTCTAACGAGAATTCAGACACACAAATGATGCTGGTGACACATGGTGGGTGATACCGAGGAGCGCAAACTGCTGGACCTTATAGCAGGATGCTATTAAAGGGAACTTGTCATGTCATTTTTTGTTTTTAAACCACCCCCAATGTTATTTAGATCATGCACTGTGAATCACTAACATGGTTTAAAAAAATCCATGTATTTATCATAAAAAAACATTTTAGATGTGTTTGCATTAGATACCTGCACAAACAGTCATCAGGAGGACACTTCAGCTCAGATCAGTCATGTCAATCAGTCATGCAGTCAATCACATATGGTGTACAAGGACCTGTGGAGATGTCACGACCGTAGGATTAGCTCCACCCAATACAGTCACATGGTTGTGACATCCCCACAGGTCCTTGTACACGAAGTGTTATTAGAAAACTGCGTGACTGATTGACGTGACTAATCTCAGCTGAAGTATCCTCCTGATGACTGTTTGTGCAGGTACCTAAGGCAAACATTTAAGCATCTAAAATGCTTTTTTATGATAAATATATGGATTTTTTTTTAAACAGGTTAGTGATGCACAGTGCATGATCTAAATAACATTGGGCGCAGTTTAAAAAGAAGAAAGGACTTGTTAAGTAGAAGTTCCCCACTATACAATTAAAGAAAAACTAGAAACCTAATTCTTCATGAACTGATCTTGAACCAGGTCCTATACTTTAATTACATCCAGAGCTGCATTCATAATTCTGCTGGTTTCATATTACAGTCATGGCCAAAGTTTTGAGAATGATACAAATATTAATTTTAACTAAGTCTACTGCTTCAGTTTTTCTAATGGCAATTTGCATATACTCCAGAATGTCATAAAGAGTGATCAGCTTAACAGCAATTACTTGCTAAGTCAATATTTGCCTAGAAAATGAACTTTAACCCCCAAAACAAATTTCAACATCATTGCAGTCCTGCCTTAAAAGGAGCAGCTAACATCGTTTTAGTGATTGTTCCATTAACACAGGTGTGGGTGTTGATGAGGACAGGGCTGGCGATCAGTCAGTCATGATTAAGTAAGAATGACACCACTGGACACTTTAAAAGGAGGCTGGTGCTTGGTATCATTGTTTCTCTTCAGTTAACCATGGTTATCTCTAATGGCCACTTTACACGCGGCAACAGAAAGATAGAAACCGGCAGGTGTCGGAGACAATCGTACCTTTTACCTTCAAAACACCTTGAAGTGGCTGCGTGTAATTCAGGTATCTGCAAGGTGTTTTGAAGGTAAAAGGTACAATTGTCTCCGACACCTGTCGGTTTCTATCTTCCTGTTACCGTGTGTAAAGTGGCCATAAAGAAACACGTGCAGCCATCATTGCACTGCACAAAAATGGCCTAACAGGGAAGAGTATCGCAGCGAGAAAGATTGCACCTCAGTCAACAATCTATCGCATCATCAAGAACTTCAAGGAGAAAGCTTCCATTGTTGTCAAAAAGGCTCCAGGGCGCCCAAGAAAGACCAGCAAGCGCCAGGACCGTATCTTAAAACTGTTTCAGCTGCGGGATCGGACTACCAGCAGTGCCGAGCTTGCTCAGGAATGGCAGAAGGCTGGTGTGAGTGCTTCTGCACGCACTGTGAGGCGGAGACTCTTTGAGCAAGGCCTGGTTTCAAGGAGGGCAGCAAAGAAGCCACTTCTCTCCAGAAAAAACATCAGGGACCGACTGATATTCTGCAAAAGGTACAGGGAGTGGACTGCTGAGGACTGGGGTAAAGTCATTTTCTCTGATGAATCCTCTTTTCGATTGTTTGGGACATCTGGAAAACAGCTTATTTGGGGAAGAAGAGGTGAGTGCTACCACCAGTCTTGTCTCATGCCAACTGTAAAGCATCCTCACACCCCAGCGCTCGCTCTGCCCGTCCTCACACCCCAGCGCTCGCTCTGCCCATCCTCACACCCCAGCGCTCGCTCTGCCCATCCTCACACCCCAGCGCTCGCTCTGCCCATCCTCACACCCCAGCGCTCGCTCTGCCCATCCTCACACCCCAGCGCTCGCTCTGCCCATCCTCACACCCAGTGCTCGCTCTGCCCATCCTCACACCCCAGCGCTCGCTCTGCCCATCCTCACACCCCAGCGCTCGCTCTGCCCATCCTCACACCCCAGCGCTCGCTCTGCCCGACCTCACACCCCAGCGCTCGCTCTGCCAGTCCTCACACAGCCCTGCTCACTCTGCCTGATCTTACAATCCCCGCTCGCTCTGCCGGCTTTCACACTTCGCTCTCACTGCTTGCACTGCTCACCCCACAGCCCACCGAATGAAGAACTGCAGCAGTTCCTCATGGCGTCAACATCTTCCTCATGCTGCTGCCGCATTAGAGAAAGCATGGGGGGGGGGGAAGCTGAGAGCGACCTCAGGGGGAAGCAAGGTAGCACGTGGATAAGATAGCGTGCATGGGGGGCAAAGAACGACCACATGGGGGGAGGGGGGACAGAGGGACAGCACGGGGGGAAGGGGAAGGGTAGGAGTGACCACAGAGGGGGAGGAAGGGGCAGAGAGTGACCATGGGGGGGGCAGGGAGTGAGGGGTTAAAAAGACAGCGAAAAGGAAGAAGCAGCACAGGGGGAGAGTCGCCCGCTGCTACAGAGCTCACTCCCTAGTGATGTCACCACTTACCCAGTGCGATAGCATCGGGCTCCCATCTAGTGCAATATATATTAGCTTATTTTGTTCCTATTTATCTAGAAATTCATTGAGCTTGGGGTACACAAGATTATGGTAACCGTTTGGGAATTACATGTCTATATATTTTATACTGTATGATTAAATTGTATGGACTGCACCACTGAAGATCTACAGAAGGGCAACACAAACGTTCCCATCACAGAAAATGATCATGACTTCACAGCTCTCTTTACGATATGATGAAATTGTATGGACTAACTCCTGAAGATCTACACAGGGACAACACAAGTGCTCTTATCACAGAAAATGATGATGACTGCACAGCTGCTATCACACAGCTCTAATGAAAATCATCACTTTAGCCTCATTGACAGTACTTATAATATACATAATACACTAGCTTATTTAGGAGAATATAGAGGGAAGCAGAATCAAACAGGTACAACAGCAAGCAGAGTTGGTGTTGGTGCTAGTTGAGCATGGGATGCTGTGCTGTTGAATCATGAGACTGATAAAGAGTATGACAGAGAATGACAGCTAGGAATCAAAATGGAGTCAGAACAGCATAGAAATAAACGCATTGTATACATGAGATATGCATGGTATGACTGACAATCACCAAAGGGTGCAGGTAAGTAGCTTTGTACTCGAGTTATATCCAAAACTGCATCCAGATTGAGAATCTCTCCTGAACCCCATGCTGTACTGCACAAATTTCTGTCTGAGTATATTTTGCACATAGAAAATGCATAGAGAAGGAACAACATGTGAAGCTCTGCAAAACTACTATGAAAGTAGCAGAATTATGAATGCAGCTCTGTATGTGATTGGAGTATATGACTGGGGGCTAAATCAATTCAAGAAAAAAAAAAAAAAAAAAAAAAAAAGCAATTTTTCCTTACATCTAGATGCAGTACTGTCTGTTTAAGAGAACTACTTAGAACTGTATGCCTTTCTTACAGCCTATATTTATCCCTATAAAGTGATAACAGAGCTGCTTCGGCCGGCCGCGGTGTTCCGATCTGTTTATTTACCTCTCCTTCTCTACTTATTCCAGCCTATAAACAAAGTGTGGCAGCGAGCCACAGATTTTATTTGCTCCAAGCAAAACGGATTTCAAAGTCATGAAGAAGTTAATAGGAGGTAAAAAGAATCTGCTCAGAAAACATCCCTGCGACCGATTTGGAAACGTTTTTAGAAGCGATGGTGAAGTTGGCGGCGCAAGAAACTCCTGAAACCAATTAGTAACAATTAAACATGAAAGACGCTAATGGAAATCAGTTCTATTGTGGAATTGCACGGAGCGGCCCAACAACAACATCTAAAGCCGAACGCGCCATTGTCATAGGCCCAGAAAAACAAGAGCGGCTTATGGAAATTGTTTCCTTCCTGCCTCTAAATACTAACCTCCCACACCACCCCCATAATGTGGCTCCAGAGCATTGGTTCTGAAGCTTTATAATACCGTGTTACCATTTTTCAAAATCTTTGCTTGCCACCAATGAATATAAAGTTTCCAGATTAACGGAGGGTTAAATCTGGACAGTTTTAATACTTCTTAAAGTTGGGGGGGGGGGGTTTGTTACACATGCATCCAAACTAGAAAATGA
The DNA here is from genome assembly GCA_033576535.1 of Allobates femoralis. Classification (NCBI taxonomy): domain Eukaryota; kingdom Metazoa; phylum Chordata; class Amphibia; order Anura; family Aromobatidae; genus Allobates; species Allobates femoralis. Next base: position 60,610,737 of record JARQOC010000010.1, on the reverse strand, counting down.
TAACAGACTGGACCTGCTCTGATACATTGTTACAAAATATAAAGACAGGAGAACTGTAGCTAGTACTGAGTAGAGTACTGGAGAGGCAGTAGAGTACTGGAGAGGCAGTAGAGTACTGGAGAGGCAGTAGAGTACTGGAGAGGCAGTAGAGTACTGGAGAGGCAGTAGAGTACTGGAGAGGCAGTAGAGTACTGGAGAGCGAGGCAGTAGAGTACTGAAAGAGAGTAGATCTGATACATTTGTTTCAGAGAGGATTGCTGGAACACTGTAATAAGCCCTCAGCTGTGAGAATCATTGGGTCTCTATGGGCTCAAATAACAGGTCCTTTGCCCTTTCTAAACCCACTGATTAAAAAAAAAGGTAGTTTACTTTGCTCCACTGCTGTAAAGTGGCGGCCATCTTTGTTAAGATCTATTGTCTGCATCGGCACTAGAGGAGGATGTAGATGACAGACAGATGTGGAAACCTGGTCATGTCGCCCACTGGTCGCAGATAGTGATGATACAGTACAGTCATGGCCAAAAGGTTTTGAGAATGACACCAAATGATATTTTCACATGATCTGCTGCCCTCTGGTTTTTATTTGTGTTTGTCTGATGTTTATATCACATACAGAAATATAATTGCAATCATATTATGAGTACCAAAAGGTTATATTGACAGTTCGAATGAGTTAATGCAGGAAGTCAATATTTGCAGTGTTGACCCTTCTTCTTCAGGACCTCTGCAATTCTCCCTGGCATGCTCTCAATCAACTTCTGGACCAAATCCTGACTGATAGCGTCCATTCTTCTTGCAAAATAATGCTTGCATTTTGGCAGAATTTGTTGTTTTGTTTGTCCACCCGTCTCTTGATGATTGACCACAAGTTCTCAACGGGATTAAGATCTGGGGAGTTTCCAGGCCATGGACCCAAAATCTCCATGTTTTTCCCTGAGCCATTTAGTCATCACCTTTGCTTTATGGCAAGGTGCTCCATCATGCTGGAAAAGGCATTGTTGGGCGCCAAACTGCTCTTGGACGGTTGGGAGAAGTTGCTCTTGGAGGACATTCTGGTACCATTCTTTATTCATGGCTGTTTTTTAGGCAAGACTGTGAGTGAGCCGATTCCCTTGGCTGAGAAGCAACCCCACACATGAATGGTTTCAGGATGCTGAACAGTTGGCAGGAGACAAGACTGGTGGTAGCGCTCAACTCTTCTTCTCCGAATAAGCTGTTTTACAGATGTCCCAAACAATCGAAAAGGGGATTCATCAGAGAAAATGACTTTACCCTAGTCCTCAGCAGTCCACTCCCTGTACCTTTTGCAGAATATCAGTCGGTCCCTGATGTTTTTTCTGGAGAGAAGTGGCTTCTTTGCTGCCCTCCTTGAAACCAGGCCTTGCTCAAAGAGTCTCCGCCTCACAGTGCGTGCAGAAGCACTCACACCAGCCTGCTGCCATTCCTGAGCAAGCTCAGCACTGCTGGTAGTCCCATCCCGAGCTGAAAAAGTTTTAAGATACAGTCCAGGCACTTGCTGGTCTTTCTTGGGTGCCCTGGAGCCTTTTTGACAACAATGGAAGCTCTCTCCTTGAAGTTCTTGATAATGCGATAGATTGTTGACTGAGGTGCAATCTTTCTAGCTGCGATACTCTTCCCTGTTAGGCTATTTTTGTGCAGTGCAATGATGGCTGCACGTGTTTCTTTAGAGATAACCATGGTTAACTGAAGAGAAACAATGATACCAAGCACCAGCCTCCTTTTAAAGTGTCCAGTGGTGTCATTCTTACTTAATCATGACTGATTGATCGCCAGCCCTGTCCTCATCAACACCCACACCTGTGTTAATGGAACAATCACTAAAACGATGTTAGCTGCTCCTTTTAAGGCAGGACTGCAATGATGTTGAAATGTGTTTTGGGGGTTAAAGTTCATTTTCTAGGCAAATATTGACTTTGCAAGTAATTGCTGTTAAGCTGATCACTCTATGACATTCTGGAGTATATGCAAATTGCCATTAGAAAAACTGAAGCAGTAGACTTTGTTAAAATTAATATTTGTATCATTCTCAAAACTTTTGGCCATGACTGTAGATAAATTAATAATCACACTGCAAATGAATCACAATGAGATACTGCAGTTGGAGTTCCCCTTTAAATATGACTGGTCACCAAGTAATGTGTTGTTTTTGTCTCTTACTTTATTCTCACTAATTCTCTCATTAACATGTTTTTGGTTTTTCTTAAATCTGCCATACAGTTCTGAAGATATGAGCATTTTTACTTAAGTGTTACATTTTTTGGAGGAGGCATATCTCACGGGATCCTCAGGGGCGTGTCTTTAGGCTACTGTACATAATTATTTTATGAGCCACGCCCTTAAGTAATGAACATGAAAATGAGCACTAAATAAAAAGCCCTATATCTCTGGAACCGTATAGTGGATTTAAAATACAAAAAAAACAAAAACGGAATTCTCCGGGAAGAATTGAGAAATGATAATTACAACAAGTGTGATAGGGAACCCCTCTTACCTCATCAAACAGATCGCAGGTTCGGTATGGAGGACCCCTTTCTGAGACAAAGCCGGCAAATGCCATCCCGCTTAGCACTTTAGTGAGGAAATCGTTCTCTATTAAACCGCGCTGTCCCAGAAAAGCCGTCTGCAAAGGGGGAAAGAAATCAGAAGTTAAAAACCTGGGGCGACACAGGTCCCGGATTATACAGAAAAAGGGCTCCTGCAGCTACAAATTGCCTACAGACCCATGTACAAATTATCACTCTCTGTTATCAGCCATTTTATATGGCTTATTTTGCATTTGCCCTACATTTTGAACTTTAATTTTGCCAAGTCTCAAGACTGTACCCTCCCATATTATTACACTGGGGGAGCTGCAGGTGGATCTCAGTCTTGGAGGCAACATCCTTCACTAGCAGAATGGATCAAGTTCTCAAGATTTTGCTCTGGACGTATCAGCTCTTGGTATTTTTCAAATTCCAGTATAATTTGACTCTATTGTTTTTGGATTATCAGAGGAACATCAAACAAAAGAAATTGGAATATTTACCAAAGATTGTATTAAGGTTTGCATTCCAGCGAGATCTTAGCGGCTCTACACAGTAATAGAGAGCAGAGATCTGTGCGGCTCTGTTCAGTAATAGAGAGCAGAGATCTGAGCGGCTCTAGACCGTAATAGAGAGCAGAGATCTGAGCAGCTCTATACAGTAATAGAAAGCAGAGATCTGTGCGGCTCTGTTCAGTAATAGAGAGCAGAGATCTGAGCGGCTCTAGACAGTAATAGAGAGCAGAGATCTGAGCAGCTCTATACAGTAATAGAAAGCAGAAATTCGAATGTCTCTACATAGTAGACAGCAGAGATCTGAGCGGCTCTACAGAAAAATAGAGAGCAGACATCTGAGCAGCTTTACACAGTAATAGACAGCAGAGATCAGATTGGCTCTATGCAGTAATAGAGAGCAGAGATCTGACTAGCTCTACACAGTAATAGAGAGCAAAGATCTGAGCAGCTCTACACAGTCATACAGAGCATAGATCATAGCGGTTGTACACAGTAATAGAGCATAGATCTGACCGGCTCTAGACAGTAATGGAGAGCAGAGATCTAAGAAGCTCTAGACAGTAATAGAGAACAGAGATCCGAGCGGCTGAAGACACTAATAGAGAGCAGAGATCTTAGCAGTTCTACACAGTAATAGAGTGCAGAGATCTGAGCGGCTCTTTACAGTAAGAGAGAGCAGAGATCAGATTGGCACTACTTAGTAAGAGAGAGCAGACATCCGACCAGCTCTACACAGTCATAGAGAGCACATATCTGAGAAGCTCTAGACAGTAACAGAGGGCAGTGATTTGAGCATCTCTACAGAGATCCGAGCAGCTCTGCTTAGTGATGGACAGAGATCTGAGAGGCTCTACACAGTACTAGAGAGCAGCAATCTGAGCCACTCTACACAGTAAAAGAGCAGAGGTCTGAGTGGCTCTAAACCACAATAGAGCAGATAGCTGAGCAGCTCTATACAGTAAGAGAAAACAGACATCTGGGCGGCTCTATACAGTAATAAAGAGCAGAGATTTGAGCAGCTCTAGACAGTAATAGAAGGCAGAGATCCAAGTGTCTCTACACAGTAGACAGCAGAGATCTGAGCGGCTCTACACAGTTATAGAGAGCAGAGATCTGGGCAGCTCCACACAGTAATAGAAAGCAGAGATCAAGGTGTCTCTACACAGTAGACAGCAGAGATCTGAGCGGCTCTACACAGTTATAGAGAGCAGAGATCTGAGCGTCTCTACACAAAAATAGAGAGCAGAAATCCGAGCAGCTCTGCTTAGTGATAGAGGACAGAGATCTGAGTGGCTCTACAAAGTAAGAGCGAGTACAGATCCGAGCGGCTCTAGACAGTAATAGAGAGCAGAGATCTGAGCAACTCTAGACAGTAATAGAAAGCAGAGATCCGAGTGTCTCTACACAGTAGACAGCAGAGATCTGAGCGGCTCTACACAGTTATAGAGAGCAGAGATCTGAGCAGCTTTACATAGTAATAGAGAGCAGAGATCCGACTAGCTCTACGCAGTAATAGAGAGCAGAGATCAAAGCAGCTCTACACAGTCATACAGAGCATAGATCTTAGCGGTTCTACACAGCAATAGAGAGCAGAGATCTGAGCGGCTCTAGACCGTAATAGAGAGCAGAGATTCGAGCGGCTCTACACATTAATAGAGAGCAGAAATCCGAGCAGCTCTGCTTAGTGATAGAGGACAGAGATCCGAGAGGCTCTACACAGGACTAGAGAGCAGAGATCTGAGTGGCTCTGTACAGTAATAGAGAGCAGAGATCTGAGTGGTTTTACACAGTAATAGAGTGCAGAGATCTGAGCGGCTCTTTACAGTAAGAGAGAGCAGAGATTGAGCGGCTCTACACAGTAATAGAGAGCAGAGATCTGAGCGGTTCTACACAGAGCATAGATCTTAGCGGTTCTACACAGCAATAGAGAGCATAGATCTGAGCGGCTCTAGACAGTAATAGAGAGCAGAGATCCAAGCAGCTCTACAAAGTAATAGAGAGCAGAGGTTCAAGCGGCTCTACACAGTAATAGACAGCAGATATATGAGAAGCTCTAGACAGTAATAGAGAGCATAGATCCAAGCGGCTCTATACAGTAAGAGAGAACATATATCAAATTGGCTTTAAGTAGTGATAGAGAGTAGAGATCTGAGCAGCTCAAGTCAGTAATAGAGAGCAGAGATCCGAGCGACTCTACACAGTATTAGATAGCAAATATCTAAGGAGCTTTACACAGTAATAAAATAAAGAGCAGAGATCCGAGCAGCTCTGCTTAGTAATAGAGGACAGAGATCCAAGATGCTCTACAGAGAGCAGAGATCTGAGCGGCTCTATACAGTAATAGAGAGCAGAGATACGAGCAGCTCAAGTCAGTAATAGAGAGCAGAGGTCCGAGCTTCTCTACACAGTACAAGAGAAGACAAAGAAACAACTTGGATATATCTGCCAACATACCGTAACTGTTGTCATTAATGACACCTTATTAAAGGTGTACAAGGATTATAGGGGCCATCGCTAACATAACACACCAAACAATCGACTTTGAAGCCCAATTCTGAATATAGTGCAGTATTTTATTAATAAAGTGACAAATAGTTACAAAGGGAATAATATTTACCAAGAGGGAGCAGACAGGAACAGGACTATAGCTTCACATTGCCATAAATATACACTACAATAAGGCTGGGTTCACATTGGCGTTCCCCTCCGCAGCGTTCTGCAGAGGGGAAGCGCCATGTGTGCGCAGCCAGCAGAAGCCCCTATCTTCATAATAAGAGTGCACGGTGCTGCGCTTGACTGCGCATGACCGTGCGCTCCCATTCACTCCCATATGTGATTTGTACGCAGGCGGACGCCTGCGCACAAATCACACACTCTCCTCCGCGACATGCTGCATTCCTGGTGTGGACGAGAGTGTGTGATTTGTGCGCAGGCATACGCCTGCGTACAAATCACATATGGGAGTGAATGGGAGTGCACAGTCATGCGCAGTCAAGCGCAGCACCATGCGCTCTCATTATAAAGATTGGGGCTTCTGCTGGCTGCGCACACATGGCGCTTCCCCTCCGCAGAACGCTGCGGAGGGGAACGCCAATGTGAACCCAGCCTAACCTATCCAAAAGTTAATCCCATATATCTAAGTGCTTACTGCATATACAACAATTGATAGCTCATATGTTGTTATAAACTGATAATTACAACCCTTATTTATTCAATTGTGGAGCATTAGCACAAAAATTGTATATAGGCCGTGACTATGTTAGCAATACTACATAGTCACTCAACGTTATGCAATAGATAAGAAAAGATGAATTAATCAAATAAGCAATTGAGGCATTTACCTTCTAGTTCCTACTGGCACGCCAAGCCCTACACGTGTTTTGGAAACCCTTCTTCACGGGGCATGAAAAAGGGTTTCCAAAACACGTGTAGGGCTTGGCGTGCCAGTAGGAACTAGAAGGTAAATGCCTCAATTGCTTATTTGATTAATTCATCTTTTCCTATCTATTGCATAACGTTGAGTGACTATGTAGTATTGCTAACATAGTCACGGTCTGCCTATATACAATTTTTGTGCTAATGCTCCACAATTGAATAAATAAGGGTTGAAATTATCAGTTTATAAACATATGAGCTATCAATTGTTGTATATGCAGTAAGCACTTAGATATATGGGATTAACTTTTGGATAGGTTATTGTAGTGTATGTTTATGGCAATGTGAAGCTATAGTCCTGTTCCTGTCTGCTTCCTCTTGGTAATTATTATTCCCTCTGTAACCATTTGTCACTTTATTAATAAAATACTGCACTTTATGCAGAATTGGGCTTCAAAGTCGTTTGTTTTATTGTTTGGTAGAGTACAAGAGAGCAGAGTACTGACGGGCTCTACACAATAATAGAGAGCAGAGACCCGAGCGTCTCTACACCATAATAGAAAGCAGAGATTCAAGCAGGTTTACACAGATCTTATTAATGACCATATGAGATATACATTAGATAAAGAAGGGAATGATAATGTGACATAATTACACAAAGAAATCAATGGAATTGTGAGCGCAGCTCCAGAGATCACTAGACTAGAGGATCTGATGCATTTCATGCTCTGCAGAGTAAACGATACCTAGATGTATTGCTGTTACCTTATGGAAGTGTATGACGGGTTCTGAGTGTATCCTGATGAGCTGAAGGCAGGATCGGTATCCCTGAAATAATTGGGCAAACAATCTGAGGAAGACGGCGCGCACTTCTTTATCCTGAGTGGGAAAGAAGACGTGTGAATGACAGCTGTAAACTAACCTGAAATAACTTTATATGACAATCCCGACTCTTACCAGCATTTTGATGTGGGACAGAGAAGTGCGCAGTGGCGGGAAGGCGTGATCTGCCACCTCAAGATCCGGATGAAGAACCTGATAAAGAGGCAAAAAGAGGCTCAAGGCTCAAAACAAAGTCAGTCTGTGATGACTTAAAGGAAACCTGTCACTGGAAAATGAACAATTGTTCAAATTGTGTGTTATGGTAAATGTGTTTTTCTTTAATTTTCTGTATCATCATAAAAAAAAAAAAAATACCTATATACTACGTGTATAAAGCCGACCCGTGTAATAAGCCGACCCCTACTTTTGCCCCCAAAACCTGGGAAAATTTATTGACTCGTGTATAAGCCGAGGGTGGACCCCAGCACAGGTATACAGCCCCCAGCAGTGTGGTATACAGCAGACTCCCAGTGGTATATACAGGCCCCAGCAGTGTTACAGCAGCAGCCCCAGTGGTATATACAGCAGCAGCCCCAGTGGTAGTATACAGCAGCCCAGAGGTATATACAGCAGCCCCAGTGGTAGTATACAGCAGCAGCCCCAGTGGTAGTATACAGCAGCAGCCCATGGTAGTATACAGCAGCAGCCCCAGTGGTAGTATACACCAGCCCCAGTAGTATATACAGCCCCAGTGGTAGTATATAGCCCCAGTGGTAGTATATATACAGCCCCAGTGGTAGTATATAGCCCCAGTGGTAGTATATAGCCCCAGTAGTAGTATACAGCCCCAGTGTAGTATATAGCCCCAGTAGTAGTATATAGCCCCAGTGGTAGTATAATAACAGCCCCAGTGTGTATATAGCCCCAGTGTAGTATATAGCCCCAGTGGTAGTATATAGCCCAGTAGTATATACAGCCCAGTGGTATATATAGCCCCAGTGGTAGTATATATACAGCCCCAGTGGTAGTATATAGCCCCAGTGGTAGTATATACCCATGGTAGTATATAGCCCCAGTGGTAGTATATAGCCCCAGTGGTAGTATACAGGGCCCAGCAGGCCCCCCTCATAATTTGGCGCCTAGCAGCTGTTACCCTCCGGTGGCAGATCGCGGCTCCGGGCTCCATCTTCCTCGCTGTCTTCCTGCTTTGTGACCGCGCGATGACGTCATCGCGCCGGTCACATGACAACCAGGAAGACAGAGAGGAAGATGGAGCCCGGAGCCGGAGCCGCGATCTGCCACCGGAGGGTAACAGCTGCTAGACACTAATGTATATGTGCAGCGCTGCATGCGGGGGGGCCCAGAAACTGAGGTGGGGGCGCCAAACTTTGAGGGGCCGTATGACTCGCGTATAAGCCGAGGGGGACTTTTCAGCCCATTTTTGGGCTGAAAAACTCGGCTTATACGCGAGTATATACGGTAAATAAATAATCATAACTCTTGCAAATCCTCAAATTAGTAAAAATAAGTGCATGCTCCACTGAATAGAAAGCATTAGGGTTTGTTGCAGCTCATATTGTTGGCATAACTAATGTTTGATATATGCGGTCCCCACCAGAAATGCAGGAATGATATCCCCCAGCTAAACTCTCATCTCTGGGAGCAGACCTATGGACTTACTAGGAGAGTGATATATGCGGTTCCCATCACTGCAGGAATGATGCCACCCAGCTACACTCGTCAGGAGCAAACCTATGGACTTACTAGAGAGTAAATATAAGCGAGTTCCACTGCTACTGCAATGATACCCCCATCTAAACTCTTATGTCTGGAATGTAGACCTATGAGCTTACTAGAGAGAGTAAATATATGCGACTCTCACCACTGCAGGAATGATGCACCCCCAGCTTAACTCATATGTCTGGAAGTAGACCTATGGACTTACTAGAGAGAGTGCAGTCTGCACCTGATGGAGCAGAGGTTCGGGCAGCTGTGACAGGTGGATACATTCAGGTATCTTTATGGTCCCTCCATCCAGATCTGCTATGATCACATCAAGCTGGAAGAAAAAAAAGACGTGAAGTTGTAGCACCGACCGTTAACATTCTTAGAATCATGGTGGCAGCGGCCAGTGCAAATCATTACATTTGCACACTAAATTATAATGTAATGTCATACTATTCAAGGTCTGTGAGAAGTAATCAAAAGAAAATAAGAAGCATCAGCCACTATGGTGACAATGAGGCTCCTCCAATAGATGTGACCAGGTGCAAACTGAAAATACAATATAATTACAAAAATGTACAGCAACACTCTGAAAAGCTAAGACATGCAAACATTGAATGTGCGAATACTGGTACTGCATTGCTGCCATTGGAACTATCCGTGAAAAAAATTAGATACTTCGCTTATGTACTGGCCAATCCATGTGCGCCCGATAGCCACCGACAAGGTGTTACCCTTTACCAGGACCCTATCTTAAAATGCCTCAATTTGGGTTAAAAAAACAAACAAAAAGTATGAGCAGGTAGGATCTAGGTAAAAAGAAAAAGGAAAAGCCCTGGCCCTGGCAGTTGGATACTACCTGATCACACTTTGTAGTTTTTTTTAGCCCAGATAGATGCATTTTAAGATAGGGTCCCAGTAAAGAGATATGCCTTGTCGGTGGCTATCGGGGTTAACATGAATTGGTCAATACATAAAGCTAAGTATCTCATTTTTTCAAGTATAGTCTCAATGGTGGTATAATGCGGCACAAGAATTTCCTCATTCAATGTATGCATATTTTAACTTTTCAGAAAGCTGCTGTAGTTTTGTAATCATCATCTTACCCCATAGGAAGTTGTCCTTAGAGGCAATGACACGCGTAGGGTGTTGGGGTGTCTCGTCTGCCTGTGTCCAGCTATTGTACTCTGCTTACAGGTCACAGGTGACGTCTTGCCATAACATGGGTGGCTCTTTCCTTATAGACATTCTGCTCACTCCAGAGCTCTTGACCATTGAATAGCACCACCTGTTCCATCTGGGGCATTTGATTTAGCCATTTAGCCTTGTAAAGTGTTATTTATATGCTGTCCCATTCATGGGGGTTACCAGGTCCCAGAACATGTTTTTTTTTAAAGGTACCATCTTGAATATTGTGATTTCCATCATATACAGCTGTATTAATACGGTTTCTGGTTGCCTCTACAATTTGGTAGCCTTGTTAAGTGTTATTTATATGTCGTCCCATTACGGGGGCTACCAGGTCTCAGAATCTGTATGCCTTAAAGGGACCATTTCAAATGTTGTGATTTTTATTATATACAGCTGTATTAACCCCTTCATGACCGAGCCTATTTTGACCCTAAAGACCGAGGCATTTTTGGCAATTCTGACCAGTGTCCCTTTATGAGGCAATATCTCTGGAACGCTTCATTGGATCCGAGCGATTCTGAGATTGTTTTTTCGTGACATATTGGGCTTCATGTTAGTATTAAATTTAGGTCGATAATTTTTGCGTTTATTTGTGAAAAAAATCAAAAATTTGGCAAAAATTTTGAAAATTTAGCAATTTTCAAATTTTTATTTTTATTCTGCTAAACCAGAGAGTTATGTGCCACAAAATAGTTAATAAAAAACATTTTCCACATGTCTACTTTACATCAGCACAATTTTGGAAGAAAAAAAAAATTTTGGTAGGACGTTATAAGGGTTCAAAGTTCATGAGCAATTTCTCATTTTTCCAGCAAAATTTACAATTCATTTTTTTTAGTGACCACATCACATTTGAAGTCCCTTTGAGGGGCCAATGTGACAGAAAACACCCAAAAGTGACACCATTCCAAAAACTGCACCCCTCAAGCTACTCAAAACTATATTCAAGAAGATTATTAACCCTTCAGGTGCTTCACAGGAACTAAAATAAAGTTGAAGGAAAAAATAGACATTTTAATTTTTGTAACAAAAGTGTTCTTTTAGCCTCAATTTTTTCATTTTCACATGGGCAACAGGATAAAATGGATCCTAAAATTTGTTGGGCAATTTCTCCTGAGTACACTGATACCTCATATGTGGTCATAAACCACTGTTTGGGCGCACGGCGGGGCTCAGAAGGGAAGGAGCGCAATTTGAATTTTGGAGCCAATTTTCCGTTCAAAAAGTGAAATGGCGCTCCTTCACTTCTGAGCCCTGCTGTGTGCCCAAACTGTGGTTTATGACCACAAATGAGGTATCGGTGTACTCAGGAGAAATTGCCCAACACATTTTGGGATGTATTGTATCTCTTTGCCCATGTGAAACTGAAAAAATTTAGGCAAAAAGAAATTTTTTATGAAAACAAAAGTGTTTTTCATTTTTATGGATGAATTTGTGAAGCATCTGGGGGTTCAAAGTGCTCACTATGCATCTAGATACGTTCCTTCGGGGGTCTAGTTTCCAAAATGGGGTCACTTGTGGAGGAGCTCCAATGTGGAGACACACAAGGACCCTCCAAACGCGACATGGTGTCCGCTAACAATTTGAATGGAAAATGAGTTCAAATTTTTAGTGGACACCATGTCGTGTTTGGAGGGTCCCTGTGTGTCTCCACATTGGAGCTCCCCCACAAGTGACCCCATTTTGGAAACTAGACCCCCGAAGGAACGTATCTAGATGCATAGTGAGCACTTTGAAACCCCAGATGCTTCAGAAATTAATCCGTAAAAATGAAAAGCACTTTTTTTTTCCAGAAAAAAATTATGTTTTCATTACTACGGATCAATTTGTGAAGCATCTGGGGATTCAAAGTGCTCACTATGCATCTAGATACGTTCCTTAGGGAGTCTAGTTTCCAAAATGGGGTCACTTGTGGGGGAGCTCCAATGTGGAGACACACAGGGACCCTCCAAACGCGACATGGTGTCCGCTAACAATTTGAATGGAAATGGAGCTCAAATTGTTAGCGGACACCATGTTGCATTTGGAGGGTCCCTGTGTGTCTCCACATTGGAGCTCCCCCACAAGTGACCCCATTTTGGAAACTAGACCCCCCCAGGGAACATATCTAGATTCATAGTGAGCACTTTGAACCCCCAGATGCTTCACAAATTGATCCGTAAAAATGAAAAAATAAACTTTTTGTGGAAAAAAAAATGCTTTTTCATTCTTATGGATGAATTTGTGAAGCACCTGGGGGTTCAAAGTGCTCACTATGCATCTAGATACGTTCCTTAGGGGGTCTAGTTTCCAAAATGGGGTCACTTGTTGGGGAGCTCCAATGTGGACACACAGAGGAACCCTTCAAATGCAACATGGTGTCCGCTAACAATTTGAGCTAATTTTCCATTCAAATTGTTAGCGGACACCATGTTGCATTTGGAGGGTCCCTGTGTGTCTCCACATTGGAGCTCCCCCACATGTGACCCCATTTTGGAAACTAGACCCCCTAAGGAACGTATCTAGATGCATAGTGAGCACTTTGAACCCCCAGATGCTTCACAAATTCATTCATAAAAATGAAAAAGCACTTTTTTTTCCACAAAAACTTTCTATTTTCATTTTTACGGATCAAGTTGTGAAGCACCTGGGGATTCAAAGTGCTCACTATGCATCTAGATACGTTCCTTAGGGAGTCTAGTTTCCAAAATGGGGTCACTTGTGGGGGAGCTCCAATGTGGAGACACACACGGGACCCTCCAAACGCGACATGGTGTCCGCTAACAATTTGAATGGAAATGGAGCTCAAATTGTTAGCGGACACCATGTTGCATTTGGAGGGTCCCTGTGTGTCTCCACATTGGAGCTCCCCCACAAGTGACCCCATTTTGGAAACTAGACCCCCCCAGGGAACATATCTAGATTCATAGTGAGCACTTTGAACCCCCAGATGCTTCACAAATTGATCCGTAAAAATGAAAAAATAAACTTTTTGTGGAAAAAAAATGCTTTTTCATTCTTATGGATGAACTTGTGAAGCATCTTGGGGTTCAAAGTGCTCACTATGCATCTAGATATGTTCCTTAGGGGGTATAGTTTTCAAAATGGGGTCACTTGTGGGGGAGCTCCAATGTTCAGGCATACAGGGAGGGGCTCTCCATACCCGATATGGTTTCCGCTAACAATTGGAGCTAATTTTCCATTGAATTTGTTAGCGGACACCATGTCTCATATGGAGAACCCGTGTGCCACCAGTACAATGGCAACTGGAAGAGTTGGGGTACAGCACCAGAAAATGCCGCCTCTAATGAATGCGCTATTTTCTTGGGTGGCTGTGGGTTGCAATTTGGGTCTCTCCACACTGAGGATTCCAATCAGCCAGCTGCCAAGTTGTACCTGGCTGGCTACCAAAAATACAGCGAAGGCCTTTTTTTTATTTCTAGAACTAATTCTAGAAGAAAAAAAAAATGACGTGGGGCTCCGCCATATTTTTGGTCCAGCCAGGTACAACTTGGCAGCTACAGACTGCCAGCAACCCCCAGCTGCCTCGTTGTACCTGGCTGCAACCAAAAATACAGCGAAGCCCATTTTTCTTTTTATTTCTAGAACTAATTCTAGAAAAAAAATGACATAGGGCTCCGCCACATTTTTGGCCCAGCCAGGTACAACTAGGCAGCTGGGGGCTGGAATCCTCAGCATGGAAAGGCCCAAGCGTTCTGGGCCCCCCATGCTGCGAATTGCAGCCCGCAGCCGCCCCAGAAAATGGCGCATTCATTGAAGCGCCATTTTCTGGCGCTGTACCCATGCTCTTCCAGTTGCCCTGGTGCCGGTGGCAAACTGGGTAATAAAGGGGTTAATGCCAGCTTTTTATTGACAGCTGGCACTAAGCCCGAGATTCATAATATTGGGCCAATGTTAGACCCGCCATTAGGAATCTCTGGTAAGTAGTCAATAAATACACACAGAGAAAAATATTTTTATTTGGAAAAAAAACACAAACTAAATTCAGACTCCATCTTTATTATAAAAAGATCCGACGTAGTCCATAACGAAGGTCCCACGACGCTCAATCGCCTCTGACGTAGTCCATAACGAACGTCCCATGATCGCCATGCAGGCGGACCGGACTGCAAAGTAGCGATCTGACAGCCCGGGTGCAGTGATCCACACTGGGGCTGTGAGATCGCTTTCTGCAGTTCGATCAGCATGCAGGCAGATAGGACTGCAAAGCAGCGATCTGGCATCTCGGGTGCAGCGCCGGGGCTGCGAGATTGTTTTCTGCAGCTCGATCCGCATGCAGGCGGATCGGACTGCAGAGCAGCGATCTGGCAGTCCGGGTGCAGCGCTGGGGCTGCGAGATTGCTTTCTGCAGCTCGATCCCCATGCAGGAGGATTGGACTGCAGAGCAGCGATCTGGCATCCCGGGTGCAGCGAGATCACTTTCTGGAGCTCGATCCCCATGCAGCAGGATCGGACTGCAGAGCAGCGATCTGGCATCCTGGGTGCAGCAAGATTGCTTTCTGCAGCTCGATCTGCATGCAGGCGGATCGGACTGCAGAGCAGCGATCTGGCAGCCTGGGTGCAGTGATCCGCTATGTGGATTATTGCGCCGAGGCTGCGAGATCGCTTTCTGCAGCTCGATCCCCATGCAGGCGGATCAGGCTGCAGAGTAGCGATCTTACAGCCCGGGTGCAGTGTTCCAATATGTGTATCACTGTGCCTGTGCTCTCAGATCGCTTTCTGCAGCTTGATTGCCATGCAGTAGGGTCGAGCTGCAGAAAGCGATCTCACAGCTCGGGCACAGTGATCCACTATGTGATCACTGTGCCGGAGCTGCCAGGATCCCTCCTCTGCAGCTTGATCCCCCTGCAGGGGGATTGGGGCTGCAGCAAAGTGATCTGACAGTGTTGGCACAGTGATCACATAATGGATCACTGTGCCAAAGTTGTCAGATCCCTTCACGGCTGCAGTGAAGGGATCTCACAGCCCTGGCACAGGGATCACACAACAGATCCCTGCGCCAGGCCTGGCGGATCCATTCACGGCTGCGGTGAAGGGATCACACAACGGATCCCTGCGCCAGGCCTGGCAGATCCATTCACGGCTGCGGCGAAGGGATCACACAACGGAGCCCTGCGCCAGGCCTGGCAGATCCATTCATGGCTGCGGCGAAGGGATCACACAACGACCCCTGCGCCAGGCCTGGCAGATCCCTTTATGGCTGCGGCAAAGGGATCTCACAGCCCTGGCACAGGGATCACACAATGGATCCCTGCGCCAGGCCTGGCAGATCCATTCACGGCTGCGGCGAAGGGATCACACAACGGATCCCTGCGCCAGGCCTGTCAGATCCCTTCACGGCTGCGGTGAAGGGATCTCACAGCCCTGGCACAGGGATCACACAACAGATCCCTGTGCCAGGCCTGGCGGATCCATTCACGGCTGCGGTGAAGGGATCACACAACGGATCCCTGCGCCAGGCCTGGCAGATCCATTCACGGCTGCGGCGAAGGGATCACGCAACGGATCCCTGTGCCAGGCCTGGCAGATCCATTCACCGCTGCGGCGAAGGGATCACACAACAGATCGCTGCGCCAGGACTGTTGGATCCCTTCATGGCTGCAGCAAAGGGATCTCACAGCCCTGGCACAGGGATCGCACAATGGATCCCTGCACCATGACTGTTGGATCACTCTACGGGTGCGGCGAGGGGATCACACAATGGATCCCTGCACCAGGACTGTAAGATTCCTTCACAGCTGTGAAGGGATCTCATAGCCCTGGCACAGGGATCACATAATGGATCCCTGCACCAGGTCAGTCAGATCCCTTCACAGCTGTGAAGGGATCTCATAGCCCTGGCACAGGGATCACATAATGGATCCCTGCACCAGGTCAGTCAGATCCCTTCACAGCTGTGAAGGGATCTCATAGCCCTGGCACAGGGATCACATAATGGATCCCTGCACCAGGTCAGTCAGATCCCTTCCATGCTGCAGTGAAGGGGTCTGACATCAGGTCGGCGGCGGGGAGTCCAGGGGACCACCGGAGCGGAGATGAACGGCGGCGGCGGCGGCTGAGGCTTGAGCTGCGGAGGCTGGAGCAGCGGCAGCTGGAGCGGAGGAGGCTGAAGCAGCGGCGGCGGTAAGAGCAGAGGCGGAGGGGGCTGGAGCGGCGGCGGCTGGAGTGGAGGAGGCTGGAGCGGCGGCGGCTGGAGTGGAGGAGGCTGGAGCGGCGGCGGCTGGAGTGGAGGAGGCTGGAGCGGCGGCAGCTGGAGCGGAGGAGGCTGAAGCAGCGGCGGCGGTAAGAGCAGAGGCGGAGGGGGCTGGAGCGGCGGCGGCTGGAGTGGAGGAGGCTGGAGCGGCGGCGGCTGGAGTGGAGGAGGCTGGAGCGGCGGCGGCTGGAGTGGAGGAGGCTGGAGCGGCGGCGGCGGCGGTGGGAGCGGAGGCGACGGCTGGAGCGGCGGTACCGGCGATCTCCGGTGATCGCTACCGCTGGTACCGCCGGTCCTGGTGCAGGGGAGAGACAGGGGAGAGGCAGGAGAGAGGCAGGGGAGGGCTGGGAGGGATAATGGAGGGGGCAGGAAGCTGGAGAGGACATAGGAAGAGGCGGGGAGGCAGCATAATGCTACATTCCCGGTAATTGGCGGTTTCAATTTTAAACTGCCAATCACCGAGGCTGTAGCATCGGGGGGGCAAATCGACCCCCCCTGGGGTGTAACACAAGTCCCCATGTACCTGCAGCCCGAGTGACAGGTCAGTGAGACCCTCACTCGAGCTGCAGGAGTGCGTTCCCCTGATGGCACAGCATCTGTGCCACCGGTCGGGAACGCATTGGATTTCATGGCACAAACGCTGTGTCACGTGTCGTGAAGGGGTTAACATGGTTTATGGTTACCATCAGTGCATCTTGTTATATGGTATTGTTTGTATACCAATAATTCTAATAGATAAGCAGACACGGACATTTTCGAATTCAGAGTGTTTCGTACACTTTCATTGTTTTTAAGTGTGTGCTGTGTTTACTTTTGTACTTTCCCTCAATATAGGAATTTTTTCACATTCAAAAATTGATCTCAATCCTTGATCCCGGTCAGGTAATACACACGATCTTAGTTTTACAAATAACTTGTAATCATCTTGGAGCCCTGGTATGACAGTCGAAGGAGGAAACTTCTCCTTTTTCTTTTAGCATTTATTATTTCTCTTCCCATTTAGACCAAGTAGGGAGTGAAATGTTGCATTCGTCCTTTGCCAAAGCCATCCACCATAAGCAGCAGAAAGAAACAGTCTCTATATATAAGGTCAGTTCACATACCTGACTTTCTCAGTTAAAGTGTGGAGCGACCGCGGGTCTCCTGACTTGAACTCAACAGCTTCATGGCTTTGGGTTCGGGTCAGAAAACCTGTGGCCGGTCTGTATTTGTAGAGTGAAAGTCAGATATGTGAACTCGACCTTACATCGATAATTCTGGATACAGGGAGAGATTTCAGGTACATTAATCTCTGACCGCAGAACATCATTTTACAGTTTGTGGAATCCATTCCTTGGAGACAATGGCATTGGGCTATAAATTCCCAAATTTTGGCACCTGTCTCTGGAGCCGCTGTCTTCGGCCAGATGATCGGATTCCACTCCCGGTGACACGGCTGGATGAAACCAGTTCTTAATGCATGTGAGACATATGGAAAGAATCACATATTCTATGCCCCACTGCTACTATCCATATCAATACAGCTTGTGCACATAACGAGGGATCAGGTCTCATAAATCAGTGGCAAACACGTGAAAAACACCCAAGTTATCTGCAGGATTTGTCCTCTCAAGATTGCGAGTTCCCCCTTATATTCTTCCAAGTGACCCTCAAAATGTAATTTGGGTTTATTTTGCGAAGCAATAGTCCGGGAAGAATCGGTGGTGACAAGATGAATGATCGGATAAGTCAAACATGCCGGGAGTTAAAAACAAGACACCGTATACAATAGGGACTTGACATGGAGCGATAAATCCAGCTCTCGACACCTGTCTTACAAGAAGCTTGCTGCCAGATGATGGCTCAGACTCCCGGCTATGCTCTGGATGAAACCAGTTTTCGATATATTTGCGAAACACATGGAAGCAATGACTTCACTTACAGCCCAGAACGCGAGACAGTTCATGTCGCTGCTACTATATTAATCAGATAAAAAATAAAATGCAGCATCTATGTAATACGCCATCATCTCTGTAACACAAATTACAAAAAAAACACCAGTGTTGAAAGCCATTTACAGAGGTAACCTTTAGACAAAGATTTACCTTTGGCCAAAAAGTAATGAACATGGTGGCTTTACTTTAGAAATTCGGAAGGAAAGTTCAACTCATAAAAGTCCAAAATAATCTTGTCTTTATAATACTCATTATCAAGATCAAATTAGGAGAATAAGCAGTTATTTAATAATGAAAAATAATATGTATTAAGTACCCTAAGAGCCAAGAGGTGAAATAAGTCATTTAGTAATTAAAAATAGGTTTTAGGTATCCAAAATGCCCAGAGATTAACTAAGTCATTTAGTAATTAAAAACATGTATTAAGTACCCAAAGTGTCCAGAGGTGAAACACTTATAAGGGACAACTGCATAACCTAAAACTTTCGAAATATAAAAACACTAGATGTAGGTATTAGGTCTCATACATGTAGGAACAAATAAATGTTCATATATCAAAGAACTAGGTTTCCTGGAATATTAGGGTGTTAACGAGCAAATAGGAGCTACTTCATTCATGGACATTCAGAGTTCTTAATAAAGACAAATGTTATAATTACAATAAAAAGCCATGGTTATAATGAGGATACATTTCAAAAGGTGGAATTCACACTAGATAATGGCAGTATATCACAGAGTCTATCTCAACTTATTAAATAACAAGCAATTCTATAATATTTTCACAAAGTGCCAGAGGTGAAAAATGTCAAACGAGCAACAGCCAGAGGTGAAATAATTTAGTAATTAAAAATAAGTATTAAGTACCCCAAGTACTCAGAGGTTAAACATTTCTAAGGGACAATATCATAACCTAAAACTACTTTTAAATACAAAAATACTAGATGTAGGTAAAAGGTCTCATACAAATAGGAATAAACAAAGGTTTATATGGTTACTGGTGTCTTAATGAGCCAATAGGAGCTAGTTCATCCCTGGACATTCAGAGTACTTAATAAAGACAAATCTTATAATTACAATAAAAAAATATGTGTATAATGAAGAAACATTTCAAAGATGGAATTTACACTAGACAATGACAATATCACAGGGGTCCAGCCCAATTTATTTGATCACAAGCAATTTTCTAATATTTTCACAATGACTCCCTATACAAGTGTTTGATGTAATGGCAATGGTGGAGAACTGTCTGGAGTGGGAAAACGTGCAACTCTTACCAGGTCATGGAGCTCAGAGCAGAAGACGGAATGGACTCCGATAATGAATGGAGTGGGGGAGCTGAGAACTTCAAGGAGTTGTGCTGGCAGGATGGGGATATAAGGATAGCTGAAAACAGAAGTGTTAGAAAAAAATCAGAGAACATATGACTAAAGATGTAAATAGCATTCGATTAAACTAACTTTACTGTCAAGAAGGGTTTGTAGAAATAAAGGACTATGTGCAAACTGGGGAAGAAGAAAGGAAGGAAAGAAAGGTAGGAAAGGAAGAAAGGGAGAAGAAAGGAAGGGAAGAAAAGGAAATAAAGGGAGAGCTAGTAGAAGAAAGCAATGAAGGAAATAAGTAAAAAGAAAGGAAGGAAGTGAAAGAAAGGGAAGGACGGACAGTTAAGGAAAGGAAGAAAGAGGAAGATAAATAAAATGAAAAAATATGATGGCCAATGGACATAAGATGGGAAGGAAAAGAAGAAAGGAATAGAAAAGAAAAAGAAGGGTAGAAATAGGAAAGAGAATAAGGGTATGTGTCCAGATTTTTTTGCCGTATTCAAAGCAGAAAATGAGTTGAAAACTCTCCAAATCCTCCTCAAAAACGGAGCTTCTGCTCAGTTTCTGGTCCAAACACCGTAGAAACCCTAAAGGGAAAGAGAAAAAAAAGTGGGCGGGAGAGCGGGGCGAGAGGGAAAGCGAGAGCGGGGCGAGAGGGAAAGCGAGAGCGGGGCGAGAGGGAAAGCGAGAGCGGGGCGAGAGGGAAAGCGAGAGCGGGGCGAGAGGGAAAGCGAGAGCGGGGCGAGAGGGAAAGCGAGAGCGGGGCGAGAGGGAAAGCGAGAGCGGGGCGAGACGGAGAGAGAGAGCGGGGCGAGACGGAGAGAGAGAGCGGGGCGAGACGGAGAGAGAGAGCGGGGCGAGACGGAGAGAGAGAGCGGGGCGAGACGGAGAGAGAGAGCGGGGCGAGACGGAGAGAGAGAGCGGGGCGAGACGGAAAAAGAGAGCGGGGCGAGACGGAAAGGGAGAGCGGGGCGAGACGGAAAGAGAGAGCGGGGCGAGACGGAAAGAGAGAGCGGGGCGAGACTGAAAGAGAGAGCGGGGCGAGACTGAAAGAGAGAGCGGGGCGAGACGGAAAGGGAGAGCGGGGCGAGACGGAAAGGGAGAGCGGGGCGGGACGGAAAGGGAGAGCGGGGCGAGACGGAAAGGGAGAGCGGGGCGGGACGGAAAGAGAGAGCGGGGCGAGACGGAAAGAGAGAGCGGGGCGAGACGGAAAGAGAGAGCGGGGCGAGACGGAAAGAGAGAGCGGGGCGAGACGGAAAGAGAGAGCGGGGCGAGACGGAAAGAGAGAGCGGGGCGAGACGGAAAGAGAGAGCGGGGCGAGACGGAAAGAGAGAGCGGGGAGAGACGGAAAGAGAGAGCGGGGAGAGACGGAAAGAGAGAGCGGGGCGAGACGGAAAGAGAGAGCGGGGCGAGACGGAAAGAGAGAGCGCGGCGAGACGGAAAGAGAGAGCGCGGCGAGACGGAAAGAGAGAGCGGGGCGAGACGGAAAGAGAGCGGGGCGAGACGGAAAGAGAGAGCGGGGCGAGACGGAAAGAGAGCGGGGCGAGACGGAAAGAGAGCGGGGCGAGACGGAAAGAGAGCGGGGCGAGACGGAAAGAGAGCGGGGCGAGACGGAAAGAGAGCGGGGCGAGACGGAAAGAGAGCGGGGCGAGACGGAAAGAGAGCGGGGCGAGACGGAAAGAGAGCGGGGCGAGACGGAAAGAGAGCGGGGCGAGACGGAAAGAGAGAGCGGGGCGAGACGGAAAGAGAGAGCGGGGCGAGACGGAAAGAGAGAGCGGGGCGAGACGGAAAGAGAGAGAGCGGGGCGAGACGGAAAGAGAGCGGGGCGAGACGGAAAGAGAGAGCGGGGCGAGACGGAAAGAGAGAGCGGGGCGAGACGGAAAGAGAGAGCGGGCGAGCGGAAGAGAGAGCGGGGCGAGACGGAAAGAGAGAGCGGGGCGAGACGGAAAGAGAGAGCGGGGCGAGACGGAAAGAGAGAGCGGGGCGAGACGGAAAGAGAGAGCGGGGAGATGGAAAGGAGAGCGGGGCGAGATGGAAAGAGAGAGGGGGCGAGATGGAAAGAGAGTGGGGCGGAGATGGGAAAGGGAGCAGAAGGGATGGAGAGAGAGCAGGAGAGTTAGAATGAGTTTGGGAGAGGTGGAAAGAGAGCGAGAGAAATGGAAAGTTAGAAAGAGAAAGTGGGAGATATAAAGAAAAAGCAAAAGAGATGGAAAGAGAAAGCAGAGAAAATGGATAGAGAGAGCGGCAGGGAAAGAGGAGATAAAGAAAAACAAAGAAACAAGGATAGAAATATATTAAAGAGAACAAAGAGAAAAAGAAATAAAGGCGGTCGTACAATAATGGTCAGTTGGACATTTTCATTTCTCGGGTGTAACAAGTGCAAAGGATTTCACCAGGGTTAGAAAAACATCAAAGGTCTTTCAGTTTAATGTAGCTAAGATGCAGTACTGCCTACAAATCATGTACAGGGGGTGGCGCAATTTCTAATGCAGATCACCTATATCTAACAGTTGTCTCAGCTAAATTCAAGGAGAACCTTTTGATACAGATGACAACCTCTGATTTGGGTTCCCGTTGACAAAGCTGCAGATACATCAGACTTTCCTGCACCTTACCTATACTTTAAGGGGTACATTAGAGCCTCAAGTGCTCGGCAGGCATCGCTGAGTCGCTGAAAACTGGAGGAATGGAAGAGGACTTTGTTTTCGGTCAACACCGCACAGAACAGGCCGAGAACATTCTGGATTCCTACAACAAAAATATCAAAACAATTATTGAGAAAAGAAAACTAATAAACTGAAGTATCAACCAACTCGTACTGATTTATAGAATGAAAAGGGGAATTAATGTTAAAAATCTGGGTCATATTTTCCTTTGGAGATGAGGAGGAGACAACGGACACCAAGCGTCACTGCCAAGGAACGCCATCAGTTTCTGATTCACATCGTGTTTGATATTAGTTATGTAGAAGTAACTTTCTTGGAATCAAGTCTACTTCAAACAAGATAATTGCTCGTAGGATGTTACTTAACATTCTACAACTTTCTAGTTATCATTTTCAGGATCTCTGCTTGCAAACCTTTACTGATCCCAAAGCTACCCTAAAGGTCCCGTCACACTAGGCGATGTGACCAGCGACGTCGGAAGCGATGAGCGGGTGCCCGCTCGCTTCCGACGTCGCTGGTCACCTGTCACACAGAATCGCTGCGGCCGGCGATGCCGCAGCGATGCGGGCGGTGACATCGCTCGCTGGGCTGGGCTCAGCCCAGCGAGCGATCCGCAGTAACGCTGCGGTATAGGCTGGATCGCCTGTGACATCGCTCTGGCGATGTCACACGGCGCGATCCAGCCTTATCGCAGGTCGCAGGTTGACAGGTTTACGGTTCTTCCCGTAAACCTGACAACCTGCGACCAGCGATAATTCGCGGTCGCGTCGCGCTGTCACACAGCGCGACGTCGCTAGCGACGTCGCTGTGACGTCACTTTTTCGGCGATGTCGCTAGCGACGTCGCCTGGTGTGAAGGCACCTTTAGGGTGACCTTTACACGCCGCCATCACGGTGAGAAATATTGACGGCGATATGTTCTGAAATCAGGCGACCGTGGCGAGGCGACAGATCGCCGCCAAATTCCCCAATCACACGCCACAATTGGTAGTGATTTTGACGGCGATTGTCGCAGGGCAGCATATCGCCGTCAATATTTCTCGCCGCGGTGGTGGCGTGTAAAGGTACCCTAAAGGAGATAATTATTTGATCCCTTGCAGATTTTGTAAGTTTGCCCACTGACAAAGACATGAACAGTCTATAATTTTAAGGGCATGTTAATTTTTATTGTGAGAGATAGAACATCAAAAATAAAATCCAGAAAATCACATTGTCTAAATTATATAAATCTATTTGAATTTTGAAGAGAGCAATAAAGTATTTGATCCCTCTGGCAAATACACTCCCTGACAGAAGTGATGTCGCTTATCCATGTTATGTAAATAAAAGCTTATAACCTGACATTAAATTCATCCATTGGTTTTATAAATTACTGTTTTGAAAGCGGAAACTCTCTGAAATGTGGCCTAGGTTAAGAAAATAAATTGGCATCAATGCTGAAATATTGATCATTTAATGAACCCAGAATGGTCAGATTTTGGCAAGACAAAAGTTTTGTCGCCCAAAGAAAATACCGTATATACTCGTGTATAAGCCGAGTTTTTCAGCCCAAAAATTGGGCTGAAAAGTCCCCCCCTCGGCTTATACACGGGTCATACGGTAATGCTGTGTGGGGGGGGGCTGTGACCGGGGGCTGGAGGAGGCAGGAGGGGGCCGCGGTGACCGCATGCGGTCACGTGGGGCCGCCTCATTAGTGCAATGAATATGCACGGCATCCCCCCGTCCATCAGCGGCGGGGGGATGCCGTGCATATTGCACTGCACAGCCCCCCTCCTTAATATGGCTCCCCCGGTAGTAATAAACAGCCCCCCCTCCTTATCACGTCCCCCCCAGGCTGCGGCAGCTGTTAAAATAACAAACACTGTATACATCACCTTCCGACGCAGCTCTCCGCTCCTCCGGTCCTGTGCCCTCCGCTCGCCGGCTTCTTCTTCCTTGATGTGCCGGTGTCATGTGACCGGGCGCAGGAGATGACGTCATTTCCTGCGCGCGGTCACAGAAGTCGGCACATCAAGGAAGAAGAAGCCGGCGAGCGGAGGGCACAGGACCGGAGGAGCGGAGAGCTGCGTCGGAAGGTGATGTATACAGTGTTTGTTATTTTAACAGCTGCCGCAGCCTGGGGGGGACGTGATAAGGAGGGGGGGCTGTTTATTACTACCGGGGCTGCTGGATACTACACTGGGGCTGCAATACCACTGGGGCTGCTGTATATAGGGGCTGCAGTACCACTGGGGCTGCAATACCACTGGGGCTGCTGTATACAGGGGCTGTATACTACCACTGGGGCTGCAATACCACTGGGGCTGCTGTATATAGGGGCTGCAGTACCACTGGGGCTGCAATACCACTGGGGCTGCTGTATACAGGGGCTGTATACTACCACTGGGGCTGCAATACCACTGGGGCTGCTGTATATAGGGGCTGCAGTACCACTGGGGCTGCAATACCACTGGGGCTGCTGTATACAGGGGCTGTATACTACCACTGGGGCTGCAATACCACTGGGGCTGCTGTATGTAGGGGCTGCAGTACCACTGGGGCTGCAATACCACTGGGGCTGCTGTATACAGGGGCTGTATACTACCACTGGGGCTGCAATACCACTGGGGCTGCTGTATATAGGGGCTGCAGTACCACTGGGGCTGCAATACCACTGGGGCTGCTGTATACTACCACTGGGGCTGCAATACCACTGGGGCTGCTGTATATAGGGGCTGTATACTACCACTGGGGCTGCAATACCACTGGGGCTGCTGTATATAGGGGCTGCAGTACCACTGGGGCTGCAATACCACTGGGCTGCTGTATACAGGGGCTGTATACTACCACTGGGGCTGCTGTATATAGGGGCTGCAATACCACTGGGGCTGCAATACCACTGGGGCTGCTGTATATAGGGGCTGCTGTATACACCACTGGGGCTGCAATACCACTGGGGCTGCTGTATACAGGGGCTGCAATACCACTGGGGCTGCAATACCACTGGGGCTGCTGTATATAGGGGCTGCTGTATACACCACTGGGGCTGCAATACCACTGGGGCTGCTGTATATAGGGGCTGCAATACCACTGGGGCTGCTGTATATAGGGGCTGCAATACCACTGGGGCTGCAATACCACTGGGGCTGCTGTATACACCACTGGGGCTGCAATACCACTGGGGCTGCTGTATACAGGGGCTGCAATACCACTGGGGCTGCAATACCACTGGGGCTGCTGTATATAGGGGCTGCTGTATACACCACTGGGGCTGCAATACCACTGGGGCTGCTGTATATAGGGGCTGCAATACCACTGGGGCTGCAATACCACTGGGGCTGCTGTATATAGGGGCTGCAATACCACTGGGGCTGCAATACCACTGGGGCTGCTGTATATACGGGCTGCTGTATACACCACTAGGGCTGCAATACCACTGGGGCTGCTGTATATAGGGGCTGCAATACCACTGGGGCTGCTGTATATACCACTGGGGGCTGCTGTATATTATACTGCTGGGGCCTGTATACCACTGCTGGGGGCTGTATACCTGTGCTGGGGTCCACCCTCGGCTTATACGCGAGTCAATAGATTTTCCCAGGTTTTGGGGGCAAAAGTAGGGGGGTCGGCTTATACACGGGTCGGCTTATACACGAGTATATACGGTAATATGATTTTCAAACAAAAAATTAACTTAAAATACAAATATATGTTGTATAACATTGGTGAATGAAGTTGTGGTGCTATCAGAGTCATATTTAATATTTTGTGTGACTTCCATGAGCTTGAAGGACTGCATCCATGCGGTTCAACAATGATTCATGCAATTTATCAATGAAGTCATCAGGAATAGCAAAGAATGCAGACTTACATGCCTCCCAGAGTTCATCTAGATTCTTTGGTTTCGTCTTCCAAGCTTCCTCTTTCATCCTACCCCAAACATGCTCAATGATGTTCATATCTGGTGACTGGGCTGGCCAGTCCTTGAGCACCTTGATCTTTTTTGCCTGGAGGAACTTTGTTGTAGAGACGGATGTATGAGATGGAGCACCATCCTGCTGCAGAATTTGACCCCTTTTATGATTTGGAATATAAGAGGTAGCTAATACTTCTTGATATTTTAGGCTAATGATATTACCTTCCACCTTGCAAATGTTTCGCACACCCCCATACTGAATTTAACCCCAGACCATGATCTTTTCACCACCAAATGTAACAGTTTTTTGGGTGTATTTTGGATCCATACGGGCTCCAGTAGGTCTCCTGCAGTATTTGCAGTGGCTGTGGTGTAATTCTACTGAAGATTCATCAGAGAAAGCCACCTTCTGCGACTTTTCCAGCATCCATCTGGATGTGGGACTTTGCAAATGCCACACAGTTTTTTATTTGCCTTTTGTTTAGTGATGTCTTCTGGGCACTGATTTGACCATGGAGGCCGTTTCGAGACAGAATCCTACAAACTGTTCTAGTTGACACAGGGACTTGAGGTGACCAGGCCTGTTGGGGTTCTACTTCAGTGGAAGAGGAGCTTGCTTTGGATTTCTAACCAACAAACATTCCTCCTGAGCAGTTGCTTTGTGGGGTCTGCTGGACTTGGGCTTGTCAAACATCTCCAGTCTCTTCAAATCTTTTTTTAATTCTTTGTACTTGACGCTGAGGCACATTAAAGGTGCCAGCCACCTCTGCAGTGGATCTGGTCTTCAGCCTCTTAATAATCAAGGCTTTGGTCGCAGGGTGGATTTTTGGCATGTTGTCAGAGCTCAATTTGTAGTTCAAGTGAAGGTCTGGGGTGCTGGGTTCTTTTTAGACACACCCACTAATTAACCAATCATTTTCTGAGCACAGGTGAGGATGTAAACTAGGATTGGGTGTTTGCCATTATTGTTTTGCTAAAATCTGACCATTCTGTGTTCATTAAATGATCAATATTTCACCATTGATGCCAATTTATTTTCTTAACCTAAACCAAATATCGGAGGGTTTCAGCTTTAAAAAGAGTAATTTATACAACCAATGGATGAATTTAACATCAGGTTATAAGCTTTTATATTTACATAACAAGGATAAGCGACATAACTTCTGTCAGGGAGTGCAAGACAAAACGCAGTAGTCAAAAAATTTCTTGTAGTTAATAATGAGGTTTGCGCACATGTCAGGAGAAATTCTGCTCCACTCCCATTTGCAGATAATCTCTAAATCATTAAGATTTTGAGGCTGTCACTTGACAACTCGGAGTTTCAGCTCCCTCTATAAGGTTTCGATGGGATTAAGGTCTGGAGACTGGCTAGGCCACTCCATAACCTTAATGTGCTTCTTTTTGAGCCACCCCTTTGTTGCCTTAGCTGTATGTTTTGGGTCATTGTCGTGCTGGAAGACCCAGCCACGACCCATTTTTTAATGTACTGGCGGAGGGAAGGAGGTTATCACTCAGGATTTTACGGTACATGGCTCCATATCATAGTTCCATTGATGCGGTGAAGTAGTTCTGTGCTCTAAGCAAAGAAACACCCCCAAAACATATTGTTTACACCGCCATGCTCGACTTTGGGGATGGTGTTCTTTGGGTCATAGGCAGGATTTCTCTTCCTCCAAACACGGCGAGTTGGGTTAATGCCAATGAGCTCAATTTGTCTCACCTGACCAAAGCACCTTTTCCCAATCACTCTCAGAATCACCAAGGTGTCATTGGCAAACTTCAGACAGGCGGCACATGTGCCTTCTGAGCAGTGACTTTGCGGCACTGCAGGATTTTAATCCATTATGGTGTAATGTGTTACAAATGGTTTTCTTGGTGACAGTGGTCCCAGCTGCCTTGAGATCATTAACAAGCTCCCCCTGTGTAGTTTTTGGCTGATCTCTCACCTTCCTCATGACCCTGGATAACCCACGAGGTAAATTTTTACATGGAGCCCCAGATCGATGTTGATTGACCTCATTTTGTATTTCTTCCATTTTCTTACTATTGAACCAACCATTGTCTCCTTCTCCCCCAGCTTTGTCTTACTTATGGCTTTGTCACCCATTCCAGACTTGTGCAGGTCTAAGATCTTTTCCCTGACATCCTTAGAAAGCTCTTAGGCTTTTCACCCATGTTTTACGATTCAGTGTCATCGATTGTTTTGGGTGCAAAACAGAGTCTCTCCAAAACTCGAAACAGTGTCAATCAGTACTCAATTATACTTTTTCTCTGCAAGTTCCATTCCTGTTTCCTCTCCTGGTTTTGGCACCAAAACACTGATGGATACTGATCAGTGAAAAACTGCAGTGTGAAGCCAGCCTTAGGTCTCACCCATGTTGTAGAGGTTAGAGTCTGATTGATTCATTGAGTGTGTGGACAAGAGTCTTTTATACAGGTGACAATGTAAGACAGCTGTCTGTAATGCAGGTAACGAGGTAATTAAGAGCATCTTACTGTTCTGTAGGAAGCCAGAACTCCTAATGGTTGGCAGGGGATCAAATACTTATTTCTCTCTGTAAAATGCAAATAACTATATAATTTAGACAATGAAGATTTTCGGGATTTTATTTTGGATATTCTATCTCTCACTGTTAAAATTAACCGACCCTTAAAATTATAGACTTGTTCATGTCTTTGTCAGTGGGCAAACTTACAAAATCAGAAAGGGATCAAATACTTATTTCCTTCACTGTAAGTGTGCTACAATGTACCAGATTGCATTCAGGCAATTCTCTTGCCCATCCTGACGGTTTGTTACAATACATCACTGCATTTTTTTATTTTATTCACTGACAGTAAGCGGCTCCTGAAATGGGTGAAGCAGTGACACAAAGGAAATTTTCATAAAGCTTTATTACATAAAACTATAAACATGTTTTCCAAGTGACTATATCCCCTGCATGATGAGGACACTGATCTGACAGCTCAGCAAGATCTCTGCTTTTGATTTCTGAAGAATTCCTCTAGTAGACCGCATTTGCAGGCAGAACCTCATAACCTTCTGCCGACGCATGTAAAATGTGAAATATTTGAAGTGAAAAACAATTTGAGGATATTAATGTGATTCTCCCGCAGCTTTGGACCTGGTGATTCACAGCGTGAAGCGTTGTTGTCTGCGGTTATTACAGGAATGAAAAGAAGTGTAGTAAGAGGTACGGCCGCCAGAGGAGTCAATGCCAGGGAATTCTGGATAAATCCTACTCTTCAGATATAGGGGAGTCCCTAACATGACGGTGGAGTCTGACAGATAGGACCACTCATCTCAAAAGATACAAGATCCCGGTAACAAGGGGCGTAATTACAATAGGGTAAGGGTTTGCAATTGCACCCGGGCCTCAAAAGTCTGTTTGGCCTATAGAAAAAGCCTAATGCTATTACAGATTTGCAATAATTGGGGGGCCTCTTTGTAGCTTCCGGGCCCCTGAGCTTCAAGTTACGCACTGCCGGTAATTTTTTATTCCTGGAGAATTGGTACGTGAAAATAGAAATGGTGCTAGGACGAGGTCTTGAGCAGAAACCCCTGCCATGAAAAAATAAATAAAAGCTGATGGGCTTGTCATGTAATGGCAAAATCTTGATTTTCTTACATAATTTATGGGTTTGTAACAATGAAAATCTACAAGGCAGAGCTGAGATCAGTGCTGCTACATTGTCAGAACAGATTAATTGTACCATTATACGTCTAAGATCTGCCTTAAAGCCTATGTTGACAAGCTGCATTTTTGCAGATTTTTTCTGCAGCCAAAACCTGCTCTTTTGGCAGTAAGGCTACATTCACACACAGCGTTTTTGCTGCATTTTCAGCAGCAAAACTGGATCCGTATTTTAAACAGGTGTAAAAGCACACTTTGCGTTTGTGATCCGTTTTTGCTGCTTTTTTGAGGCATTGTGCACTGAAAAAAGGCAGTGATAAAGATAGTTGTGAAAAATAAAAAGAAGGAACTTTGATGTAATTTCCTTTCTTCTCAGGTGAAACTTTTAATTTATTTAAAAAACTTTAAAAAAAAATTGGCGTGGGCTTTGCGTATTTTCTATTGCCAGCTAACGGTAACACAAGCAGCTACTGGCTGCTAACCCCTGCTGCCTGGTGTAACCTTCACTGGCAATGAAAAATACAGGGGAACCCTGTTTTGTTTTTAGTTATTTAAATAAACAATAAAAAAAAAAAAATGATGTGGGCTTCACTGTATTTTCTATTGCCAGCAAAGGTAAGCCAGGCGGCTGGGGGCTGGGATTCTCAGTGTGGCGAGGCCAAAGCGTTCTAGGTCCCTCACGCTGAGAATCACAGCCAGCAGAATTGGTGCCTCCATGAGAAATGCCAAAACTAGTGATCACCCCGCTCTTCCAGCTGCTGTATAGTGGTGGCAGACTGGGCAATAATAGGGTTAATGACAGCTTTTTATGGCAGCTGACACCAAGCCCCTATTGCTTATATCAACGGTCAGTATGACAGATGGCCATTAGCATAGTGAATGAAAAAGTTAAAAAACAAACACACAGACACCAGAAAAATCCTTTATTTAAATAAATAAAAAAATTAGACACCTCGTTCACCACTTTATTAAATACCCATCAATTCCCTCCGACGTAGTCAGCAGTGTCCATCAATGAGTCCAAACCGGTCAAAAGATCAGCTGACAGAATCCAGCGGCAGAGAACCAATCAGCTAATCTGTTTGCCGGTCAGCAGATAGAATCAGGTGATCGGTTCACCGCGGAGAACCGATCAGCTGATTCTGTCAGCTGACTGACAAACCGATCAGCTAATGTGCCCGCCGGTCAGCTGATCTGTTCTCCACCAGTGAACATATCACCTGATTCTACCTGCTGATCGGCAAACAGATCAGCTGATCTTGGGTCCAGACTTTACCGCTCGAATCCGGAGACACTTGAGGTAGGGGAGTATATATATTTTTTTTTATTTTACACCCCAAACACACACACATATGCACACATTTATCTCACATGGGAACAGAAAACACCAAAATGGTGGAATTTTCAGTTCCTGTTTTTGCTGTTCCCGTGTGATATCACATCCTGCTGCTCCTCCGTTTTTGGCTGAAAAACGCCGCACTAGCGCATTATGTGAATAGCAATCCATTATAGCAGCGTTTTTTTTTTCGTTTATAATGGCGCCTATGGAGGTAACGCAGCTGAAAAACTGCCACATAATGACATGCTCGTCCTTTGCGGTTCCGTTTTCTACTTCAATAGCGGATCCACAAAAAATGTTGAGTCTCAATGGCAAATGTGGAAAATCCATCCACTTTGCTGTTCAACACAGACGTTGATGAGTTTATAATGCAAATCGGATCCGTAAAAAACGCAGCAAAAATGTTCTGTGTGAATCTGGCCTACAAAAAGCTGCTTCCAAAAACAGGTTGTGCTGTGTTTCTGCTGCTTTTTTTTGCAACATCTTTTGCTCCTCATTCTCATAACTTTTACTGGTGTTATAAAAAGCAGCTTTTAATTTGCATAAAACTCACGGAAAAAAAAAATGCTTTAAAATCGCAAAATGTGAACATAGCCCAATCTTATGATTTCCCTTCAATAACAGCAAACAAAGATTTAGAAAATGGTGAGGAATTAAGCAAAAATCACACTACAAGGTTTCAATATACAGGACTCCTCGGCTGTGATTTACAATATTTTTCGCCATCGCTTATACACCCTCGTGTCACTGCTCGCCGCCTCCGGTCGGATACCATTGATGGACTCGCTTCCTGTTGACAGCACGGAATAAACTGAAGATGTCGTCTTTTATGTTTTTTTTTTATTTTTTTTTATTAAAAACAACTTTACAGAAAATTCTGGGAAAACATCCGCATGTCACAAACACATCAATCTCTCCTTCCTGTTGTTTCCCGGTGGGGGGCGGATAAGATGTGGCCACTCAGACCCCTGACCCACGGCAGGGGTGAAGTGTTTGTATGGGAAACTGCTTCCCCTCACCGGCATCATCTCAGGCTATTTATATAGGATGTATCTTTAGCAGTTTGTGGGAAGCACATGAAGGTGATAGGGAAAGACACAGTGAAGGTGATAAGGAGAGATTCTAAAGGGCCTGTCACACGTGTCAATCGCGCGATATGCCAAGTCACAATTATTAACGCTGACGATGAATATCGAGTAGATGTCACACGCGTCAATATGACAGCATGCTATGGCCATCTGCGAGCGTTATTATCATTACATGTCAAATAGAAATAAAACGCTGATTGTGTCCACGCTAGCGTGCACAAGGTTACTAGCGATGACGAAGTTACACGCGTGAACTCGATGCGATCAGCGACATTCGCTGTTGATGCTTGTCACACCTTAAAGCGCTCCTGCTCCTATTACGTCCGCAGCGACTGAAAATCTTGACTAACGACATACACGTTCGCTGTAGCTCCCTTAACTTAAGAGACTTCTGCAAAATGCGGTTTTGCCTTATTATCCATGCCCTAGATTACCCTTTGTTTTTAAACGCATATGATCGAAGATGCGCCTTTTTATTGAGTGCCAATTTGTATGGTCTATGGGTGTGGTTCATAGACTAAGTATGCAGACACGCCCTGAGGATCCTGAGACCCACGACCAACTGGTAAACACCATACAAATTAGCACTAAACAAACCCATATCTCTGGGCCCATATGATGAATCTAAAAAAAGAACACAACATTTTTATGCTCTTTTCTTTGGAACTGGAAAAGAAAGATATCCAGATGATAAAGCATCTGAAAAACAGCATTTCACTATGGGAGGTAAAATATAAAGAAGTTAAAGCCAGGAATGCACAAGTTCTTATGCTGTGAAGGTGAAATGAAAGACAAAGCTGAAAATTTCAAAAAGGCGTGGCTCACAGGTTTATTATGCAATTAAACCAAAAGACACGCCCCGGAGGATCCTGTGATACACACTTACTTGTGTAATTTGCACTAGATAAAAAGGCTCATATCTCTGGACCCGTATAATGAATCAAAAACAGAATGCAATACTCAGCTGACAAGCTGAGCAAAAACTGGATACTTTTAGCCTGGTGACAGGTCCATCTTTAAGGGAAATTTCATAACAGACTTTATAGTGTGTATTAAATATGTAAAACCCATTTTAAAATATCTGATGCCTAAACTGAGAATTAACTATGTGGGGGTAAAGGCCAAAGCCCGAGGCTGCACTACTGAGAGATTCTGATGACAATGTGACAGGTGAGGCCATCAGACGCTCTCAATTGTCCGGGTCATTTTCCAGTATGATACTAATAGTACCCTTGAATAGTGCTCGGGCAGCCCATTCAAAACATGTAAAAATCATTACTGTACTCTCAGTAGTTTTCTTGCTATAAGCATCTTCACACCCAGCACGTAGCTGGCTGCACTAGTCCAGTCCATTACTTTCATTACCGAATAGTCCAGTATATGTAAATGTTATATAAATAGTCATGCCTAACCATGCTGATATTTAATCCCACCCCTTCATCCCTGTGATTTGTGTCACACTACTGTCTTTCATTTTCCATTTGGTTGTATGCTTGCAGAGGAGGGCAGTGCAGTAATGTCACTACATGAATATTCATTCCTTGGGAGTATGCAGCAAAGAGGTGATCACTCACTGTGATTGACAGATGGAATCAATCTCTTTTTATTGCAGTTTACAGAGAATATAGGGTGAGTATAAATATAAGAAATACATGAATAGAAAGAGCTTCACCAGAGGTATTAGAAAATACTATCAGTTGCATATGGGTTTTTGAACTGATAAATTCCCTTTAAGCTTTACTTTAGTAATTGTCACAAATTCTACTCATAGGAAGGAGGTGTAAATGCTGAAAACAA
The DNA here is from genome assembly GCA_033576535.1 of Allobates femoralis. NCBI lineage: Eukaryota > Metazoa > Chordata > Amphibia > Anura > Aromobatidae > Allobates > Allobates femoralis. The sequence continues at coordinate 60,576,701 of JARQOC010000010.1, read as the reverse complement.
AACAGCGCTACAGGTATTATTGGGAATTAGATTATTGGGATATGATAGTAAAGGAGGGTAGAGTAAGGGGAGTTTCACACTAAGCGAGATCGCTGATGCGTCAGTTTTTGTGACGCAACAGCGACCTCGCTATGTGTGACAAGTAGCAGCGACCAGGCCCCCGCTGTGAGATCGCCAATTGTGTTGAAATGTCCTGGACCATTTTTTGATCATCGGGCTCCCGCTGGGCAGCATGCATCGGTTGTCGGGATCGCTGATGCGTCACGAAGTGTGACGGAGCCTTAAAAGCATGTAGATTAGATTAGTCAATTGCTGAATGGGAGAGAATAAAATGGTTAAATACTGTGCTGCTGTAAAAGATGATTATCTAATATATTGTAGAAAGACTAAATTACTTACCGGTAATTGTGTTTTATGGAGTCCACGACAGCGCCCACTCACTCAAGTAGGTGGTGTCGTGGTGAGAAGAAACATTGGTTTATTCGATCAATACATTTCAGTCTCCAACTTTCCCCAGTTTCTACAATACAGTGGCTTGCGAAAGTATTTGGCCCCCTTGAACGTTTCAACGTTTTGCCACATTTCAGGCTTCAAACATAAAGATATAAAATTCTAATATTTTTGTGAAGAATCAACAAGTGGGACACAGTCGTGAAGTGGAATGAAATTTATTGCATATTTTAAACTTTTTTAACAAATAAAAAACTGAAAAATGGAGCGTGCAATATTATTTGGCCCCTTTACTTTCAGTGCAGCAAACTCACCCCAGACATGCAGTGAGGTTTTCTGAATGATCCAATGTTGTCCTAAATGACTGGTAATGATAAATAGAATCCACCTGTGTGTAATCAAGTCTCTGTATAAATGCACCTGCTCTGTGATAGTCTCAGGGTTCTGTTTCAAGTGCAGAGAGCATCATGAAGACCAAGGAACACACCAGGCAGGTCCGAGATACTGTTGTGGTGAAGTTTAAAGCCGGATTTGGATGCAAAAAGATTTCCCAAGTTTTAAACATCTCAAGGAGCACTGTGTAAGCGATCATAATTGAAATGGAAGGAGTATTAGAGCACTGCAAATCTAAAAAGACCCGGCCGTCCCTCTAAAGTTTCATCTCAAACAAGGAAAAGACCGATTAGATGCAGCCAAAAGGCCCCTGATCGCTCTGGATGAACTGCAGAGATCTACAGCTGAGGTGGGAGAGTCTCTGTCCATAGGACAACAATCAGTCGTACACCGCACAAATCTGGCCTTTATGGAAGAGTGGCAAGAAGAAAGCCATTTCTCAAAGATATCCATAAAAAGTCTCATTTGAAGTTTGCCAAACATGTGGAATAAGGTGCTCTGGTCAGATGAAACCAAAATCAAACTTTTTGGCCACAATGCAAAACGATTTGTTTGGCGTAAAAGCAACACAGCGAATGAATATGGCGTATATTAAACTTATCCCCAAACCCGGTGAGGTACCAACGGATCCGGCGAGTTTCAGACCAATTTCACTCATAAATCAAGACCTTAAACTTCTTTCAAAGATAATGGCCAATAGACTGGCGACGGTAATGCCTAGTTTGATACCCCCTCACCAAGCGGGATTTATCAAGGGAAGATCAACAACTACTAATATTAGAAGAGCGATGCTCTTGCTTGACGTCATGGGGAAAAGAACAGGTTCGGAGGGGGGGGACCCAGCCGTGATCACCCTAGATGCAGATAACGTGCGGTGGTCATGGCTGGGTAGGGTCTTGGACTCTGTTGGAATTGTGGGACCTTTTAGACAGTTTCTGCAGGCCCTGTATCATAGACCAAAGGCCTGCATTAGCACACCCGGGTACTTATCAGATTCATTCCTCTTGCAGAAGGGAACGAGGCAGGGATGCCCGTTATCCCCACTCCTCTTTGATTTAGCAATAGAACCTCTAGCCTTATACCTTGAGAATAATAATACCTATGAAGGATTCAAAGTGGGGGCGAGAGAGGTCAAGTTATCCCTTTTCGCTGACGATATTATCCTTTATGTCCGAAATCCCGAAAGGGATCTCCCACGCATCCTTGAAGATATTGAAAGATTAGGAAAACACTCAGGCTTTTGCCTAAACAAGGGCAAATGTGAGATTCTATTCATCAATCCGAAAAATAAATACTCACGTTGCACCCACTTATGTGATCTTCCAGTGGCCAAAGATAGCATAAAATACTTGGGAATTCAACTAGCTAGATATCCAGGCCAGACCTATAGACTTAATTTTGCCCCGATCCTTTCAAAAATCGAAAAGGAATTGGCGGGATGGGTGGGACTGCCACTCTCTCTGACTGGGAGATGCCATCTGCTTAAGATGATTAGTTTTGCGAGATTATTATATCCGCTCCAAAATATCCCCATGCTGTTAAAACACACAGATATAGCGAAGTTAAACAAAGCCTTCTCGAAATTTCTATGGAGGGGGAAGAAACCCAGGCTGGCCTTTGGTGTCTTGATGCAGTCAAAACAGGAGGGAGGTCTCCAACTCCCGGATGTTCGAGGTTATAATTTAGCGTGCATTTTACGCAATGTTCTTGACTGGATTAAGAGCACTAATAGGTTCTCCGATATAGCTCTGGAGGGAGAATTTGCTAGACCCTGGGACCTATCTGCTCTCCTACACTCACCGCTACCATGCTTACCTAAATCCCTTAAAGATACTGTTATCTATAGAGACACGATTATGGTGTGGAAGGGAATAAGGAGAAAACTAAAATTGTCTTGGAGAGTCTCAAAATCACTCAACCCTTGGAGATGTCCGGCCTTTCCACTAGGTCGTGAAAATTCTCTATTTGAAGCCTGGAGGGAGAGAGGTATCGGGACACTGGGAGACCTTATAAACGTGGAAGAAAAGAGGTGGATGACAGAGGGAGAGGTGCTGTCCACATACGCTCTCTCTTCCTTTCATGCCATACAATACCGCCAGTTACATTTTCATCTTCTCTCTCGATTGCTAGACATCACTGGGGAGATGGAGAACAACCTTTGGTCTGACTTGCTAGCTATAAGCGAAGGTGACGTATCTATTACCTCTCTCTACGCTAAGCTGCAACAAATTCTAAGACCATCGAGAGGGAAGACTCTTTTCACTAAATGGAGGAAACACTTGACTGACCCTGACCTCACTCAAAAGATCTTAGAGGGCTGGGGGACAGTCAGACGCCACATCCACGATGAAAGATGGAGAGATTCCCAATTTAGGATCATCCATGGGACCATACAAGGTTTTAACATACCACCTACTCAGGCCAATATGGGAAGATGGGTGAACTGCCCTAAATGCAAAGCTCCTATGACGGATCTGGAGCATGGTCTCTGGTCATGTCCCGCGTCTCAGAGTTATTGGAAGGTAGTCGACACCTGGGCGAAAGGGATATGTGGGGGTTTGGAGAGGCTTAACACCGATGCTTTGGCTCTTCCACTATTGTGGAGATTTGGTGAGGGATTATCAGCCACAGGTACTATTTTACTATATTGCAAATATAGCAAAACGACTTCTTCTTCAACACTGGCTTAACCCCAACCCTCCTGATCTAACTCAGATCAAGACTTCCATGAGAAATGTTCTTGCAATCGAATCACTAGAGACACTTAGTAACCCCAGCAAATTATCACAAAAATTTTTCCATAAATGGAGGGTTTATATTGAGAGAGAATTTACCGATACTGAAATCACGGCCTTTATGACACCCCATAGGTCCTCAGCGTGGTATGCTATGGAGGACCTGAGGGGTACTTTAGGCAAATTGAAATGTCCATTCTAATGGTGGCACTCAATCATTATAATTAAAGCAATGTTGAAATAATATGAGCAGATCTAGGATGTTATCTAGGGAAAGGGGGGTGGGATTTTGAGATGTCGTTACACTCTCAACAGTTCTGTTTAAAGTGAATTTTTCTGTACACAGATATCAATTGCTCTAATGTCAACTACCCATGATATTATTCTCCGTCTGTGGCTATGTTTGTATTTTTGTATTTTTAATATTCTTGAAATAATAAAAATGATGGTTCAAAAAAAAAAAAAGCAACACAGCTCATCACCCTCAGAACACCATCCCCACTGTCAAACATGGTGGTGGTAGCATCATGGTTTGGGCCTGCTTTTCTTCAGCAGGGACAGGGAAGATGGTTAAAATTGATGGGAAGATGGGCGGAGCCAAGTATAGGACCATTCTGGAAGAAAACCTGTTGGAGTCTGCAAAAGACCTGACACTGGGACGGAGATTTATCTTCCAACAAGACAATGATCCCAAACATAAAGCAAAATCTACAATGGAATGGTGCAAAAATAAACATATCCAGGTGTTAGAATGGCCAAGTCACAGTCCAGACCTGAATCCAATCGAGAATCTGTGTAAAGAGCTGAAAACTGCTGTTCACAAACGCTCTCCATCCAACCTCACTGAGCTCCAGCTGTTTTACAAGGAACAATGGGCAAGAATTTCAGTCTCTCGATGTGCAAAACTGATAGAGACATACCCCAAGTGACTTGCAGCTGTAATCGCAGCAAAAGGTGGCTCTACAAAGGTAGTAACTCAAGGGGGTGTTTTATTTGTTAAAAATGTTTAAAATATCCAATAAATGTTGTTCCACTTCACGATTGTGTCACACTTGTTGTTGATTCTTCACGAAAAAATGAGAATTTATATCTTTATGTTTGAAGCCTGAAATGTGGCAAAAGGTTGAAAAGTTCAAGGGGGCCAAATACTTTCACAAGGTACTGTATATATATCATCCTTTACACCAGCGCAGAATTTAAACCACTTTATTCCCTCACATGCACTATTAACTCATAGGAAGAGGAGATAGCTTTTATTTTTCATCTAATATATAAAGCTGAGAGTATGTATTTGTGTGAGTGTCATAGCCCCGCACCTGTCATTGTGTTGCCCCTCCACATAGCCCCCCTTCATATCTCCCTTCATGACTCCACCCCTTACACATAGCCCTGACCCCTTTTATGGCTCAGCCCCTCCATAGTCCCATCCCCTTCATGGCTCCGCCCCTCCACATAGTCCTATCTCCTTTATACCTATTGTGCTTTATAGCCCCGCCCTTTTCCATGGATTCATATGGCTCTGCCTCCTTTACACTGCACCTCTGGTTGGATGCATATGGCTCTGCCCCTCCGCATAGTCCCATCCCCTTCATGGCTCCACCCATTCACATAGTCCCATCCAGTTCATAGCTATGTTGCTTTATAGCCCCACCCTTTTCCATGGATGCATATGGCTCCGCCCCTTTACACTGCACCGCCGGTTAGTCCCACCCCATTATTGTGAAGTGACAATAGAATGTAGAATGTTAGATACAATTCTGTGTCATGTCACTATTCTTGTTTGTCCTACAGACACTAATGACCCATATGAAAACCAAAAGGCTCTTGAATGAGTTGCAAGTAAAATACTATATATTACTTGGGTAATCATTTAATTTGTGTTGCAAATCAGTAGTGTTGAATACATGTGTGAAATGGTTTTATGTGCAAAATAATTCATAAAAATAGAAGCACAGTTAGTTACTATGCCATGCAAGGACTACAGCTAGTATAATAATAAAAAATACACCAAACTTTTTAAGTTTGGTGAATTTCCAAAATAACAGTCTTGCAAAAATCCACCAGCTTCCTTTTAGAAACGAATGTCTATGTTACAAAGGCATTAAAATGAGAGCAGACAGGAGTATTAGAGGGAGATTTGCTCCATGTGTTGGGTGACTGTAGGACAATGTGCGCTGCGGGATGCTGACTTTTCACATGAAGCGACATTTATGAGAGCAGTTAGAAAAGCAATTAGTATGGGCATGTATTTACATTGGGGCTATTAACCTCTCACCATATAGGAGGCTGACACATTTATGGCAGGGTGTGGCAGGTCAGAAACTGGAAAACACCATAAGGAGACGGAACTGAAGGAGCGAAACGTTCTGTAACTTTAGTAAAGGATTCAGATTGATTATTTTTAAACAATGTTTCCAAATTGTCTCAGTTGGAAGTTCTGGCTGTTGTAAGGTTATGTTCACTCGATGCCTTTTTGCTGCTTTTTCTCTCTTGGCAGTAAAAAAAAAAGCTGCTTCCAAAAAAAAAAAAAAAAAAAAAAGGTTTTGCTTCGTATTTGCTCTTTTATTTTTTTTTCATAGTTTTTTGCTGTGTCATATGTCTACATATCTAAGGGATAACGTTTCTCTTTTTGGCGACATTGACACGCCGTATCTAGCAATCCTCTCTGAAGAGGCAATTTGCATATTTGTCTACAGTATACGTTTAAATAAAGTTAGTTTCATTCATCATAAAAGCAGCAAAAATACAGCAAAGAACACAGTTGCATTTTTTGCACACTCATTGTTTTCAATGGTGAAAAAACGTTAAAGGAATGGACGTGCGGCTGATTTAAATAAAGCAGCAGTTTTCTATTCCAGTAGGGGGGAAAAAGCAGCTGTGTGCAGGAAATTACCGAAATCTAAAAGCTTTTGCTGGTTCTGTAAAAAGGAGCTTTTAATATGCTTAATACAAAAAATATGCGAATGTGTGAATATAGCCTAAAAATGTGGCTCCATTGGATAGATATCAAATTGTGTGATTGCTGGAGGGCTAACCTCTGCATTCAAGGACAATGGGACTGAATGAAACGCATAAAGCCCCCCACATTACATGTAGACTGATCGGCAGTAGTTAAATGGACTTAATTTCCTTTAGCCTATTAAGGGTTAACTTCGGTGGCTCCCTAAGTGAGCTGCTGCTGTGAGTGTCAGGTGTCCACTCCCCATCTTTAAATAATCCCATTACCCATCAGTTGGTGTCGTTAAAGAGTTCATTTACTCTATGACCTGTGTTATGCTGGGTGCAGTTTCTGCTGGAGCCCCTCCTTCCAGTGGCTGTGACTATCCTGGTCCCTAGGTGGAGATGAGGGGTTATAATTAGAGCGGTCAGGAACAGGGAAAGGGTGGCGACCCAGACATCCTCACCTTTAGAGTTACTGCTGAGAACAGGTTCAGCTAGAGACACCGAGTCTAAGGGTGAAACACACTATCATACTTGCATGCGAGTCTCTCGGACGAGACTTGGATCAGTGACCTTGAACGGTCTCTCCCTCTCTGGATGGGAGTATCAGCTGCTTGCGTTTTTGTGGAGCATCACACATCTGTCCAGAGAGGGGGGTGCCAATCAGGGTCACTGATTCGAGTCTCCTCCGAGAGACTCGCATGTAAGTAGGATATTGTATTTCCACCCTAAAGGTCAGACTACTTCCCCTGATCGCCTTTAGCCCTGCTACAACTCTGCTCCTCCGCTATTGCCATCCCTGACACTGACCCGGCTGATATCAGTGGGATCAGCTGATCGTCTATTGTAATTTACAGTCCCCAAACAAATGATGTTAGGGGACAGAAGTATCCAGCCTATTGAATTTTATCCGACCCTTTAGTTCTCCAGGAAATAGGACAAATGGAGTGGTAGCATTTGACCACCCCAGCATACAGGAATTAAGCCCTTTGGAGGCCAATCCCTTTAAAAATAAACCTTAACATACCATTACATTAATGCACAGCGAGGTGATCAAAGGGGCGCTAGATGGTATTTTGTTTTCTTGAAAATTCCTTTAATTAGGAGCTTCAGTCAATCAATGTTATAGCAGATGGAATCTCCTTCTCATGCGAATAACCAGAATTACTGTAAATAAATTTACTATAAATATGTAAACACCGCAACTTTCAGAAGCACGCTCAGGGCAGGAGGCCGCAAAAAAAGGTAGAATTACCAAGAAAAAAATAAACAATCACAGTTAACATCTTGACCTGTGCCACAGAACCTCCTGACACTCACCCTGGCTAACTATTACACTACAGGAGCAGAGAGGACTGGGTGAGGTGTGAACAATACAGCACCATCGTAAAGGGATATGATCACATCGTTTTGCAAGTATCGTTATACTAAATAATTATTGCTGGCCACTAGATGTCAGCACATCCCGCATGCAGAGAAAGGCAACTCGCTTTCCAGCCTGCTGTGAAGCTAAACATCCTCCATAAGAAGTCAAGAATTTATCGCTTCCTTCTTAGGAGACTGAACTACTTCGGTAAAGAGGCTCCACAATATGCACATTATTAAATCAATATTGTAGCAACACATTGTTTTTTTAATGCTGGTCGTGGGTTGATGTTCTTAATTTGGACAAACTTATTGGTCTTATGTTTTTTAACTCATGTTTGTTAAGTCATTGTTCCTTGCCAGTTTACTCGGAGCCCCAATGAGTTGGTTTGTGGACTGCTAACAAAATGTAATTTACCTCAGCCCCCTTCTGTCTACATCATTAAGATGAAAATTATGCAGTCAGCTTGAAATGCCAGCCAATAAGAAAACTACCTTATTCCACCAATCCTGTACAACCACAATACCCTGAGATGAGTGCTCAGGATATATAAAAAGGTCTTGTCCCAGTCACCAGGAGTTCATATGCTATGTGGCCTCAATCTATGAGCTTCGTTTCCAGCTAGAGGAACACCAAAACTGGATAATATTCTGCAGGAGTTCAGCCTAGGATTCTAGTATTCAGCTGGAAGATATCCAGGTTGGGACAATTTGGTCGCTTGGCTACAAATTTTGCTATGCTTGGTTAGCTTACTAAGTTTGCCACTATTCCCTTCTCAGTGGGTGCCGGCCAAAAGCGGGGTGCTGCTGGACTGGCATTGTTGGCTGTGGAAGCCCCGAAGGCACGAATATTCTAATCCCTGGTGAGCCAGTGGAAGAGTGAGACTCTGTTGCCTGTTACATTGTGTGTTTTGCTTGGTATGTGTTACAGTTGTGGCCAAAAGTATTGACACCCCTGCTATTCTGTCAGATAATACTCAGTTTCTTCCTGAAAATGATTGCAATCACAAATTCTTTGGTTTTATTATCTTCATTTAATTTGTCTTCAATGAAAAAACACAAAAGAGAATGAAGCAAAAAGCAAAACATTGATCATTTCACACAAAACTCCAAAAATGGGCCAGACAAAAGTATTGGCACCCTCAGCCTAATACTTGGTTGCACAACCTTTAGCCAAAATAACTGCGATCAAATGCTCCCGGTAACCATCAATGAGTTTCTTACAATGCTCTGCTGGAATTTTAGACCATTCTTCTTTGGCAAACTGCTCCAGGTCACTGATATTTGAAGGGTGCCTTCTCCAAACTGCCATTTTTAGATCTCTCCACAGGTGTTCTATTGGATTCAGGTATGGACTCATTGCTGGCCACCTTAGAAGTCTCCAGTGCTTTCTCTCAAACCATTTTCTAGTGCTTTTTGAAGTGTGTTTTGGGTCATTGTACTGCTGGAAGACCCATGACCTCTGAGGGAGACCCAGCTTTCTCACACTGGGCCCTACATTATGCTGCAAAATTTGTTGGTAGTCTTCAGACTTCATAATGCCATGCACACGGTCAAAAAATAAGAGGGTGGGGGACAAGAGGCGCAATAGTGCCCTATCACTAGTGACACTAGAAAGAGTGATGCTAAGGAGCCACTCACCTGATTCAGTTGTGGGCCCCACAACTGGTTTGAAGGCGTTTTGAGAAGAATCTCTCAGCTGCTGCAGGACCTCCACCAACTACTGACCAGTAGTGAAATTCAAGGAGATGATGGGAGTACAGGTGTAACACGGTCCGCGCTGCTCCAATGTAAAAACTCACCAAAAGAGTCACAAAGTCATCAGTAGGTTTTATCTTTTTAATCCTCCTTCCTCCTACGCGTTTCGGCGCCCTACCTGGCACCTTCCTCAGGGTGCCAGGTGGGCGCCGAAACGCGTAGGAGGAAGGAGGATTAAAAAGATAAAACCTACTGATGACTTTGTGACTCTTTTGGTGAGTTTTTACATTGGAGCAGCGCGGACCGTGTTACACCTGTACTCCCATCATCTCCATGCACACGGTCAAGCAGTCAAATGCCAGAGGAAGCAAAGCAACCCCAAAACATCAGGGAACCTCCGCCATGTCTGACTGTAGGGACCGTGTTCTTTTCTTTGAATGCCTCTTTTTTTCTCTTGTAAACTCTATGTTGATGCCTTTGCCCAAAAAGCTCTACTTGTGTCTCATCTGACCAGAGAACATTCTTCCAAACGTTTTAAGCTTTCTCAGGTAAGTTTTGGCAAACTCCAGCATGGCTTTTTTATGTCTTAGGGTAAGAAGTGGGGTCTTCCTGGGTATCCTACTATACAGTCCCTTTTCATTCAGACGCCGACAGATAGTACGGATTGACACTGCTGTACCCTCGGACTGCAGGGCAGCTTGAACTTGTTTGGATGTTAGTCGAGGTTCTTTATCCTCCATCTGCACAGTCTTGCGTTGAAATCTCTCGTCAATTTTTCTTTTCTGTCCACATCTAGGGAGGTTAGCCACAGTGCCATGGGCTTTAAACTTCTTGATGACACTGCGCAAGGTAGACACAGGAACATTCAGGTCTTTGGAGATGAACTTGTAGCCTTGAGATTGCTCATGCTTCCTCACAATTTGGTTTCTCAAGTCCTCAGACAGTTCTTTGGTCTTCTTACTTTTCTCCATGCTCAATGTGTAAAACACAAGGACACAGGACAGAGGTTGAGTCAACTTGAATCCATGTCAACTGGCTGCAAGTGTGATTTAGTTATTGTCAACACCTGTTAGGTGCCACAGGTAAGTTACAGGTGCTGTTAATTACACAAATTAGAGAAGCATCACATGATTTTTCTAACAGTGCCAATACTTTTTCCACCCCCTTTTTTATATTTGGTGTGGAATTATATCAAATTTGGCTTTAGGACAATTCTTTTTGTGTTTTTTCATTGAAAACAAATTAAATGAAGATAATAATACCAAAGAATTTGTGATTGCAATCATTTTCAGGAAAAAACTGAGCATTATCTGACAGAATTGCAGGGGTGTCAATACTTTTGGGCCCCAACTGTATATGCCTTTGATTGTTGGGGATTCAATTACCATTGTGTGGTTCCCTCACACTGTGTTGCCAGAGTAGTGTTCTACCCATGGTTATGGAGCTCGGGCGTTCAGTTGGGATGAGCCCTGGTCCATGCGGTCTTTCTAAAAGGTGGTCGGGCCAGCGAATGAGAGCACCCACTGACCTCCGTGTCTCCACAAATATCATGTGAAATGAGAAAATGTTCCTAATATTAGTGAAAATTGAACCAGCTAGTTGCAGTCGGAAACCCTATGTGTATAGTCTGCAGAACTAGTTACATTTACTACCAGTGAGCAATGCGGACAACAAACTACAGCTCTAATGGTCCAAGTCTACACAGGATGGAAATTCTGCAGATTTTAACTATAGATTTGGGAAAATCTACAACACAACAGCAGGCGGGTGAATGAGATATTTCATCTGTCATGCACATGCTGCGGATGCTTTCTGCAAGAAAAATTACATGAAAGAACAGATTTTATAAAAATATGTAGCGGTAAAATTATCTCAAATTCTGCAGAGTCACAGTGATGGACTTGCCCCAATTACTGTCTATGCACAGCAGTGAAATACCGGTTACTGCAGATTCACAGTGATGGACAGGTCCCGATTATTGTGTATTCACACCGTTGGACATACTTTGATTACTGCACATTCACAGCAATGGCCTGGCACTGATTATTGTGTATTCACACTGCAGTGGACATACCCTGATTATTGTGCATGCACAGCAGTGGGCATACCCTGATTATTGTCTATGCACAGCGATGAATGTACCCAATTAATTTCTATGCACAGCATTGGACTTACCCTGATTACTGTCTATGCATAGCGGTGGATGTATCCTTACTATTGCCTATGCACAGCAGTGAACATAACCTGATGATTATTGGCTATACACAGCGGTGGATGTGCCCTGATTATTGTCTATGCACAGCGATGGACATATCCTGATAACTGCAGATTACAGAGGTGGACTTGCCCCAGGTTATGGTCTATGCACAGCGGTGGATTTACCTTGATTACTGTCTATGCACAGCAGTGGATGCACCCTGATTATTGTGGCTGCACAGCGGTGGATTCCTGACTTCTAGGAATGCTTTTTACCACTATTAGAGCTGTAATGGAAGCTATAACTCTTTCCATTCAGCTTTCATCAATACAGATGGAGCGCAGCCGTCGCTTGGCTGGACTGTAGTTAGCAGCTATAATTCGACATTCCCCATAAGGCCTAGTAGCTGATTACCTGTCCCATCATCTGCCCTGACACTTCACTCCCTCTGTAAGAACCTGCCGACTGGACATCGTACATTCTCATTAAAGGATAATTTGCCTGAAAAGGAATTTCTGGCATAAGTTTGACAGCAAGCCCTGAACTATCTGCAGGTCTGACATATGGAAACACCTCCCGGGAGAGAGGAAAAATGCTGGAAACACTGCAATAATGTGCGAGATCAGAAATAAGAACGCTATACAGCTACAGGGCCAGGATGATGGGAGTGAGAGTGAGATTAGAGTGTAAACTCGGGGATGATGGAGTGATAGACTGAGCGAACGAGATTAGATTGTGAGTTTATGGAGACAGGGATGATGGGACTGATAGACTGGGTAAAATGAGATTAGATTGTGAGCTCATGGGATCAGGGATGATGGGAGTTATAGACCGGTGAAATGAGATTAGATTGCGATTTTATGGGGACCGGGATGATTGGAGTGATATACTGAGTGAAATTAGATTAGATTGTGAGCTCATGGGGACAGGGATGATGGGAGTGATATACTGAGAGAAATTAGATTAGATTGTGAGCTCATGGGGACAGGGATGATGGGAGTGATATACTGAGAGAAATTAGATTAGATTGTGAGCTCATGGGGACAGGGATGATGGGAGTGATATACTGAGTGAAATTAGATTTGATTGTGAGCTCAGGGGGACAGGGAAGATGAGAGTATACCGTGGGTGAGGATCTAAAATTGTAAACTTCGGGGGTACACACGATGGGAGTAATTCAGTATGTACAGCGCAGCAGAACATATTGGCACCATATCTAATTGTGTAAACTGTGGGGAGCAGAGTGCGTTAAGGCAGCATAGACACCGCTGCGCTTCTTGGTCCAAGCACAAGGTTTCACTTAAATATGAAGAGGGAAATAAACAACTTTCTACATCATTGTAAAGAAGTGGTAATGGACACTGGCACGGGCCGCCGGGCGCAGACCGTCACACATCTAAAGCATGAGTTTACCCGCTGCCTCTCGCATGGAGCCACTTCAGAAAAGATGCCATCAATGACATCATGAGATGTGCTGTGTAAGGCGGCCAGGCCCCCGAGGGCTCGCAGTGCATGGACTTCATTATTAACCAATAATCTCCACCACGCGGCCATATGAGTGAGATTAAAAAGTCATCAGGACACAGGGAAAACAACGCATTTGGAGCATCTCGCTGCATTCCTGCGAATGCACGGCACATCTCAGCCGTCCCATGTGTTCTGTAATCTGTCTGGTAAAGATGATAGGAGTGATACGACATAACCTGATAAATACCTGATCATCACTGGGCATGGCGGGATCCCTATATACACTTCACACAACACAGTCACGTCATGGTCTATACTCCAGTCACATCCAGAGCTGTACTCACAATTCTACTGCTTCTCCATCAGCTCTCAGGGTGCAGAGGAAACATCTTGAGCCATAGAGGCTCACTCTCGTCTTCTCCTGCACCCCGGGGGCAGATCACCACATCTCGGAGTGATGATCCTCACATCTTGCTGTGCAGGATCTCACATTTAGGGGGTTCAGAGCTCACACCACAGGATGAGGACCCTCACAGGAGTGCAGATTTCAGGGACATAAATCTCACATTTTGTTGTGTAGGAGCTTGGGTTGCACGATCTCAAATCTTCAGGAAGGGCAGACACGTGCTTTTGGGGTGTGGGGACCAACAAAGGTTAATATAAGGAAGGCATTACAGTGGCATGAAAAGTACAATGAATGATCCTGCATGGCAGTGAGCAGAACTTTGAATTCAGCTCTGGAGCATTAAAACCTATTTTTATGCTCACACTCAGAATAGTGCTTGTTGGGGTGCGGGACAGACAAAGCTGATGTAAGAAAAGGCTTCAATGCGTTACACTGGTACGAAAAGCACAATACAGAAGGATCCTCCATGGCACTGAACAGAACTTTGAATTCAGCTCTGGAGGACCAAAACTTATTTCGATGCTCACTTTCATTTTCTCCTGCACCTCGGAGTGCGATTCACCACATCTTGGCGTGATGGTCCTCACGTTTTGCTGCACTAGATTACACATTTAGAGGTTTAGGCTATGTGCACACAGGAAGGTTTAGTGAAGGTTTAGGAGCGGAACCGCCGGTCGGTTTCCATCAGGTTTATGCAAATTTATGTTAATCCAAAAGCGGCTTTTGGATCAACATAGAAACCTATGGAAACCGACACCGGTGTGCACACACCGGCGGTTTCCACATGCTCATCCGTTGCTAACCCGCTGGGTCCCCAGCGGGTTAGCAAAGAATGTGCATGTCCTATAAACCGGCCGGTTCTGCAGCGGCTGCAAGCAGAATCATGTGCTGCTTCCAGCCGCTGCAGAACCGACGCCACTAACCGCTGTGCACCGCCGCACACCCGACCGTCTTCCGCAGCTCGGACCCGACAGGAAGCCGGTGGACGGCTCCGGAGCTTCCTGTCGGGTCCGCCCAGCCGCCGCCGCCCCTAACCCGCCCCCGTGTGCACATACCCTTACACTGGTATGAAAATCACAATACGGAAGGATCCTACATGTCAGTGAGCAGAATTCTAAATGCAGCTCTGGAGGACAAACTTATTTCAATGTTCACTCTTGTTTTCTTCTGCACCCCAGAGTGCGGCTCACCACATCTCGGCGTGATGAACCTCACATTTTTCTGTGCTGTATGTCACATTTAGGGGGTCTGAACTCACACCATGGGATAAAGACCCTCGCAGTAGTGCAGATTTATGGGCGACAAATCTTCATTTTGTTGTGTAGGAGCTTAGAGTGCAGGATCTCACATCTTGGAGAAGTGCAGACATTTGCTTTTTGGGGTGCAGGACTAACAAAGGTGGTTATAGGAAAGGCTTCAATGCATACACTGGTACGAAAAGCGCACTGCAGAAGGATCCAGCATGGCAGTGAGGAAAACTGATTGCAGCTCTGGAGAACAAATATATTTTGATGCTCCGTTCCACTTATTTCACGCTGGTTTGCTTATTGTTCTCCTACGTTCTGTATTGTGGTAAAGTAATGAAAGTCTATGTCAGGTGACCATGGCCAATGAATAGGGATCAGCCGGCGGAGCGGGTGACCGCAGCCTTCACTTCCTCACTGTATGCAGCCATTGTGCCTGTGCACTGACCCGTCCCTCATTAAGGTGCAGTATGTACTGTATGTTGGGTACGAGGCACGTCCGCACTGTACTTTTCCATGCGGCATGGAGCCGAGCTGCTTTCTAGGCGCAGAGCTGTGATTATGTAACACTCCGTGACCGGGATTCCTGCTTGTTTACTAGGAGTGGACGCGCTCGCTGCACACAATCTGGGCGACATTTACTCCGCATATCCTGTAAATGAATTTAATCACAATATAACGAGACGTTTTATTACATTTTGTTTTATTTGCCCCCATTTTCAAGCTCTCCGCTTCTTGCCTGTAAACTGGAAGATCATGGTTTATGTTGCGGAGGCTGAACACCCTTATAGAACTAATGATTCTCACAGCTGAGGGATTGTCATAATGTATCAGTCTAGAGAATCCGATTATAAACTAAACATCATTTTTGTCACAGCGTATCAGTTCAGGTAAACATACCCAAACTTTATCAGTTTCAACAATATACAGTGGGGGACCATTGGGACCCGCACGGATCAGACAGTGAGTGAAGCGCTGGCCATGTGCTCTTCATTATAATGAGGCATTTCAGATCCCATTTCTTAGGATTAGTGGGAGTCCAAGGAATCAGAAAGTTAGTCTAAAGGAGGAAGGGGGAAACCCGAGGCGAGAGGGGGGAGACCCGAGGCGAGAGGGGGGAGACCCGAGGCCGAGAGGGGGGAGACCCGAGGCGAGAGGGGGGAGACCCGAGGCGAGAGGGGGGAGACCCGAGGCGAGAGGGGGGAGACCCGAGGCGAGAGGGGGGAGACCCGAGGCGGAGGGGGAGACCAGAGGCGGAAGGGGGGAGACCAGAGGCGAGAGGGGGAAGACCCGAGGCGAGAGGGGGGAGACCCGAGGCGAGAGGGGGGAGACCCGAGGCGAGAGGGGGGGAGACCCGAGGCGAGAGGGGGGAGACCCGAGGCGAGAGGGGGGAAACCCGAGGCGAGAGGGGGGAGACCCGAGGCGGAGAGGGGGGAGACCCGAGGCAGAAGGGGGAGACCCGAGGCGGAAGGGGGAGACCAGAGGCGGAAGGGGGAGACCAGAGGCGGAAGGGGAGACCAGAGGCGGAAGGGGGAGACCAGAGGCGGAAGGGGGAGACCAGAGGCGGAAGGGGGAGACCAGAGGCGGAAAGGGGAGACGAGAGGTGGAAAGCGAAGTCTGGCATCTGACAATGAAGTCCAGAGCAGCACAGCCTCCCCATTCAGTGTACATGCAGGCTCAGCAGAGCAGATGCTGCTTTGGATGTGACGAAGTATGAGGACATATCTCCAGCTCAGTGCAAAATACCTTTTTGCTAACTTCCTGAACATGTGATGTGGACTAACCCAGTGATATATAGATGTAGTGGTGCCAACATAACCAGACAGGACATGAATGTGCAGCTTATCACACAATCACAGTCACAGTCGCGGCACATGATTTAATGGATTAAGAGAGAAAGTTTTATGAGGTTAATGAGCCCACTCGTCCCCCTCGTGCCTTGCTCCCCAGCCATCATGGCCTTGTAACCTTTTATTCTTTTCTAAATTAAACTAACCCTGGTTGCAGCCACGGCACTGTCAGAACGATATCTACAACGCAGTGTGGAAAGATGCAAAATGATGTAGAAGACGAGGAAGGAGAAGGCGACACATCTGATTAAGTCATTACCGGTTCAGGAACACAATAAATGGTTTAATTTCTCACCGGAGGACTCTACTTTTTGTAAATTGTGTATCTCACTGAAGATGAAGATCACAATTATTACCGTGGAGTCTGGAGTCCTGACTGAGGCATATTGCCTGTGCTGACACATTGTCACAACTCACAATACCTATAGTCGCAGAAGATGGCCCAGACTTGATACTGTGTACAGCATTATGGGCGCTAAGCTTAGCGATGCGTCTGATGGTGCGGATTTGTGGATGCAGCTAGGTGATACTTTGTCCATAACCGCATTTTTGAAGAAGCCACATATCTTTGATACCGGTCTCTCCCGACTCCCCCATACACATGAATGCTCTCCTTGGGGCAATAGTTCATGCGTTTTCTATGGGGAGGGTGGAGTAAGCTCATCTGATAGAGGTTTATCTGCCCAGAGAACGAAAGGATCGAGCAAATGAAGTCAAACTCAATTCTGGTGCCCCTGACATTATCCGGAGAGTTTGGAGGCCTTGGGTAGTATTATGGGGGGGAAGGGATTTATGCCACGTAAACTCCATCTCAGCCCTGGGGATCTCACTCCAGAAGTTAATATTGTTGAAAACAACAGGGTGCGACTCCGTGTAAACGATGTGTAAATTTCCCTTGGCTTTGTAAAATTCTTCCCTGTAAAATAAAGCCGTTACGTAGCCAAAGTGACCAGGTCAGCAGCGAGGAATGAAAGTATCCGCACGGCGCTTGTAATTGTGTGATGGAGGAATAAGTGGAGGCAGATGGGCCCTGATTCCAGAGAGGGGGCCACCATCACAATGTGTATCAGACAAACAAATGAGCCTCTAAAGAAGACAAATACATGGATGGACAGTTTCACACATTTTTTGCCTCTTGCAGAGGTGATATGGCTTATTAGCCAGATCATATTGGTGACGTCTGAAGGGAGTGACTGCTTGAGATGAAAGGCAGTAGATCATAAGCTTAAAGCGGTTACCCATCTTTGCGGAGCTTGTTTCTATTACTTAACTGTATGTATTTTGGGTTAAAATCTATGTGTGCAATTAAGTTACATTAAAAATGTTGCACCCTTTGGCTATAAGAGGCTCATTGTTTGATGCACGTTCAACTTTGATGTAGTCTGCAGTCATCTATCAGCTGACGGGAGCTCAGGACAGGAGAAATAAAGATTACAAATGCTCCTGTCAGACTTCAGAAGGAGCTCACTGATGGACTCTCACTTAACTCATTCTGCAGCTACTAATACAGAGCAGCAAATGGTGTCAATCTTTAAATGGCACCAAATCACAAAAATATTCAGTCCCAAATATATAGTTTAGAAAAAGAAGAAAATAAAAGGAAGAATGTTGTCCCCAAAGGTGGATAAGGATGATGTGAATTATGCATTATGTTTGACAAAGTGATTATAAGCTCCTGGGCACAAGCATCATGGGAAATATAAAAAAAGGCACAACGATGAGAAGGATGATGAGAGTGATTAGACTCGGAGTTCCTAAGGAGAAGGATGAGGAGAGTGATGAGATTGGGAACTAATAAGGAGAAGGATGATGAGAGTGACTAGACTCGGAGTTCCTAAGGAGAAGGATGATGAGAGTGATTAGGTTCGGAGCTCCTAAGGAGAAGGATGAGAGTGATGAGATTGGGAGCTGCTAAGGAGGAAGACGATGAAAGTGATTAGATTCATAGCTCATAAGAAGAATGATGAGAGTGATTAGACTCAAAGCTCCTAAGGAGAAAGATGATGAGAGTGATAAGATTCAGAGTTCCTAAGGAGAAGGATGATGAGTGATTAGACTCAAAGCTCCTAAGGAGAAGGATGATGAGAGTGATTAGATTCAGAGCTTCTAAGGAGAAGGATGATGAGAGTGATTAGATTCTGAGCTCCTAATGATAAAAAAAGAGTATAAGGGTATGTGCACACTGGCCGGGTTAGGGTCAGATTAGGTGTGTAAACCGCCGGTCGGTTTACATAAATTTCATGTAAATTTATGTTAATCCAAACCGGCGTTTGGATTAACATTGAAACCTATGTAAACCGACACCCGGTGTTCATACAACGGCGGTTTACACATGCTCATCCGTTGCTAACCCGCTGGGTTCCCAGCGGGTTAGCAAAGAATGAGCATGTTCTATAATCCGGCCGGTTCTGCAGCGGCTGCAAGCAGAATCATGTACTGCTTCCAGCCGCTGCAGAACCGCCGGCGCTAACCCGCTGGCCACCCGCCCGGCACCCGCCGCACATACCCGCCAGGATGCCGGTGGACGGCTCCGGAGCTTCCTGGCGGATCCGCCCAGCCGCCGCCGACCAACCCGCCGGCCAGTCTGCACATACCCTAAAGATTGGTTAGCTTTGGAGCTAAGGTGTAAGAAAAGGAGAGTGATTACATTTGTAGCTTCTAAGGCTGCTTTCACAGAACGATTTTCGGTCATCCGATTGTATCCGTTTCAAAACGGACACAATCGGATCCGAAATCAGACCCCATGTTCCCCTATGGGAATCGGATGGGAACGGATGTGCCACTATTGGCATCCGATTTTGGCACCATCCGATCCCATCCGATGTAATCACGGGCACAAAATCGTAGCCTGCTACGATTTTGTGTCCATGACTCACATCGGACAGCCTCGGATCACTGCTGATAGGAGGCTGATCCTAGTGCCCACAGCATAGGAGCCTATGGACATCGGATCTGAGTTCACCTCGGATCCGATGTCGGCTCCGTATCCCCTGTCTTTCCCTGCTTCTTCTCCTCCATCTTCTGCCCTCTCTTATTCTATATGCTGTGCCCCCGCTATTCTTTGCTGTGCCCCCGCTTCTCTATCCTCATCTATCCCTATCCTGTCCCCTGTCCTCTCCCTGTATGTAAAAAAAACTCCTCCGGGAGTATACATTACCTGTCACCGGCTCCAACGCTGCAGCACGATCAGGACTGAAGGACCTGTGATGATGTAAGAGCCCGGTCACATGACTCGTCAGCTGACCGGGTCTCTTACATCTTCACAGGCTCTTCTGCCCTGATCGTGCTGCAGCGTTGGAGCAGGTGACAGGTGATGTATACTCCCGGAGGAGTTTTTTTATTTTTTTACATACAGGGGACAGGATAGGGATAGATGAGGAAGCGGGAGCACAGCAAAGAATAGCGGGGGCACAGCATATAGAATAGGAGAGGGCAGAAGATGGAGGAGGCAGGAGTAGGGAGAGACAGGGGACCGCAGGATCCACACGAATCCTGCAGATCAGATGGCTATTTGCCATCTGATTGCAGGGATCCGTATGGATCCGTGCCTGTCCGTGGGATCCCCCTTCAAAGTCGGATCCCACGGACAGGCACAAAAACGTTATGTGAAACCAGCCTAAGAAGAGAAAGGATGAGGAGTGATTAGATTCTTGGAACAGGATGATGGGAGTGATTAGAATCTCAGGGAAGGGATGATGGGAGTGATATATTGTGTGTGAGATGATAATATAGTATAATATTTATTCATTTATATAGCTCTACTACTTCCATAGAGCTTTACATACATTTGCAACACTGTCCCCATTGGGGCTCACAATCTAAATATCCTATCAGTACGTCTTTGGAGTGTGGAAGGAAACCAGAGAACACGGAGGAAACCCACGCAAACATGAGGAGAACATAAACTCCTTGCAGATGTTGTCCTTGGTGGGAATTGAACCTAGAACCCCAGCGCTGCAGTGCTAACCACTGAGCCACCGTGCCGCCCTAAGATGAATAGATGGTTGTGGTGAACATGCTGATTGTCACTCTGCTTTCCCAAAAATAAGCAGAACTGAGAAAAAGCTAGATAAAAGTTTTTCGACAATTTTTTGGACAAGCACCCCAAATATATATTTATAGAGGATTTTATATTTTGGGTTTATTGCTGCTCACTAATTTTAGCAGCCAAACCCACATCTAATATGCAGAAGGATTTAAGGATTTTCCACTTTTTCTGTACGATTTCCCGGAAACCTTCATTGAGTGCTGAGCGGCTCAGACTCCGGACAATCCTGCTATTCTAGTGATTTTCCTGATTTAGTACAGTAATGCCTGCGGCGGAGCGACGGTGTCCCAGGCACAGAAAGTATTATATTATTACATGATAAAGAGATTGTCTGTAAGTATCCTGAGACTGGAGAGCAAGAGACACAAATCAAGTATGTACAACCTCCCCACCTCTCCGGGCCATAAAGAAGAGCACCCTCAATGCAGAAAAGGAATTATGCAATTCAGCTGCGCTCCCCAGTAAACATGGCCCCCCACCTCCCAGCACTTACTGGAAGCCCCGTTGCCTGCACCGGACACAGGCCCGGCTCTGCCGTGTAATATAAGATTCGGCCCCCAGGAATGCCTATAAATCACAACCCAGACACACACAACTGCTCCATAATGAGATTTATATGGGAGACGTGCCGGGATTTATGGCCCGGATAATAACAGTAAAGGGAAGGCTCCAGGCTCTATGATGGGGATTCAGACAGCAGTAAAATCTAAATTTTAATCAACTTTATGATCAGGAGACAATGATGATGATGAAATAAGAGATTAATAATGCTGTTACAAGGCTTCTCTCTGGAGTTTCATTGGAATTGCCGGTAATACTGATCACCATATTGATTATTTATGGCACCCCTGGCATATCTCAGACTGTTCCTCAAGGCAGACAACGATGTCTTATTACTAAGATAACAGTCTCACTGCTTGACGGAGGGAAGCAGAGGCTGGATCCCCACTTATCACATGGTACCGATAGATCTCCTTTCATTAGCCAGAGGGGAGAGATGCTACAAATAGGACTTGATGCCACCATGTATTATACAAATGGTCTATAGATTTACTAGAGCAGACGTCATCAAAGGATATAACTCAATTATTTTCAGGGCACCTTAGCACTGGTCCATGCGGATGGTGTCCTCTAGGAGCTGCTCACTCATTATGGGACCATGCAGCATGGGGTAGGGGGGATTATAAAGCAGAGTGTGCCAAAATAGGTCTACGTTCACATGGTGCCTACGTCAGACAGATTTCACGCCGAAAGACAGCCTTAAAGTGCTCCATTAAATGAATTAGGTTCATGGTAATTTCAAAATGACAATGTCCGCATTTTACGTCTCTAGCCCTAAAGTGGTTAGAAGAAGTTATATGTTCATCCTTCAGCAACTTAAAGCTGCTGCCGGTGAATCAGTCTGGGAAAAAGAACGCCGGGGTCTAGAGGACACTGGTGCACTTGCCCCAATGGTGTCATACACACCTAAAAAACCCTGAATTTTAGGACTTGCATCTTTTGCTTTCTGGACCGTGCCCAAGAAGGATACATGACTTGGTTGAAATTGGTCATTGTGTAGAAGAGAGGGACCATGCCTTAAATGTAACTCCTTGAGTCAAAATTTGGGTGTAAATTTCAGGTGCAAAGTAAGTCGACTAATAGATGGTGTAAACTCAGATAAAACTGTTTAAGATTGTGCATAAACCTGTGAGATAATTGGGGCATTTTAAAGGGATCTTGTCTATGGGCAAAAAATCAGACACGGTTACATTATTGCAGCGGTGTTTTTTACTCTGAAACGCTGCAGTGTTTCGCACTTTGAGAAGCGGTCCAGGGGCGATGAGATTAAGACACTTCTCCCCACTAGACTGACAGCTTTCTCCCTATATACAGTGTGTACAGAAAGTATTCAGAACCCTTTAAATTTTTCACTGTTTCATTGCAGCCATTTGGTAAACTTAAAAAAAATTCATTTTTTTTTCTCATTAATGTACACTCTGCACCCCATCTGGACTGAAAAAAAATAGAAATGTCATAAGTATTCAGGCCCTTTGCTCAGACACTCATATTTAAGTCACATGCAGTCCTTTTACTTGTGATCCCTCTTGAGATGGTCTACTCCTTCATTGGAGTCCAGCTGTATTTAATTAAACTGATAGGAATTGATTTGGAAAGGCACACACCTATCTTATAAGATCTCACAGCTCACAGTGTATGTCAGACCAAATTAGAATCATGAAGTCAAAGGAACTGCCCAAGGAGCTCAGAGACAGAATTGTGGCAAGGCATAGATCTGGCCAGGGCTACAAAATAATTTCTGCAGTACTCAAGGTTACCAAGAACACAATGGCCTCCATAATACTTACATGGAAGAAGGTTGGGACCACCAGACGTCTTCCTAGACCTGGCTGTTCAGACAAACTGAGCAATCGTGGGAGAAGAGCCTTGGTGAGAAAGGTTAAAGAAGAACCCAAAATCACTGT
Source organism: Allobates femoralis (assembly GCA_033576535.1). Classification (NCBI taxonomy): domain Eukaryota; kingdom Metazoa; phylum Chordata; class Amphibia; order Anura; family Aromobatidae; genus Allobates; species Allobates femoralis. The sequence goes on along the minus strand of JARQOC010000010.1, from coordinate 60,553,443 downwards.
GGCTGAGCTCTAGAGATGCAGTAGGGAGATGGGAGAAAGTTCCTCTAAGTCAACTATCACTGCAGCCTCCACCAGTCGGGCCTTTCATGGAAGAGTGGCCCAACAGAAGCCTCTCCTCAGTGCAAGACATATTAAAGTTCCCATAGAAATTTAAAAAAAAACACATGAAGGGACTGCAGACTATGAGAAATAAGATTTTCTGGTCTGATCAAAGTCAACTATCACTGCAGCCCTCCACCAGTGGGCCTTTATGGTAGAGTGGCATGATGGAAGCCTCTCTTCAGTGTAAGATATATGAAAGTCCGCATACAGTTTGCAAGAAAACACATGAAGGACTTCCAGACTATGAGAAATAAGATTCTCTGGTCTGATGAGACGAAGATAGAACTTTTTGGTGATAATTCTAAAGGCCCTGTCACACAAAGAGATCGCTAACGAGATCACTATTGGGATCGCTGTTGTGTCACGAAATTCGTGACGCACAGCGATGTCGTTCTGTGTGACACGCACCAACAATCTGGCCCCTGCTGTGAGATCGTTGATCGTTACACACTGCTCTGGGTCATTCCTGCGTCGTTGTGCTCCCACTGGGAACGCTACATCGTTGTGTTTGACAAAGATTATGAGCAACGATCTCAATGCTACGCTATCGAGAGAAAATTCACAACGACCTCGGTATAATTCTGGATCGCTAGTGCGTCGTTTTTCACATCGCTGGTAAGATGCCTGTTTGACATCTTACCAGCGATGTAACGACACGATCTCTGCACATCGTTATCAGGATCGGGATCGCTGATGCGTCGTTATGTGAGACTGGGCCTTTAGTGGCATGTGTGGAGAAAACCAGGCACTGCTCATCACCTGCCCAATATAATCCCAACAGTGAAAGATGGTGGTGGCAGCATCATGCTATGGGGGTGTTACTCAGCTGCAGGGACAGGACGACTGGTTGCAATTGAAGAGAACATGAATGTACAGCCAAGTACAGAGATATCCTGGATGAAAACCTCTTCCAGAGCTCTGGACCTCAGACTTGGCCAAAGGTTCACCTTCCAAGAAGACAATGACCCCAAGCACACAGCTAAAATAACAAATAAGATTCTTAAGAACAACTATGTGACCATTCCTGACTGGCCCAGCCAGAGCCTTGGTCTAAACCCAATTGAGCATCTCTGGAGAGACCTGAAAATGGCTCCACCAATGTTCACCATCCAACCTGACAGAACTGGAGAGGATCTGCAAGGAAGAATGGCAGAGAATCCCCAAAACCAAGGGGGAAAAAACTGCTTAATTCCCAAGAAGACTCATGGCTGTACGAGCTCAAAAGGTGAAAATACTCAATACTGATCAAAGGTGCTGAATACTTATCACCGTGTGATATTTCAAATTTCTGTTGTTTGTTTTTTTAGTAAAGATGGGGTGCAAAGTGTACATTAATGAGAAAAAAAAATGAACAATTTTGAATTTACCAAATTGCTGCAAAGAAACAATGAGTGAAAAATTAAAACGGTATGAATACTTTCCGTACCCACTGCATGTATAAGGGGAGACCTGTCGGGGCAGGGTGAAGCCACCAGGGACTTGCCTCTTGGACTAGTTGTCTTAAGCTGGGGTCACCCTGCCGTATGACTTGCATGAATCGCCTGGACTGGCCGGCAGCTCCCCTGACCACAGAGTGTCATTTTCATGTACTTCTATGCAGCGGTCATGATCGCATCAATAGAACTGCTGGCTGCTCCAGGCAGTATGAAGCACTCCTTGCACTTATCATTCGGCCGTGTGACTGGATTCTTAACCTCATAGCTCCTGTGTATCTTATAAAACTGTATTCTCTGAAAGACTGGAATGTTTAAAAGTAAAAAATACCTGGCTGGAATAATAGAGCCAGTCTCTGCAGTATGTCTCCCATGGCTCAGGCAGCATGAATCGGCTGTCACCTTCTTTGTCTAGTCTAAGAATTAGTCAGTATGGATAAATCTGTCCCACTGTCTCATTTATCAGGTAGGTCAGGGATTTAAATTAGGAGTATTCCCCAAAGTAATCTCAGAATGCCCATGGAAAGAGTAAGACATCTTCATGGTCTGGCGTGTATCACTAAGGATTATGGGGATTGTTCAAGTATATGAATGAAATTAGAGGTTGTGCAAATTTTAAAAGGGAGTATTGCCAGCGAAAAAAAACTGTTCAAACCAAGCACAGACGCTGTGTGCAACCTTAGCGTGACCATACGGGTCAGGGCAGCTTTCAACCTCGTGTTTTGCATCCATATCCGCACCCATTTTTTTTTTATTGAGAGCTTTGTCTTTACAGGAGGTATAGAAGGGCGAATATAGATGGAAAACTAGTAGGTGGGAAGGGGCACTGACCTACTCAGCCAAACCAGGGTGCACCCAACACCTGTGTTTCGTTTGAACAGTGATTTTGTGCCCAGGAGGAAGGGGGGATTTGTATAGCAACATCATACTCAGAAGAATGAGTTAATTGTAGCGTATCTGCTTCAGGAATTAGCACTGGGGTAACATCCTTACCTAGTTGCTGAAAGAGCAGGGCCACGCTGGTGCCAGTCACTGGCAGACTGTCATACAGAGGAGTCTGAATCAGCTGCCGGTCTCCAGCTCCCAATGAGAACAGTTTCTGTAAAGAGAAAATACAAAAGTGACTGTCATGTCAGTGTCCGCTGTGGAGGACGATTCCTGTATCATTTACCCCATCAGGTGTAGGAGGCTGGAAAAAGTTAAATAGAAAAGTGCTTCAATAGACTGGTACTGTGCACACTGGTGTCACCAATAATACCGCTTTACAGCACACCACAGCCATAAAGAGGTCTGAAAAGGGAAAGGAAACCAGAGTGTCGAACACTGAAAACAGTGTAGAACAGGTGAAGGTGTATATTACTGAATGAAGCATAGGACATACCGGATCAGCACCGGTCAGGTGTCCAGTCTATATGTAGAGTGTAGGGACTCGGATGTGACCCCGAGAGGGAAGACCTCCACCCTAGATCATGTTCCCAGAGGGCTGTTTCTTCTACAATGAACCCCCAGATTGGCCGTACACTCTTATCCCATCAGGGCAGGAAAATAAAGGGCGTCCATAAGATATCTATTGATGTCACAAAGTTAAGAACAAGGAACAAGCAGTTGCTCTCTCTGCCCAGTGGAGTACGCACAGGTACAGGCCTTGCTAGGGAGTGTTATTACCTGCGATCCTCCGGCTGCTGGGATGATACAGGTTACGAGGTTTGCGACTAGGTTCTCCAGTGACACATTCAGACTGTCCACATACACGGTATAGATCAGCCCAAGACAGGCCTGCAATAAGAGATAGTAACAAATTTAATGTAAAGTGAGTGGATAAGCAAAAAAGGGGCTGCTAACATGGTGTATTATAGCAGCTCTGTACTTAAGAGTACAAGCTCTTCTGCCTAGGACACTAATACCAATTGATGAAAGCACTGGTAAATTACAGTTCAAGAGAACTTCACAGTAAATAATGAAGTTTTTGTTATACTGACCCTGAATATTTCTGGATAGTCTAATCTGGACACAAGCACCAAACTTTTCGGAGCAAACACTTGCGCTGGTTGAATCAAACCAGAATCTTCGTCGTCGCCATCGCTGTGATCGTGCTTTGTTCCCTGAAAAAAATGCAATAGCTTTACAAAACAATCAAATCTGCAATCAGAGAAGATAACATTGTAAGTATACTGAAAACCTGTTCTATAGACCAATGTGTCCTATGATTTCACATCCCTGAGGGTGGCATCACTAAGAATGCAGCCTATCCAATCACTAGAGAGCAGAGGTGACATCATTGATGATGCAGCCTATCCAATCACTAGAGAGCAGAGGTGACATCATTGATGATGCAGCCTATCCAATCACTAGAGAGCAGAGGTGACATCACTGATGATGCAGCCTATCCAATCACTAGAGAGCAGAGGTGACATCATTGATGATGCAGCCTATCCAATCACTAGAGAGCAGAGGTGACATCATTGATGATGCAGCCTATCCAATCACTAGAGAGCAGAGGTGACATCATTGATGATGCAGCCTATCCAATCACTAGAGAGCAGAGGTGACATCACTGATGATGCAGCCTATCCAATCACTAGAGAGCAGAGGTGACATAATTGATGATGCAGCCTATCCGATCACTAGAGAGCAGAGGTGACATAATTGATGATGCAGCCTATCCGATCACTAGAGAGCAGAGGTGACATCACTGATGATGCAGCCTATCCAATCATCGATCAGTGGTGACATCACTGATAATGCACCCTAGCAATCACTAGAGAGCAGAGGTGACATCACTGATGATGCAGCCTATCCAATCACTAGAGAGCAGAGGTGACATCACTGATGATTCAGCCTATCTAATCATCGGAGATCAGCGGAGATCAGCGGTGACATCACTGATGATGCAGCCTATCCAATTACTAGAGAGCAGAGGTGACATCACTGATGATGCAGCCTATCCAATAAATAGAGAGCAGGGGTGACATTATTGATGATTCAGCCTATCCAATCACTAGAGCGCAAAGGTGACATCACTGTGAATGCAGCTTATCCAATCATTGGAGATCAGCAGTGACATCACGAAGAATGCAGTATTGACAAAAGCAGTGATGACATTATTAGTAATGCAGCCTATCCAATCACCTGATAACAGAGATGACATCACTGATGATGCAGCATATCCATTCACTATAGAGTCGGGGAGGCAGCAAAGTTACAGCCAAACCATGGCTGTGGAGTCAGTAAGCCACACATTCGACTCAGACTCCTCAATTTCCCTGAGTCAGACTCAGACTCCACGACTCCAAAGCCCTGAGCCAAACTAATAGCCACTTTACAGAGGACAAGATCTCATAGAAGAGGCTAAGTGCATGTGTTACTTCCCATGGAGCATTGCATGGCCCACAGTCTCCTTACGTACCCCTTAAACCTTCAGCCAAATTTACCAGTAATTACAGATGAGCGAACCTTTCAAGGCCAACTTCCCGGTTTTGAGCAAACCTGTTTGGGTGCTTTACACTTGCAGAGGACTGGAGCGAGCATCGCTGTGGTCGGGTACAGTTGGTGCCTGGTCCAGTGTGCAGTGTTTGATTTGCTTACACTGGGGTTTAAAAGAACCGTTTTTGGGTGTAGCATGTGTCCGAAATTGATTTGTATAAAAAAAATACCACCCTCGCTCCCCCGAAGTGTTTTACTTATGGCTGACTGTAATTGGGCAGCGAGCTGAACTGCCAATCAATGACTTCTAATGAGGTTTGGGTCAAGTTCAGAGTCAGAAAAAGGTCACCTGCACCACCTGAACTTCAAAAGGTTTGCTCATCACTAGCAGTAATACAGCTAGAAATTACAGGGTCTGACATTGCTCTGAGCTCGTCCTTACCCTCACCCCCTGCTGATTTGGAGATTTATGGCTTCGTGGTTTGGGCTGTGGCCCTGATTTATGGTGGTCGCAGTCTGGGGCAGCACTGACCGGCCTCTCGTCATGCTCCATGGTTTGATCTCTCCAGATGAGATTTGGTAGTGACAAGAGGAGAGTCAGGCACAGTTAGGGCTGAGGTCAGGATGTGTAACTCTTCACACTGGACAGACTGACATTCTCTCTCCTCCAGATCTGATCCATCAGTGCTGGTGTCACCTGGGAACTGAGCGAGGCCTTCATGTCCACAGCTGGGACTATTCTGCAAGGAGATGGGCTCAGATGTTTCCCACACAGACACTTGCTGATTTTCTCAGACTTTCTGTGTCAGCGCAACGCCATGATTCTGTGCAAATAGCGAAAAAATGAAACCCAAAGTGGCCAGTCGTCACAATGAGGGATGGAAGCTAGGAAGGATGACGGTCCCATCACATGAAGACATGTCCTACCTACCAGCAGTCCACTCATTTCCTGAAATACTCTGTGCTCACAGGAATCCTACTACTACTGTGTAGCCATCAGTCTGAGACCTCACAAAATACTGGATGACCGAGCTATTCATGACGATATTGATTTCAATCTGCTCCAGTATCAGCAAGTGTCTCTCCTGAAATACTCTGTGCAATTATCAATCCAACTGGTACTATAAAACCATTGGCTAAAGACCCCCACAAGATCAGCATATTCCTCTTTAAAATACTGGAAGATCTTGCTTTTCCTACTATATTGAGTTAATACTCTTCTCCTGAAATACTCTGTGCTGCTGGGGATCCTGCTTTTCCAAATATGTAGCTGTCAGTCTGGCAGCCCATAAGATCAGCCTGCACTTCCCTGAAATACACTGTGCTGCTGAGGATCGCCCTCCATCAACAATGTAGGTCAATCTGACATTCCATAAGATCAGCCCGCATGTCCCTGAAATACTCGGTGCTGCTGAGGATCGCCGTCCTTTAACAATGTAGGTCAATCTGACATTCCATAAGATCGGCCCGCACTTCCCTGAAATACTCTGTGATGTTGGGGATCCTGCACTTTCCTCTGTATGAGGCTATGACTTCCTACAAAGTCAATACACTTTTCTCCTGAAATGCTCTGTGCTGCTGGGCACCTTGCTCCTTCTGCTACGTAGGTCTCAAGTCTACTTTGTCTCCAAAGATCTGCCCAATATTGCCCTGAAATGCTCTGTGCTGCTGAGAACATACTCCTTCCACTCTGTGCCTCCCATAATATCAGTCTGCTTGTCTCTAAACTTGCCTCTACTTGTCTACTTATATATTGGGAATCTTGAAAAATTAGAAGAAAAATTGAAAAGGTTTTCCGGTCTTATAAAGCTTAAATAAGCCGTGTCTCCACCGTCCTATACTGGCCCTTTAAATCTGTATTTTTCTATGTGAGAACATCTGAGATAATGACATGCATTTTCCTGCCTGGTCCTTGTTTTCTCCAATTGTCTTGAGTTGGAATAGTCGGCGAGTTGTGGAAAATTCCAGCGCGGCTCCGTTATATAAGACGACACCTGGCCTCGTATAAAATCTGTTCAGCGAGAAAACACATCAATTTATCAAAGCAGAAGTCAGAGAGTGTAATCCTTCCAGCGCTAAATGGCGTGCTCCGCCGCGCTCTGGAACACTGTTTCGGTGGGGTTGCTAGCAAACAAAAGGCTTGTGAAGAGGACACATGACGGGGGGGTTATACTCCGTGATACATTCCAATCAGGAACGACCACTAACGATCCGGAACGTGACGCCAACAACATCTGAACATCCACCGTAATTAAAGGGACAAGAAGTGGGAGAAGTCACAGATGCTGCATTATCTTCCCCCAGTTTTATATATCCGAGTAATGGATTATCTGGGGTAGTAAAGATTTCATGTTCAGCCTGAGCCTCCTGCTTCATAATAATACAATACATAGATACAGAAAGGAGGATGTACATGGAATGCAAGGAAAGGTGGCCGACGACCAATGCATGCAGATCTCCAGATGGCCCGGAAAGCTGGTGACGGCTCCTGCATTCATCTGACGTGAAAGATCATTTATTGGCAGAAAATTAATATTGAGAATGTTTCTTTCTGGGAAATTTTAAGTACGGTAATAAGCATAAAGTAGGATGAGTAAAACAATGCAAACATGTTGGAGTAATGTGATTCTCATCCTGGAGTGATCGGGAGGAGGACAGGGATCACAGGGGCAGAGAGTTGTCTTCCTGCACTCAGACTCCATGTCTCACGGAGATCCACTACAAATACATGACATCACCCTGAGCATAAGGTATTGGGACTGATTTACTAAAGCCAAGTCTTAATCATGGCGGATTAATCAGTGACTCGTGCCGCTTGGTAAATCTGGTGCATCTCTAGACCGTCCTGCCTACCTTTACACCATCAGTTGTCTTACTTTGGTCCAATCAGTTATGCCGAATTCTGGAGAAATTTTTTGGCAATTGTTGTAATTTAGGACTGCTCCTCTCTTGGTTACTGTCAAGCATGCTTATAATAAACCTGGGCCGTCATCATCCTCTCCACAATCCTGTCTCCAGGTTGGACCTCCATACAGGATCCTGTGTCTATCCCCGCAGTACTGTGCTCCCTCCTGTTTATTAGACTTTCATCGCCTGTGTCTGTTCTGAATCACTCAGTGTTTTCATTCTTCCTTTATCCCATCTGATTGGATCTTGACAGAGTGAAGGAAGCAAATTAATGGCTGTTTATTCCAATCGTTCCACCTTCCCAGAGAAGCAGAGCGCGGGGGCAGAGCGTGCCAAGACGGGGGGGACCGCCAAGACAGGGAAAAAAGAGAGAGCAAGGGGGAAAGGAGAGAGAGCGAGCAAGGGGAAAGGAGAGAGAGAGAGCAAGGGAAAGGAGAGAGAGCGAGCGAGGGAAAGGAGAGAGAGAGAGCAAGGGGAAAGGAGAGAGAGAGAGCAAGGGGAAAGGAGAGAGAGAGAGCAAGGGGAAAGGAGAGAGAGAGAGCAAGGGGAAAGGAGAGAGAGAGAGCAATGGGAAAGGAGAGAGAGCGAGCAAGGAAACAGGAAGAGAGAGAGCGAGGAAGGGGAAAGGAGATAGAGAGCGAGCAAGGGGAACAGAGAAGAGAGCGCGGCAAGGGGAAGAGGAGGAGAGGCGAGCAAGGGGAAAGGAAGAGGAGAGAAGGGGAAAGGAGAAGCGAGACAAGGGGAAAGGAGAGGAGAGAGCAAGGGGAAAGGAGAGCGAGAAGCAAGGGGAAAGGAGAGAGAAGAGCAAGGGGAAAGAGAGAGGAGGAAATGGAAAAGCAGAGAGGAGAAGGGAAAAGGAGAGAGAGAGAAGGGGAAAGGAAAGAGAGGAAGGGGAAAGGAGAGAGAGAGAAGGGAAAGCGAGAGAGAGGAAGGGGAAAGAGAGAGAGAGGAAGGGGAAAGGAGAGAGAGAAGGGGAAAGGAGAGAGGAAGGGAAAGGAGAGAGGAAGGAATAGAAGACAGAAAAGGGGAGCAAACAGAACAGAGAGGAAGAGATAGCTCCTAGAAAAGTACACAGTAAAGGAAGGAGGAAAGGAGAGAAAATACAATAAATAACTGAACAAAGGAGGGAATGATGGAAGAAGAAAGGAAAACGAAACAAGGATAATAGTAAGAAGAAATGAAGACACAAGGGAGTGAGGAAGACAGGACTGGGGTCCAAAAAGCCTGTAAAAGTAGTAAATGATTGAATAAAAGTTAAGGAGAAGCATGCCTAGTACTATATAGGAAATAAAAGAGCCAGAGAAGGAGACAAGGAAAAAAAGAGAAGTAGTAAATGAACAGGGAAGAAAAGGAAGGGGAAACAAGGAGGATTGTATGAAGGAAAGAACGTCGGAAGACTGGAATTATGATGAAAAAGAAGAGAAGTGACTGAAAAATGAAGGGAGGATGAAAGAAAGGGGAAGCAACCAGGATAGTATGAAAGAAAGGAAGTAGGGAAGAAGGAAGACACGTAATAAGGAACAAGGTGCGTAAAAGCAACTGAGAAAGGAAGGAAATTAGAAGAGAAAGTTGAATTAAGATAGACAATAGAGAGACTGTAGAACAAGAAGGAATAAGGAAATGATAAGAGGAAGAGAGAAAGGTAAAGTAAGGAGAAGAGAAGGGAGGATGTAGAGGAAGGGGGAAAAAACATGTTAAGGGTATTTTCAGCTCCACGGTTAGGTGGTTATTTTAGTTTTCCAGCCCCCGCTGAACAATTCACAGGATCTGCATTTTACTTGGAAGGACAGAAGCAAAAGAAAACAGCAGAAGTCAAGAATTTCTCCAATATTGGAAAATTCTATGATTTATTTTGTAGAAAATTGTGCAAGTTCCAAGCAAGTGTTCCTGGTCCGTCTCCATCGCGTGGTGAATGTATCAGATGAGGGGCACAAATCACAGCAGGACGGAGGGTGAGACTTTATCACAAGTCACGTACTGCGGGATTATGGAAAGTACAAGAGGTGATGAGATGGCTGCAACCCTGGAGCTCCTGACTCATCTCTCAGCGATGCTCGGACAATCAAACCAACACAAAGCCAAAACACGTCATTAAAATAACCAGAAACAGATACCAAAGCATGAAGAGTAACCGCTACACAACATGTCAGCCGTCACCTCACTACTCCTCAGCAAAACTGTGCCAGGAGATCAACGGGTCAGGAGCGCAAAGGGGGTCACCAAGTCATCACTGCGGTCAACAATGGAAGAATGCAAACACAGGCGGGGGGCCACAGATTGAGGCAAGACCCTACATCGCTCAACATACAAATTGATGCAAAAATAAAAGTTTTCACAAATTCAAAGAAAGAAGAGAATTATACATGGAACAGTATGTTAGCGCCTTATTGCTATGCTAAAAAAGAAAAAAAGAAAAAAGACTTTAGTAATAAATTCAGCTGCTTGACGGAGGGGCAAATGGGTCACACCTCAAGCATTCATTGGCCACAATTGGGGGAAGCTGAATGTCACATGTGGGATATGAGATGCCGCCCTGATCCTCAGGATCCTGCTGGATCCACTCCTGCCTATCCTGAGGATAGACCATAAAAATCATTCACGGCTGTAATTTTTGGTGTGCACCTTAGCCATCACACTGGTCTTAGGTTGGCATTATACCGTAATAGTGCACAACCTAGTTAAAAAAATGTCCAGAAAAAATAAGCTATCACCTATTCACAGGTTAACAGATATAATCTAATAAATCATAGGGGTCCGACTACTGGAACCCACCCCAAAGGCTAGAATGGATGACTTTTCACTTTCAGAATGTAGCAGCCGTGTTCATTCACAACTTGTGCTCTGTTCATTCTTGATGGGATTGACCAGTGCTATGTTCAAGCTTTTTCCAACAGCCCCATAGAGAATGAATGGAGTTGTGCTCATGAATAAAGGTCCGATTTTCTTTTTCCATATGCAAAATGGACATCTGAATGAGACCATACCCAGGAGAATATGCCATTCATACAGAAAGTAGAAAGCATACACTCTGCTGCTTCATAACACGGATAAAAGTGCCCTCACTGGTAGGGATCCCAGTTGCCGGACTCCACTGATTGCTTACCCCGATAGTGATATGGGATCAGTTATCTTCAATGAACACCCTTTAACCAGGGGCTCATAATTTTGCTGCGTTTCCGTAATGCGGTCAGACCTGCATTTTAATACATTCTGGGAGACGACTTTGAATCCTGGTTGACAGATAATTTGTATTTCATTTTTCTCATTTAACGGCCTTTAGCTCGATTTTGAGCCATAGTGACATGATGGATGACCGCGCTATAGAAAGATCGATCTTGTGCAGTCTAGATAGGTTGTCCATCAGGGTCTTCTCCAAGACTAGATGTCCATCAGGGTCTTCTCCAAGCCTAGATATGTCCATTTTTTTTATTATTATTTATTCATTTATATAGCGCTATTAATTCCATAGCACTTTACATACATCAGTAATGCTGTCTCTCTCTTGGAGCTCACAATCTAAACATCCTATCAGTATGTCTTTACAATGTGGAGGAAACCGGAGTGCCCGGAGAAAACCCACGCAAACACGGGAGAACATACAAACTCCTTGCAGATGTTGTCCTTAGTGTCCTTGGGGGAATTGAACCCAGGACCTCAAGACCCCAGCGCTGCAAAGGCTACAGTGCTAACCACTTGAGCCACCGTGCTGCCCGTCCATCAGGGTCTTCTTCAAGCCTAGATATGTCCATCAGGGTCTTCTAGCCTAAATGTCCGCCAGGGTCTTCTCCAAGCCTAGATATGTCCATCAGGGTCTTCTCCAAGCCTAGATATGTCCATCAGGGTCTTCTCCAAGCCTAGATATGTCCATCAGGGCCTTCTCCAAGCCTAGATAGGTCCACCAGAATCTTCTCCAAGCCTATATAGATCCACCAGAATCTTCTCCAAGCCTAGATAGATCCACCAAAATCTTCTCCAAGCCTAGATAGGTCCACCAGGGTCTTCTCCAAGCAAAGCCTAGATACGTTCACCAGTGATTGCTCTCTTCCTATGAATTGTAGACAAGTCGTAGCTCATTGATCTTTGCTTCCAGTGACATATCTGGCTTGATTTGTTCCAGAATTTAAGTGTTTGTTATTTTTGCCATGTATGGTATTGATAACTTCCTTCTCCAGCTCCACATTTTGAAGGCATTGATCCTTCTTCTGCTTGTTACTTTATCATCCAGTTTTCTCATCAATATGTTACTGCAGAATAGACCAGACTGTATGAGCCGTGTCTTCATCACCTGTTAAATGTTCCTTAATTTGAAGACCTTGTTCAATGATTTCACTGCTAATTTGTCCTTAGCTATTCTAAAAAATACCTTGGTTAGGCCCCTTTCACTTCTGCATTTTTCGCTGTTGTGTGGCCGATCCAACAGGTGGCGCCGCATCTGTCAGGTCAGCCGCATAACGGCTGACTTGCGCCCCAGATCCGGCAAGCCCCATGCATTGTATATGGGGCTTCCGGTCCGGTGCTGCAAGTGTGGTTCTACCAGATGCGGTAGATCCGGCACTTGCGGCCGCAGAAATGCATGGGGCTTGCCAGATCTGGGACGCAAGTGCGGCCGTTAGGTGGCAGATCCAGCAGATGTGGCACCATCTGCTGGATCGGTCACACATCAGTGAAAAATGCTGATGTGAAAGGGGCCTGAGATTACTTGTTTTCTTTCTTACGGTACTTGATATACGGATAGAATGTGAAAAAAAAAGATGGATAAATTTTGTCTACTAACATTCCCAGAAATTTTCAACTGCGCCTACAATTTGGGGTTGATTTCTAGTATCTTCTATGAGTTTTGCCTTTCTGCTATATTGGCCCCTGGAGTCTTATCCCAAGAATGTCAATCTTTAAGATTGATTAGCGGTAAGAGCCCAATAAACAGAAGGTCGCGCTCCGGAAATCTCATTGTTTAATTTTGCGGAGACATGCCGGCCAGCTCCATAGATGACATCAGGGTGATTGGGCTGAATCTCGTACAGGAATGCTGTAAGAAAAACACTGGGGTATTGCATGTGTAAACGGACACAGATTTGCGAGCGGGGAAGGCCAAGTTTAACATTTGGTGAATTCTTTGTCATATTGCTTAAAAATGGCGGCTGATATATTGTCCATTGGTGACTCATCGGAGAGATAAGCCAAAAGCGCTGCTTTTCCGACCTCTGCCGGACAGGAGGCTTCTATCAAGGAGCAGATGAATGACAAGAAAGGCGCTGACGCCATCGGGCTACAATCACACATATAGTTTGTGGCCAATGGGTCCATTCCTGGATCTATTCCAGGTTTTAGCTCAAAAAGCGGCATCAAAAACTTTGTATGTGATACCACGCTTACAGAGTAGTGTGGCAGCAGGGTTGGAAAGCAATTTCTGACTTTCGTTTGTTCATTTTCATAGATTTTTTATTTCTTATTATTTTTGTAAGAATCAAGTTATTTCTATGACCATTGTGGGGTTTTCCTTCATTAAATGAGGGAGGGGTACCAACAATTTTTGCCATGTGTGTAACACTGGGGCTACAGAGTAATACTGACTTGTGCGGATTTAAATATTTTAATAGGAAACCAGCAAAATTATGAATGCAGTTTTAAAGGCGACTTGAGCATCAGGCACGTGAAGACGAGTCAATGTGCAGTAAACAGCGGACAGCAGAGGGGCCTCCTCGCAGCAGGGTCCGCCGATACAAAGAGCATCACAAGCATCGCCGGCAGGGAGATCACATCGCATCATCTGGGCCGTATCTCCACATTCTGCTGGTAATTGTGTGAAAGGGAAATATCTCAGACTTCAAATGAGATTAAATACAGAAGATTTAACTAATGTGGTTTATTGCGAGATTAATCGAGCTGAACGAGCGCCCGGGAATCAGACACAGCTGTAGAGTTATGTAAACTCGGGGATCTGGAGTCCGCTGGGACCTGGGGTCAAAAAAATCAGATTAGAAGGTTAGAAATGCTTCATAAACAAAACCAGCAGAGCCGCATGTGGGATGTTATATGAGGGGGATGGTATACATAGATGGCATGCGCTCATCCTCATATTAAGAGCAGCTGGTGTCCTCTCACCAACAGAACTCACTTTAATATTGTGGTCAACTATGGGGTCAACCTGTAAGATGTCAGCCCCCAGTGCAGACAACCCCGGCGAGCCAGGTAAGAGTCGGATTTGTCTGGGGTAGTGCATTCCAGAAAATTTGGTGCAGCACGAGAGAAGTCTTGGAGACGGAGGTGTGAGGTTTGGATTAAGGAGGATATTAGTCTTAGATCAGATGCAGAATGGAGGGCACAGATAGGATGATAGACAGAGACGATGGAGGAGATGAAGCAGGACTGTGGAGGGCTTTGTGGGCGAGATATAAGTTTATATTGGACACAGAGTGGAGGCATCGGAGAAGCGGATGGACAAAAGCATGACCCTTGCTGCCGAATTCAGGACAGATTGGAGAGAAGAAAGTTTGGTTAGAGAGTAAAAGTAGTTCAGATGAAAATGAATAGGAGCGACAGTTAGAGATTTTACTATTTCGAAGGTGTAAAGAGGATGGATTCTGGAGATGTATTAGAGATGCAGTTAAGATGAGCAAGTGAGTGATTCGATATAAGGAATAAAGTAAAGTCCTGTGCCGATTAAAACCCCGAAGACAGCGATTGTGCCACCCCTCACTGCAGACAACCCGTGGCTGCAGCTCCTCAGTGTGGACTACCCAGGGGCTGCAGCTCCTCAGTGTGGACTACCAGGGGCTGCAGCTCCTCAGTGTGGACTACCCAGGGCTGCAGCTCCTCAGTGTGGACTACCCAGGGGCTGCAGCTCCTCAGTGTGGACTACCCAGGGGCTGCAGCTCCTCAGTGTGGACTACCCAGGGGCTGCAGCTCCTCAGTGTGGACTACCCAGGGGCTGCAGCTCCTCAGTGTGGACTACCCAGGGGCTGCAGCTCCTCAGTGTGGACTACCCAGGGGCTGCAGCTCCTCAGTGTGGACTACCCAGGGGCTGCAGCTCCTCAGTGTGGACTACCCAGGGGCTGCAGCTCCTCAGTGTGGACTACCCAGGGGCTGCAGCTCCTCAGTGTGGACTACCCAGGTGCTGCAGCTCCTCAGTGTGGACTACCCAGGGCTGCAGCTCCTCAATGTGGACTACCCAGTGGCTGCGGCTCCTCAGTGTGGACTACCCAGGGGCTGCGGCACAATGGCTGCCCCCCCCACTTATGAGAAAACATTGACTAACCCCCCTAACGAGGACCCGTTAGCTGCCCCCCCTTCTGAGGACACATGAGCTGTCCCACCCCCCCCCAACCTTAGGACACATTGGTCACCCTTCAACCCACTTTTGAGGACACTTTGGCCACCCTCCCCCCCCCCTTTTGAGGACACGTTGGCCGCCCCCCTCTTATGAGAACACACTGACTGCCCCCATTGAGCCCTCGATGATGTGACCACAGCCAATTACACCATGTAATGTAAGACTTTGACAAGTGGAGTGACTAATCCTTAGATTGTATCTGGATGTAAACTGTACAGCGATGATCGGAAGTGGAGTGATGATTTAATTTAGAGCTGGATGGTGAATGGGATTCCAGCCCTGTGACCCCGCACCCTGCGCCAAATATGTGCTATCCCTCAATATTGGTGCAGGGGAGGATTGATTTCACTGTTTACACGAGGTCACAACTGCTTAATAAGGGATTAGCAGGAGATATTTGTAACGAGGAATATGAGGCCAAAAGATGACTTATCGGGAGAGAGCACAAGAAACGCTGAATCCGCCATGATACGGGTGTTATCTACAAGAATTCTGATAACATTCCATATGATCCCGCAGACGGACAGGTCCAAGCAGATGATCCAGCAGAGGGACGAGTCCGTGAACTCCACTCATGCGGGGGAGAAGTCATCGCAAGAATAACAAAGTCTGATTCAAGATTTATTTTTAAACAATGTAAAATAATCTTTGGTGTGAAGGCTAATGATGTTTGCCGGGTCCAGGTGTAACCAGGCTTGTGACGGAGCTCAAGATTTGTAACGAAAGGCTGACATCTCCTGCAAGCGTGAATCCCATACTAGTGAAGCCCAATAGGTCACACAGCTAATCAGTTTGTTACAATGTATCAGTGCGCTGAATAATCAGCTGCAATGAAACATTGTAACAAACTGTCAATACTTGGATGGCAATAAACCTGTTCATGATGACCAACGGTGAGTGTTCAGTGAGTGGAGATCTTGACGAAGTTATGAAACATTGAATCACAAAAGTGTAAATATTCTATAGTAACAATTTGGACTGCAATTTTTTCTCTTACAAATGTTCCCTAGTGCACAGTGCAAGGATGCAGAACTTGCCTATGGATGACCCCGTTATATCATATCTCCTCTCACCTGCAGGTTGATTTCCGCCTCGTAAAAGGTCAGACATGCGCAGTAGTGGCGGTCCGAGTCGATATCTGTTAACACTACGACGAAGAAGGTGGGTTGTTTCCGCTCTCGAGAAAGCTGCCATCCGCCCGGCTGACAAAACTGCAGAAAGAAAGAGAAAAATCTGTTAAACAGATGAACAGGGAATGCACAATACCAGGCAGTGGGCAAGAGAAAATCGATTCAAGAGAATGCCAAGAGTGTGCAAAGCAGTAATCAACACAAAAGGTGGCCACTTTGAAGAACCTAGAATATAAGACATATTTTCAGTTGTTTCACACTTTTTTGTTAAGTAAATAATTCCACATGTGTTAATTCATAGTTTTGATGCCTTCAGTGTGAATCTACAATTTTCATAATCATGAAAATAAAGAAAACTCTTTGAATGAGAAGGTGTGTCCAAACTTTTGGTCTGTACTGTATATCTGGATTTTCTTTGTACTCTACGGCACCAGTATCCAAAACCCATGTGCAGCGTTTTTAGGCTGCGCAAATCATGCATGTGATGCTCCAATAAAGCAGGGGATCAATTCTGGGACCAGTTTTCCTTCAGAATTTGCATATTACTTTGGAAGGAAAGAAATTTGGGGAATTGGGATTACAGGATATATGTGAGGGGGCCTAGGATCACAAGATCAGAGGGCTCTTCTGCTGAAAAACTACACTGCTTGAGACCCATGCTCCTTTTACTATGTATCTAACAGTCTTAGATCCCTCATGTACACTTTTACTGAAATCCTCTGTGCTACTGTGGACCCTGCTCCTTCCACCATACAACTTCCATTCTCTCTACTCCCACAAATACAGCACTACCTTCTCCTGAAATTCTCTGTGCTGCTGTGAACCCTGCTCCTTCCGCTATAAAACTCTCATTCTCTCAACTCTCACAAATACAGAAGTCGTCTTCTGAAATTCTCTGTGCTGCTGTGAACCCTGCTCTTTCCGCTATACAACTCTTATTCTCTCAACTCTCACAAATACAGAAGTCGTCTTCTGAAATTCTCTGTGCTGCTGTGAACCCTGCTCCTTCCGCTATGCAACTCTCATTCTCTCAACTCTCACAAATACAGAAGTCGTCTTCTGAAATTCTCTGTGCTGCTGTGAACCCTCCTCCTTTTGCTATGCAACTTTTATTTTATTTTTTCTCCACAAAAGCAGCATTCTCCTGAAATCCTCTGTGCTTCTGTGGACCCTGCTCCTACAGTTATACAACTTCTATTCTTCCATTTTTTTTCCTGCAAAAGCAGCACTGTCTTCTGAAATTCTTTGTGCTGCTGTGGACTGCCCCTTCCGCTATACAACTTTTAATCGCTATGCTCGCAAATACAGCCCTGCCTTCTCCTGAAATCCTATGTGCTGCTGTGGACCGTGCCTTTATAGAACGCCAACTGTCTATCTTCACATCAAGGTCAATACAGTCTTCTCCTGAAATACTCAGTGCTGCTGGCCACTGAGCTCTTACCACATTGGCCATTTCCTCACCACTCAGTCTTTCCACATACAATTAAAAACGGACTGAATTTTATTCGTGAGGGATTTGATTCTCTTTAGTCTTAATCTTCTCAATCCCAGATAATTCTACAATATGTGGGAAGGGAAATGACTCGCTTGTATCTCCGCAGCTCATCTTGATAATTCTTTAGTAGATTAGGAGAACAGAACAATCGTTTTATACTTGATCATTTCTGTTAATCTTGTTACAATCTAATGGAACCAATTTCCCTGAATGAGAATTGCATTTTTGCTGCTCTTCCCATTTCTATGGGGTTTTCACTTGTACTCTCTTGTTTTCAGAAAGATCATGAGATGCATCCAGAGCTGAAATTTGCATCACCATGTGCCAAACGTGAGCGCTGCGGAGCAGAATGCAGGGTCCAGCATCTCACACCGGGGAAAGGGTTACAGACAACGTGTTTATCTCACGCTTCTTCTACCTTCCAACAACTGTTCATTTCCTAATTCCCCGAGGCTTCGTCTCACTGATGGAGCTCGCAGCTGCCCAAAAAGTTTTTATGATCCATACGAGAATCATTCAGAGGAACATCATGGCCAACACATTCCATGAAGAAATGAGAAAAATGAGGCGCTAAGTGCCAAAATATTACTTACACCATCCAGGAGGAGAGTACAGGACCTCGCCAAGGTGTCCTAGAAAACCCTCCAGCTCAAAGTCACAAGGTAGATAGAAAAGGACATAGACCCAGGAAGAATGTACAATCCACAGCTGAGTCATTATCTATTATAATAAAACCCTAAGGCATCTTCTGTCACGATGTAACGGTATGGTACGTCACATCCTGCTGAAGTTGCCTGTACACCCGCCCTGAGTGCTCCAATATGGCCGCCCGCTGCTGGGAGCGGGGCTTCCAAAGCCCCACTCCCACCATCAGTACAAGCTGCGGCCCCACACACACTCTGGTCACACTCCCCACTCCTCCACACACCCTCCTCCACTACACTTCTCATTACCTCATTACACCCCCCCCCCCCTCAGTTGCCATGTCCACACACACACATCCTCCCCCCTCCCACTCTCCTTGCGCCCCCCTCCTCGCTCAGCGCCACCACACTCATACCCCCATGCACTCTGCCTGCCATACTTACCACAGGCCCATCGCCTTCCCCGCCGCCTCCAGCCGATCTTCGCTCCGCAGCTGCCCCCACCATGTTGGCTCCACTCCTCTGTCCCAGCGACATGTTTCCTCCAAAATGGCGTCCGGGAACTCTCGCAAGATCCCAGATGCCGTCCGAAAAGTCTCGCGAGACTTCCCGGACGCCATCTTGGATGAAGTATGTCGTCGCCACAGAGGACTGGATTAAATATGGCGTCCGGGAAGTCTCACGAGACTTCCCGGACGCTATCTTAAATGCCGCGCTTTTTGAAAATTTACTTCAGCCCACCATTCGCCGACGTCTCCTGCTGCTGCGTCATAACTCCTCCTGCTCTCTTCACTTACTCCGTCTCCTCAGTTAACCTCTTCAGTGCACTCACACCTGCCCCCCGGCTCCATCCTGGGCTACTACCCCCGCAGCTCCTTCCTGCCTTAAAACACCCCCCCCCCCCCCCCCGTCTCCATCCTGCGGTCATGTGACCGATCAGCTGATCGCTTTCCCAGGCAACGATAGGTCCTAAAGGCCTGTAGGACCTAGAAGACGGAGGTGGAGCGAGCCGGCGGACGGGTGCGTATCCTCACTGAGGATATTTTTTTTATTTTTACTTTTACTGTGGAGGAGCAGGGGCAAGGAGGAGCGAGGGGGCCTTGGGGAGTGGAGTATCACCATATACCATAGTGCTGTAATGTGCTGTAGTGTACTGCCATATACTATAGTGCTGCTTTACATGTACTGTAATGTACCGCCATATACTATAGTGCTGCTATACATGTGCTATAAAGTACCACCATATACCATAGTGCACCTGTATATGTACTGTAATATACCGCCATATACCATATAGTGCTGCTATACATGTGCTGTACTGTACCGCCATATACTATAGTGTTGCTATACATGTACTGTAATGTACCGCCATATACCCTAGTGCTGCTATACATGTGCTGTAATGTATCGCCATATACCATAGTGCTGCTATACATGTACTATATTGTACCGCCATATACTATAGTTCTGCTATACATGTACTGTAATGTACCGCCATATACCATAGTGCTGCTATACATTGCTGTAATGTACCGCCATATACTATAGCGCTGCTATACATGTAATGTAATGTACCGCCATATACTATAGTGCTGCAATACATGTACTATTATGTACCACCATATACATTAGAATTGGGCCACCATCTAGTCTACATATATGACATTATTACCTGTTACTTACAGTGTTATGCTCCAGAGCTGCACTCATTTTTCTGCTCATGAAGCCACTGTGTACATACATTACATTACTGATCCTGTACTGATCCTGTATTATACTCCAGAGCTGCACTCACTATTCTGCTGGTGCAGTCACTGTGTACATACATTACATTACTGATCCTGAGTTACATCCTGTATTATACTCCAGAGCTGCACTCACTATTCTGCTGGTGGAGTCACTGTGTACATACAGTACATTACTTATCCAGTATTATACTCCGGAGCAGTACTCACTATTTACATACTCGTATCTCGATATACTGCAGATAAATTGGAGCCACAAGGAAAAAAATAGTTTGTTTTCTTGTTCCAATTAGTTAGTCTTCGAGGCTGAAGGTCTTTCCTTATTACCCCATTTCCTTTTTTTTTGCTCAGATCATGGGAACGTTTACGAAGCAAATTCTTACAAATTTCTCAGACAATCAAAGAAGAATCCATCAGGATTAGCGAGAAAATGCACATTCCATAAAAGAATGATAATCCCGGCAGCGCTCGTCTCGCTAATCCAATGTTTTCCAGGTGTCATCATTACTCGCGGATTTATGGACGAGAATCAGACACAGAAATGGAGATTATCAGCAACAATAGAGACAGCAGCCGAGGATGGATGCAGGGAGCAGTGACAGCCGGCAGCTCTGCCCTGCAGGTTTACACACTGCATCAGGACCGCGAAGAGACATAAAGCAGGACAGGAAATCTGCAGATTCCACCGCTGCCTGTCACTGCAAGCAAAACGGAGGACAGAGGAGATCTTAAAAAGAGATCAATGATTTAAAGTTTTTTTTGTTTCCATAAATTTGTCATACACGTGAACAACATATTTTATCAGATAAATCAACTTCTTTCTCCTCCTTGACTGATCTTTCACTCTCAAAATACTCAATTCAATGCTAAAATCTGTCATCAGTGAATATAGATTTTTCCCATAACTGAGATAGGAGATGGCAGTTGGTGCACATAATGTTTAATGAAGAATTGTAAATGTTGTTTCAAGAGACTTGCACCAGAATATCTGTGTTGGCCTCTGCGTGCTGGATTGTAATAAGAGGTCACTGATATCAGCCGCTACTCTTATATCACTGCTGGACTGTAATAAGAGGTCACTGATATCTGCCGCTCCTCTTATATCACTGCTGGACTGTAATAAGAGGTCACTGATATCTGCCGCTCCTCTTATATCACTGCTGGACTGTAATAAGAGGTCACTGATATCTGCCGTTCCTCTTATATCATCGCTAGACTGTAATAAGAGGTCACTGATATCAGCCGCTACTCTTATATCATCACTAGACTGTAATAAGAGATCACGGATAACAGCCGCTCCTCCTATATCACTGCTGGACTGTAATAAGAGGTCACTGATATCTGCCGCTCCTCTTATATCACTGCTGGACTGTAATAAGAGGTCACTGATATCAGCCGCTCCTCTTATATCACTGCTGGACTGTAATAAGAGGTCACGGATATCAGCCGCTCCTCTTATATCACTGCTGGACTGTAATAAGAGGTCACTGATATCAGCCGCTCCTCCTATATCACTGCTGGACTGTAATAAGAGGTCACTGATATCAGCCGCTTCTCTTATATCACTGCTGGACTGTAATAAGAGATCACTGATATCAGCCGATCCTCTTATATCACGCTGGATTGTAATAAGAGGTCACTGATATCAGCCGCTCCTCTTATATCACTGCTGGACTGTAATAAGAGGTCACTGATATCTGCCGTTCCTCTTATATCACCACTGGACTGTAATAAGAGGTCACTGATATCAGCCGCTTCTCTTCTATCACTGCTGGACTGTAATAAGAGGTCACTGATATCAGCCGATCCTCTTATATCACTGCTGGACTGTAATAAGAGGTCACTGATATCAGCCACTCCTCTTATATCACTGCTGGACTGTAATAAGAGGTCACTGATATCAGCCGCTACTCTTATATCATCACTAGACTGTAATAAGAGATCACGGATATCAGCCGCTCCTCCTATATCACTGCTGGACTGTAATAAGAGGTCACTGATATCTGCCGCTCCTCTTATATCACTGCTGGACTGTAATAAGAGGTCACTGATATCTGCCGTTCCTCTTATATCATCGCTAGACTGTAATAAGAGGTCACTGATATCAGCCGCTACTCTTATATATCATCACTAGACTGTAATAAGAGATCACGGATAACAGCCGCTCCTCCTATATCACTGCTGGACTGTAATAAGAGGTCACTGATATCTGCCGCTCCTCTTATATCACTGCTGGACTGTAAAAAGAGGTCACTGATATCTGCCGTTCCTCTTATATCACCACTGGACTGTAATAAGAGGTCACTGATATCAGCCGCTTCTCTTCTATCACTGCTGGACTGTAATAAGAGGTCACTGATATCAGCCGATCCTCTTATATCACTGCTGGACTGTAATAAGAGGTCACTGATATCAGCCACTCCTCTTATATCACTGCTGGACTGTAATAAGAGGTCACTGATATCAGCCGCTACTCTTATATCATCACTAGACTGTAATAAGAGATCACGGATATCAGCCGATCCTCTTATATCACCGCTGGATTGTAATAAGAGGTCACTGATATCAGCCGCTCCTCTTATATCACTGCTGGACTGTAATAAGAGGTCACTGATATCTGCCGTTCCTCTTATATCACCACTGGACTGTAATAAGAGGTCACTGATATCAGCCGCTTCTCTTCTATCACTGCTGGACTGTAATAAGAGGTCACTGAAAATCAGCCGATCTCTCTTATATCACTGCTGGACTGTAATAAGAGGTCACTGATATCAGCCACTCCTCTTATATCACTGCTGGACTGTAATAAGAGGTCACTGATATCAGCCGCTACTCTTATATCATCACTAGACTGTAATAAGAGATCACGGATATCAGCCGCTCCTCCTATATCACTGCTGGACTGTAATAAGAGGTCACTGATATCTGCCGCTCCTCTTATATCACTGCTGGACTGTAATAAGAGGTCACTGATATCTGCCGTTCCTCTTATATCATCGCTAGACTGTAATAAGAGGTCACTGATATCAGCCGCTACTCTTATATCATCACTAGACTGTAATAAGAGATCACGGATAACAGCCGCTCCTCTATATCACTGCTGGACTGTAATAAGAGGTCACTGATATCTGCCGCTCCTCTTATATCACTGCTGGACTGTAAAAAGAGGTCACTGATATCAGCCGCTTCTCTTATATCACTGCTGGACTGTAATAAGAGATCACTGATATCAGCCGATCCTCTTATATCACCGCTGGATTGTAATAAGAGGTCACTGATATCTGCCGTTCCTCTTATATCACCACTGGACTGTAATAAGAGGTCACTGATATCAGCCGCTTCTCTTATATCATCGCTGGACTGTAATAAGAGGTCACTGATATCAGCCGCTCCTCTTATATCACTGCTGGACTGTAATAAGAGGTCACTGATATCAGCTGCTCCTCGTATATCACTGCTGGACTGTAATAAGAGGTCATTGATATCAGCCGCTCCTCTTATATCACTGCTGGACTGTAATAAGAGGTCACTGATATCAGCCGCTCCTCTTATATCATCGCTAGACTGTAATAAGAGATCATGGATATCAGCCGCTCCTCCTATATCACTGCTGGACTGTAATAAGAGGTCACTGATATCAGCCGCTTCTCTTATATCACTGCTGGACTGTAATAAGAGGTTACTGATATCAGCCGCTCCTCTTATAATACCAGTGCTGGACTGTAATAAGAGGTCACTGATATCAGCCACTCCTCTTATATCATCGCTGGACTGTAATAAGAGGTTACTGATATCAGCCGCTCCTCTTATAATACCAGTGCTGGACTGTAATAAGAGGTCACTGATATCAGCCGCTCCTCGTATATCACTGCTGGACTGTAATAAGAGGTTCACTGATATCAGCCGCTCCTCGTATATCACTGCTGGACTGTAATAAGAGGTCACTGATATCAGCCGCTCCTCTTATATCACTGCTGGACTGTAATAAAGGGTCACTGATATCAGCCGCTCCTCTTATACAGTTGTGGCCAAAAGTATTGACACCCCTGCAATTCTGTCAGATAATACTCAGTTTCTTCCTGAAAATGATTGCAATCACAAATTCTTTGGTATTATTATCTTCATTTAATTTGTCTTCAATGAAAAAACACAAAAAGAATTGTCCTAAAGCCAAATTGGATCTAATTCCACACCAAACATAAAAAAAGGGGGTGGACAAAAGTATTGGCACTGTAAGGCCACGTGCACACGTTGAGTATTTGATGAGTTTTTTGCCTCAGGATTTGTAGACAAAACCAGGAGTGGATAATTAAATACAGAAGTGGTGATGTGTTTCTATTGGTCTTTTCCTCTGATTGCTCCACTCCTGGTTTTGTCTACAAATCCTGAGGTAAAAACTCATCAAATACTGAATGTGTGCACGTGGCCTTAGAAAAATCATGTGATGCTTCTCTAATTTGTGTAATTAACAGCACCTGTAACTTACCTGTGGCACCTAACAGGTGTTGGCAATAACTAAATCACATTTGCAGCCAGTTGACATGGATTAAAGTTGACTCAACCTCTGCCCTGTGTCCTTGTGTGTACCACATTGAGCATGGAGAGAAGAAAGAAGACCAAAGAACTGTCTGAGGACTTGAGAAACCAAATTGTGAGGAAGCATGAGCAATCTCAAGGCTACAAGTCCATCTCCAAAGACCTGAACATTCCTGTGTCTACTGTGCGCAGTGTCATCAAGAAGTTTAAAGCCCATGGCACTGTGGCTAACCTCCCTAGATGTGGACGGAAAAGAAAAATTGACAAGAGATTTCAACGCAAGATGGTGCGGATGGTAGATAAAGAACCTTGACTAACATCCAAACAAGTTCAAGCTGCCCTGCAGTCCGAGGGTACAACAGTGTCAACCCGTACTATCCGTCGGCGTCTGAATGAAAAGGGACTGTATGGTAGGATACCCAGGAAGACCCCACTTCTTACCCAGAGACATAAAAAAGCCAGGCTGGAGTTTGCCAAAACGTACCTGAGAAAGCCTAAAACGTTTTGGAAGAATGTTCTCTGGTCAGATGAGACAAAAGTAGAGCTTTAGGGCAAAGGCATCAACATAGAGTTTACAGGAGAAAAAAAAGAGGCATTTAAAGAAAAGAACACGGTCCCTACAGTCAAACATGGTGGAGGTTCCCTGATGTTTTGGGGTTGCTTTGCTGCCTCTGGCACTGGACTGCTTGACCGTGTGCATGGCATTATGAAGTCTGAAAACTACCAACAAATTTTGCAGCATAATGTAGGGCCCAGTGTGAGAAAGCTGGGTCTACCTCAGAGGTCATGGGTCTTCCAGCAGAACAATGACCCAAAACACTTCAAAAAGCACTAGAAAATGGTTTGAGAGAAAGCACTGGAGACTTCTAAGGTGGCCAGCAATGAGTCCAGACCTGAATCCCATAGAACACCTGTGGAGAGACCTAAAAATGGCAGTTTGGAGAAGGCACCCTTCAAATATCAGGGACCTGGAGCAGTTTGCCAAAGAAGAATGGTCTAAAATTCCAGCAGAGCATTGTAACAAACTCACTGATGATTACCGGAAGCAATTGATCGCAATTATTTTGGCTAAAGGTTATGCAACCAAGTATTAGGCTGAGGGTGCCAATACTTTTGTCTGGCCCATTTTTGGAGTTTTGTGTGAAATGATCAAGGTTTTGCTTTTTGCTTCATTCTCTTTTGGGTTTTTTCATTGAAGACAAATTAAATAAAGATAATAATACCAAGGAATTTGTGATTGCAATCATTTTCAGGAAGAAACTGAGTATTATCTGACAGAATTGCAGGGGTGTCAATACTTTTGGCCACAACTGTATCACTGCTGGACTGTAATAAGAGGTCAATTATATCAGCCGCTCCTCTTACACAAGTTATACAAATCATTTTTAGTTTCATGAATGGGATTGTTAATCTCCATAAAGTCTCAGTCTCTTCTGACTTCGGCTCCTTCTCTCTGCTCTGATCCACACTTCTCCGGCTACTTCTACTTTTATCCACATCCTTCAGCAAATCTTGACATTGGGCTATGAGTCTGGATGATACCAGTCACAATCTCAGCTGTCAGCACAGCCGAAACAAGACAAAACCCGAACACAACAGAGACCAGAGAAGAATGGGCAAAACAAACAAGACACCGCGTCCTCCACTATACTGTCCTATGTGAAGCTCCACAGCAGATACTTCACCTCCAGACACTCCTAGAACTAAGAATACTGATGATATAATGGTCTGGAAGGTAAACAGACGACACCAAGTAAATCATCACGATCACCCCGGGAAAAGGTGCACAAACCTTATATTAGCCTTCCTATAAAGCTTGCTTATTAATAAACAATGTATAATCTGTGCTGTACTATAAGGGTGTGTGCCCACATGCCGGGTTAGGGTCGGTTTAGCTGTGTAAACCGCCAGTCGGTTTACATAAGTTTTATGTAAATTTATGTTAATCCAAACCGGCGTTTGGATTAACATTAAAACCTATGTAAACCGACACCCGCTGTGCACACAGCGGCGGTTTACACATGCTCATCTGTTGCTAACCCGCTGGGTTCCCAGCGGGTTAGCAACGAATGTGCATGTCCTATAAACCGGCCGGTTCTGCAGCGGCTGCAAGCAGAATCATGTGCTGCTTCCAGCCGCTGCAGAACCGCCGCCGCTAACCCGCTGTGCACCCGCCCGTCACCCGCCGCACATACCCGCCAGGAAGCCGGTGGACGCCTGCAGAGCTTCCTGGCGGGTCCGTCCAGCCGCCCACCGGCACAAACCCGGCATGTGGGCACACAGCCTAATACTGCCCTCATACACAATATAACTATGATAATACTGCTCTTATGTACAAGAATATAACTACTATAATACTGCCCTGTGAGTACAAGCATATACTGTAACTACTATAATACTGCCCCCATATACAAGAATATAATTACTATAACACTGCACCTATGTACAAGAATATAAGTACTATAATACTGCCCCTATGTACAGGAATATAACTACTATAATACTGCTCCTATGTACAAAAATATAACTACTATAATACTGCTCTTATGTACAAGAATATAACTACTATAATACTGCCCTTATGTACAAGAATATAATACTATAATACTGCTCCTATGTACAAGAATATAACTACTATAATGCCCCTCTGTACAAGAATATAATTACTATAATACTGCTCCTATGTACAAGAATATAACTACTATAATAAAGCCCCTATGTACAAGAATATAACTACTATAATACTGCACCCTATGTACAAGAATATAACTACTATAATACTGCTCCTATGTACAAGAATATAACTACTATAATACTGCTCCTATGTACAAGAATATAACTACTATAATGCTGCCCCTTATGTACAAGAATATAATTACTATAATACTGCTCCTATGTACAAGAATATAACTACTATAATACTGCTCCTATATAGACAAATATAACTACTATAATACTGCTCCTATCTACAAGAATATAACTACTATAATGCTGTCCCCCCCATGTACAAGAATATAACTACTATAATACTGCCTCCCCCCCCATGTACAAGAATATAACTACTATAATACTGCCGCTATGTACAAGAATATAATTACTATAATACTGCTCCTATGTACAAGAATATAACTACTTAATACTGCTCCTATGTACAAGAATATAACTACTATAATGCTGTCCCCCCCCCCATGTACAAGAATATAACTACTATAATACTGCCTCCCCCCCCCATGTACAAGAATATAACTACTATAATACTGCCGCTATGTACAAGAATATAATTACTATAATACTGCTCCTATGTACAAGAATATAACTACTTAATACTGCTCCTATGTACAAGAATATAACTACTATAATACTGCTCCTATGTACAAGAATATAACTACTTAATACTGCCCCTATGTACAAGAATATAACTACTATAATACTGCTCCTACAGTTAGGGCCAGAAATATTTGGACAGTGACACAAGTTTTGTTATTTTAGCTGTGTACAAAAACATGTTCAGAAATACAATTACCGTATATACTCGCATATAAGCAGAGTTTTTCAGCCCAAAAATTGGGCTGAAAAGTTACCCCCTCGGCTTATACGCGAGTCACTACACGGGCGCCCCCTTCCCCCAGAGGTATACAGGTACCCCCCATGGTCCGTAAACCTGTAAAGGAGATGATTATACTTATCACTGTCCCGGTGCCGTCCCCGCTCTGCATCGCGATCCTCCATCTGCATCGCGCTCCTCCATCTTCCGGCTTCCTGTCGGCGCCGACAATGACGTCATTCGGCGCAGAACACAGGAAGTCAGAAGTCGGTGAATGAAGATGGAGGATCGCGATGCAGATGGAGGATCGCGATGCAGAGCGGGGACGGCAGCGGGACAGTGATAAGTATAATCATCTTACTTTACAGGTTTACGGACCATGGGTGGGGCCTGTATACTGATGGGGGGCCTGTATACCTCGGGCTGCTGTATATACCCTGGGGCTGCTGCTGTATGTACCCTGGGGCTGCTGCTGTATGTACCTGGGGCTGCTGCTGTATGTACCATGGGGCTGCTGCTGTATGTACCATGGGGCTGCTGCTGTATATACCCTGGGGCTGCTGCTGTATATACCCTGGGGCTGCTGCTGTATATACCCTGGGGCTGCTGCTGTATATACCCTGGGGCTGCTGCTGTATATACTCTGGGGCTGCTGCTGTATATACCCTGGGAAGGCTGCTGTAACACTGCTGGGGCCTGTATATACCACTGGGGAGGCTGCTGTATACCACACTGCTGGGGGCTGTATACTACCACTGGGGAGGCCTGTATACCATCGGGGGGGTCTGTATACCACACTGCTGGGGGCTGTATACCTGTGCTGGGGTCCACCCTCGGCTTATACACGAGTCAATAGTTTTTCCCAGATTTTGGGGGCAAAAGTAGGGGGGTCGGCTTATACACGGGTCGGCTTATACACGAGTATATACGGTATATATATAATATGAGCTGAAA
This sequence comes from Allobates femoralis, assembly GCA_033576535.1. Taxonomy (NCBI): domain Eukaryota; kingdom Metazoa; phylum Chordata; class Amphibia; order Anura; family Aromobatidae; genus Allobates; species Allobates femoralis. Next base: position 60,524,200 of record JARQOC010000010.1, on the reverse strand, counting down.
GTGCACACTCCCAGCTGCAATATGAGAATTTCCACATCCAAATCGGAAAAGGGTTTAGGAATTATAGCTCTGTAATGCATAGCCTCCTCTTTTTCAAGGGACCAAAAGTAATTGGACAATGGACTCTAAGGGCTGCAATTAACTCTGAAGGCGTCTCCCTCGTTAACCTGTAATCAATGAAGTAGTTAAAAGGTCAGGGGTGGATTCCAGGTGTGTGGTTTTGCATTTGGAAGCTGTTGCTGTGACCAGACAACATGCGGTCAAAGGAACTCTCAATTGAGGTGAAGCAGAACATCCTGAGGCTGAAAGAAAAGAAAAAATCCATCAGAGAGATAGCAGACATGCTTGGAGTAGCAAAATCAACAGCTGGGTACATTCTGAGAAAAAAGGAATTGACTGGTGAGCTTGGGAACTCTAAAAGGCCTGGGCGTCCACGGATGACCACAGTGGTGGATGATCGGCGCATACTTTATTTGGTGAAGAACCCGTTCACAACATCAACTGAAGTCCAGAACACTCTCAGTGAAGTAGGTGTATCTGTCTCTAAGTCAACAGTAAAGAGAAGACTCCATGACAGTAAATACAAAGGGTTCACATCTAGATGCAAACCATTCATCAATTCCAAAAATAGACAGGCCAGAGTTAAATTTGCTGAAAAACACCTCAAGAAGCCAGCTCAGTTCTGGAAAAGTATCCTATGGACAGATGAGACAAAGATCAACCTGTACCAGAATATGGGAAGAAAAAAGTTTGGAGAAGAAAGGGAACGGCACATGATCCAAGGCACACCACATCCTCTGTAAAACATGGTGGAGGCAACGTGATGGCATGGGCATGCATGGCTTTCAATGGCACTGGGTCACTTGTGTTTATTGATGACATAACAGCAGACAAGAGTAGCCGGATGAATTCTGAAGTGTACTGGGATATACTTTCAGCCCAGATTCAGCCAAATGCTGCAAAGTTGATTGGACGGCGCTTCATAGTACAGATGGACAATGACCCCAAGCATACAGCCAAAGCTACCCAGGAGTTCATGAGTGCAAAAAAGTGGAACATTCTGCAATGGCCAAGTCAATCACCAGATCTTAACCCAATTGAGCATGCATTTCACTTGCTAAATCCAGACTTAAGACGGAAAGACCCACAAACAAGCAAGACCTGAAGGCTGCGGCTGTAAAGGCCTGGCAAAGCATTAAGGAGGAAACCCAGCGTTTGGTGATGTCCATGGGTTCCAGACTTAAGGCAGTGATTGCCTCCAAAGGATTCGCAACAAAATATTGAAAATAAAAATATTTTGTTTGGGTTATGTTTATTTGTCCAATTACTTTTGACCTCCTAAAATGTGGAGTGTTTGTAAAGAAATGTGTACAATTCCTACATTTTCTATCAGATATTTTTGTTCAACCCTTCAAATTAAACGTTACAATCTGCACTTGAATTCTGTTGTAGAGGTTTCATTTCAAATCCAATGTGGTGGCATGCAGAGCCCAACTCGCCAAAATTGTGTCACTGTCCAAATATTTCTGGCCCTAACTGTATGTACAAGAATATAACTACTATAATACTGCTCCTATGTACAGAAATATAACTAATATAATACTGCTCCTATGTACAAGAATATAACTACTGTAATACTGCCCTCCTAAGTGCAGGGAATCAATGGACTGGGTAGGAGAATGATCATATAGGAGTAGGTGTACCGAAGATAAATGTGGGGGTCCAGTGACTGCAATGAGAGCTGGAACGACCCTGGAATTTCATGTGTAATGTTTAAAGGAACTTACTGGAGGACATTAGTGGTGTCTGGATTCGGAGAGGTCAGTCACCCCCAGCAAATACTAATTGATCATATATCTCAGGTCTGTGCTGTCTGCAGCATTATGTCCATGGGAAATTCCTGTGTTCAAAATGACAAAAAAAAAAAGAAAACCCACATTGTAAGGAGGCTCACAGCGCCATGTACTACTGTGCATAATATAAGCACCTGGCGCTCTCGCTTAGCTGTTACATGTAACTATAATTATTAAAACTTTTCAAAAACCTAATATGGTTTGAAATTTCCAATGCTGCAGGGTCCTGCGCGGGGAAGGGGGGGGCTCAGATATGTCGGAGACCCTCAGCTTTTATACTGGGCGTCCTCAGCTTCTGTTTGGATATTCTGCCTTGTACACTTCAGTCCATCATAACAAGGTTTAGAGCTACATGCCTCATTTTGCCATAGTGCTTTAAATGCATCTATAGCCAAGGCTGTGGAGTCTGAGTCGTGGAGTCGCTGGCTATTTTGGGTGGAGTCAGGTTCAAGGAAATTGAGCAGTCGGAGTCGGATGTGTCGCTTGTTGATTTCGCAGCCATGGTTGGTGAGTCTGAGTCGTGGAGTCCGAGTCCATCTGGGTGGAGTTGAAGTAGGATTCAGAGAACATGAAGAGTTGGAGTAGGATGGCTGGCTTACCGACTCCACAGTCCTGATTTAACCACAGTGCTTTATATGTAATCACACATTATTCTTGCATATTTATTATATATGGCCCTGGTTGTATATTTTATATTACATATACACAACACAAGACAACTGTTGGTGCAATAGTAAGAAGATGGAAGAAGTAGAAAATGAGTGTCAATCGACATCGATCTGGGGCCCCATGCAAAATCTCACCTCGTTGGGTATGCAAGATCATGAGGAAGGTGAGAGATCAGCCTAAAACTACACAGGAGGGAACATATTTATAATCTCAAGGCAGCTGGGACCACTGTCACCAAGAAAACCATTGGTAACACATTACGCCATAATGGATTAAAATCCTGCAGTGCCCGCAAAGTGCTACTGCTCAATAAGGCACATGTGCCACCTGTCTGAAATTTGACACCTTGGTGATTCTGAGAGTGATTGGGAGAAGGTGCTGTGGTTAGATGAGACAAAAATTGAGCTCTTTGGCATTAACTCAACTCACGGTGTTTGGAGGAAGAGAAATGATGCCTATGACCCAAAGAACATCATCCCTACAGTCAAGCATGGCGATGGAAACATGTTTTGGGGTTGTTTCTCTGCTAAGGGCACAGGACTACTTCACCGCATCAATGGGACAATGGATGGAGTAATGTACCGTAAAATCCTAAGTGACAACCTCCTTCCCTCTGCCAGGACATTAAAAATAGGTTGTGGCTGAGTCTTCCAGCACGACAATGACCCAAAACATAAAGCAAAGTGAAAAAAGGAGTGGCTCAAAAAGAAGCACATTGAGGTCATGGAGTCTCCTAGCCAGTCTCCAGACCTTAATGCCATAGAAAATTTATGGAGGAAGCTGAAGGTCCGAGTTGCCACGTGACAGCCTCAAAATCTTAATGATTTAGAGAGGATTTGCAAAGAGGAGTGAAGCAAAATTCCTCCTGACATGTGCGCAAACCTCATCATCAACTACAAGAAACGTCTGACTGCTGTGCTGCCAACAAGGTTTTTGCCACAAAGTATGAAGTTTTGTTTGCCAGACATTTATATAACTTAAGACAATGTGATTTTGTGGATTTTAAAGCGAACCTGTCACCCCCTCCAGACATCTAAAAATACCATAGCCACCTTCTGCAGCACTAAGGCTGCAGTCTGAGAAGGCGTCTATAGCATTTATGCTCCCTTGATTCACTGAAATAAAGACTTATATAAAATCTGTTTCAAACCAGACCCAAGACCGGGAGGCGGGTTTTCAAGTGTCTATCTACCTCCTCTGTGGTGTCAGTCATCCCTCTCTGCTCATTGTGTGCCGCCTCCAGGGCCACCTCCCTGCATTACAGAGCTTTGTCAGCTCTGCTACAACATAGAGCTGCTGTTATAAGAGACCACACATTAGTAAATCTAGCAGGAGGACCCTGAGCAGACAAAGCACTGCCTGCTACATAGCAGCCCTTGAGCTGAGCTGACAGCAGTGCAGCAGAGTTGAGTTTGTGCTTTAGATCAGGGGCTGAGGAGCAATGCTGCTGGGTACAAGAAACTGAAAGTGAAACCTGCTCAGCTCAAGGGCTGCTACGTAGCAGGCAGTGCTTTGTCTGCTCAGGGTCCTCCTGCTAGATTTACTACTGTGGGGTCTCCTATAACAGCAGCTCTGTGTTGTAGCAGAGCTGACAAAGCTCTGTAATGCAGGGAGATGGCCCTGGAGGCGGTGCACAGAGAGCAGAGAGGGATGACTGACACCACAGAGGAGGAAGATAGACACTTGAAAACCCGCCTCCCGGTCTTGGATCAGGTTTGAAACAGATTTTATATACCGTATATACTCGCGTATAAGCCGAGTTTTTCAGCCCAAAAATTGGGCTGAAAAGTGCCCCCCTCGGCTTATACGCGAGTCATACGGCCCCCTAAAAAGTTTTGCGCCCCCACCTCCCTTTCTGGGCCCCCCCGCATGCAGCGCTGCGCATATACATTACCTGTCTAGCAGCTGTCACCCTCCGATGGCTGATCGCGGCTCCCGGCTCCGGGCTCCATCTTCCTCTCTGTCTTCCTGATTGTCAGGTGACCGGCTGGCGTCGCGATGACGTCATCGCGCTGCGCCCCGGTCACACAGCAGGAAGACAGCGAGGAAGATGGAGCCCGGAGCCGGGAGCCGCGATCAGCCATCGGAGGGTGACAGCTGCTAGACAGGTAATGTATATGCGCAGCGCTGCATGCGGGGGGGCCCAGAAAGGGAGGTGGGGGCGCCAAATTATGAGGGGGGCCCTGCTGGGGCCCTGTATACTACCACTGGGGCTATATACTACCACTGGGGCTGTATACTACCACTGGGGCTGTATACTACCACTGGGGCTGTGTGTATACTACCACTGGGGCTATATACTACCACTGGGGCTGTATACTACCACTGGGGCAGAATATACCACTGGGGCTGCTGTATACTACCACTGGGGCTGTGTGTATACTACCACTGGGGCTATATACTACCACTGGGGCTGTATACTACCACTGGGCAGAATATACCACTGGGGCTGCTGTATACTACCACTGGGGCTGTATACTACCACTGGGGCTGTATACTACCACTGGGGCTGTATACTACCACTGGGGCTGTATGTATACTACCACTGGGGCTATATACTACCACTGGGGCTGTATACTACCACTGGGGCTGAATATACCACTGGGGCTGCTGTATACTACCACTGGGGCTGTATACTACCACTGGGGCTGTATACTACTACTGGGGCTGCTGTATACTACCACTGGGGCTGTATACTACCACTGGGGCTGTATATACTACTGGGGCTGCGTGTATACTACCACTGGGGCTGTATATACCACTGGGGCTGCTGTATACTACCACTGGGGCTGAATATACCACTGGGGCTGCTGTATACTACCACTGGGGCTGTATACTACTACTGGGGCTGCTGTATACTACCACTGGGGCTGTATACTACCACTGGGGCTGTATATACCACTGGGGCTGCTGTATACTACCACTGGGGCTGAATATACCACTGGGGCTGCTGTATACTACCACTGGGACTGTATACTACCACTGGGGCTGTATACTACCACTGGGGCTGTATACTACCACTGGGGCTGTATATACTACTGGGGCTGCGTGTATACTACCACTGGGGCTGTATATACTACTGGGGCTGCGTGTATACTACCACTGGGGCTGCTGCTGTATATACCACTGGGGCTGCTGCTGTAACACTGCTGGGGCCTGTATATACCACTGGGGAGGCTGCTGTATACCACACTGATGGGGGCTGTATACCTGTGCTGGGGTCCACCCTCGGCTTATACACGAGTCAATAAATTTTCCCAGGTTTTGGGGGCAAAAGTAGGGGGGTCGGCTTATACACGGGTCGGCTTATACACGAGTATATACGGTAAGTCTTTATTTCAGTGAATCAAGGGAGCATAAATGCTATAGACACCTTGTCAGACTGCAGCCTTAGTGCTGCAGAAGGTGGCTATGGTATTTTTAGATGCCTGGAGGGGGTGACAGGTTCGCTTTAAATTTGATATTTTATCACTTACTGTTAAAATTAACCTACCCTAAAAGTATAGACTGTTCATGTCATTGTCTGTGGGCAAACTTACAAAATCAGCAAGGGTCCAAATACCAATTTCCCCAATGGAATATATAATAAAAATATATAATATAATATTATATATATGTGTGTGTATGTGTATATATATATATATATATATATATATATATATATATATATATATATATATATGTTTATATATTGTATGATGCATTTAAACTTTTTGATATGCACTTTATTCCCTTTAATGATCACTTGGTCTTTTTAGTATGCTAATCATGTATAATAATGTGACTGTTTATTTTTACTTTTGGTAGTCCTCCTGCCTCCTCTGCTCATAGTCCTTTTTATTATGTCTGTATCTTATGTGTTTTTAATCTTGCATAAGTAAATTAACTTGTTTGACTAAATTTCATTTGTTATTACCATATATTATTTATGTATACAGGAGCATTGTTTTGGGATCTGGTGTCTGTTGTATACTCTGGTATTTTACCGAACAACTAAAATACGGTGTATGTTTGTGAATTTCCTTCTTTCCATTGGGTCATATGAGGGACATCACATCTGTGGTTACACAGTGCAATTTTCTGTTACATTTTTTCTTTATTGTCCAAAACAGATCCCCCCATCACTGCTGCAAGTGGACGCAGTGGAACCCCACTAATTATTAAGGGGTTTGCCTGCTTTCTATTATGGGTATATTTTTAGCAAAGGGCAAGAAAAAAAAAACTGTTCTCCATAATGTGTGTGGTTATCTTTTGTTCTAAAAACGGACCTATAATGGATTCCAGATGGACCCAATAAAAACCAATGGAACCCCTCTGCTTCTGACTGCTTCAGTTACACAATGTAACAGTTTTAGGCACAAATTCCGTCTGTCTGTTCCTATAAATGTAACTAGCAGAATGGCCAAAGGCAAGTTTCCATTTATCTGGACGTCCTTCTATCCCCCTTCAGTGGCAACAAAAACACTGGAGACTCTGATAAGATTTGGCTTACTGTGAAAAAGAATCCGGGTATGTGAACATGCTGTATTTTTTTTTTTTACTATAAATCATATAAAAAATAATGGAGAATCGTGGCCAAACATAAAAAATAACTACAATGTAAACAGCATCGTGTGAATATCTCCTGTGGGGTTTACAATGTAAACTAGGGTAAAGGTGCTGTCACACGCTTCAATTTGTTAGCGATCACATGCTAGCGAGATCGTTAACATCGTTCCAGCGATGTGGACCAGCAAGATCGCTGGTAACCATGGTAAACATCGGGTTACTAGGCGCTTAGTAACCCGATGTTAACCATGGATATGAGCTCCCAGTATACGCTGTGAGACGCAAGGGGCTCGAGCATTCATTGTTGGTCTCCTGGTGTCACACGCAGCGATGCTGAGTGTCCAGCGGCCGACCAACGATTGATTTGAGGACAAGACCTCAAATCTAACGATCAACAATCAGCCAACTGATCGTTAATAGTGTCACACCAACGATGTTGTTTCAACATCGTTCAAGCGTCACTAAACTAGTGACTTTTGAACGATATCGACAACAATATCGTTACGTGTGACTGTACCTTAAAGCCCTGTGCAGACTAGAAAACAGAGGTGCTGCTATAGAAAAATAGAAAAAAAGACGCAGGTAAAAAATATCTGTGCCAAAGGTGCGGTTTTTGTTGCATTTTTTACTGCAGAAAAATGTGCATTTTTCAGATGCGTTGATTTTTTTCCACAGAATTATAGATTCATTTTGAGAATGAAAGGAGAGAAAGAGAACAGAGAGAAAGAGAAGAGAGAAAGAGAACAGAGAGAAAGAGAAGAGAGAAAGAGAAGAGAGAGTATAGAAAGACAAGAGAAAGACAAGAGAAAGAGACGAGAAAAAGACAGAGACGAGAAAGAGACGAGAAAGAGACGAGAAAGAGACGAGAAAGAGACGAGAAAGAGACGAGAAAGAGACGAGAAAGAGACGAGAAAGAGACGAGAAAGAGACGAGAGAAGAGCGAAGAAGAGCGAGAAGAGAGAGAGAGAGAGAGAGAGAAAAGAGAGAGAGAAGAGAGAGGGAGAACCCTTGTCTCCCTATTCTTACCATTTGCTTTGGCAATGCTAACATGTACTTAGTCCTGCCAAAAATGCCCATTTGAACTTGAATTTGATGAGAGAGGGCAGATAGAAGAGAGGAGAAGAAAAGGGGAGAAGAGAGAGGGAAGAGGGGAGAGGAGAGAGGGAGGAAAGAGAAGAGAGGAGAGAATAAAGAAGAAAGTAGAGAGAGGAGAGAAGAGAGGATAGAAAAAAGAGAGGAGAGAGAAGAGGAGAAGAAGAGAGAAGAGGAGAAGAGAGAAGAGGACAAAAAGAGAGAAGAGGAGAAGAAGAGAGAAGAGACAGAAAGAGAAGAGAAAGACGAGAAAGAGAGAAAAGGAACAGCACAGACAGACATAGCGCAGATAAGTCATGTACGGGGTCAAGGTTGACTAGGATCACGTCTATTTGCCGGACAGGATTTCCGTGTGCAGAACAAGTATGTGCCGCTGGCAGAAGGATCACATACAGATGGAAGGTCACCGCTAATTGTCAAAATACATTCAATCTAAACCTTGCTCTATAATTATTACCGCAGCTCAGACATCAAAGGAAAAGCTGCAAATAGAGGATTCCCCGTCTGGCCCAGGATCCGCAGCCAACGAGCGGCCGTGAGCGAAATATCACAGCGTCTACGGTCAAAGGGCAACACTTGACTTTAAAAAAAGAAAAATATTAAAGATTAATATATGAGACTATTAATATAATATGGTTATGTTTAAAGGGATCCTGTCACCTCCAGAACGCCTCATAAGCTACCAAAACATGTCCCTGCAGCATCCTATCACTAATCTCACACTCCTTTTGTCTCCTAAAAGCATCATGTCAAAGTGCATAAAAACGTTTTATAACTTACTCATTAGTGATTATAATTAGCAGGGGCTATATTCGTTAGCCCTTAGGGCATGTTGTTTTGCAGGATCCACCCTCTCTCTCTCTGTGCTGCTTTGCTTGTGCAGGCTTTACCCTCCCCCCCTCTCTGTCACTCACAGAATGCATTAGTCCTGCCTTCAGCTCCACATCACTGCAGCACAGACAGAGAGAGGCTGGATCCTGCAAAACAACACGCCCTAAGGGCTAAAGAATATAGCCCCTACTAATTATAATGCCTAATGAGGGATTATAAAATCGCTTTTATGCACTTTCACAGGATGCTTTTAGGAGACAAAAGAAGTGTGAGATTAGTGATAGGATGCTGCAGGGACATGTTTTGGTAGCTTAGGAGGCGTTTTGGAGGTGACAGGATCCCTTTAATGAATACTGTAAAAGGCACGTCACACACATATCTGTGCAGAGATTGTTCACAGATCTCTGGTTGCAATGAAATCATGGACACATTGTTATATTTTGTGGCCGTGTACAAATGTAACAATGTGTCCATGATTTCACTGCAACCAGAGATCTGCCAACAATCTCTGCACAGATATGTGTGTGTGACGTGTCCTTTAGCATGTCCATAGGTGTGCATTAGTTAGACAGGTGCGGAAAGAGCGCCCTTATGGCCTGCAAATCTATCTATCTCCACCCCTCTGGTTCCTTGATTGACAGCTCTGACTTAACAGGAGCCAAAGATGAAGACAGAGTAGTAGGTGAGAAGGAGCATGTACCGGTTTGGCCCCGCCCAGGGTGCGCTGAGTCCCTCATTAGCATACTGGAATAAAAAAAGGATTTCTGGCGAATGGAACAGTGTATTTGGACACTGTTATTTTTATTAGTGCAGTTGCCTCTGTACTTTAGTGCTGTGCTTGGTTTGGACTTTGTCACTTTGTATTGCTAGACGCTCTTTTAATGTATGAGCCAGAAGGTTTTTCTCATTAATTGGAGACAAAAAAATGGGATGTCAACACAACCTAAGGCTTGGCTCACACATATTTTCAGTCCGAGTGCGATGTGACAAAACATTGGATCGCACTTGGACCAATTTTATTCTATGGGGCCCATGCACATGTCCGAATTTTTACTTGGACATAGTATTTCCGAAGAAAAGAATTGCAGAATTCATGATTTGCATCCACAAACTGGATTGCACTTGGCCTTGCAAGTATATGGGTCTGTGTAAAAAAATCAGACCGCACTCGGATAACAAGTAAGTGCTGTCTGATTTTCACAAACTGACAAAATGGATTAGATGGATATTTTTTTTCCATCTTCTCTACATCCTAAAAACTCCACGCAGGCTTCCCCTGAACCAAATTGCCTCCAACCACACTCCTCCCCACCAACCACACTGTTCCCCTCAGATACCCTAACCCCCTCCAACCACACTCCTCCCCTCTCTTTCCACCCCTCCAACCACACTCACCCCCTCCAACTACTCTGCTCCCCAACCACACTCACCCACTCTGCCCTCCAACCACACTTACCCACTCTGCCCTCCAACTACACTCACCCACTGTGCCCTCCAACCACACTCACCCACTCAACCACTGTGCCCTCCAACCACACTCATCCACTCAGCCCTCCAACCACACTCACACATCGTGAAAATGATGGATCCGAGAAATAAATCCGTGAAACTCAGAGCAGCTCCTACTCTGATCCGATGTTGAGGATTACAATAGCTTATACTCAGTGGATCTCTGTGCTGTCCAAAAAAAAAAAAAAATAGGCTAGCGCACTGACATTCCCATGGATCGGTGAATAAACATCAAGATAGATGTGTGAACGTTTTCCTCCCCTAATAATTTCCTAAACCTATTTTTATTTTTTTCCATGATCTCTAGCTGGTAAAAATACCTCAGCAGGAACTAAACAGGGATAATCAGCACCAGGTGGGATCGCCCCCCAAGTCCCGCAAACTCAAAGGAATTCTTCGAGTGCCGTGTACATCACGACTTTAACTTGTTTATTTATCGGTGACATTTCTGCTGGATGTTTATGAAACACGCGATGCCCGCGGATCGTACACATTCCTGAAAATGTCAGGCTCCAAAACGACGGGGAGGCGCTAAAGTACGGCTGCGATAAAAACATCCTTATCATTTATGCAGAATAAAAAAAAAAAAAAAATAAATATCAGTTGGCTCTGGATGAATAGACCCTGCAGGGTATGTATATGCATAATGAGTGGCGTAACTTGAAGATTTTGGGCCCAGATGCAAAAGCTGTAGAGACCAATTATTGCAAATCTTTAATAGCAATAGCCTTTTTCTATAAGCCAAAGGGACTTTTGGGGCCCCCTGAGCTAGGGCCCTGGTTGCGATTGCAACCCCTGCACCTATTGTAGATACGCCCCTGCGCAAGTGATGGACACGATCCCTTTGTGTTCACACTCCTGAACGTGATACAATACGGAATAAGATAAACCATTAATCCATTCGCCATTGAGGTAGCGGCTCAGGAACAGACCGTGCACACGGTCAGCGAGTGCTTGGCACATTCCACCGGTGGCCCCTGAATTCCCACAAGCCGTCGTTCTGCAGCTCGCAGTGACTTTGGAGATTCTCCATGTCAAATTCCTGCAAACAGATGTAGATTTTCTTGTATATACACAAGTCCCCGACCGCCGTTTCTGGAATCAGAGGGATTTTTCCACAAAGGAAAATTCAATTATTTGTAGGAAATTCAACATCACAGACAAAGAAAACAAAAACAATACAAAAAAAATATCAAAAAGCCCCAAATTTTAAGATTTCTTATGTAATCATTTGGCCAAAAGTCATAAAGCCTGAAACGCTCTCGGTTTATACGCATCAAGTTTCTTATTATTGTTTTCTTTTTGTCTTTTTTTTTTTAAAGGCGTGGAGGGGCCCCAGGGTCATTGTACTCAAAGAGAAGTTAAGCTTTTTAAACACGGTAAGTTAAGTTTTTAAAATCAGTATTACCGTAACTTGTATTGGAAGAACAGTGGTGCTCTGCCTCCGTATCTGCCAGCCGTGGAGAATAGAAAGATGCTGCACATGAGTGATCTCTGAATTAAATTGTGTGCAATTACAGAAAGAATTACATGATACACATGAGTAGGGGGTGCAGTGGAGAACAAGAACAGTAAGGCTGCTTTCACATTTGCGTTTTGAAACGCAGTGTACCGAACGCATGCGCACTGCGTTCCTATGTTTAACATGGGAAAGCATGGTACCTGCGTTTGGATGCGCATAATTTGTGTGCCCTCCGAACGCCCTCTGAATGCAACATGTTGCATTGTTTATGCATTCACGGGAGCTTGTTTGATCAGCAAGCGCAAAAAAAATGAATGTAAGTCAATGGATCCACAGTGTCCTCCGCATGACAGCGCAAAAGAACACTGCGGATCACATTGAAATCTTTACTGGTGATAGATGCTGATCTCCCACAAAATCAGCGGCTGCTACAGCTGATCTCCCAGTGGCCCCCGAGAGATCAGCTGGAGCAGCCGCTGATCTCCCAGGGACGGACACCGCTAATTTCCCGCAGTGTCGGTGTGGGAGATTTAAAGAAACAGCTGATTTGACAGCTGTTTAAATTTCTTGTGCCGACATCTCCTAATCGGTGTCGGCGCAGGAAATTTAAACAGCTGTCAGATCAGCCGCACAGACATCGCTGAATCTCCGCTGCCTTCATATCAGTATGGCAGCGTTTGCGTCTGTATTGCAGATGCATGCAGACTTAAACGATAGTGTGAAAATAGCCGTAGTGCAGCCCTGGAGCATAATTAAGGATGTACACAGTGACTGCACCAGCAGAATAGTGAGTGCAGCTCTGGAGTATAATACAGGAGGTAACTCAGGATCAGTAATGTAATGTATGTACACAGTGACTCCACCAGCAGAATAGTTAGTGCAGCTCTGGAGTATAATACAGGAGGTAACTAGGATCAGTAATGTAATGTATGTACACACTGACTGCACCAGCAGAATAGTGAGTGCAGCTCTGGGGTATAATACAGGAGGTAACTCAGGATCAGCAATGTAATATATGTACAAAGTGACTCCACCGGCAGAATAATGAGTGCAGCTCTGAGGTATAATACAGGATATAACTGATGATCATTAATGTAATGTATGTACACAGTTACTCCACCAGCAGAATATTCAAAATAGCGAGTGCGGTTCTGGAGTGTAATACAGGAAGTAACTCAGGATCAGTACAGGATAAGTAATGTAATGTATGTACACAGTGACTCCACCAGCAGAATAGTGAGTGCAGCTCTGCAGTATAATACAGGAGGTAACTCAGGATCAGTAATGTAATGTATGTACACAGTGACTGCACCAGCAGAATAGTGAGTGCAGCTCTGGAGTATAATACAGGAGGTAACTCAGGATCAGTAATGTAATGTATGTACACAGTGCCTCCACCAGCAGAATAGTGAGTGCAGCTCTGGAGTATAATACAGGAGGTAACTCAGGATCAGTAATGTAATGTATGTACACAGTGACTGCACCAGCAGAATAGTGACTGCAGCTCTGGGAGTATAATACAGGAGGTAACTCAGGATCGGTAATGTAATGTATGTACACAGTGACTGCACCAGCAGAATAGAGAGTGTAGCTCTGGTGTACAATACAGAAGGTAACTCAGGATCAGTACAGGATCAGCAATGTAATGTATGTACACAGTGACTCCACCAGCAGAATAGGGAGTGCAGCTCTGGAGTAGTGTACAACGACTTCTCTATATGTAATATATAGGCAAACTAACATGGTGATCTGAGGTTTTAAGAAAAGCAAAGACCTTAAAGGATATTTCCAGGAATTAGTGGTGAGTAAGGAGCATGTGAATGACTACAGACTCTGGAACGAAGAAGACAAAAACCACCATTCGCATTCCTCACATGACAATAACCACAGCCACTTCCTGGGATCCTCGTGTGTAGTGGGCTCTGTTTATGTTTGCTGAGTAATTGCTGTACATGACTGACAGCAGACAAGCTGGTGTAAGTGTCCATTTTATGGTTTTCATCTCATGTAAACCGCATTGTCCAAGTAATGTTTACAGTGCGCAGCTGGCAGAGGAGCGTCGTGCCATACACTGTATGTACAGGAGTCTCCCCGCTCATACCAGCCATGTAATGAGGTGTGTGCAGTATTTCAGATGAAGATCCTGCAGAGATTATATACAGAGTCTGAGGATTTACTGACTCCTAATATCCAGGACTGGTCCCTATAGCAGCATTATAATCCATCTTCTGCTCTCCATCGCCCTCCTGTGGTCACTAGGAAATCAACACCACAAATCAATGACTGGCTGATCTCTGAGCTGTCAGGAATATTTGCTTTGAGGAATCTGTGCATATTTCCTCGATGTTTTGGATACGGTTAACTCTTTTCTCTCCTATAACATCTACAACTCCTATAATCAGAAAGAACCTCAGAAGGTTTCCCCCCTTATCTCTGTGTAAGAGATCTGTCAAATAAAGCAGAACACAGCAAAGTCAATGCTTATTCGGCTGACAGTTTGGCCACGTTCACATGTTGAGTATTTGGTGATATTTTTACCTCAGCATTCGCTATGCCACGTTCACACACTGAGTATTTGGTGAGTTTTTGACCTCAGTATTCGCAGCCAAAATCCGGAGAGGAACAATCAGAGGAAAAGTCTAATAGAAACACGTCACCACTTCTGTATTTATCACCCACTGCTGGATTTGGTGACAAATACTGAGGGAAAAAAAGTCACCAAATACTCAATGTGTGCATGTGGCCTTACACAGCGAGGTAAAAGACTCACCAAACACTCAACATGTAATCATGGCCGTATTCCTCCGGACTCACCCAAAAACAAGCACACCGGGCACACTCGAGGGGGGTAACAAAAGCTGCCGGACACTCCTGTCCTCTCTGGATCCTTTCTCCTGCCGCCCATGAACCTGCTGACCCAGACACCCATTTCTAAATAGAGTAAGACCCGATGAAATCATTATCCCAGCCCCCACCCAATATCTGCCATCAAGTAATAGGTAAACCGGAAATACACATTGGGTGAAAATGGCTGATGGCCGATCATTAGGTGATGGCCCGAAACATCTTCACATGAGATCAATTCAGGCAGGGCAGAGCATCAGCCCCCCAAAGAAAATCCAACATGTCCGCCTGGTGTTCTGAACAACTCGGAAAGTTTGATCAACTATTTAATCTACAATTGGGCCACATGAACACAGTGAGTATTTGGTGAGGTTTTTACCTCAGTATTTGTAGCCAAAACCAGGAGTGGGTGATAAATACAGAAGAGGCGACTTGTTTCTATTATACTTTACCTCAGATTGTTCCACTCCTGGTTTTGGCTACAAATACTGAGGTAAAAAACTCACCAAATACTGAAGGTGTGAACGTGCCTGAAGGCTTCAGGCAAGACCACATGCACACAATGAGCATTTAGTAAGATTTTTCCTCAGTATTGTAAGGCCACATGAACAATTGAGTATTTGATAATTTATTTTACCTCAGTAGCTGTAAGGTCATGTTCACACGTTCAGTATTTGGTGAGTTTTTTACTTCAGTATTTGTAGCCAAAACCAGGAGTGGGACAATCAGCGGAAAGGTATAATAGAAACATGTCACCACTTCTGTATTTATCACCCACTCCTGGTTTTGGCTACAAATCCTGAGGTAACAAACTCACCAAATACTCAATGTGTCAACGTGGTCTAAGAGCTGAAATGCCCATTTCCATCACTTTAGATTGCATACGTATAGGTACGTACCCATGTTCTTTAATATGTTCCCACGTTCAGAAAAGCTGCTTTTATCATAACTGTCACTTCAGTGAGGAAGTGAAGAAACTCTAATGCCTTAAAGTCATAATCAACTCTTTAACAAGCCTTTTAATATGACTTAGGATTTTTGACATTGGCACTAAATGGCCCTGATTATTGGGTTTTTTCTGTAATTTGTTGCTGTATTTTCTACTTTGATTAGGATTTGGTGCAGATTTGAAGCAGTTTGTATAGTTCAGAAAATAAATCCCCCACCCCCCCCCCGCCGTCCTGGTGTTGTTACAATCTAAAGGCCACTATACACATTAGACTGAAGTTGTCCCAACCAACAGCAGACAGTCTAATGCGAATAGGAGTCTCCGACTCTCCTGAACAGATGACGATGGGAATCAGTTGTTGAACATCAACAGCCGATCCTCATGTGTGGCGGGGAGAGGAGCCAATGCGTGGTGGCCCTCTCATAGAGAATGCTGGGGTGCTTGGCCAATACCTGGGTGGATACTTTCAGGTCAAATGCACATGTTGAGTATTTGGTCAGTTTTTTACTTCAATATTCATAGCCAAGACCAGGGATGGGTGATAAATACAGAAGTGGTGATGATGTGTTTCTATTATACTTTTCCTCTGATTGTTCCACTCCTGGTTTTGGTTACAAAAACTGAGGTAAAAAACTCACCAAATACTCAATGTGTGCACATGGTCTAAGGGGTCAGGTGAGGTCCATTTACTCCAGATGCAAGCATTGAGTGTTTGGTGAGTTTTTTACCTCAGTATTTGTCACCAAACCCAGGAGTGGAACAACTCCTCTGATTGTTCCATTCCTGGTTTTGGCAACAAATACTGAAGTAAAAAGACACCAAATGCTCAACATGTGAACATGGCCTTACAAATCCTGAGGTCAAAACTTACTCAATGCGTGCACGCAGAGTAAATGGACCTCGCCTGACCCCTTAGACCAAGTGCACACATTGAGTATTTGGTGAGTTTTTTACCTCAGTTTTTGTAGCCAAAACCAGGAGTGGAGCAATCAAAGGAAAAACATAGAAACACATCACCACTTCTGTATTTATCACCCACTCCTGGTTTTGGCTACAAATACTGAGGTAAAAACCTCACTAAATACTCAATGCCTTAAGGCCGTGTCACACGCGTCAATGTCGCTAGCGACATCGCCGAAAAGTGACGCATCAACGATGTCGCTAGCGATATCGCAAGTGCGTCGTGCTGTGTGACAGCGTGACGCAACTGCGATTTATCGCTGGTTGCAGGTTGACAGGTTTACGAGGATGAACGTAAACCTGTCAATCTGCAACCAGCGATTAGGCTGGATTGCGCTGTCTGACACCGCAATAACGATGTTGGCGGTGATCCAGCATATACCACAGCATTGCTGCTCCGCCCGCATGCGCTGCGGTGTCACCGGCAACATCCTGCCGTGTGACACCAAGGCTGCGATGTCGGAAGCGACCGCGCACCCGCACATCGCTTCCGACATCGCATCCTTGGTTGACATGTGTGACGGGGCCTTTAGAGTTGGAAAAATCAGACAAGTTTTTAAGAGTAATCCACTTAAGGAAATGCTTTTAAGGTTTTTCATTCCCTGACTTGTTCTTTGAAGCATTTTTTCCCCGCACTTTTTTGGCCAGCCTTTTGACATGACAATGTCATATTTGAAGATGATTCCCGGAATCTGCCTCATTTCACTTTTTTCCACAAAGTTTTTATAAACCTCATCATAGAAGAAAAAAAGTACTCAAGAACAGCAAAGAGGATTTTTCCAATGAAATGTATAGGAAAAGTACTTACAAAGTGTGAAACTGATGTGAATGTTGGAGTGGATCCATAAAAAAAACCTGAAGCATTTCTTTCACTTTCCTGCAGATTGTAACTGCACTGAGCGTCCATAATGTGTAATGTGTAATGGAGGAGGAGGGATGTACTGTAATAATAAGTCCAGCACATGTATGGGAGTAATGACTATCAGGGTGCACAGAACGTGTTCCTACCCCCATCATTCTCACATTATCACAATTAATTCCGCCAAATAATCTGAAGAACGTGCATCTCTCCTCATCATCCTCAGCTGCTTAATCATCGGATGCACATTCCATAAATCATCCTTATGGTCAGCGTAGGCTTCACCTTTCCTCCTCTGTCCCCCCAGTTGTGACTGAGTTATCACTACGAGCCTTATAATAAGGGAAGCGGTGCAGATCTTGCCTGTCCCTGGCCCCTGACTGATGAGCTTCTTCCTATTAGGCCATAATCTGCCATTCTTTCCAGCATTTTTTTAGGCAGAGTTATGTGCTTCCCGGAAGTCTGGGCCACATTCCAGATTACCCCAGGGAGTCAAAGTCAGGAGCTGATAGGACCCCGGCTGGTAAGAATCTGAGGGCTATCAGCGAGCTGTAGACGGGTCACAGTATCCCCCAGACTTCAAAACAATAAGTAGACACAAGCTTGTCCTAACTCCCCACTCAGATTCCTTCCACTGGGATACACAGGAATGAGAGAAAAGCCAATTATTAGATGCAGTGCTGAAGCACCTGAAACAGATGCCCAACGTGCCCCATCCAATTCCATTCCCCCCCAAATCCGTGCCCAATGCACTCCTCCCAAACCAATTCGCTATGTGTCCAAATCCCCTTCCCCACGCACCCCCCAAGTGGTGAACCCCCCAAACTCATGCCCGATGCCATATCCTCAAACCCATGACCAACATGCCCCTCCCAAATCCATGCCCAACGAGACCCCAAACCTGTGCCCGAGCTCAAAACCCATGCCGATGCGTTACAACCTGTGCTCTGTACTTGGAGGAACACACACTGTGTGATGGGGATATAACCCCAGTAACGAGTTGAGGGTCTTCAGGTGTCTTTTTTACCTTAAATTACCATACAACACCTGCTACAAAGGTAGTAATGATCACGTAGGCTAAAGTAGAAAGGCACAAATTTCACTTTTTTTTTTTTTTTTTTTTTTTTTTTTTTTTCAGAAAATTTCTTTATTCAAGTTTTTTTATCATAACAAAGTATACTGACAATTATCAGCAGAATTCCAATAACAACATCAAGTGCGTTAATCGCATACATATAGACAAGGGTTGCTGTTACTCCTTTCAAGGAGAAAAAGGCGGAGGGAAGGAATAAAGTAAGATTTTGCACATATATTTAAATATATTCTGACCTGACAGAAAACCCAAAGTATGGATGCTGCTTTGGGTGTAACTGGTGTAGAAAAAAATCATATAATTCACTAGGAGTCCAAAAAAAAGTAAAGCAGAGCATTGGCGGGGGTAGATGGGGCTTATATTTTAAGAGGGAATCCAGAAAGTCCATGGGAGGCACAAGGTGGCTCACATCTCGATGATGGGTCGTCACACGGCCGCAGACAATAGTTTATTACCCCTTCCCCAGGGGCATATTTTTCAAATTAAGTTAGCAAACAAGATTAGCTCTGCCGATTCATCGCTTTCCTCGCCAATCAATATTACCAAACAGATCTACATTTAGCCACCTCGGGGGAATATGACTAAATGCTCCAAACTAATAAGTGAAATATTTGGAAGGAGGCACAGCATTGTCTCACCTCTCATGAGGAACAAATGCATTATTTCATACAAAGCTAAACATCTGCAGAACGCTGGGGCTAAAAAAAGCAAAAAGAGCCTCTTGCCAGAATGGATGGGCCAATTCTGTCATCTATCACAGACTAACTGGAAGCAGAGCCCTATGAAACATGCAAAGCCCCAACATCAGAGAGGAGAAAAGTATGACCAAGCTAAAATTATACACTCATGGCACATAAGAGCGCACCAAAGCCTCCATAACCGTGCCAATTCACGGCGGTCACCCACACCCTGATCTATTTCTGGATCCAAGAGGCTGCGATGCTCCGTAATTCAAGAAATCCCTTAGGCACCCGGTGTAAATTTCCACATACAGACGGAGTTGAGCTGTGCAAGAACCATTGCTACGGTGGAGAGGGAACCAAGCATGGTATATGAAATCTGCAAGCTATAAAGCTAACAGGGCGCTACACCATCATTGGCAGCTCCTGTACAAAGAGGAATATCCCTAAAAGATGTTCCAGGAAAGCGTCCTTGAAGTAAAAATTGTACTCATATTCCAAGCATCACAGCAAAAGATGCACCTGCAGATGATCATATTCACCCTATAAAGTAGCTGGCAATCGTAATCTGTGATGTTACTGACCCACCAGGCACCTCCCATCATATATTTCTATATAAAATGTATTTACTGACATGAGCTGCTGCAGCCATAATCCATTATGTCCACACAGAATAGTATTGATGAAGGAAAATACCCCTAGTGTGTAAAAAAGGAATTCTAATTGGGAAGGAAGAGGAGGATAAACAAGGGAGGAAAAGAAAAGGATTAATGTGGAAAAGAAGGTAGAAGAGTAGAAAAGAAAGGAAAAGGAAAGGAAAGGACAGAAAAGTACCGTAAGTGGATGAAGAAAAATAGGAGAGAAGAAAGAGCAACTAAGGCAGGCGAGTAGTAATAGAGGAATGGAAATCAGGAGAGAATAAGGCAAGTATGTGAAGACAGGAAAAAATAAGGCGAGGATGAGAAGACAGGAGAGAATAAGATGAGTATTGTAAGGGAGGAGAGAAGAAAAGAAAAATTGCCAGGAGAGAATAAGGCAAGTATGGGAATACAGGAGAGAATAAGATGAGCATTGGAAGGCAGGAAAGAAAGGAAAAATAGCCAGGAGAGAAATAAGGTGAGAATGGGAAGGCAAGAGAGAATAAGATAAGATAAGATGAGATAAACTTTATTGATCCCAGAGGAAATTACAGTATTACAGCAGCAGAACAAAGATCAAGAACATTACACACTTTACAAAATAAGTCTATATGGACAGCAGATGCGGGTAGACTGGTACAAGTACCTCACCTATTTCCCCCATACCCTTAGAACTTCACTTAGTCTTGGGATGCTTTACACTTATACATTTGTTAAACATCCCCACAGCTGTTGGAACAAACGATTTTCTGTATCTTTCCTTTTTACACATTAGTTGGATTAGACGCTTGCTGAATGTGCTCTTCTGCTTCGCAAACAGTTCAGAGAGCGGGTGTGTATTGTTGCTCATTATAGCCTTGCATTTCTTATTAATTCTATCCTCTAATATCTCCTCGAAAGTCCTAAGTTGTAGACCCACCGCCGCACTAGCCTTCTTGATAAGTTTATTCAGCTTATTAGCGTCAGCTGTGCGCACAGTACTACCCCAGCATATTATTGCAGCAAAGATTGCACTCGCCACAATAGATTGGTAGAATATTTCAAGCATTTTGCTACACACATTAAACGACCTTAACTTCCTTAGGAAGTAAAGTCTACTCATCCCTTTCTTGCAAACCTTCTCCATATGGCACCTCCAATTAAGCTTGCTGTCCAGGTGAACCCCCAAATATTTGATATTCTCCACCATCTCCACATCCTGACCATCCATAGTGATAGGTAAGCAATCCTTCATGCACCTTCCATAACTCAACACCAACTCCCTGGTTTTCTTTACGTTGAGTTCTAAATGGTTAGCCTGTCAAATATAAGTCAAATATTGGAAGGCAGGAGAGAATAAGGAGAGTATGGGAGGGCAATAGAGAATAAAGTGAGTATGGAAAGACAGGAGAGAATAAAGGGAGTATGAAAAGACAGGAGAGAATAAGGAAAGTATGGAAAGACAGGAAAGAATAAGGGCAGTATGAGAAGCCAGGTGAGAATAAGGAGACTGGGAAGGCAAGTGAGAATAAGGGGAGTATGGGAAGGCAGGAGAGCATAAGGGGAGTATGGGAAGGCAGGAGAGCATAAGCAGAGTATGGGAAGGCAGGAGAGCATAAGCAGAGTATGGGAAGGCAGGAGAGCATAAGCAGAGTATGGGAAGGCAGGAGAGCATAAGCAGAGTATGGGAAGGCAGGAGAGAATAAGGAAAGTAAAGGAAGAAAGGAAAGAAAGGAAAGAATAAAGCGAGTAAAAGGAGAAGAGAGAAAAGGACAGAAGAGGTGTAAAACAGAATAAAAGAGAGAAAGGAGGAAAAAAATGAGATAGGTGGAAAAAAAAAGTACCGAAGGAATAAAGGAAGGTAATAACTAAGAGAAAGTTTTAAAAGAGAGATTTTGCAGAGGAAAGGTAGGATGGAAATAACCAGGGCTGTCAAACCTCCAACCCCAACTCTGATTCTATAATAATTTCCCTGAATCCAACTCTGAAGCCACCAAAATGGGCACTGACTCTGACTTTGATGCCCTGGAGCTCCAGTGGCTGGCTGGCTGGCATGTACCCAGCAGTGACCCATGAGCAGTGAGCTTCAAGGGAAGAGCGGCCTTCCAAACCAACATGACAAATGGCCGGGCGGCCCCAAAACCGCTGCTTGACCACTGGCCTGGCGGGCACCTGCCCTCCTGCCCCCTGGGCCAGCCAGCCCCTGTGGAGCGCACATAGCCTTATTCATCAAAAATGCTTACAATACACTGTCGCGTTTTCTACGGAGTGGGAAAAACCAGGCTGGAAAACGATGAAAGAATTGAAAAAGTGCAGATTTAAGAAATGATACAGTCTTCCAATTCCACCAAAGATAAATGCAAAAAAATCTGTGTGCATGAGATTTCACATAGCTTTTGCTGGCACTGAAAATAAAGTAGTCATTAATTTACATAAAAAAATGCTGGGGAAATATAAAAAACTGAACATGTTTTCTGCATTGCATCCACTGGAAAGAAATAACTGAGACAAGACATATGAAGATGTACCGGTATGTCACTAGGAAAAGAAAACAAAATAAGACAAGGTTTTGTGCTACAATGTGACACTTCTGGGAAGATTTGCGGACGGACGCTGATTCCATCTGTGTACGGACACCCGCTGGGAGTAGTTGCTCCCGCTGCTTAGCCGTGAATTTCACCTGAAACGCACAATGTTGGCGAAGGACCAGGCATCTTAAAATACCTTATAACGCGCGGGTCCACACCAGGCCCATTGTGATGTTTAGTGGCTGCTGGCCAGACATTCACTGATACTCGCTGTGGATTGTGTCTATTCTCCACAGGTCGGATTCTTGTGAAGAACATGTCACGGTGGAGACCCATCACTCCTATCGTGCAGCGTTTTCTACAGAACCCGGCTTGTTACGTCCATGATATGAAAATATTTACAATCCAGATCCAATGTTTGTCTGATTGAATTGTTATCACGGATTATGGGCTCGGGTATAACAATAAAAACAATAGTACAGCATTCACACACAAGAGTCCTGCCCCAAATAAATTCCACATTTCTTCCAATATTGTGTCTGCTGCTCTGTCTTCATCATAGGAAGAGGTTTCTAGGAAGTTTGCATCTTGGGTGTTTATACCCTAATGCCTTATAGCCTCCAGAGTAGGTGGAGGTCACTGTGCCTGACAGCCATGTATAGTGAAATGTCACAGAAAACAAATATCCAGCTTACACTTGTAAGGAATCTAATTCGTCCAGAGCATGGAGACGTCCAACCCTAACGTGTAAAATATGATAAAATAAAGACATTCCAGACTGAAAAGGAATCGGTTGTGCTTTTTTTTGTTTTTAAACCGCCCCAATGTTATTTAGATCATGCACTGGGCATTACTAACCTGGTTAAAAAAAAATCCATGAATTTATCATAAAAAAGCACTTTAGATGCACTTTCTCGCCTCCCTGTGTGCTGTTTTCCCTTGTACAGTCTGTCGTCCCTGTGCACTCTCTTCCCTTGTGCTGACTCTTCCCCCTGTGCACTCTCTTCCCTTGTGCTGACTCTTCCCCCTGTGCACTCTCTTCCCTTGTGCTGTCTCTCCCCCTGTGCGCTCTCTTCCCTTGTGCTGTCTTTCTTCCCCATGTGCTCTCTTCCCTTGTGCTGTCTCTCTTTCCCCTGTGCACTGTCTCACTCACCCGTGTGACATCTCTTTCCCCCTGTATACAGAGGAGCTATGGCAGCAGCTGGATGGGTATGCCTCAATGGAATGTCTGTGCAGACCCAGGCGATATTGAATGCCTGCACTGCAGCCAGTGTCCTGGATGGCGTGTGGGCCCCCCATCGCAGATATCCTATAGGTGACGCTGTTTTCATTGACTGATCAACCAAATTTATGGGCTCCTTCACATTCCAATGTAACTAATTTTCCAGTTTAACTGTAATTGATATGATGTCCTATAAGTTGCACTGTTTTCAGGACAAACTTACAGACAGATTGGCTAGGGTTTTTATATAGTAGACTCAATTTTACATAAGACGTTTTGGAAATGTTGTGTTTTAGTCGTTCACCATTTGCTTGCAGATAATAATAATCCTTATTTACGGTATATAGCACCAACATGTTCCGCAGCACTTGGCAGATATAATGTGAGATCAGAACTGAAGAGCAGACTGCAGTCCGGTTTGGAAAATCCCGAATTATCAGGTTATTTTCGGCCTTTATACCTGCTGGGTGCTCTCCAGAATAATCAGTCCATGTTACGAGGACCAGCGCTCTGGATATTTCCTGGCACGCGGTCAGATTACAATCTACAGATATTATGTGTTTATCCAGAGAGGATTTATGCACTGAGATAACAAAGAAAAATATTTAGGTGCCAGGAATATTATTTTGTCCTTTAGTGAGCGCAGGTGGAGTCTCTGCTTTCATCTCGCGATCAAATACAATAGGAAGGGGTTTATTTGTGTAATAGCTATCATTCTCTGTTTATTTGTACAGTGTTATTATGTAACATAGAATTTACCGTACATCTCCATGTCCTACAACCCCGGCCCTCCCCAGAGGCGCTCACAGTCTAAAGTCAGCCTGTTTTGTTCCCTGGTGGAGGGAAGCAAAGGAGAGAAGTGAAGATCTCCCCGGGATGATGACCCGTACTGCACCAGGGGCCCAAAAGTGAATAATTACATGATGATACATAATATCCTGTATATGGAGGATCAGAGCGCTCCGATGGGCAAAGAGGTAGTTTATAAATCAAGACCAGGACATTGAAAGAAAACCTCCACATGCACAAAGCAAAATCACTGTCTGGTATTTGTCCAGCTGGACTAGTGGAACAATGGTGTTACCCTTCCCTCCGTACCCCTTGTATTCCTACCTTCCTTTGCTGTCTCTGAGCAGCTGAGTATTTGGTGGAGAAATCATCTTCACCAAATCTGCATCTCCTGGCAGAAAAGCTCACCAAAAATGCACTGTGCGCGCACAGTCTTAAACTAACTTTATTACACATGTACGGTATATGGCTCTCTGCAGAATTAGGTGTCACAAACATCTGCAAATATCTGTAAACTCTGTCGATGTGGGAAATCAGCTCTTCAGCCATTTTAATATATGCAGATGTGATCAGTGTAAAGTGCTATTGTGACGTATGGTGGTTACCAGCCGTATAGAACTATTGTGCCCAGGAGAAGCAAGTGCAGTTTCCTTGGATTCAGTGGTGCTGGAGAGAAAGGAGGCCAGCCAAAGCCTTTGCTGTGATCACTGTCAGGCCACAGCTAAATCTGTGCAGCCACTTGGGAAATAGTGTCCTGCACAGTTCCAGTGTGCCCAATTGCCAGACAAGGACGGTTAGGGAGGGATCAGTGATGGTGTGTGTAACAAGCTCCCTGGATGGGAGCCAGAGTTGTCAGCAGTGGAAGAAAGCTGAAGTACTTTCCTGTAAGCCTAACGTACCGTGGATGCCAAAAGGTTCAGGCTAAGAGGAGGCATTAAAAGGTGTAGCACAGTGCCATAACCAGCGGAAGTGAGGAAAGCTGTGACATATTGCTGGAAAGAGAGCCGAGTTCATCACACCATCAGAGGCTTCAACTCTGGAAAGCTGTAATATCACCATCATCATAAACCTCTACAGCAAATGTGAGTTATTCTGCTGCACTTGAGGTCTGGGCGTTATTTATTAAGAGTGGCTGATTCTGCACCACCATCCACAACTTAACCCCTTCTTATTCTGCGGAGGACGACCTGCCAGTCCGAGGGACCAACGCGACAGTTGACCGCCATTACACAGTGGAGGCCAACCCAGGCATGTACTGTGGAAGAAGTGCACGTAATCTACTCCCAAGAACAACACTGCAAAGAAGAAAAAACCTGTAAAAAAAACATCAAGAAAAAGCTGAAAAACAGGCAGCATTTTTACTGCCAAGATGGGGTTTTGACTCCAAAAAAAAAAAAAAACACAGTAAAAACGCAGTGTGTGACCATAGTCTTGTAGTAAATCCAGAATGTATAGTATAATCACCCCATCATCCTTGTATATGAAGTCTTTCACAGTGTGTCACTTCCATTATCTCTATCTCACAACGTATGACTTCCATCATCTGTAGATTCTTTTTTTACCTTGCTTCCTTGCACACGTTGTATCACTCCCATCATCTCTATCTGACGAAGTATGACTCCCATCATCTGTCGAAGCTTCCGTTTTTCCTGCTGTTCCTTTGAATACATTGTTACACTCCCGTCATCTCTATCTCACAACATATGACTCCCATCATTTGTAGAAGCTTCTATTTTTCTAACTGCTCCCTTGCACGCATTGTATCACTCCCATCATCTCTATCTCACAATGTATGACTCCCATGATATGTAGAAACTTCTGTTTTTCCTCTGTTCCCTTGCACATAATTATCACTCCCATCATCCCTTTCCTCACAATTTAATACGACCTATTTTTCACTCGATGTATCACTCCCATTATTCTTTAGGTCAGGACCTGATAATCCACCCTCTCGCACCATCACTTATCCGTCATCAGATCCTCACAGTGTAATCCAATTAAAGTATCACTCCCATCGTTCCTGTCCCTAAGAGCTCATGATCTCATCCTCCTACCCCTAAGGATATCTTCAGACGTGCTGGATATTCCATAGTCATATAATGGGAGATTTTTCCGTGCGGAATCAGCGGGAATAATTACTGTGCCAGTCATATATGTGGATTTCATTTTCCTCGGTGCAGACAGCATTTTTCCATAGTGTGTGAACGGGATTAAAGATTTTAGCAGCTTTTAGAGAATGAAGCCGGATGTGTTTGGTAATGACCATCAACTGCCTGACCTTCCTGAGAGGAAGACGTCGCTGGAGAAATGAAAGCTATGGCACTAATAATAGGCGCAGGCGGCACAAATGACCTCTGTGCACAGAGAGAGGGCGTGCTATATTTGATGCCATTTCGGCACCTGCTCAGCATACCCGGCGCAGCACATGCAGTTTCGGATAATTTGCAGTGTTGCAACCTTTAGCCCAATTCTTTAAGAGTTCTAGTCCAGTTTTTCAAAGACCTCAAAAATGATGGAAAAACCTTGACGTGTACTTGTAGGACATAGACTTAGGGCTGATCGAACAGCCATCACGTCCACATAAGCATCAGCTGCGCCGGCTCCGTCATCCATACCAAACTTGTTTAGAGAAGAAGCTCCAGAGTTGCGTCCAAGGTCACCAAGTACAAGGACCCTGCGACGTAAGGAGGGATCTGAGGAGGTTAAAGGGTCCCCGGTGACCCCCCCATCCTGCCAGGCCGGATATTAAGCTCTCTTGGGAGGTCGGGATTTTTAGCGAGCGGCTGAGGGGCTTTCTCAGGATTCATGTATGAATCCACAAGGAAAACTATTTCATCAATGATAAACAGGAAGCCTGAAGCGTGGCCGTCTCCAGAAACTCACACCTTCAAGAAAATCAGATGAAAAAAAGACATAAAACAAGAAGGATTGAAAAAATACAGTGGGTACAGAAAGTATTCAGACCCCTTTACATTTTCACTCTTTGTTTCATTGCAGCCATTTGGTAAATTCAAAAAAGTTCATTTTTTTTCTCATTAATGTACACTCTGTACCCCATCTTCACTGAAAAAAACAGAAATGTAGAAATGTTTGCAAATTTATTAAAGAAAAACTGAAAAATCACATGGTCATAGGCCCCCTTCACACCACGATTTTCAGGATCGGGGACTGTCCGGTGTGAACCAGACAGTCCTGGGGCCAGATTGCACCGGATGGCAGGTTTTGCCATCCGGTTTTGTGCTGTCTGGGAGGATCCGGCAGCTTTCGTTTTTTGGCCCCAGACACAAAATCGGAACAAGCAGCATTTTTTGTGTCCAGGACCAAAACCGCTCAAAATCGGATGCTCCCGGATCCGATGCTCCCTAACATAGGAGTCTATGGCGCCGGATCAGAGATAAAATTGGATCCGGGAGCCGGACCCTGGGTGCTGGGGTTTGGCAGTGAGCGCTGCTAAACTTCAGGACCATGAGCTGTCCCCACCAGAGATTACAGCGATCTTGAAATTTCAGCAGCTGCGCTCGGCTGCAAACAAGACCAGACCAGACAGCCCCTGGACCTGGTCCAGCCATGGTGTAAAGGGGCCATAAGCGTTCAGATCCTTTGCTTACACACTCATATTTAAGTCACATGCTGTCCATTTCCTTGTGATCTTCCTTGAGATGGCTCTACTCCTTCATTGTAGTCCAGCTGTGTTTAATTAAACTCATAGCACTTGATTTGGAAAGGCACACACCTATCTATATAAGACCTCACAGCTCACAATGTATGTCAGACCAAATAAGAATCATGAGGTCAAAGGAACTGCCCAAGAGCTCAGAGACAGAATTGTGGCAAGGCACAGATCTGGCCAAGGTTACAAAATCATTTCTTCAGTACTCAAGGTTCAATGGCAGAAGGTTGGGACCACCAGAAGTCTTCCTAGACCTGTCCATCCAGCCAAACTACGCAATCGTGGGAGAAGAGCCTTGGTGAGAGAGGTAAAGAAGAACCCCAAGATCACTGTGGCAGGACCATTTTTATTGAAATTACATTTTTTAGGTATATACCGTTTTTCCCTGAATTTAACTACTATGACAAATAGCCTACATGATAGGTCCTACTGTACACTTCATACATAGGACATGGGTTCCATTTTATCATATCTTCTCTCACTTTTGCCTCTGCTCTTAATATAATTTTTACTCACTAATAGGAAATCAGTTTTTTTTTTATTTAGTATATTTTCATTTTATTGCAAGGAATGGTTTTATATTTATTTATTTTGTATAATATTGTATTGGATTGTATTGCACTGGTTTTACATGCTTTTTTTGTTGTTAGATGTGTGTTGCCCGTTTTGCGTGCTTTTTTCAAATCTTGCCACGTTGCACACCCGCTCCGATATATATGCTGGCACTGGCTTTGTCTGTAAAGATCTTGTGTCCTGAGGAAGTAGACAGCCACCTACGAAACACGTTTATGAATAAATCTGATTGTGACCATTATCTGATCCTTGTCCTGATTCTCATCTCCCTATCGGCAGCGCATGATCTTAACCCATTCCTATCTACCACTTGGATTCTGTTACCTGTGGGTTCTCGTGCGGCACAACGATCTATGCCTCAACAGTGGTTGTGACTCTCACGACCCTTCCAGGTGAGTGGTTCCCTGACCATTCTGGCTGTACAATTCTGATAACACCCTTTATGCGCCTATCTCCTTCTTTTTAGCTTGTGTTACAAATCCAGGGGTGAAAAACGTCCAGCATCATTTCCAAGAAGACTCAAGGCTGTATGAGCTCAAAACGGGCAAATACTCAATACTGAGCAAAGGAGCTGAATACGTATCACCATGTGATAGTTCAGTTTTTCTTTTTTTAATAAATTTGCACAAATATCTACATTTTTTATTTTTTCCAGTCAAGATGGGATGCAGACTGTACATTAATGAGAAAAAAATGAACTTTTTGTGAATTTACCAAAAGGCTGCAATGAAACAAAGAGTGAAAAATGTAAAGGAGTCTGAATACTTTCCATACTCACTGTAAGGGAAAATCTAGCAGTTCTGGAAAAAACTACATTGAAATAATGGAGTCATTACTAGGATAAACATTAAAGCAGCTCACTGCCGAACCCCAAAGTGCAATATTCGGGGGGGGGGGGTGGGATGGAGAAAAAAAAAAAAAAAGTCTTCTATATAGTATATAAAATATGCCTAACTACAACCTGTGGCTGTATATCTTCCCCAGTCGATCCCCATGGTCAGGAGGCGCAGGACGACAGCCACTAGGACACATGCTGCAGGGAATCAGCACAGAAACAAAAATAAAGGAACAATAACATTTACAAATAAAGAACCTGTTACTTTGTAGCCACAATCTATTCTACAGGGATTTTCCAGGACAGATGGGAATCTTCATAGCACCGGGTCTGTAAACCAGGAGCCAGGAGAACTGGATGATCTACTTATATAATCGGGAGTTGGGATTTCGGGCACTGTAGCCCAATCCCAGACTCCTTAGCGGCACTGCGAGTGATGACGCGCAGCGTCATCACGAGCAGCAGCCGCTCTACAGTTAAAAAAAAAAAAATCCTCACCTCTCCCCGAGCCCCCGGAGTCTCCCGCCGTCTTCCGCCGTGTTCCGCTAGGCTCCCGGTGGCTCTGCAGGCTCCCGATGCCTGCAGAGCTCTTCTACTGCAGTCAAGGACCTGTGGTGATGTCAGAGTCACGTGACACCAGCTTACTCCAGGCAAATCGCGGGTCACGTGACTCTGACATCACCACAGGTCCTTGACTGCAGTAGATAGAAGACCACTGCAGGCAACGGGAGCCTGCAGAGCCACCGGGAGCCTAGCGGAACACGGAGGAAGACGGCGGCAACCACTTCTCTGCACCCTCACCTCTGTCACGCTGCCCTGCGCCCCAGCCTCAATGCCACGAGCCTTTGACAGCCACCGCGGCGGCAGTGTCGCCAGGAGCCGCCGGGAGCCGCCGGAGACCACCCTCCGGGAGAGCCGCCCACTGCCTTGGTGCTGGCACAGAGGGCTCGAGGTGAGGGAGTAGTGTGTGGACGGGGCACTGGTGCACTCATACAACGCCCTCATCTGCAATACACAAGGAGCTGCAGTGGAGAACACTACAAATGCCAAGGTGGCCCACCTTCTATCCACACACCCACCAGAATCATTAAGTATAGCAGCATCTCTCCTCACCCCTCCTCCAGCCTGACCTCTCCTCACCCCTCCATCCAGCCTGACCTCACCCCTCCTCCAGCCTGACCTCTCCTCACCCCTCCTCCTGCCTGACCTCTCCTCACCCCTCCTCCAGCCTGATCTCTCCTCACCCCTCCTCCTGCGTGACCTCTCCTCACCCCTCCTCAAGCCTGACCTCTCCTCACCCCTCCATCCAGCCTGACCTCTCCTTCCCCCTCCATCCAGCCTGACCTCTCCTCACCCCTCCATCCAGCCTGACCTCTCCTCACCCCTCCATCCAGCCTGACCTCACCCCTCCTCCAGCCTGACCTCTCCTCACCCCTCCTCCTGCCTGACCTCTCCTCACCCCTCCTCCTGCCTGACCTCTCCTCACCCCTCCTCCTGCCTGACCTCTCCTCACCCCTCCATCCAGCCTGACCTCTCCTCACCCCTCCATCCAGCCTGACCTCTCCTCACCCCTCCATCCAGCCTGACCTCTCCTCACCCCTCCATCCAGCCTGACCTCTCCTCACCCCTCCATCCAGCCTGACCTCTCCTCACCCCTCCATCCAGCCTGACCTCTCCTCACCCCTCCATCCAGCCTGACCTCTCCTCACCCCTCCATCCAGCCTCACCTCTCCTAACCCCTCCATCCAGCCTCACCTCTCCTAACCCCTCCATCCAGCCTCACCTCTCCTAACCCCTCCATCCAGCCTCATCTCACCCCTCCATCCAGCCTCACCTCTCCTCACCCCTCCATCCAGCCTCACCTCTCCTCACCCCTCCATCCAGCCTCACCCCTCCATCCAGCCTCACCTCTCCTCACCCCTCCATCCAGCCTCACCTCTCCTCACCCCTCCATCCAGCCTCACCTCTCCTCACCCCTCCATCCAGCCTCACCTCTCCTCACCCCTCCTCCATCTGCACCTCACCTCACCCCTCCTCCAGCGGCACCTCTCCTCACCCCTCCTCCAGCGGCACCTCTCCTCACCCCTCCTCCAGCCGCACCTCTCCTCACCCCTCCTCCAGCCGCACCTCTCCTCACCCCTCCTCCAGCCGCACCTCTCCTCACCCCTCCTCCATCCGCACCTCACCTCACCCCTCCTCCAGCCTGACCTCTCCTCACCCCTCCTCCAGCCTGACCTCTCCTCACCCCTCCATCCAGCCGCACCTCTCCTCACCCCTCCTCCAGCCGCACCTCTCCTCACCCCTCCTCCAGCCGCACCTCTCCTCACCCCTCCTCCATCCTCACCTCACCTCACCCCTCCTCCAGCCTGACCTCTACTCACCCCTCCTCCAGCCTGACCTCTCCTCACCCCTCCATCCAGCCTGACCTCTTCTCACCCCTCTTCCAGCCTGACCTCTCCTCACCCCTCCATCCAGCCTGACCTCTCCTCACACCTCCATCCAGCCTGACCTCTCCTCACACCTCCATCCAGCCTGACCTCTCCTCACCCCTCCTCCAGCCTGACCTCTCCTCACCCCTCCTCCAGCCTGACCTCTCCTCACCCCTCCTCCAGCCTGACCTCTCCTCACCCCTCCATCCAGCCTGACCTCTCCTCACTCCTCCATCCAGCCTGACCTCTCCTCACCCCTCCATCCAGCCTGACCTCTCCTCACCCCTCCATCCAGCCTGACCTCTCCTCACCCCTCCATCCAGCCTGACCTCTCCTCACCCCTCCATCCAGCCTGACCTCTCCTCACCCCTCCTTTAGCCTGATCTCTCCTCACCCCTCCTCCAGCCTGACCTCTCCTCACCCCTCCTCCAGCCGCACCTCTCCTCACCCCTCCTCCATCCGCACCTCTCCTCACCCCTCCTCCAGCCGCACCTCACCCCTCCATCCAGCCTGACCTCTCCTCACCCCTCCATCCAGCCTGACCTCTCCTCACCCCTCCATCCAGCCTGACCTCTCCTCACCCCTCCATCCAGCCTGACCTCACCCCTCCATCCAGCCTGACCTCTCCTCACCCCTCCTTTAGCCTGATCTCTCCTCACCCCTCCTCCAGCCTGACCTCTCCTCACCCCTCCTCCAGCCGCACCTCTCCTCACCTCCTCCTCCATCGCACCTCTCCTCACCCCTCCTCCAGCCGCACCTCACCCCTCCTCCAGCCTGACCTCTCCTCACCCCTCCTCCAGCCGCACCTCTCCTCATCCCTCCTCCAGCCGCACCTCTCCTCATCCCTCCTCCAGCCTGACCTCTCCTCACCCCTCCTCCAGCCGCACCTCTCCTCACCCCTCCTCCAGCCACACCTCTCCTCACCCCTCCTCCAGCCTGACCTCTCCTCACCCCTCCTCCAGCCTGACCTCTCCTCACCCCTCCTCCAGCCTGACCTCTCCTCGCCCCTCCTCCAGCCTGACCTCTCCTCGCCCCTCCTCCAGCCTGACCTCACCCCTCCTCCAGCCTGACCTCTCCTCACCTCTCCTCACCCCTCCAGCCTCTGCTCCTCTCCTCACCCCTCCAGCCTCTGCTCTCCTCACCCCTCCTCCAGCCGCACCTCTCCTCACCCCTCCAGCCTCTGCTCTCCTCACCCCTCCAGCCTCTGCTCTCCTCACCCCTCCAGCCTCTGCTCTCCTCACCCCTCCAGCCTCTGCTCTCCTCACCCCTCCAGCCTCTGCTCTCCTCACCCCTCCAGCCTCTGCTCTCCTCACCCTCCAGCCTCTGCTCTCCTCACCCCTCCAGCCTCCCGCCACATCATACTCTGCTATCCACAGAGCCACCTGTATACTCTGCTACCCACACAGCTGCCTGTATACTCGCCTCTATGCTCTGCCACCCACACAGCCGCCTCTATGCTCTGCCACCCACACAGCCGCCTCTATGCTCTGCCACCCACACAGCCGCCTCTATGCTCTGCCACCCACACAGCCGCCTCTATGCTCTGCCACCCACACAGCCGCCTCTATGCTCTGCCACCCACACAGCCGCCTCTATGCTCTGCCACCCACACAGCCGCCTCTATGCTCTGCCACCCACACAGCCGCCTCTATGCTCTGCCACCCACACAGCCGCCTCTATGCTCTGCCACCCACACAGCCGCCTCTATGCTCTGCGACCCACACAGCCGCCTCTATGCTCTGCGACCCACACAGCCTCCTCGATGCTCTGCCACCCACACAGCCGCCTCTATGTTCTGCCACCCACACAGCCGCCTCTATGCTCTGCGACCCACACAGCCGCCTCTATGCTCTGCGACCCACACAGCCGCCTCTATACACACAATTCATTTCACCGCACTCCCGATGCAATTGCATCGGGCCTTTTTACTAGTACAAAATAATAAAATGCAGCTACGAAAACAAAGGATTTACTCCTCAAAACTGGGGTTAATCCTGGAGAATTCTGGGAACGTTATGTTCCCCTTCTGTATCCGGTGGACTTAATACACAGGCAATAAGGATTTTTCACTGTGATAAATATCCCACATGCACATCCAGCACTGTGCTCAAGTATCATCATAATTCTGTTGGCTGTCACTTGGCATCCATCAGAGTGAGGACCCATATCATCACTGCACTGACTGTGCAAATAGGCTGCGACAGGAGATTATACATGTGGTGGTTTATTCCCTTGTTCACAGACTGGGCAGACTTTATTCAAGTTTCACCATACAACTTTAGTTCCTTTTATATGGAGTCTGGTGTATGTTAAGCTATGCAGCTTAAGTTCTGTTGATGTCGTGTCTGCAGTCCACAGCACAGGAACATCCACTACAACCGATAAAACCTACCATCTAAGTCCTCCCTACCACCTGACATGTTTCACTGCTAATTCAGCCTCATCAGTGTCACGCTGGACTAAAGAGTGTCCGGCCACTGTGTGTGACAGTGGACACCTGGGCCAACGATGTCCTGTGCACTGCACAAAACAACAGACGGGGAGACACTGGGGGGAACAAAATCAGCGGAGGGCCCTGTTCATAGGGAACGGGGAAGAGGTGACCTTCTGCACTCGCCTGCGGCTGTGCCCTGATCTCCCTTACCATCCCTATACGGCTTCTTTCAACCTGTCACGGAGCAGGATACCTAGTCCCACTAGCCCTGATGTTCTCCCTCAATAGGGAAATGGCTGGTAGGAGCACTAGTCCCAACCGCTGCACTAAAATTAACAAGAGGGGAAGGAAGGACAGACAGGGAACAGACTGTCCCTATACAGGTTCTTTCAACTCATAGCCGAGCTACATACCTAGTCCCTCGTTGGCTCTGATGTTAGCCCTCAATAGGGAATTGGCTGGCAGGAGCACTAGTCCCAACCGCTGCACTAAAATCAACAAGAGGGGATGGAAAAACAGACAGGAGAACAAAAAACAAATTCACACCTGCTGCCACTCTACTAGGCAGCAGAAGGCTTGGTAGTAAGTCAGCTCTCCAGAGAACTTCCTTAACCTCAGGAAGCCTGGCCAAGAATGAGTTCAAACACCAGCAAAGGATGCTGGAAACACGTTTAATATGACGTCTCAATACAGGAGTAGGACACAGGTCCCAAAACTGCCACAAGTCTCCAAAGTAAGAAAGACCATTGTGACAATCAGGGGACACAGCGTTTGTTTAAGCCTTGTGCCATCTAATAAAGAATCTATTAAAGGCGCTCCCTATATATTTAATCTCATAGGTTCACAATCCAGGACTGGTCTTTTATACATAGATTGGTGGCCAATAGTAATAGCCCTTTGAATGGCAACCTAAACAAAAGTGG
Source organism: Allobates femoralis (assembly GCA_033576535.1). NCBI lineage: Eukaryota > Metazoa > Chordata > Amphibia > Anura > Aromobatidae > Allobates > Allobates femoralis. Next base: position 60,488,831 of record JARQOC010000010.1, on the reverse strand, counting down.
TCACTGACATCAGAGCATAAGATGTTGGTGATGACTTACACTGATATTAACAATCACGTTTGTTTCAGTTATCACAACTGCCGATCATTCTGTCTACAAAGATTCATCCAGAGCTGCATTCATAATTCTACTGTTTGCATTGTGCCAGGTCTATAAAAAGAGAAACAAAATAGTAAATTGAATTGTTAATGTGGCTCCTGCTGTGAATGGAGTAAAAGCAAATAAAATCTGAACTTGGGTCCAGCAAACCTTTTTGCTTACACCAGTAGTCCATGACATGACCGACAGAGCAGAGCCCTGCAGCCTTCTACCTGCCGACATCCCAGGCTCCTTCTCATTAGTTATCTGCTCTGATATCTGCTCTGATATCAACACTGTTCTGACTTAATGACTCTGACATCTGAAGGATTGTTACAATTGTACCTAGTTTATAGATGTCTTTAAGCTAGTGTTCACACAATATTATTTTTCAGTCGACAATATGCGCCGAATTTTCATTATCCAGATAGTTCTGGCTAATTTGTTGCTTCAGACTCTTTGACGTGTTGCTAAATGTTTGTGCAATTGTCCTACAATTGGGAGTTTAATTGGCCACAAGATTTGCCGCCACAAAAAGAAAGACAAGACCAAAAAAAATAATAATTTAAGAAAATTCTAAATGATGAATTGGGGCCATAATATATTAGAAACTTGTTGCCTAATTTACAGAGGACTGGACCGCCTCCTTAAGAAAATCTTCAGTGGTGGAGGAGATCTCCTTTACCCCTACACTCCATGTACCAGGTGGAATCATAGTCTTGGCTGGATCCTCTCACCATGGGTGATCCGGCCTGATAAATTGCCGCCGCTTGGTTGTATACAAGCTGATCAGCGGCCATTGATACCATTGTTCTGTGCCCATGGAATGTCATGTTCTCGGCAGCACATCACCTGTTTACACAGGGCGGTGTGCTGCCGAGAATGAGAGAGTCACTGAGTAGATCATCAAACCCAATGAATGAGCGTTTAGCTTTTCCCTACCTGTCCACACATTTCCTACAAATGCTCTTTTGCAGATTACTGAGCCATTAACCAGTTAACTCCTGAACAGAGAAGAAACTCCTCCTCTCTTCTCAATTCCTGAAGATACATGGAGGTTTGCAGTGACCAGAATCAAGCCACGGGGGAGACGACCTTACAACACAGCGGCACTTCCGCTTCATTGAAGGATCGCAGCCTCTAGAGGCCTCCACTTCCTCCAGCTGTGCGGCCTCGACCCAACTTTCCATCATCAATTATTCCTGAAAATCCTAAAGGAGTCTCCTAACCCACAGAGCTGATGTGACAGCCTACCATGCAGGGTCCTGGGAAAGCTGAATAGGAGCAGTTGGGGCTTCTCCAGCTTTTTCATGCAGCTAATAAACATTATGACCAGAGGTGATCACTCAGCTTTCTCAGGCTCCTGATCTATCGAGTTATGTATGGCTACAATTACCAGGATGGCTGTTCCTAGAAGGACGCACCTTCCATCTCTACTGATAAGGTTTATGGCACCGGACGGAATAATAATTATATCATCGTGTGAGGACAGGTTTATCTGGAAATCTGCATATTAACGATCTGCTCATTTCCATAATGACTGATGCCATATATCACTGTAATGAGGGATCCACGTGCGTCATGTAGCATTATACAAAGGACACGATGCTCCCTGGAATCAGCGCCGTCAGGTATTACTTTACGGACCACGACCAAAAATAATTGTAATAAAATTAAAATATTTACTTTCTAATATATAGTGCCTTTAATTCCAAAGCACTCTACATACATCATGATTACTGTCCCCATTGGGGCTCACAATCTGCATTCCCTATCAGGATGTCTTTAGAGCGTGGGAGGAAACCGGAGAACCAGGAGGAAACCCACGAGAACCACTGGAAGAACATACAAACTCCTAGCAGATGTCGTCCTTGGTGGGATTCAAACCCAGGACCCCAGTGTTGCAAGGCTGCAGTGCTGACTACTGAGCCACCATACAGTGCTAACCACTGAGCTACCATAGAGTGCTGACCACTGAGCCCCCCCCCTTGTACAGTGCTAACCATGGAGCCACCATGCAGAGCTAACCATGGAACCCCTCCCCCCCCCATCTTGTACAGTACTAGCCACTGATCCACCATACATGGCTAACCATTGAGCCACCGTGCCACCCATGGACTTACACTTGCACATTACAGAATTGCCGGATACTCAAATGACTGCAACGCCGGCTTCCCTGTATATCAGATCACGCACCGTCCGCCACTGTGTTCTCAGCTGATTCCAGATACGCGGCTTCATGCACGAAGTCCCGGTCTGATCTTTTCTTCTCCAGACTCATCCATCCGTGGCGGACAAATGAGAGGATTAGAGGAACATTCCCTGCATCATCATGATCATCATCAAATTCAAAAGGTTTTATATCCGACTGCACGCAACAGATACAGAGATATAACGTTTCCCGAGAATCTGCCCGGAACGGCAGAGGAAAAAAGATAATCGTCATTGTTAAAAGAAACCTCGCTTCTTATTGTTGATGATTAGTCGACAAAAGAGCAAAACGCCAATTCGTCCGCGGATCATAGCAATTATAGAAGACAAACTCATAGCTGACGGCAGCAGCTTTCCCTGTGCGAGTAACCAAAGAGTTAATAATAGTCTGTCCCTATACAAGAGGCATTGCATAATCCACGCACCCCACACCCCACACCCACTCAAAAACACACAAAGGTTCCTGACACATCATCATGACAAGGTTGAATGGCAACTCCAGCTCTCCAGGTGCCTATGGCAATCACAGCCTATAAGATCTGGACATCTTTGGGGATCCTTTATAATTTTACAATTAGGCTTCATTAAGAATTTTGCATCTTTTTTATTTTACAGGTTGTTTGTTTCCATGCACATTTCTGGCTGCAGAAGGAGTCCACTGAGAATCTGTCAGTGAGCGCTTTCTGGTGAGCTTTCAACATTTAAAGGGACTCTTTCAGGTCATTTTTCAGTACGATACTAATATCACCCTTGAATAGCGCCTGGGCAGACCTTTTAAAAACATGTAAGATCATTATTGTACGTTTTGTAGTGCCTTTGCTATAAGCTTTTTCACACCTGCCGGGGAGCTGGTGCATTGGTCTAGCTCCATTAATTTCACAGACGAATAGCCAGACTGTGTACCGTAAATGTTATTTAAATATGCCATGCCTACCAAAGCTGGTGTTCTGTCCCTCTCCTCTGTGCTGGGAGGGGGAGATGTTTTGTCCTGCACTGTGTAGTGTCTGTAAGAGATTTCTATGTGTTTAAAGAACATTGATTTTCCTGCATATATGTAGTGTGTGTATCTGCTGAGCAAATGATCAAATGTTCTTAGAATCACATAGAAAGATCTCAAACTGCACACACTACACATGTCTCATACACACAATGACATAAAGATCTGAGCTGCAGCTAAGAGCACACACCTCCTCCTCCCTCCTCTCTCTGCAATGAGTCATACATCATGAATGCATGAATATTCATTCCTTGGGGAGTGAGCAGCAGAGAACTCACTGTGATTGACAGATGGATTAAATCTTTTATTTTGAAGTTTACACAGGATAGGAGGGAAGTATAAATAATGGAAATACATGATAAAGAAGCTTAGAGAGGGGAATTAGAAAGTGATATGGACTTTTGACCTGACAGATTCTCTTTTATCTGTCTTGTACCCGTCTCCGATTTAGGACCAGCTCAACTTTTGAATTTGTCTTTCATCATAAATCAACTGTGAAAAGGCAAGAAATACACAGATAAAGTTACAAACTCCCCAACAAAACAAGACGACTGACAGTTTTATAAGCTATAGAAGACAAACTATGGAAAAATGTAATTAAACCAATTGCCAAAATGATTTTTAGTCCAAAATAAAAGTATTTAGGTAACATAAATGCCTCTGAAGGTGCAAATTCTCTTTAAAAGAGAGGGAAGTGCAGCCCATCAACATCACTTTTAATGGTAATTGTTTATTTTCACACGGCTGCTGATAGAGAGTACGACGATGTATCACGTACCAGTTCTATTCCTTGTGGGAACGGCGTGTCGCTCCAGTCCTTCAGTGGGAAGCGCTGAATGATTTTGCCGAAACCTTCGCCAGATCCTGCAAAAAGAAATAGAGATATGAGGTTTCACCATTACTGAGCTGTAGAGAGAAGACAGCAAAGACGCCACAAAGCAGTTGTAATTGTGGAACGGGCAGAATTCACATGCAGTACAGAGTATTTCAGGATAAGGGTGTGCTGATTATCTGGAAGGTCATACATTTAGCAGGGTTTCCAGCAGCACAGAGCATTTCAGGAGAAGCGTGTGCTAATGTGGGGGCATAATGTATTTAGTATTGTTCACAGCAGCACAGAGCATTTCAGGAGAAGAGTGTGCTAATCTTTGGGAGACATCATGCATTTAGCAGCGTTCCCATAACACAGAGCATTTCAGGAGCAGTGTGTGCTAATGTTGTGGGGAACATCATACATTTAGTGTAATGCAAGGAAAAGAGCAGGGTACCCAGCAGCACAGAGTATTTCAGGAGAATGGTTTGCTAATCTTATGGGAGGTCAGGCATTAAGAGTTTCATAGTGAAAGAAGCAGCTTTCACAGCAGCACAGAGTATCTCAGGAGAGAGGTGCTGATCTTGTGGGAGGTCAGGCATTGAGAGTTAAATAGTGTACAGAGCGGAGATTCCAGCAGCACAAAGTATTTCAGGAGAATGGTGTGCTGACGAAGGAGCGGTGTTTCCAGCAGCACAGAGTATGTCAGGAGACTGATGTGCTGAAGAGGCATCGTTTCCAGCAGCACAGAGTATTTCAGGAGAATGGTGTGCTGATAAAGCAGCGCTCCCAGTAGCACAGAGTATTTCAGGAGAATGGTGTGCTGACAAAGGAGCGGTGTTCCCAGCAGCACAGAGTATTTCAGGAGAATTTTGTGCTGATAAAGCACGCTCCCAGTAGCACAGAGTATTTCAGAGAATGTTGTGCTGACGAAGGAGCGGTGTTTACCAGCAGCACAGAGTATTTCAGAGGAGAATGTTATGAGATCACAAACTGTGAAGTATCAGTGGCATGAGCTGGGTTCCCAAGCAGCACAGAGTATTTCAGAGAATGGTGCTGATGAAGAGCAGTGTTTCCAGCACACAGAGTATTTCAGAGGATAAATGTAGTGAGATCACAAGCTTGAAGTACTCAGTGGCATGAGCTGGCTCCAGCAGAACGAGTATTTTAGCAGAACGATGTTCTGATCCGTATTAATGGGGACAGGGCTGTATGTGATGGGATGTTCATGAAGCGCATTGCATATTGGCGAGCGTTCCAGCGGGCCCTAATGGTCACCATCACCCTACGTGCGCTAATTGCAGCTGTCCGCACACATTTGGTTCTCATAATCACATCAGGATTGCAGGCTGGAGGAAAACGGAGCCAAGCGAAGCATTACTAGATCATGTCTTAAGGAATGAAACAAGACATTTGGTGTGTTGTGCAATAATGAGCAGCATATGGCGGCGCAGAAGCATCCTTCCACATGAGTCAGGACAGAGACTGCAGCATTACATGAAGTCCTCGCAGAGGTCCAGCGTGCCGCTCGCCCACAAATATTGTGTTGGTTGCTATTTGGCCTGAGACATGACAAGGCTTGTAAAAAGGTACATCTGGAGGGGTGTCGGTGCCAGCACCGGGGTCCAGGCCATGGGGTACAGAGCGCTGCTCTGGAGGTGCAGAGACAGCACCACATTAATAAGTGCACCTGTCACATCACACAGCGGCCACTGGAAGAGATAAGGGGCAACCTACACTATCAGCCCTGTACCTGGGGTAATGGTGGGGATCCTGAGCGGGGAGTCCCCCCTTATTACAGTCATATGACCTCATGGGCCGAATAGAACTAGTCAAACACAATAACCCCTTAAGAAGGTCCTAAAACATAAAGATCTGCAGATTTGCTACTGGCTGTCAGTAAATGAGAACATTACTGATTACCAGTAGATCTAAACCTTCCCACAGCTGATGGTGTGCTACAGATCCAGAGCAATGCAATAAAAGGGTGTTCCAGGGCCAAAATCCTTAGAATGAGTAATCAACACCAGATTGGTGGGGATCCCATACCGGAGACCCCCATAGATATGGCAGTAGAACGGTGAATGGAGATGGAGCACAGGAGCAGCTCTGTACACCAGGCCACAGCCATCACCTGCAGCTTCGCTCTTATGGAAATGAATGGAGCGGCAGTACCCAGGAACAACCACTGTGGGGCGTTGTCTCCACTCCATACATAGTCACGGCCCGGGTAACAATCATGTTGGGGTGCTGGGGAGAGAACATTTCGAATGTATTGTAAGACATGGGGAGGATTTGTGCAGCTGATTTACTTTTCTCCATCCAGACTGGGAACAATTGTAGCAAACCCTCAACTATGAAGTGGTCAGGGAATGTTTCCATTCACTGCCAAAAAGCAAAGATCTTCAATAATGGCGATAAATATGAAACATCAGGACTTTCCATTGTGCGGAAATTAGGAAATGGACGAGCATAAAAGCGGAATTACGATCTGACGAGAAGACAACAATGTAACCTGTAATGGTCTGGAAATGTCCCGTCCTTCCTAATAATAGGGCCATTGTCACCACAACATTAATGTCTGTAAGTACAAATTACCCTGGCAAGGACACAATGCCCAACCTGTATGCACCATCACGGTCCAAGAATGCCCCTCCTGGGGGAGAGAGAGAGGAAGACAGAGAGAGAGATAGAGAGAACTAATGGATGGATGGACAGATAGAGAGGGATGGATGGATAGATAGAGAGGGATGGGTGGAGAGATAAAGAGGGATGGATGGATAGATAGAGAGGGATGGATGGATAGATAGAGAGGGATGGATGGATAGAGAGGGATGGATGGATAGATAGAGAGGGATGGATGGATAGATAGAGAGGGATAGAGAGGGATGGATAGAGGCATGGAGGGATGGATGGATAGAGGGATGGATGGATAGAGGGATGGATGGATAGAGGGATGGATGGATAGAGGGATGGATGGATAGAGGGATGGATGGATAGAGGGATGGATGGATAGAGGGATGGATGGATAGAGGGATGGATGGATAGAGGGGATGGATGGATAGAGGGGATGGATGGATAGAGGGGATGGATGGATAGAGGGGATGGATGGATAGAGGGGATGGATGGATAGAGGGGATGGATGGATAGAGGGGATGGATGGATAGAGGGGATGGATGGATAGAGGGGATGGATAGAGGGGATGGATGGATAGAGGGGATGGATGGATAGAGGGGATGGATGGATAGAGAGGGATGGATGGATAGAGGGATGGATGGATAGAGGGATGGATGGATAGAGGGATGGATGGATAGAGGGATGGATGGATAGAGGGATGGATAGAGGGATGGATAGAGGATGGATGGATAGAGGGATGGATGGATAGAGGGATGGATGGATAGAGGGATGGATGGATAGAGGGATGGATGGATAGAGGGATGGATGGATAGAGGGATGGATGGATAGAGGGATGGATGGATAGAGGGATGGATGGATAGAGGGATGGATGGATAGAGGGATGGATGGATAGAGGGATGGATGGATAGAGGGATGGATGGATAGAGGGATGGATGGATGGGATGGATTGGATAGAGGGATGGATGGATAGAGGGATGGATGGATAGAGGGATGGATGGATAGAGGGATGGATGGATAGAGGGATGGATGATGGATTGATAGAGGGATGGATGGATAGAGGGATGGATGGATAGAGGGATGGATGGATAGAGGGATGGATGGATAGAGGGATGGATGGATAGAGGGATGGATGGATGATTGATAGAGGGATGGATGGATAGAGGGATGGATGGATAGATAGAAGGATGGATAGATGGATAAGACATAGGGAGGGATGGATGGATGGATAAGACAGAGGGATGGATAGATTGAGGGATGGATAAAGGGATAAGGATGGATGAATGAGGATGGATGGATAGAGGGATAAATGGATGGATAGATGGATAGAACGTGCATCTACACACACACACAGTTTGATCTAGTATTAGGAGGGAGGGAGCTGAGTGATGGCATCTACGTGAAGCAGGTGCTTATGAAATTACGCAGGAGGACACAAGAAACATTTTGTTGGCATCAAACAAGCGCTGGCAGGCGCAGGCACAGAGCAGAACGCAATGTCTGCAATCATCCCGTACATATATAGGGCAGGCGCGGGCACAGAGCAGAACACAATGTCTGCAATCACCCTGTACATATGTAGGGCAGAGAACGTAGTTACCCTAAAGTTTAACTTCTGCGATTTTTCATCTCAGTTTAATAAATTACTTGTAATATGACAAGTCCTCAGCTTAGGCAAAACTGTTACGAGCAGGGGCGACACGGAGGACAGAGAAAAGGAATTTAAAAAGTTCATACTTCTAGGGAATCTGTCAGCAGCTTATTGCTATATAATCTGAGGACAGCATGCTGTAGAGGCCATCACATAGATTTCATTGACGCATCTCATATCACACTGTGTGCGGTGGGTTACCTGCAATGTTTTTTTTAGCTTCAGGAAATTATCATTGCCAATTGAACTCATACAGAGGTCAGCAAGTCAGGCACACCCACTGTTGGGATTAGAAGCTCACTATCTCTAGACATTGTACATACAGAGCCTGGTGTGAGCAGGGCAGCATGGCTACTTAAGCAATGTTTGTTATAGCACCTGTAGCTTATCATTACTAAGCCCAAGTCCAGCACGCCCCCTGCTGCAGCTCACTGTCTATAGACTTTGTATATACAGAGCCTGGTCTGGGTGGGGGCAGCTTTCTCAGCTCTGCTGCATTGCTAAATCTAAAAACTCTGAGTCAGAACCACTGTAGCCAGTAATCTATGTGATACATCATTGCATCCAGGGTTTCTTTCCCTACATCATGCAGCTCTCAGATGAGGTAGCAAAAACCTGTTGACAAATTCCGTTGAACAGGGATCTCGTCATGTTAAGAATGCTATCTGATATTATAGGGCAGGAGAAGCCGATCAGATATAATATACATTAATATAGGGAATGTTTCATCATCACTTGCCTTTTATTTACTGAAATTCCTGGTGTTTTTAGGTCTATGGGTCCAGTGGGCGGGGATAGTCAGTGATTGACAGTCTTCCTGTACTGTGTATTCAGTGATAGCTGTCAATCATTTGTAGACCCACCCACTGGACTCATATGAACAAACCCCAGGGATTTTAATGTATAAAAAACAAGTTTTCTGAAACTATTCCAATAAACCTATATATCATTCTGCTTCTCTTCCCTTTTATACGCATTACCGAAAACGTCTGCACCGTGTAATCAATTCCTGCATTCATAAGAGACGACTGACAGATTTGGGTCAGTATTTAGGATTTGCAGAACGGGGCAGAATCCTGGCTCAATGATTGACTCGGTGTTTGGGCTAATGTTTAACTCCCCAATGAAAGGTGACATTCAGGGTCAAGGAGACAAAATCACTGGAAAACAGACTATACTAGAAAACCTGCAAAAAGTGGGAAATAGCGGGAAACTGGTATAACAGGGGCAACAGGGAAACACAGCCCGGGGGGAAGAGGGGTGCATATAATCAATGTAAAGGATAGGTATGATGAGAAATTATATAAACGGGCTTCCAGCAGCTCTTCTCACTTTTACTGACAGTTGGGGACGCTCCTATTTAGGGGTCACAAAGCATCAAATCCTGTGACGCACGTCCCTGCAGGAGGCGCCGGTCCCACTAGACTTGCAGCCTCCGTTATTTAGGGGCAGCGGCCCGGCACTCTTATTACATGTGTAATTACTATAATCATGGCAGCGGTTATTATAGAGAGTGGAGATTCAGACAGAGGTCACTGCGTATCTATATATATATACATATATACAGGGACAAGAGGAATATTCTGAATTAAAGCTGTACACGCTACGTATCGGCTGCCAGCTTGTAGAATTCCCGATTATATCACGTTCTCAGACAATTTATTCTGCATCATCGGATGCTAAACAGGAAACAAAAATTGATAATGAAATCCTGATTCTACCTAGAGGTAATTCACAACAGCGGAAAATTAGTCACTGGCCCGACAAAACCCTTATACACCAATCTATGCACAAAAAACAATTACTCTTTTTCCATAGTGTTATGGTCTAAAGGTACAAAAGTAATTTGTTGTGAGTGACTATGGTAGCGACAAGAATGAAAGGATTGCCCTGGATGTAGTTGATCATTGGGGGTAAGGATAGGCCTTCAACATCTGTTTTTGTTGCTACCATGACTGTCGAATGTATACTGCATACAGAGCTGGAGGAGCAGTACTGCATTCCTCGGCTGCCCACACCAGGCCCCGCTGGCCCACTCAGGCCCTCGCTGCCCACACTCAGGCCCTCGGCTGCCCACACTCAGGCCCTCGGCTGCCCACACTCAGGCCCTCGGCTGCCCACACTCAGGCCCTCGGCTGCCCACACTCAGGCCCTCGGCTGCCCACACTCAGGCCCTCGGCTGCCCACACTCAGGCCCTCGGCTGCCAACACTCAGGCCCTCGGCTGCCCACACTCAGGCCCTCGGCTGCCAACACTCAGGCCCTCGGCTGCCAACACTCAGGCCCTCGGCTGCCAACACTCAGGCCCTCGGCTGCCAACACTCAGGCCCTCGGCTGCCTACTCAGTCTCTGTGCAGTTCCAGCTGTGCATATGAATGTTGCAAATAGACAATTGGCTGCCGGTTAGTGGGGATGTCTCTCCTACACAGCAGACACAGAGATGGAATCCTGATCTTCTTTCTCTGTATCACACACAGATAGCTACCGTATGGAGGACATTATACAGCAGTTTTGAGCAGTGTGGCTGTGAATCCATCACTAGCGTACAACACACTGCACAGAAGGCTGCAGCACAATCCACCTGTGTCCCTCTGGTCCTATCTCCTACGTTAATTTTCCATGGAGTTAAACAGGAGCTGTAACCTGATGATATAGCAGTCTCTCTTGCTTTGATCAAGACAGATTTTAGCTGTTTTGGTTTGTTCAGAAGGAAAGAAGGATAAGTGGAGAAAGAAAATTTCTCTGATACTGTATATTAGAAAGTTTCTCATATTCCCTTGTTATATTGAATTTAGGCACCATGACCCATTTAAAGGGGGTGGTGAGAGTTAAAGAAAAGCTGCTATTCTCCCCATTGATGTGGCGTCTTATAATAAAAACAATCTCAGAATAAAGTGCGGCCAAGTGAAATGGTTGATATAAGATACAAATACAGTGTGGCTCTGGATGTGTCAGAGAAAGCCATCGGAGGAGCTGGAGAAGACGTGATATGGAGAGAAGAGGAGAACAACATGAGAGGCTCGTTATTTATTAGTCCAGAGCCCAACATGTTTAACAAATTAGGGCACAGGGCATGAATCTCACAAATAAGCAGGAATGCTGGAATACAGACCGGAGGATCTGACATCATTACTTGTCAGGCCATGAGACATGCCAAGGCCGTGCTGCACCTTGCCCAGGGAGGGCAACAAATCTGTGTCCGAGGGGCCCAGACTCAGCAGATAGTGTATCTATATATTGGAAGAACTCCACCGTTAGGCTTCAATCAAACATGCAAGATTTAACGCAGCTTTTTGACCCCAAGTCAGGCGTGCATGCAAAACTAAGCATAAAGGAAAAGCTCATACTTCTCCTTTATATCCAACCAGACGTGCAGCTAAAAACTGCATCGAAGGCTGCATGTGCCAGTGCAGCCTTATGGTGGGTTTACACGTCCCGATATCGGGACCAACGACGCGGGAGCGCGCTTTTCCCGCTATCGCATCACCGGGTTACACAGCCCTGATATCTGGATACAACGTCCCGACGATGTGTACGCCCACCAACCCAGGAACGACCATTTAACATGGGAGTGAATGGGTGACGTGAGATTACACATCGTAGTTGGGCTGTCACACGATGCGGCTACAACGGCCATGCGATATCGGGCAGTTGAATAGCACGCTCATTCAACCCCGATATCGTTTTGGCATCGTTCCAGCATCGCGTTGTACGTTCAAACCGTACAACGCGCAAACGATATCGGGTCCAACTCCCGAACCACGTGACTTTTGGTCGGAGGTGGGTCGGAGTTGGACGCCGATATCGCGACGTGTAAACCCGCCATTAGACCATGTTCACACGTTGCATTTTGTTCTGTAGCCAAAACCTGCTCCCTTGAGAGTAAAAAAGCTGCAGCTGCTATTTTTTAGTGTCATTTGTCTACAGTACATGTTTAATAAAGTTAGTTTCATTTACCACAAAAGCAGCAAAAATACAGTGCTTGCATTTTGGCACCGATTGCTTACACTGAAAAAATGTTGAAAGAATTAACGCGCTTCTTCTTTGAAGAACACAGCAGTTTTCCATTTCAATCAGAAAAAAAAGGAATGGTGTGTGCAGTTTCCAAAATCGCATAGCTTTTGCTGCTAGCAGCTTTTTATTTGCAGAAAACGCGTGAAAAATGCAGCACAAACAGAACGTGTGAACATAGCCTTGCAACACCTTACACCCAATGTATTCACAGATGCCAAACTTTCTATGCTGATATATACAAGGTAATGAAGATTAAGTAGCTCAGGGTAAGGTCAGAATTGCAGAGACCAAAAAACTGTAACCAAGTGTACAGTAATGTGGACTAGCATAGGTGTTAATCCCTGGGTGTTTCCAGTTCACTGACAGCAAGCAGAGATATTGTGAACAACTTAAAGGGAATCTGTCAGTAAGTTTTTGCTACCACATCTAAGGGCCCTTTCACATCAGCGTTTTTTTTAAATCGCGGCAGATGCGGTGAAAAAACCGCATCTGCCGCGATTACCGCATACCGTCTGCACTTGCGGCGCGATTGCGGTTTTTGCCATGCAAAGTATAGGCGGACTTGCGGCAGGTGCGGCAAGTGCGGTTCTGCACTTGCGGCAGGTGCGGCCGCGAAAAAAAACGCGGCTGACCGCGGTTTTTTTTCGCGGCCGCACCTGCCGCAAGTGCAAAACCGCACTTGCCGCACCTGCCGCAAGTCCGCCTATACTTTGCATGGCAAAAACCGCAACCGCGCCGCAAGTGCAGCCGGTATGCGGTAATCGCGGCAGATGCGGTTTTTTGACCGCATCTGCCGCGATTTAAAAAAAAAAACGCTGATGTGAAAGGGCCCTTAGGCTACTTTCACACTACGATTTTCTCTTTTCCGATGCTGTCCGATAAAAATCGGACAGCATCGGACCGATTTTGGCCCCATGCAGCCCTATGGGCATCGGACCGAATCGGATGTGCACTAAATGGCATCCGATTTGGTCCGATCCAATTCTGTCCGATTTTTTTATCGGTGCAAAAATCGGACAAAATTGGATTGGCCCAAATCAGAGATGCCATTTAGTGCACATCCGACCCGACCTGATGTTTGTAACATGGGGCCCTATGGAGCAGGGTCCTAGGAAACATCTGATGTCTCCTCGGACCCGATTTTAGTGTACTGAGCATGCTCAGTACATGCTCAGTACACTAAACCTATTGTGTGCCGCCTAATTTAACTTCCACAATGTAAATACATACATTGCGGAAGTTAAATATAAGTTAAATCACGTATTTAAAATTAAAAAAATCTTTATTCTCACCTTCCAGCGCTCCCCTGGCGTTTCCATCTGCAGCCGTTCGGTAACAGGACCTGTAATGATGTCACAACCCGATGAGCTGATCGGGTCACATGACCGATTACCGCGGTAACCGCTCATGTGACCCGATGATGCTTCTGACATCATCGCAGGTCCTGTACACCCGATTGGGAGCTCTATACACACGCCGGGGGAGCGCTGGCAGGTGAGAATAAAGATTTGTTATACTGAAATGACAGCAGGAGAGGACAGGAGAGGGGAGAGTAGGGGGACAGCAGGGCAAAACAGGGGGACAGCAGGGCAAAACAGGGGGACAGCAAGATGACAGGAGGCAGAGAGGAGGGGGAGCTAGGTGACAGCCCAAACTGATCCTGCAAAAAGTCGGATTCAGATGCCTATTTGGCATCCGATTGCAGGGATCAGTTTGGATCCGATGCTGTCCGATTTTCATCGAACAGCATCGGATTTAGCAAAATCGTAGTGTGAAAGTAGCCCAAGAGTAACATTATGGTAGGTGAAGAGAACCTGAATCTAACTATATATGAGATTACTGGCTGCAGCCATTCTAACACAATGAAAACACTAAGGCGGCCGTCACACGGTTCAATATCGATAGCGATATTGTTAGCGATCGCTAACAATATCATTCACATCGCTCGTGAGCTGTCACACAGACAGACTCACCAGCGATGTGGACCAGCGAGATCGCTGGTAACTATGGTACACATCGGGTTACTAGGTGCCGCGCGGCGCTTAGTAACCCGACGTTTACCATAGATACCATCTCCCAGCATAGGCTCTGCCGCTGGGAGATCGTTCATCGTGGTGTCACACACCACGATGAGGCAGATTGATCAAGCGTTTATCGCTTGATATGAGCTCCGGCTCTCACATCTGCGATGTCACGATCAAGCGATTTTACATTGTAAAATCGCTTGATCGCACGTAGCGATGCACAAACGATATCGCTTAAGTGATCATAAAGCAGATAGCTTAAACGATATCGTTCAGATATTGCACCGTGTGACGGCCGCCTTTCTAATATCTCTATCCTTTTTTCTTCTCTTAAAATTTTTTTTTTACCTACTCTAGGTTATTTAATAGCCTTAGTTTTGAGGATTGTCTTTTGGTTTAACCTTTTATGAAGCTCTAGCAATATTGATAAGAGCATCATACCTGTTACCATGAGGAACCCCGTTACAGGCAAACCTATTCAAGAGGGACTGAACTTCTTGATGATTCCGCGAGGCCTAATTTTCACTGATGCTTTGAAATCAGTAAAGAGATACTAAGTATTACACCAATAGTTGCCTGTATACTATTGTTCAATCTGACAAAAAGATAGATACTATAATATTTTTTGAGAGATTACCAACTCCCTTTATTGCGATAGGTTCCTTGATTAAGAGAGGGTTTCTCAATCCCCTATTTGTGGTTTATGAATAGGAAATAGATCACCTTATACCTGAGGAGGGTATATAATTCTGTGATTGTACATTGAATGTTACTTTGTTTTGATGATCCTACTGTGAATTCTTCATTTGATGTTTTGATTTATACTTATTCGTATGACTTGTACTGTTTTGTCTTTTTCTCCTATAATTAATAAAAAAGAGATTAACCATAAAAACTGGGTGAAAATATGCGTTTTTGCTCCAGTACTTTTCCTGGAAAGAGATGCAGAAATAGTGCAAATATTCAATTTGTGCACATACCCTTACACAGGGAGGAGATGCATTTGTGTTAGATTCCCTTTCTTTTTGTTTTGTAGATTGGATGAAAATTTTACAAACCCTCACTTTTAAAGAAACGCTAAATCTATTCAGTGGTCAGTCCTTTGAGGTCATAAAAATATGTCACACTCACAGTAAGGAATTAAAGGGAATCTGTCAGGTCAAAAATCCATATGTTACTACCGTATATACTCGTGTATAAGCCGACCTGTGTATAAGCCGACCCCCTACTTTTGCCCCAAAACCTGGGAAAACCTATTGACTCGTGTATAAGCCGAGGGTGGACCCAGCACAGGTATACAGCCCCCAGCAGTGTGGTATATAGGCCCCCAGTGGTAGTATACAGCAGCCTCCCCAGTGGTATGCAGGCCCCAGCAGTATATACAGCAGCCCCAGTGGTATACAGCAGCCCAGAGGTGTACACAGCAGCCCCAGGGTGTACACAGCAGCCCCAGGGGTGTACACAGCAGCCCCAGGAGTAGTACACAGCAGCCCCAGGAGTAGTACACAGCAGCCCCAGGGGTAGTACACAGCAGCCCCAGGGGTAGTACACAGCAGCCCCAGGGGTAGTACACAGCAGCCCCAGGGGTAGTACACAGCAGCCCCAGGAGGTAGTACACAGCAGCCCCAGGGGTAGTACACAGCAGCCCCAGGGGTAGTACACAGCAGCCCCAGGGGTAGTACACAGCAGCCCCAGGGGTAGTACACAGCAGCCCCAGGGGTAGTACACAGCAGCCCCAGGGGTAGTACACAGCAGCCCCAGGGGTAGTACACAGCAGCCCCAGGGGTAGTACACAGCACCCAGGGTAACAGCAGCGCCCCAGGGGTAGTACACAGCAGCCCCAGGGGTAGTAACAGCACCCAGGGGATAACAGCAGCCCCAGGGGTAGTACACAGCAGCCCCAGGGGTAGTACACAGCAGCCCCAGGGGTAGTACACTGGCCCCCCTCACTGTTTGGCGCCCCCACCTCAGATGCCCCCCCCCCCCCGCATGCCCCGCATACATACCAGCCTATCAGCTGTCACCCTCCGGTGGCGGATCGCGGCTCCGGCTCCGCTTCCATCTTCATCTCTGTCTTCCTGCTTTGTGGCCGGGGCTCATCGCGATGACGTCATCGCGACGCCGGCGTTCATGTGACATGCAGGAAGACCAGATGAAGATGGAAGCCGGAGCCGGGAGCCGCGATCCGCCACCGGAGGGTGACAGCTGATAGGCTGGTAATGTATATGCGCAGCGCTGCATGCGGGGGGGGGGGCGCCATCCTGAGGTGGGGGCGCCAAACAGTGAGGGGGTCCCGTATATACTCGCGTATAAGCCGAGGGGAGACTTTTCAGCCCAATTTTTGGGCTGAAAAACTCGGCTTATACGTGAGTATATACGGTACTATCATTTTCTAATTCCTTTCTCTAAGCTGTCTCTATTCATGTATTTCTATTATTTATACTTCCCTCCTGTCCTCTGTAAACTTCAAAATAAAAGATTAATTCCATCTGTCAATCACAGTGAGTTCTCTGCTGCCCACTGCCCAAGAAATGAATATTCATGCATCACTACACTGCCCTGCTGTGATTTGTTATGTTGTGTGACTCATTCACTGCAGACAGAGAAGGGAAGGGGGAGGAGGTGTTCTCTTAAGGTACCATCACACGCGGCAATATTGCTTGCAATTTCACTGGCAATTTACTGGTTGCAGTGAAATCATAGACACATTGTTCTATTTTGTTATCGTATACAAATGTAACAATGTGTCCATGATTTCACTGCAACCAGCAAATTGCCAATGAAATTGCCTAGCAATATTGCCGCGTGTGACGGTACCTTTAGCTGCTGCGGAGCTCTTCATGTCATTGTGTGCATCTGAGACATGCGTGCAGTCAGATATTTTTATGTAATAAGAACATTTGATTATTTGCTCAGTAGATACACACATTACTTATATGCAGGAAAACAAAAGTTCACATATACACGTAGAAAACTTACAGACTGCACAGGCTGCAGCACAAAACACCTCCCCCCTCACAGTACAGAGGGTATGGACAGAACACCAGCTTGGGTGGGGGTGGATAATTAAGTAACACTTATGGTGGGTTTACACGCCGCGATATCGGCGTCCAACTCCGACAAAAAGTCACGTGGGTCGCGAGTTGTAGCCGATATCGGGTGCGCGTTGTACGGTTTCAGTGTACAACGCGATGCTGGAACGATGCCAAAACGATATTGGAGTTGAATAGCAGAGCTATTCAACTCCCCGATATCGCAAGGCCGTTGTACCAGCATCGCAGCGTGTGACAGCCCAACTCCGATCTGTACTCGCACCTCACCCATTAACTCCCATGTTAAATGGTCGTTACTGGGTTGGTGGGCGTACACATCGGAGGGACGTTGTTTCCCGATATCGCAGCGTGTAAACCGGCGATGCGATATCGGGAAAAGAGCTGAAAAAATGCGCGCTCCCGCGGCGTTGTCTCTGATATCGCCGCGATATCGGGACGTGTAACCCCACCATAATACAGCATCCAGACTATTCAGCTGCTAATGTAATGGACAGGACTAACGCACCAGATCCCTGCAGGGTCAAAAAATGGAAACTAGAAAGTGTACAATAATGATTTTACATGTTTTTGAAATGTCTTCCTGGGCAATATTCAAGGGTAATATTAGTGTCCTACTGAAAATGACCTGACCGTGTCCCTTTGAGTATCAGAAATGTTTCTATAGGCATCCAATTTTTTAATTCTCTGTCCCACAAGGTCAGCAAATTCCTTCCTTAAAACATTCTGTGCTGCAGTGGGCATCCAAACATTTAGGATTCCTGTAGTTAAAGGAAACCAACCAGCAGGTTTTAGGCGTATAAGGTGAAGCCAGTGCCTTACAAGCACTGGGATACTGAGTGCAACCATACCTTTACTTCAATGATTACATGTATGATTGCAGAGATAAATGTTATATTACTCCTTAGGGTGGTTTCACACTTGCGTATTGTGAGGCACCGCCGGCATGATCCTCATGGCCGGGGTACTTCACATGCGGGATCAAGGATGATCCTGTGCACACTGGCCGGTTTTCCTGTGATGGTAATACTGTGTGAACCAACCTGAACACAATGAGTTCATGAGCCTAATGAGCGGCAGTGAGAGTGAGAGGAGTCCATAAAGAATAGGATGTGATGAGTGAGTGCTGACAACCCGGAACACAGGGAGTTAACCTGAGCTGTGTGGAAGCTGATGATTAGCAGCTGAGGGGGTGTGTCCAGGTGGGAGTGGCTGGCACGATAAGGGCCGGCCACCTGTGTGATTGAGATTCATTCATTCTGGAGACTTGTGTGAGATCCATGCTCAGCCAGTCTGTGTGAGAGATTACCAGCCAGAGATTACCAGCCTGTGATTGAGATGGAAGCTGAGACCAGCCCAGTGCAGAGCAGTCCAGAGGCTGTGTGAATGAAGGGAGCATGCTAGCTCCATGCCGGTGCCAAGATCCGTGGTTGTGATAGCACCTGGTGGGGAAGCCGTGGCTGAACCCGGTGGATACTGGTCCGGGCGTGGGGTGAAACACGTCCGGGAAAGGAGCCCGTGGGGGACGCTTGGTGGACCCGTATCCAGGTAGCGAGACCCGGATCCGTGCCCGGTAAGACAGCGGTTCCCGTGTAACGGAGAGAGCTGTGTGTGATTAATGCCAGGCGGGCATAACCGCTATTGGGTCCGACTAGGCAGTCGGTAAGGACCCGTTGATGTATGAGGGCTTAGGCAATGGCCCTGAATGTGAGATGATGGCCTAGATGTAAGAGCCATGTATAACGATGTGTGGAGAGACAGTGACCCAGCTGGTATGGATGATGTTGGAGGCGTTCCGTCCTTGGGACGAGAGGGAGGCTTGCCCTGCTGCTTGCAGAGGGTACCTGATCCCTCAACCACGACCTCTAATGGTGTGGGTGTGCCTGTGGTGCCAGAGACAGGGGTAATAGGGCTCCTAGTAGGTAACGGATGTAGAGGTTCCCGTGCACTATGGTTTGCCAGTCCCTGTAATGGGCCATGGAGGGGCCACAGTCCATGGATGTGGGCTGTGAGCAGGTGTGTGATCCATGGACGTTTGAATGATGGATCACATACGGTGTGTAAGGACCCGGTCAGGCAGGATTCCTGACTAGGGGTGAATGTATATCATCATGCTGGGGGACTAAAGCCAGGCGGCAGGTACCGCCATTGGGACCCACAGGGCCCGTTGAGGCGTATGTAACGAAGGTCAGAAGCAGGGGTTAGAAGGGCTCCCGTATAGGGTAACGCGTGGTTAGGCCGGAGGCCGCAGCCCCACGGGTTACTAGGGTTTGCCAATCCCTGTTATGAACCCGGAAGGGTCATCATCGAAATATATCAAATGTATTTATTATAAAGGTACTGTAAGATGTGTAAGTAGGCCGGAGGCCGTAGCCACCACGGGAGCTGTTAGTAGAGCTCCAATGGGGACAGAGAGTCATGGTTACAGGTCCCGGGTTACTATAAATCATTATGTGCAATATAAGTGTTGTGATGTTAAATGTAAATGTATGGTGTTTATGTAAAGTGTTGTTAATCAATGTGATATGTGTGAAACATGCTACCCGGGTTATGTGATTAATATGTGAAAATAAACGGGTAGACATTGGTTAACCTTATAAACACGTGTTCTTGTCGTTTTGCAAGCGGGTTCCCCGGTTGCTACCTCACATATGGTGGAGAATGCGGGCAAGGTTGCCCGGTGAGGAATGCACCCCAGTTACAAAGGGGGGTTGGTACAGCCGAGGGCTGTGGTGCCGGAGCACCTTCTATGGACAATTCTGTTGATGCACTTTATATGGACTTGGTTGCACTTTAAATGGACTTGGTTGCTATGGGCAACCGCACGACGCACCCTAGCCTCTTGCCGGTGACCTGGCGAGGTCACGAAGACGTCGTACTCAAAGTATCGGGCGGCCCTAGGGGTCCCGAAGTCAAAGTCGACGTGATCAAGGTTCCGGTGGCCCGAGGGGTCACGAAGTTGCCAAGACAACGCCACATCCGGATTCTATGAACTGTGTTTGCCCTGCTGGTTTAAGCAAGGAGGGGGGAGGTTGGACAGGAGTCACAGGTATACAAACCGGGAGCGGTGCCACAAGGTGTTGTGTGGTGGCCCGGCTCCTATGGCAGTGTGTTCATCCCCCACTGGTCTGAACAAGGAGGGGGGAGGTTAGGACACGATCTACCGGTGTCCTAGGTGTACAAGCCGGGAGCGTCGCAGGCCCCGACTTGTTATGCCGTGTGTTTAACCCCTACCCACGGGTGTAAACAAGGAGGGGGTATGTGAGGCACCGCCGGCATGATCCTCATGGCCGGGGTACTTCACATGCGGGATCAAGGATGATCCTGTGCACACTGGCCGGTTTTCCTGTGATGGTAATACTGTGTGAACCAACCTGAACACAATGAGTTCATGAGCCTAATGAGCGGCAGTGAGAGTGAGAGGAGTCCATAAAGAATAGGATGTGATGAGTGAGTGCTGACAACCCGGAACACAGGGAGTTAACCTGAGCTGTGTGGAAGCTGATGATTAGCAGCTGAGGGGGTGTGTCCAGGTGGGAGTGGCTGGCACGATAAGGGCCGGCCACCTGTGTGATTGAGATTCATTCATTCTGGAGACTTGTGTGAGATCCATGCTCAGCCAGTCTGTGTGAGAGATTACCAGCCAGAGATTACCAGCCTGTGATTGAGATGGAAGCTGAGACCAGCCCAGTGCAGAGCAGTCCAGAGGCTGTGTGAATGAAGGGAGCATGCTAGCTCCATGCCGGTGCCAAGATCCGTGGTTGTGATAGCACCTGGTGGGGAAGCCGTGGCTGAACCCGGTGGATACTGGTCCGGGCGTGGGGTGAAACACGTCCGGGAAAGGAGCCCGTGGGGGACGCTTGGTGGACCCGTATCCAGGTAGCGAGACCCGGATCCGTGCCCGGTAAGACAGCGGTTCCCGTGTAACGGAGAGAGCTGTGTGTGATTAATGCCAGGCGGGCATAACCGCTATTGGGTCCGACTAGGCAGTCGGTAAGGACCCGTTGATGTATGAGGGCTTAGGCAATGGCCCTGAATGTGAGATGATGGCCTAGATGTAAGAGCCATGTATAACGATGTGTGGAGAGACAGTGACCCAGCTGGTATGGATGATGTTGGAGGCGTTCCGTCCTTGGGACGAGAGGGAGGCTTGCCCTGCTGCTTGCAGAGGGTACCTGATCCCTCAACCACGACCTCTAATGGTGTGGGTGTGCCTGTGGTGCCAGAGACAGGGGTAATAGGGCTCCTAGTAGGTAACGGATGTAGAGGTTCCCGTGCACTATGGTTTGCCAGTCCCTGTAATGGGCCATGGAGGGGCCACAGTCCATGGATGTGGGCTGTGAGCAGGTGTGTGATCCATGGACGTTTGAATGATGGATCACATACGGTGTGTAAGGACCCGGTCAGGCAGGATTCCTGACTAGGGGTGAATGTATATCATCATGCTGGGGGACTAAAGCCAGGCGGCAGGTACCGCCATTGGGACCCACAGGGCCCGTTGAGGCGTATGTAACGAAGGTCAGAAGCAGGGGTTAGAAGGGCTCCCGTATAGGGTAACGCGTGGTTAGGCCGGAGGCCGCAGCCCCACGGGTTACTAGGGTTTGCCAATCCCTGTTATGAACCCGGAAGGGTCATCATCGAAATATATCAAATGTATTTATTATAAAGGTACTGTAAGATGTGTAAGTAGGCCGGAGGCCGTAGCCACCACGGGAGCTGTTAGTAGAGCTCCAATGGGGACAGAGAGTCATGGTTACAGGTCCCGGGTTACTATAAATCATTATGTGCAATATAAGTGTTGTGATGTTAAATGTAAATGTATGGTGTTTATGTAAAGTGTTGTTAATCAATGTGATATGTGTGAAACATGCTACCCGGGTTATGTGATTAATATGTGAAAATAAACGGGTAGACATTGGTTAACCTTATAAACACGTGTTCTTGTCGTTTTGCAAGCGGGTTCCCCGGTTGCTACCTCACAGTATGTAAACGCAGCATACCGAACGCATGCGCACTGCGTTCCTATGTTTAACATGGGAATGTATGGTACCTGCTTTTGGCTGCGTTCAGTTGAGGTTGCGTTTGGATGCTCATAATTTATGCATCCTCCTCCGCCCTCTGAACGCAACCTGTTGCATTTTTTGTGCGTTCGAGGGAGCTTGTTTTATCTGCAAGCTCCCGCAAGCGCACAAACAATGCATGGGAGTCAATGGATTCGCAGTATCCTCCGCATGACAGTGCTGTGGATCACACTGAAATCTCTCCCGGTGGTCGCTGTTGATCTCCTGGGAGATCAGCTGAAGCAGCCGCTGATCTCCTCTCCTGACCACCGACACCGCCGGGAGATCAGCGGCGGCTGGGAGGAGGAGATCTCTGCCCCTGATCTCCGCCTCCAAGCTGCCGCCGAGACAGCCGATTGGCTGGCCGGGCTGCATACGGATGTGAACGAATGCGGAGATTCTCCGCTGTGTTCAAATCAGCATGGCAGCGTTTGCAAAGCGTTTGCGTCTGCATGCAGACACAAACGCAAATGTGAAACCAGCCTTAGAAAGTGTGCAGCAGGGGGACGGAGTGTGCAGCAATTAGCATAAGAGGGGCTGGGTTTCTTTGTATTACTGCCCTGTTTTCATTAGGTAAAACCCTTCCCCTCCCTCCCCCAGCTTGTGATCTCACAAACAGTAGAAGCTCCCCCTCCACCCTCTAGTCCAGTGATGGCGAACCTATGACACGCGTGTCAGCACTGACACGCGTAGCCATTTTCAGTGACACGCGGCCGCCGGAGAAACTAGACTCACTATTTGGATAAAAACCACAGACACAGCAGCAAAAAACTGTTGCGAGTCGGGTTTCCAAAACGGCAATGCGAGCGCTTTCCGAGACATCTGCGATTTGTAAATCACACATTACTCGCTATTACTCGCTTCCCCATTCATTAACATTGGACTCGCTAGACTCG
This sequence comes from Allobates femoralis, assembly GCA_033576535.1. Classification (NCBI taxonomy): domain Eukaryota; kingdom Metazoa; phylum Chordata; class Amphibia; order Anura; family Aromobatidae; genus Allobates; species Allobates femoralis. The sequence continues at coordinate 60,465,406 of JARQOC010000010.1, read as the reverse complement.
CAACGAGTAGCGAGTCCCGGGCTCGGACTCGCTAGACAAGAGTCAAGCGATTCCGAGTAATTTAGGACTCGCCCATCACTAACTACAGCTGAGGAAAAAAAAATGTGCTGGAGGTCTGTAGCCAGAACAGCAGAGCTCCGGCACAGAGCGTCTAGTCCTGGGACTTCCGGTAAGCGGAACTTCTGGCTGGCGCAGCAGGGAGCAGCGGAACGCTGCGGGGGACGCATATCTGAGGCCCTGTGATCGCTGTCTGGAGGTCCAGTGATTACTACAGCAACCATCCTCCAGTGAAAGGTTCTGGGCAGAATCTGGGGTGTCAGGAATGTGTGATTGGCCATTACTGAGATAAGTGAGGGGGAGGCTGGAAGAGGCCTGTGCTATGGGTGCCGTTTCCCGCCATTAATTTACATAAGGAACGCCATCTTGCAGCATAGTACAGACTCCATTTCACCCTATTAATCCCTATTTCTGCTTATTAACTCTGCCCTTTCCTAAAAGACAGTTAACCCCTAATTGCCTGCAGGGCTATCTATAAATCTTCTGTCACTGCCCCTCTGATGGAGAAGCCAAAAAAACCAAGGTTAAGTAAAGGAAGTGGTAGTAGCAGTAGCCGACCCTTTCAAGAGACATGGACTGAGATGTATGGCATTATAGAAAAAAATGGCAGATCATTTTGCGTTCTATGTAGTGAAACGGTAGTAAGCAGAACGTGGAATATAAATAGACATTTTGACAGATAACCTTAGTAGCGCTTGCTTGGCCTTGAAGTGTACAAAATACCAACCTTCAATTGAAGATTTAGCCAATGAAATTCAGCAACAAAAAAGTCACTAAATCAGTGATGGCGAACCTGTGGCAGTGTGGCAGTCCAGCTGTTGCTGGACTGCCACAGGTTCGCCATCACTGGAAGAATTCCCCCTCCCCCTCACTTATCTGACTTAGTTCATGGCACCCCACACAAGTTAAATAACAGCAAGACCAACAAAAGAAACCAACTGACAGATTAACAAAGAAGTCACTAAGCAGGCAAGTTAAATAATTATACATATTTGTTATTTAAACTATAAATATCGTAAAATTAGGTTTTTTTTTCTCAAGGTGACACACCTCCCGAGTTATGCTCGGTTTTTTGGCGAATTTTGAGACACCAAGCTCAAAAGGTTGCCCATCACTGCTCTAGTCTCTACACATCTTGATTTGTCTCCTCTCGCTTATCTGGACAGATCCCTGCTATTGTCATCACAGATCACAGATGGGGATCTATCTATGGAGCATGCTGGGAGTTGTAGTGCCTGTGGATGTGCAGACTGCGTGATGGAGCATGCTAGGAGCTGCAGTGTCTCTGTGTGTGATGGAGCATGCTGGGAGTTGCAGGGAGTTGCAGTGTCTCTGGATGTGCAGATTGTGTGATGGAGCATGCTGGAGTTGTAGTGTCTGTGGATGTGCAGACTGTGTGATGGAGCATGCTAGGAGCTGTAGTGTCTCTGTGTGTGTGTGTGATGGAGCATGCAGGGAGTTGCAGTGTCTCTGGATGTGCAGATTGTGTGATGGAGCATGCTGGGAGTTGTAGTGTCTGTGGATGTGCAGACTGTGTGATGGAGCATGCTAGAAGCTGTAGTGTCTCTGTGTGTGTGTGATGGAGCATGCTGGGAGTTGCAGGGAGTTGCAGTGTCTCTGGATGTGCAGATTGTGTGATGGAGCATGCTGGGAGTTGTAGTGTCTGTGGATGTGCAGACTGTGTGATAGAGCATGCTAGGAGCTGTAGTGTCTCTGTATGTGTGTGATGGACCATGCTGGGAGTTGAGTGTCTGTGGATGTGCAGACTGTGTGATGGAGCATGCTAGGAGCTGTAGTGTCTCTGTATGTGTGTGATGGAGCATGCTGGGAGTTGTAGTGTCTGTTGATGTGCAGACTGCTTGATGGAGCATGTTTGTGAGATCACAAGCAGGGAGATGGAGGGAGGGAGGGTTTCTCAGTAATACATACATATGCATCCCCTCTTATGCTAATTGCTGCACACATTCTAAGGACTTCTATAACATTTATCTCATTGAAGTAAAGGTAGGATTGCACTCAGTATCCCAGTGCCTGTAAGGTAGTGGCTTTACTTTATAGCCCGAAAACTTGCTGGTTGGTCCTCTTTAGAGCTTGGGCTGCTTTTTATTATAATCAAATATCCCATAAATAAGCAAACATATTTTTTAAAACAGAGCACTTTGATTCAGTCTGCCCGGGTCTGTCCTCCGATATGGTCCTCCATGGTGGACGGCCGTCTGTGCCCGGTATCTTGGATGATAGTGATGCCCACGTGGCCCTGTGTCATGACATCAAAGGGCATGTTAATTGCCGTGGAAGATGGTGGCACAGAAAGGAAAATCAGCCATTATGGAGGAGCGGATTGTAGGCTGGACCAGAGCAGAGTATATGGAATTTCTCATCAATACTTGATAACTGATGGGTATAACTGAGGACACTTGAAGGGGCAATCTCCTGACTCCAAGGCTGGACTTGGCCGACCTGCGAAGTGTGAGAGTTACTCAAGACAAGAATCTATATCATACCGTGCGCTTCATATATATTAAAAGGATTATGTTCTAGATTAAAAACATATTTATTTACGTCCATCGCGCAGTCGTGAAGCGGCCATTGGCTGGAGCTGAGCCAGTGTTTGTGAAAACCCCGGGCGTGTAATAATAAATCTGCTTCCAAATGAGGTGCAAGCTGTTGTAATATGATGTCATGGCATGCCGGGAATGCAGCCCATTATTAAACCTGGACCCGTACTCAGGGCGTTCATAGCAAAGGATGGAGCAGAGCCGATCTCACACGTGTCATATGGCACACAACAAAAACTGAGTCTCTGCAGCAGGAGGGGCTGCAAATCATACATACCCGGTATATACACACACATTCTAGAAATATACATAATAGAATATCAAAAAGTTTATTTATTTCAGTAATTCAACACATATGGCATATTACGGTATATAGTCAATGCAGACAGAGGAATCTATTTCATGTGTTTATCTCTGTTAATGTTGATAATTATGGCTTACAGCCAATTCAAAACCCAAAGGTCATTATGTCAGAAAATTAAAGTAGGGAGATGAAGGGTCTGAGAGATAAAATATGACCTAAATAGGTATCAGAGGCTTCACCTTGTGTGGTTGTGAGAGTCACAACCACTATAAAAGCGGATCACGGCTGCTGCAGTCCCCAGCGTGGTGCATATAGAGTAGGGAGGATGAAGGGTTAAACATCGCGCTGCTGTATTCCACGAGACATCAAAGGGTGAATATAATATTGATTTATTAGTCAATGCATTTCAGGGCTCCCTGCCCCCGTCTTCAGGAGAAATCAATATCATATTGCCATGTGTCAGGGAGGCCTGGAACGCGCTGACCAATAAATCAATAGTCTATTCACTCTTTGATGTCTCATGGAATATGGCTGCGTGGTTTTTAACTCTTTATCCTCTCTACTTTAATAGTCAGAGATTTTTATTGGCTGTAAGCCATAATTAACAACATTAACAGGTATAATAAACACTTGAAATAGATCCCTCTGTGTGTAAGACTATATAATATATGGGTTTCACTATATGTATTGAATTACTGAAATAAAGTAACTTTTTGATCATATTCTAATTCACTGAGATGCATCTGTATGTACACGTACACACACACACACACACACACACACACACACACACACACACACACACACACAAATACGGTGTATGGTGCGCAGCACATTGCACCCTGCAGATGTGGGCACCTTCATATGTTGATTGTCTGTCTTCTGCACTGGCAAGCACCACAAATATGGCATATTGGAAATCATCTACCGTATGGGTGAAGGGTGGAACTTTTATATAAAGAGGACAAGGACATTTAGATTGTGACGGAGTCCAGCAGAGCGCTCCTCCTGCACGAAATTCCGATTGTGAATGTAGAAGGATGGAGTGAACCAGCGGCGGGAAATTTCCATCTCATTCTCATAAAACAATATGACACAGCGTTCTGGAGATGAACTGAGAAATGTAGCAGAGAACCCAATTACAATACATGTGTCATCAGAAAATGACAATCTTTAAATTAGAATTCCATATTAAATTACTTCAGATGTTTCCATATCACTTGCAATTTTCTTAAGTGTATACTAAACTTATACCAAACACATATTTCTATTCTGTTCAGAAGATTTTTAAGCAGTCACTATCACAGGCAAGTACCATGACTGATAACACCTCTATATACAGTAGATAACACAGGATCCATCATTCACAATAGGTGATATCACAGCTCATCTCCTCCCCTGTACAATGACTAATAACACCTCTATATACAGTAGATAACACAGGATCCATCATTCACAATAGGTGATATCACAGCTCACCTCCCCCTCCTGTACAATGGCTGATAACACCTCTGTATACAGTAGATAACACAGGATCCACCATTCACAATAGGTGATATCACAGCTCACCTCCTCCTCCTGTACAATGACTGATAACACCTCTATATACAGTAGATAACACAGGATCCACCATTCACAATAGGTGATATCACAGCTCACCTCCTCCTCCGTACAATGACTGATAACACCTCTAATTCAGTAGATAACACGGGATTCACCAGAGAGGACGTGAGCTGTATATCACCTATACAATGACTGATAACATCTCTATATACAGTAGATAACACAGGATCCATCATTCACAATAGTGATATCACAGCTCACCTCCTCCTGTACAATGACTGATAACACCTCTATATACAGTAGATAACACATGATCCACTATTCACAATAGTGATATAACAGCTCACCCACCTCCTCCTGTATAATGACTGATAACATCTCTATATACAGTAGATAACACAGGATCCACCATTCACAATAGGTGATATCACAGCTCACCCCCTCCTCCTGTACAATGACTGAATACCATCTCTATATACAGTAGATAACACAGGATCCACCATTCACAATAGGTGATATCACAGCTCACCTCCTCCTCTGTATAATACTGATAACATCTCTATATACAGTAGATAACACAGGATCCACCATTCACAATAGGTGATATCACAGCTCACCTCCTCCAGTACAATGTCTGATAACACCTCTATATACAGTAGATAACACAGGATCCAGCATTCACAATAGGTGATATCACAGCTCACCCCCTCCTCCTGTACAATGACTGATAACATCTCTATATTAAGTAGATAATAGTCTGGACTGTATACTGATACAAAGTTTCAGTGCCGATAGTGTAACACACAGAGGAATGTACTGACTGATATATTGTATTTATTGCACATTATTAGGTCAGGACGGATTTTGTGTTCACAGATGTAAACAATGAACATTTTCATTCATCGACAGCTGGAATTGCTGAAAAAAAGGTAAAGATATTAGAGGTCTGCAGAAAGATCATTGTATGAAGATTGTGTCTAGTTTTCATAAATCACGACGTGCCCTTTAATCTGCACAGCGCTGCACCCGTCTATACAGTGAAGGGTGACAGTATGGAGGCCGCCACTGCACGTACACGCCGCAGCCAGGAGCCATTACACTATACAGTCATGACTTAGCATAACCAACGAGCATTGTCAGGGCGCGGGTGATCAGCGGATTACTGGAGCAAATACCAGTGAGGCCAGACTGGAGCTAATAGTCTGCTGAAGTCATTCTCAGCCACGCCATGACCTTTATTACCACCCAGAAAATGCTGGAGGTGAAAGTCAAAAGGACAAAGGCAAAAAGAAAACAAAGTGAACCCAGAAGATGACAGATAAATCCATATATAAACCTGCTCTGAACTGGATACATTAGAATTTAGATCTGATCTTACAGGTATAAAGCACATCAGGAGCTGCATTCACAATTCTGCTGGTTAACTGCAGTCTGTGCACACTGTGCAGACAGAGCCAGGGATGATGGATCCTCCGGTGATGGTCATACAAATTAGATAGAGGTCCGGGCTATTAATCCCCTCCACACCCATTAATCAGCTGAGCATGGGGAGATTGGAATTATGGGTCACCCTCTGTACCAAAAACTTACTGCCCCGGTTTCCGCTTCATGCTGATTTCAGCCATTGGGGAAAAGTTAGACCACCACCGCCATACTCAGCAGACGTCACAGACAAGGCGTAACTACAACAGTTGCAGGGGCTGCCATCACACCCGGCCCTGGAGCCTAGGGGCCCCAAAAGTCCCTTTGGCTTAATCGTATTAAAGATTTCCAATAATTGGGGGCCCCGTGGAGCTTTTGCATCAGGGACTACGAACGTCAAGTTACACCACTGGTCACAGATTATGTCAAAATTGGCGCTATTGTTGTCACTAAAATAAATGAGTGTATTCAGCAGGTTTTTGTTATGTAATCTGAAGATAGCATGTTGTAGGGGTTAACACAGATTTCAGCAAGTAATCTTATCTCACAGTGTCAAGTTTTACCTGCAATGTTTGTTTTACTACAAGTATCTTATTACTGAGCCCAAGTCGAACCATCGGCTGCAGCTCATGGTCTATAGACATTGTACGTAGAGAGCTTGGTGTGGGTGGAGGCAGCTTTCTGAGCTTTGCTACACTGTTCAATCTAAAATGCTGTGTGAGAACAGCTGCACCCAGTAATTAAGTGATACAGCGTTGGATTCAGGGTAATAGCTGACATTTTTGTTTTGTGGATTTTGCAGCAGAATCCGTAAAATATCCATGCAATATAAAACAATGTGAATATACTCCAAAGACATATTTACGTACAGTAAATGCTGCATTTTTTTTTAAGCCATTTTGTGTAGAAAATCTGCTTTTTTGCCCATAGGTTTTTGTACTATAAACCAAACACATCTATGTTAGGAAATTCAGATTAAATCTATGGCCTGTTTGTAATCCTTGCTTCAGTTGCAGAGTAATCTCTCATCCAATTTTTCTGCAAAAGACTAAGCAAGTGCAGGGGGGATACATCATGTCTCCATCCTAATACCCCCCGACCAAGTAATCCTACCTCATCCAAAAGCTCACAGGGGCGTGATCACTCGCCACTCCTGTCAACTTCTTTAAGGGGTAGTGCATGCGCAGATGCCTGGACCTGGGTTTGCTCCATCATCAGGACTAAAGGGGTTTTGTGCCATGAACAATTGTACACTTTAATTAATAGATCTTCGAATAATAATAAGTTCCACAACTGGATGTGTTAAAAAAATGTTCCTGTTCAGAGATATTCTTATATGCGTCCCTGTGTAATGGATGTGTCCGACTGTGCAGGAACAGGTAGGATATACCACAGCTCCTGGGCAGGGGAGGAATTAAGAGTCTAGAGAAATTACAGCCTGTATACTCTTATATTCTGTGATACCCGGCTGTAATGTCTGTATACTCTTATATTCTGCGATTCCTGGCTGTAATGTCTGTATACTCTTGTATTCTGTGATTCCTGTCTGTAATATTAGTCTGTACACTCTTGTATTCTGTGATACCTGGCTGTAATGTCTGTATGCTCTTAAGATACCATTACACACAGAGATATATTGCTTGCAACTCACTGGTTGCAGTGAAATCATGGACACATTGTTCCATTATGTACACAGCCAAAAAAATGGAACAATGTGTCCATGATTTCACTGCAACCAGTGAGTTGCAAGCAATATATCTCTGTGTGTAACGGTACCTTTATATCCTGTGATTCCGGTTTGTAATGTCTGTATGCTCTTATATTCTGTGATCACTGGCTGTAATGTCTGTGTATTCTTATATTCTGTGATCCCCGGCTGTAAGGTCTGTAGAATCTTATATTCTGTGATCCCCGGCTGTAATGTCTGTATACTCTTATATTCTGTGATTCCTGGCTTTAATGTCTGTATACTCTTATATTCTGTGATCCCGGCTGTAATGTCTGTATACTCTTATATTCTGTGATTCCTGGCTTTAATGTCTGTATACTCTTATATTCTGTGATTCCTGGCTTTAATGTCTGTATACTCTTATATTCTGTGATTCCTGGCTTAATGTCTGTATACTCTTATATTCTGTGATCCCCGGCCACCAATGAGCGAGGAGTATGCAAAACAGCCGTGCGCATTCAAAATTCACGCCAAGCTGAAACCTGACGACAGCGGCGCTCCAATCAGAGGAGCAGCACGCGTCAAGGCGCCATATTTAAAATACTTTTAAAATCATTTTAAATATGGCGCACGCCGCTATTCTGATTGGTCGCTGCTGAACACAGCAGCCAATCAGAATAGCGGCGCGCCATGTCATCATATTTGAAATATACTGAGCGCCGCACATTGTATTTCAAATATGGCGCCATGGCGAGAGCCGCTATTCTGATTGGTCGCTGCTGAACGCGGCGGCCAGTCAGAATAGCGGCAAGCGCCATGGCGCCATATTTGAAATACACTGAGCGCCGCACATTGTATTTCAAATAAATTTATTTATTTTTTTATTCTAGAATACCTGATGCGTTAGAATCGGGCCACCATCTAGTTCTCTTACATTCTGTGATCCCTGGTTGTATTGTCTGTATAATCTTATATTCTGTGATCCCTGACTGTAATGTCTGTATACACTCTTACTTCCTCCACTGCCCAGGACCTGTGGTATATCCCCCATGTTCCTCCATGGTCAGACACATCCATTACACAGGGACACATATAAAAATATCTCAGAACAAAAACATTTTTTTAACACATCCAATTGTGGAACTTATTATTATTCTAAGATGTACAATTTTTCATAGCACAACCCCTTTAACCGCACCGAAGCGGCAAGAGGTCAATCAGACGAGTGACCTGGAAGTCAGGGAGATTCGGACGGTGCTGGCGGAAAGATCGAAAAAGGATGGAGAGATGTGGGTGCAGGGTGTAAAAATTGGGCAAGGGATTACCTTGGAACAGAAGGAAGGATTATAAAACAGTGGGTATAGATGTAATCTGGATTACAGTGATCCAATAACCAGCCGAGAGGTTCCCTTTAAGTGCAGGATCCCAGAGTTACTAAACTAAAAATGCACAAAAAAAAAATATTGCCCAATATTCCAATATTCTATTAGTTGCTGTGCTATAAAGAGAATTCACTCCCCCACTCATATCATCTCACCCTGCGCCATATGGGAAACGCAGGATTCTAAGAGGGAGAATTTCTCGATAATTGACAAGAACATGACTGGAAATCTGCACAGACTGACAACCCAGAACATCCAGGATGAATAATCCAGTGTTAAAAATAGTAACCGGTGCCAAATCGAGGAAGAAATCCAAAAATGAAGACAGTGAAGTCAGCGCAGATTACACACAGATCCATCATCGTAGAGATTGTGTTCTCTCTCTGTGACGTTAGGACGCACCGTCCCCGGATCGCGCTCAGGTTGTTTGTTTCATCAATTTCTGGAAAAACAGAAACAAATGGAATCCATATGTGACGGGAAAGAGCTCAGATCAGATTTATATAGAAAACTAGGTGACGTCCAAAGAGCAGAATGGATCTTGTGCATCCAGAGCAGCAATCATAATCCTGCTGCCTTCTGATGCTCCCTAGTTCTGGAAACGTATAATGATTTGCATCAGGCTTTGATGAATTATTTGATAATTTACATGGAAGGAAGAAAAAACAAATCAGATCACGTATGAATAATAAAATGGAGCTTGTGCATCTATGCACCCAGAGCTGCAATCACAATTCTGCTGCCTTCTGATCTGACATCTTGCTACATTCTCTGATAATTCTGGAAATGTTGAATGATTTGCACCAGGCCACACTGAATTTTTTGATAACTTACGTGGAAGGGGGAAAAAATCTCAGATCAGATTTACAAATAAAACTAGGTCACGTATGAATAGTAAAATGGACCCTGTGCATCTATGCATTCAGTCCCCTCCAGAGCTGCAATCACAATTCTGCTACCTTCTGATCTGACATATTGCTACATTCTCTGATAGTTCTGGGAGGAAAAAAAAAAACATAGCAGATTTACATATAAAACTAGGTCACATATAAGTATTAAAATAGAGCTTATGCATGTATGCATCCTGTCCCCTCCAGAGCTGCAATCACAATTCTGCTGCCTTCTGATCCTGCTAGTTCTGAAACTGTAGAATATTTTGCCTCAGGCTGCACTGAATTGTTTGGTTACTTACATGAAAGAAGGAATAAAACTCACACAATATTTCAAGTGGCATCCGACAAAAGTTAAACTGCAACTCCAGATGTGACCAGAGTAGAATTTTCAACAATATCTTATACTTTTTGTCTTGTAGTAGTCGTTGGCTTTTTATTTTGCACCAAATTCACCCAACTGGTGCACATGGATGATACATTTTGCGCAAAATAAAAAATGCTCTTTATTTTTGTCGAACAGTTTTTGCTACTTTTTAGCTCAAAAAGTCAAATAATTCTTAAAAATCTCTCTGTCGCTGTCGATTTTCAATTGCACCAATGTATTAAAAACCAAAAAAATAAAATCAGCTAGAAACCCTACTCCAGGTGTGGACTGGAATAAGATGCCCTAAAAGAATAACAAATTTAAATAATTAAAGAATAAAAAAAAATAAAAAAAAAAGTAAAAACACCTTAACCTTACTCCAGTCAGGGACTGTGATAATATGCCCTAAAAAAAAATAAATATAAAAAATTTAAACCGCCAGCAACCTTACCCCGGTCAGGAAGTGGAATAGGATGCCCTAAATATAAAAAAAAAAATTAAAAATGTTTTTTTTTTTTTGCTTTTTTAAAAAAAAAAAAAAAAAAAAAAAAAAGGCAATTTTTGGAAAAATTGCATTATTTGAATTTGTCTAAAGTATCTGGATAAAAAAAAGGTCTTAAGGTACCGTCACACACGTCAGTATTGCATGCAATTTCACTTGCAACTTACTGGTTGCAGTGAAATCATGGACACATTGTTCTATTTTGTTGCTGCGTACAAATGTAACAATGTGTCCATGATTTCACTGCAACCAGCAAATTGCTAGTGAAATTGCATAGCAATATTGACGCGTGTGACGGTACCTTTATGGTACCTTTACACGCCGCCACCGCGGGTAGCAACAGGTAGGCACCGCACGCTTTCAACGGTTGCTAACAGTACCTGATGCCGCAAATACACGCCGCCACAAGGTGCTCCACAGAAGGTATTTTCGTTCCCCAGAAGTGCCGACGGGTGCCGCAGGTTACCTTCTGTGGAGCACCTTCCCTGATTTACACGCCGCTACCACAAGGGAATATGGACGTACATATTGTGCGCCGTAACTACATAGGCGTGACAGAGTTGTGTATTACGCGACGCTCGTACGGTGATTGGACAATGCAATAACATCATGATTGGCCAGCCAGCGCAGGGAGGCTGCCTAATACATGACGCTATAGCAAATGTGTAGTGACTGGTCATCTCGTTAAATATGCCGCCCTGTGCAGGGACAGCCAATGGGTACACAGTAGTCCCCACCAATGATAGCTGATGGGGCGTGGTATACATGACGCTGTAGGATGCCCCAGGGAACTCAAATACCGTACCTGTGCCCCGATTATACGCCGCCACCATAGGGGTTATACCTGCTTGTTTAGCAGCACGGCTGAAAGACAGGTATCCAAAGAGACAGGAAGGTACAACCTGAATTACACGCCACCACTACGCAGTGTTTTGAAGGTAAAAGGCGTACAATTCTCTCCGACATCTGCCGGTTTCTACCTTTCGGTAGCGGCGTGTTCTATTTTGTTGCTGTGTACAAATGTAACAATGTGTCCATGATTTCACTGCAACCAGCAAATTGCAAGTGAAATTGCAAGCAATATTGCGACGTGTAACGGTACCCTTAAAGGGGTAATTTTTAAAAAATGGCGCAAAACTAATGGAACAAATAGAAAAGTCACAAAAAAAAGCAAATTACTCCAAAGAACTGGAGAAATAAGAATTGGAAACGGAGTCATTAAATCAGCAGAAAAAGTAAGGAACAATCTATAAAACATCATTAAAACTAAACTGTGAAATGAATTCTAACAGGGATAAAACAGGAAAAAGAAATAAAGAATAAGGTTGAGTAATAAAAAAAAAAGAAAAGAAAAGAAATTACAAGGTCATTGCCTGCGGCTGATGAATACTTAGCTAAAAATGTATAAATTGTTAAATTCCAGAGTAAAAATAACAATGAAAAGTCATCATAATGAGCGAAACGCTCGGCTTCCTGTTATAAATGCAGTAATTATGACACAAGCAGAACAAAAAAAAGACCAAAAAATGTGGTGACTAGGATTCTGAGAAAGATCCGGTCACCGGCACAAGGACAGAGATCCGGCCCAGGAATAGTCATACATCAGACAGAGCAGAATGTATTGCCCGCTTTGCTCCTTAATTAGGGGGGATGACGTCCTAATCTGTAACCTGATTTTTGCTGATCTGAGAGCTGTGTAATGTAGGGGCTGAGATCCTGATTCCAGTGATGTTTCACTTACTAGGCTGTGTGCCGTAGTTTCAATACGATCAGTGTTTTATCAGCAGGAGATTATCAGTGCAGGACTAATCTCCAGCTAATCTATGTAGCCCAGCCTCCACCACTGATTGGCAGCCTGCTGACAATCTACAGTGTAAACAGGAAGCTGTCAATCAGTGGCATGGGTGGGGTTAAGCACAGCTCAGCATTCTACATCTACAGTAGAGAAAACAGGGATCCCTCTGTAAGTCACAATCAGGCGCTCTACCCTAATGGCGGGTTTACACGTCGCGATATCGTAGTACAATTTCAATCAAAAGTCACGTGGTTCAATCGTCGGAGGCGAAATCGTTCCTGCGTTGTATGGTGTGAACGTCCAATACGATGCAGGAACGATGTCAATACGATATCGGGGATTGAATGAGCGTGCTATTCAATGCCCCGATATTGCATAGCGATTGAAGCCGGATCGTGCTGTGTAAACGCCCAATTACGATGCGATTTCATACGTCACCCATTCACTCCCATGTTAACTATGCGATCCTGGGTTGGGAGGCGGAGACATCGCACGGACGTTGTATTCCGATATCGCAGCGTCTAAACATTCAATGCGATGCGGGAGGAACGTGCACTAATTGCGCGCTCCCGCGCCATTGAGTTGCGATATCGAAACGATATTGCAGCGTGTAAACCCACCATTACATCACGCTTCTCTCAGATTACATAGTAAAAACCTGCAAATAGATTTTCTTTAAAGCGGAGCTTACATTACTTCCTGTCAGGCCTCAATCACACAGTCATTGATTATTTTGGATTGGTCTAATGGTACCTTCACACGTGGCAATATTGCTAGGCAATTCACTGGCAATTTGCTGGTTGCAGTGAAATCATGGACACATTGTTCCATTTGTACACAGCAACAAAATAGAACAATGTGTCCATGATTTCACTGCAACCAGCAAATTGCCAGTGAGATTGCCTAGCAATATTGCTGTGTGTGAAGGTACCTTAAGTTTTATTAGAGGTTGGTTTCAAGCAACCTTTGGAGTGGAAACCCTATAAAATTCTCTTACAAAATGTGGAGGTTCTGCACATTTTCTGCTCCGAGCGCTCATAGTCAGGGTCAGTTTTTACAATTAGCATTTGGTCAAAGTTTCATCAGTTTTTCTCAGATGAGAATATCCTATTGTGAAAAAGGTATCAAATTTAAATTCTGTCCAATTCTTTACATTGCAGAGTTTGATCTGTGACTCTGTTCGAGTTTGGACAGGTCTCCGCGATTCTGCCTGGAATACTCAGACCACAAATAATCCTGGACGTGTGATCAGCCCCGTCATGGGTACCAGTGTGATCGGCCCCTGTCATGGGTACCGGTGTGATCGGCCCCTGTCATGGGTACCAGTGTGATCGGCCCCTGTCATGGGTACCAGTGTGATCGGCCCCTGTCATGGGTACCAGTGTGATCGGCCCCTGTCATGGGTACCAGTGTGATCGGCCCCTGTCATGGGTACCAGTGTGATCGGCCCCTGTCATGGGTACCAGTGTGATCGGCCCCTGTCATGGGTACCAGTGTGATCGGCCCCTGTCATGGGTACCAGTGTGATCGGCCCCGTCATGGGTACCAGTGTGATCTGCCCCGTCATGGGTACCAGTGTGATCAGCCCCGTCATGGGTACCAGTGTGATCAGCCCCGTCATGGGTACCAGTGTGATCAGCCCCGTCATGGGTACCAGTGTGATCAGCCCCGTCATGGGTACCAGTGTGATCAGCCCCGTCATGGGTGACGGTGTGATCAGCCCCGTCATGGGTACCAGTGTGATCAGGCCCATCATGGGTACCAGCGTGATCAGCCCCGTCATGGGTACGAGTGTGATCAGCCCTATCATAGGTACAAGAGCGATCTGGGAAAAACAGACAGGCCTCATTCACACAGGAGGTTTTCTGATCTGGGTCCGGGTTGGAAAGGTGGAGTTGTGTGACCGGTGTGGCCCCCCAGGATGGGATCACTGCTGTGTTCCCCAGTGGATCGAGGGTAGTAATTTGGAGATCACCCCCAGCACTGTGTGGAGGAGCCGCAAGTTGTCACGTCCCTTTTAGTACAGGGATGTTTCATTTTTTTTACGATTCTCCTATTCAGGTTTTATTGTCTAATATAACTCCCATCATCCTACGTGACAGAGGACTAGACGTGTCAGACGTGTGCATCTGCAGGAACAGAACGGGACACCTTGGACTTTGATTTATGGTTTCCACCTTGATCTTGCTGGTCCTTCTTCCCGTGCACGCTCATCAGCTGTAATATGCTGGGTCACCTATAGATGACAGGTGGACTCCATGACGGCATGCACAGCATTTCCATAAATCCCATTCTAACATTTTATGCATGAATCAGAGAGCTCAGGATGAGCAGTGGCCCACATACATGAGATGCCGGAGTGAGTCTACTGACAGCACCATTACAGTGCCCACGGGGGTTTGTCAGAACCAGAATTTGCTGAAATCCATTATAAACCTGTCCACCCCCTGTGCTGTGTGTGGTCAGTTAGCAGTTCTGGCATTTTATTCATGAACCATGTAGACCTGGAAGAACACTCCTGACATCTACATGCTGATTATCGCAGAAACCATCGATCGATCATCTGGTTGCATCTTCTCTTGTGGCTGCGCATAAAGTGTGCAGATCCAGGACAGCGCTGCTCCATACACTGCATAGTGGTCAATGTCCGGTACTGTAGCACAGCTCTGTACACCGGATAGTGGCCAATGTCCAGTATGGTAGCACAGCTCCATACACCACATAATAGCCATTGTCCGATACTGTAGCACAGCTCCGTACACCGCATAGTGGCCAATGTCCAGTACTGCAGCACAGCTCCGTACACTGTATAGTCGCCGATGTCTGGCACTGCAGCACAGCTCTGTACACCGCATAATGGCCAATGTCCAGTACTGCAGCACAGCTCCATACACCACATAGTTGCCATTGTCCGATACTGTAGCACAGCTTCCTACACAGCATAGTAGCCAATGTCCAGTACTGCAGCACAGCTCCATACACCTCATAGTGGCCAATGTCCGGCACTGCAGTACAGCTCTGTACACCGCATAGTGGCTGATGTCCAGTACTGCAGCACAGCTCTGTACACCGCATAGTGGCCAATGTCCAGTACTGCAGCACAGCTCCATACACCACATAGTTTCCATTGTCCAATACTGTAGCACAGCTCCCTACACTACATAGTGGCCAATGTCCAGTACTGCAGCACAGCTGTATACACCTCATCGTGGGCATGTCCGGTACTCGCAGCACAGCTCCGTACACCGCATAGTGGCTGATGTCCAGTACTGCAGCACAGCTCCATACACCACATAGTTGCCATTGTCCGATACTGTAGCACAGCTTCCTACAC
This sequence comes from Allobates femoralis, assembly GCA_033576535.1. NCBI lineage: Eukaryota > Metazoa > Chordata > Amphibia > Anura > Aromobatidae > Allobates > Allobates femoralis. The sequence goes on along the minus strand of JARQOC010000010.1, from coordinate 60,449,563 downwards.
AGCATAGTAGCCAATGTCCAGTACTGCAGTACAGCTCCATACACCTCATAGTGGCCGATGTCCGGCACTGCAGCACAGCTCTGTACACCGCATAGTGGCTGATGTCCGGTACTGCAGCACAGCTCTGTACACCGCATAGTGGCTGATGTCCAGTACTGCAGCACAGCTCTGTACACCGCATAGTGGCCAATGTCCAGTACTGCAGCATAGCTCCATACACCACAGTTGCCATTGTCCAATACTGTAGCACAGCTTCCTACACTACATAGTGGCCAATGTCCAGTACTGCAGCACAGCTCCATACACCTCATCGTGGGCAATGTCCGGTACTGCAGCACAGCTCCGTACACCTCATAGTGGCCGATGTCCGGCACTGCAGCACAGCTCTGTACACTGCATAGTTGCCGATGTCCGGTACTGCAGCACAGCTCTGTACACCGCATAGTGGCTGATGTCCAGTACTGCAGCACAGCTCTGTACACCGCATAGTGGCCAATGTCCAGTACTGCAGCACAGCTCTGTACACCACAGTGGCCGATTTCCGGTACTGGAGCACAGCTCTGCACACCATGTAGTGGCCAATGTCCGGTACTGCAGCTCACATCCTATTGAGGTGAAAGTGATCCGCTCGATCAGCTGCGGCAAGTGCAGTATTGCCGAATCTGGCACAAAAAAAAAAAAAAAAAGACACTGCTAGCGCAGCCACAAGTGCCAGATCTGCCGCACCCAACCGCAAGCCCCATAGAGAATGAATGGGGCTTGCCGGATCAGTGCTGCAAGTCGGTCATTACGCGGTAGATCTGGCAGGTGCGGCAACATCTGCCAGGAATTACACTTTACCGCAGATGTGAAAGCACCCCAAGTTGTGTTTGCATAACGGATTGTGCTGGATCCGATTAAATGGATGATTACTGAAGGTGTGAACTCAGCCCAAGAAGCTTCACAGGCTCCGGGAATAGACCCGGTAATGTATGTATTAGATGTTGACAGCAGATAGAATTCCATAATTAAACATTTAGGAATCGTTACATGGGGGGGTCATGTGGACAGACGTCCAAATTAACCCCATTACGGGCTGTCGGCAGCTGTCACTATAGTCTGTCAGGACACTGACATTTAATAGGCGCCGTAATCTGGCGGTAACATATAATTACAGTATAGACGTGGGACTCGTGATGCACTCAAGAATAGAACAGGGTCAGGTGCTGTCACCCGCTGACGGTAGCGCTGGATGCACCGCTCTTAAAGGCACAGGTTCGTCATTAAGCACCTAATAACAGTCCTGACTCTTACAGGAGTCCTCTGTGCTACCTGACACTTATCTGCTTCATCCAAAAGGAAGGAATCTATAAAATACAGCAATGCACGATAAAATTCCACATCCACAACCTTCAGACACCATTAAACAGGTAGGAGTTACATCACCTGGTAAGCTGGGGTGAGTGTTATACAAGGTGCCTGTTATTACAGAGGTCATGACCCGACCCGTCCTATAATCCAGAATGTCCAGTCTGCTGTGCTATGCTCCTAGAACATCACAAGTCCCACATAAAGTAATTAAAAAGGTGTCGTCTGAATTCTGGTGTAAAACAGTGTGGAATATGGGGACATTTTTGCACGGTGGGCAGTCGCACAAACGATATGAGACTTTTGGCATTTCTACATCGCTTTCAGCCAACTGTACCAATTTTTTTAAAAAGTGAATGAAGCACAGACAGGAGGGGGCATCTAAAGTATGAAGGGGGCGCAAGAGATGTATTCCAGTCTCTGACAGCTGGATGTTTCTTGTGGTGGTGAACGGCAGCCAGATTCATTTAGGCTGAGTTCACACGTCCAGTAATCATCCGTTAGAAAAGATCCAGCAGAGATCCATTGGCAAAAAAGTTCTGCAGACACAACTTTGGCTATATTCAGACAATGTATCATTTATTGCGGAACCGCTTTTTGCAAAAACGCAGCAGGCATTCACACGGTGCGCTAATGCTGCATTTGTTACGGCTCCGCTTTAGTTTTCTCATTCCACAATGGGGGGGAAATAGAGCAATTGTAAACCAAGAAGTGACAGCTCATTCTTTGTGAGGATTCATTGAGCTCAAGAACGGTTCTGTACAAAATGTTGCATCGGAATGCAAAATTGAGGAACGCATTGACTTGGCTGGGCTGCTCTGGGGCACTGCATTTCACTGCAAAAAACTGTATCCATGCAAAATCGCAGTGCTAAAAGGTGAACTAGCGCACTGTCTAAATGTAGCCTTTATACGTTTTGAAAAACTGATGCTGCAAGTTTTTTTTACATTGGAGTCTATGGAGAAGGATCCGGTAACTGATCACTATTTAACCTCCGTTTTTCTTTCAATTGTAAAGGATCTGTTTTTTTCTTACTAGATCAGTGTCAAATGGAAGATAAATAGCGATCAGCTACCGGATCTGTACTCCATAGACTCCAATGTTAAAAAAACGGATCCTGAAGAAATCTATTTTTTTCAAATGTGAAAATAAAGTGGTTCCTGCACAATGGATTATTGCTGGATCCGTTCTGTTGGACGATTACTGGACATGTGAACCCAGTCTAAGAGGTGAACACCAATGAATTTTGTGAATCTTACTCCAGGGCATCCTTCATTTTAGCCTTGCGAGCTAAACACCAGTTTTGATGAAGAAAGCCCATAGACCCCAAGTCGGATAAGGGACTTTCACATTATTATTAATTATTTATAGAGCACTATTGATTCCATGGTGCTGTACATGAGAAAGGGATACATACAAGCAAGTTAAAAGTACTATGAACAAACTAACCGTGAAAGACCGATACAGAGGGGAGAGAGGACCCTACCCTTGCAGGCTTACATTCTACAGGGTAATGAAGAGGGAAACAGTAAGTTGGGCCTGCTTGGGTGGTGGTGGAGTGCCAAGTCCAGTGGTAGGGGAGCGCCGGGTCCAGTGCTGGTGGGGCACCAGGTCCATTAGTGGTGAGGTGGCACCGTGGTCATTGTAGGCTGCTCTGAAGAGATGGGTTTTCAGGCTCCGCTTGAACGTTTGAGTGTAGGGACAGTCAGACATTTTGAGATGAAGAATTCCAGAGGATGGGGATGCTCGGGCGAAGTCTTGCAGGTGGTTAGATGAGGAATGTACAAGAGTGGAGGAAAGGAGGAGGGTTTGGGAAGATTGGAGGTTACGAGTTGGATGATATCGGGAGATTAGTTCAGGGATATATAGGGGGACAGATTGTGGATGGCTTTGTAAGTCAATGTTAGTAGATTGAATTGGACACGCTGGTGAATTGGGAGCCAGTGGAGGGATTTGCAGAGGGGAGAAGTGGAGGAATAGCGAGGAGAAAGGTGGATTAGTCGGGCAGAAGAGTTAAGGACAGTTTGGAGAGGTGCAAGAGTGTTAGTAGGGAGGCCACAGAGGAGGAGGTTGCAATAGTCAAGACGGGAGATGATGAGGGCATGCACTAGTAGTTTAGTAGATTGAGGGTTGAGGAAGGGATGGATTCTGGAAATATTTTTGAGTTGGAGGCGGCATGAGGTGGCGAGAGCTTGGATGTGTAGTCTGAAGGATAAGGCAGAGTCAAGGATCACTCCGAGGCAGCAGACGTCAGGTACAGGGCAAAGTGTGATATAATTTATTGTGATAGACAGATCTGGTAAGGAAGGTGTGCGAGATGGGGAAAGATGATGAGTTCAGTTTTGTCTACATTTAGTTTTAGGAAGAGAGGAGAAGAAGGAGGATATAGCTGATAGATATTCTGGATAGCAGAGATGTGACATCTGGGCCAGAGAGGTAGATATGAGTGTCATCAGCGTACAGGTGGTACTGGAATCCATGGGACTTTATGAGTTGTCCTAGGCCAAGAGTATAGATGGAAAAAAGGGGCCCCAGGACAGAGCCTTGAGGGACCCCAAAAGAGAGGGGATGGGGTGAGGAGGTCATGTGGGAGTGGGAGACCCTAAATGTGCAGTTGAAAAGGTAGAAAGAGATCCAGGAGAGGGCAAGGTCAGTGATACCAATGGAAGAGAGGATCTGTAATAGGAGACAGTGGTCGACTGTGTCGAATGCAGAGGACAGGTCCTGAAGGAGGAGGATGGAGAAGTGTCCGTTAGCTTTGTCGGTAAGTAGGTCATTAGTGATTTTGGTTAAGGCGGTTTCAGTAGAGTGGTGAGGGCGGAAGACAGATTGAAGGTTGCCAAAGAGAGAGTTGGATGAGAGGTGTGTATAGTGTGGACATGTTTTTCAAGAAGATTGGAGGCGAACGGAAGCAGCGATATGGGGCGGTAGCTGGATGTAGAGGTCGGGTTTCACATCAGCGATTTTTTCAGATACAGCAGAATTCCGCCTTTTTTGAAGAAAAAAAAACGGATGCGGCAACATAGCAGCAATACTGTGTTCTGTCTAATGCTATTGTATAAGAGTTCCGGACACATATCGTGACTTGTTTTCATCTGGATCCGGCAAATTCAGATCGTGATAAAAACGCAAGTCGCTGCACATGTCCGGAACTCCATTAACAATGCATTGTACAGAACACAACATTGTCGCATCCGTTTTTTTTCTTTTTCTTCAAAAAAGGCGAAATTCTGTAGGATCTGAGGAAAAATAACTGAAGCCTAAGGGTATGTGCACATATGCCGGGTTTGTGCCGGTGGGCGGCTGGGCGGACCCGACAGGAAGCTCTGCAGCCGTCCACCGGCTTCCTGGCGGGTATGTGCGGCGGACGGGTGACGGCGGGTGCACAGTGGGTTAGCGGCGGCGGTTATGCAGCGGCTGGAAGCAGCACATGATTCTGCTTGCAGCCGCTGCAGAACCGGCCGGTTTATAGAACATGCACATTCGTTGCTAACCCGCTGGGAACCCAGCGGTTTAGCAACAGATGAGCATGTGTAAACCGCCGGTGTGTGCACACCGGGTGTCGGTTTCCATAGGTTTAATGTTAACCCAAAAGCCGCTTTTGGATTAACATAAATTTACATAAAACTCATGGAAACCGACCGGCGGTTTCCGCTGCTAAACCTGCAGTAAACCTACCAATGTGCACATACCCTAAAAGTTCAAGTTTGTCTGAACTTCCTGAACTGAAAACAAACGCAGATGTGAAAGTAGCCTTACAGCCCCTCAGAGCGATGGTGGCCAGTTTGTGAAGTTTTTTTGTTTTTTTTTACTTTAATACATGTAATATAGGCTACAAACCTTTTTTGCTATTGGATGTTGGTGAAAAATGTTGCTTTTACAAACTGTTCCCCTGCACATTGCTGGCTGCAGGAGTTACGAACAATCCATCAATGAGCTCTTTCTAATGCAATTATTAGCGTTAATTATTGCTCCTTTTTCTGCTGTGCTTTCTGCACCACTAACATCCAATTACTTACCCACCCCGGTGATCCCATGGTAATCTCCAGTGATATCTTCCTCCTGGGCATAGACAGGGCCTGTGGGTAGTCTGGTATGGTACTTCCAGGATCTTGCACCATGTGTCTCAAGGCTGAGAGTCACATGGAGTGCAGGTCCTGTAAGTACTTGTACTACCCACAGGTCCTACCAAAGCTTGGGGGGGAAGATATCATCGTGGCATTACCAAGGAGGGTAAGTGTGTGTCTGTCTGTGACCCCATGAAAAAGGAGCAAAAAAGCTACACAAAACGGTTGATGCATTTGTGATCCTTTCTTGCAAAAAGAGAATTCGTTTTGGTGCAGACACTTCACCAAAAACAGAACAAAAAAAAAAGGAGCACAAACGCTCTATGTGAATTTATTCTGCAACCAGCAAAATCAACAGAATGCAGTCCATAATAATGGTCGGTTGTTACAAGGGACCATATAAAGCTTTTTCTTATGGGGAATCTCAATATTTACAAATAAAACACACATAAACCTCATGTTCTTCCACAACATATTTTGGTCATTCTACATATTTACCGTACGTCCCCTCGTGTGTCCACATAATGTCCAGTTAGTGACTCCCCAGTGTTCACCAAATGTCCCGTCAGAAACCCCCCACCCATCTCTGCTTTCCAGGGATCACTCAGTTTTATTTATCTCAGGCACAGAAGTACAAAAGTCGGATCCGATTATCACTATTGACAGACGTGAAGACACGGAGGCCGCCAGATCCCTCTTCAGATGCAAGCGCTTTGGCATAAAAACAAAAAAAAGTGGAGATTTTGATGCATGAAGAAGGTGGTGATGTAACCCAGATCTGGATATTACACAGCGGGTGCAGATTATCATGACGGGCGCAGGAACTATCCCCAAATTACATGATAAAGTCATTTTACTAAATAAGCTTCCATTAATCCTTTTATTTCATCCTGTACCTTCCTCCCATCCTCCGGGAGCATAGGCTGCTAATTCCTTGTGTTGATTTGGGTGTGAGCTCAGTGTCGCCCCCTATGGAGCATTGCATGGGTATAACGAGTAGGGGAAGGGAAGTGACAACTGTCTGAGCACATTTATAGCTCGAAGAAAAGTTGTCAGTTTTCAATCCTACTCAGAGCTGCGCTGTTCAACCTGGGCCTCCTGATCCATACCTGGAATATGAGAACCGCCAAGTTCCAAGACAACCCTTAGGGTACCGTCACACGGGGCGACGGTTGCGGCGATGTTGCCGGCGATGCGCGGGAGCGCGCATCCCTGGCAACATCGCCGGGAGATGTCAGACGGAGCAACTTACCGGCGATGTCGCCGGCTAGTTGCCGCGGCTATCGCTCGCTGGGTTGCCCAGCAACCCAGCGCAGCGGTAGCACGCAATGTTGGAGATAGGCGGTGTCGCCCACAACATTGCAGGTTGCCGCGTTACAAAGGGCGATCAGGCATGATCGCCTCAGCAACATCGCCAGGTTTCCCAACATTGTTGGGAAATCTGGCGATGTTGCTCAGGCGATTCATCGCCTGATTAACGTCCTGTCACACGCGGCAATTCGCCGGCGATGTCGCCACAATTAGGCCACGCCCCTGTGTTCCCGGCGACATCGCCGGCGATATCTCCCCGTGTGACGGTACCCTTAAAGAGAATGTGTCAGCAGGTTTTTGCAGTTATCTACTAAAAATGAGTGTTTTATCACTAGGACATTATCATTGCCGTGACTAGCTAGCTCGTGCCATGCAATCTAGCTCCGCCCCTCTTGTGATTAGCAGCTCATTGTCTATAAACATTGTATCCAGAACCTGGTGTGGGTGAGGGCACCTTGGCTTAATCCAAAAACTGTGTCAGAACTGCTGCACCCAGTAATCTAAGTGATACATTGCTGGATTCACTGTCTATAGAAATTGCATACAGAGCCCGCTGTAGGCTGGGACAACTTGGCTAAATCTAAAAACTCTGATTGCTGATCATTGGATTCAGAACCTCTTTGCTGCTGTCATGCTGCTCTCAGAGAAGAAAGCCAAAAAACAGCTGACAGATTCTCTTTAATGGTGACCACACTTGTATAACCTATGGGCTAAGCTTTTCTCCTTGTGGAGAGTGACATGCCAGTAATGAGGATATTTTAGAGCCCCAATGCTCCTCTGGGAAATTAAATATGCAAGTGCTTCTTCAGGGAAGATGTAGACGTGAACTCTAGTTCAAGTCTCCTTCCTCTCTGAAGAGACATCTGCATATGTACTTGTATAGAAGATCTAACAGTTTACTACAAGATGTTACATAAGCGGGCGTCACACGCTACGATATATGTAAAGATATCGCTGGAAAGTGCCTGATTTAGCATCGCTCCTACGACATCGTTGCGTGTGACAGGTCGATCTGACTAATCGATAAGTGGTCAGATCGTTATATACAGATATGAGAACCGGACCCCATATCAGACGATGTGGATCATCCAATCTGCTGCATTGTTCTGTGTGACCCCGCCATAACCGATCTCCTTTATGATTTCTCCTATTCACATCATTGACAAGCATCGGTCGCTGGTTGTGTGAATGATCCCTGCACGTAACATCGCTGCTGCGTCCTGAACGTTATCTATACATGTGACACCTCACTAACGATGTGTCCACGAGCGCACACTACTGACATTGTTATTGAGATCCCTCACAAAATCGTAGTGTGTGACGGCCGCCATATTTGTATTATGCCTTGCACTATAAATAATGGTATGAAGCTTGCACAAATATCTTACCCCTCTTCTAAAGCAATGGCTAAAAATGTCATCAGCAAAGCCACCGTGTAACCTGCAGTAATGACGGACGTGTCTGTGCCTCGCACACGTCACTAGTCTTTGAGCCGGGGATTATGCATGTGGTGGACAGGTGGACGCTCCAGGGGGTCTAATCGTCAGCTATACAGAGACCCTTGATGATTTATACTGCCAGTACTAATAAGTGAAGAGCAGTGACGGAGGATTCTTTCATCTTCAGATTTTACGCCTCAGAGTAATAACTGCAGGAAACCTCTCCTGGAGAGTAATAATGTACAACAAATTTACAGGAGGATTTGGACTAAAACTTAGGATGAGATTCATCACTAATGAAGGTATGCCCATCTTAATGATCAATCTGTCCCATTAATAAGAACAGATATTTTCTTTTCTGTTCTTTATGGATTCTGACATACGAGTTAGTTTGTACATTTTCATCAGGCTCCTGCTGATTGTGGTCCTGTAGAAATGGCCGCAGTGGCGCAGATGCTCCCGGCTGCTTTCAGTTCAGGTGGGCCAGTTTCTCGAGAGCGCAGATTTGGAGGTTAACTCCCGGCCAACTCTGTTCTGCTCACAAAAGTAAGTAGGACATTTACAGAGTATGGACAGTTGCCCAAGAGTTGGTATCGTTGGCACCACTGCTGTGGAGTCAGTGTCCATTTTGGTGGAGTTGGAGTATGATTAAGGGAAACTGAGGAGTCCGAGTTGGAGTCATGATTTTGGCTTACCAATTTACCAACCACAGCCCTAATAGCACCTGTGATGCCTTATCAAAAATGTACTTGACATGGACAAATGGGGCTCTCATGATGTTCTTGCTGGTGCTGGCCACTCCGGCCTCAGTCTTGAAGATGCCTGTTTTAGAAGACAACATCAATTGTAGTAATGTTTGCAGACCTTAGCAGATTGATTTGGTTAGGAATCTATGACCATCAAGATTATTTCTCCTTAGTAGATGGACTTGGTTGGGAATCCAGGAGCGTCAAGATCATTGCTCCTTAATAAATTAATTTGGTTGGAACCTAGGAGATTCAAGATCATTAATCCTTAATAGATTAATTTGGTTGGGAATATAAGAGCATCAAGATTATTGCTCCTTGTCATCTTCTTGGATTGAAGATGTCCATACAAGCATTGAGAACATACCAAGGTCTGGATTTCAGCACGTAAATGTCAGTAATTTTCTGACTTGTCAAGTTATTTCCTCAAACATTTTGGCCTTCTCTACTGTGTTCATGATATTTAGGATTGGTCTTTGACAATTTTCATTCTCGGATGTCCTCGTGTTCTCCTTCTCGTTCCTCTAAAATGACGGATCTTCTCCTAAATAAGACTAATCATGGGCTTCAATTGTTGACGGATCCTCTCTGGATCTAAGGGTCTCCCTGCTTCTTCACAATAACCAGAGACGTTCAAAGACGCCCATCTCCTCTTACTCAATATCCATTCCTCAACTTCATAGAAAGTCAACAACATTATACATCTCCTACTTGGCGTTTTTGACAGCCACGCAGGTCTTTTTTTCCAGTTATCTTCTGTTTCTGCAATTTATAATCTTCAGTCTCCTGAGATTCCCAGACGAAAGCTGGAATGGGGAATATAAGAGCCAGGTGCCAAAAACAAGTCTTTGAAGTGTTTCTCCTACGTCATTACAGGAGTATTCTCAACTGATATTTATGATTCTGCATCTTATTGGGGTTCTGCAGAGTTTATGTGAAGGAATAAGCAGATTTCTGGGCTTATGACTTGTATCCAGCAGTGAGGTTAAATACTGTGTAGATGGAGTCAGATTATTTAGTAGATGACGCAGGTGAACAGAGAAAGGACAGGTGGGATGAAGAATGAGCAGCTTCTTCACATCAATCTTTCAGTCCCATCGCTTATGGAAATGCAACTTCCAAGAATTAATCCTCCCAATAGCATAGGAATAATTGGCTCAGACTGGTGCAATTATGGATCTGAGCCCTGTCTTCTGTCGGCTTGACAGGTGCTTTACGAGTTGAAAAACATGGGCTCAATTACTCCAAAAACAGCCTCAATCCCCAAAAGGAACCAAGAAAATTAAGAGCTCATCTGTCAATTTCTTAAAGGGAGTCTGTTATTTTGCTTTCCTATCTGAGAACAGCATGATGTAGGGGCAGAGAACCTGATTCTAGTAATGTATCACTTACTGCAGCTTTGATAAAATCCATTTTATCTGCTAGCATATCTCTGAATGTTGAGCTCTGCATAACCCCGCCCACACCACTGATTTGCCTATACAGAGTGTTCACAGAAAGCTGTGGTAGGGGTGGGGTTATACAGAGCTCATGAATAAGGAGGACTACATGGCAGTGGGTTACTAGTCCTCTAGTGATAATCTCCTGCTAATAAAACACTGAATTTAATACTCCTACCACAAACAGTCCAGAAAGTGACATCGGAGGAATCAGTCTCTCTCTCTGCATTATTGTGCTCTCAGATTAGATGGAAAGTTACTGATGACAGATTCCCTTTAAAAAGTCATCAGATATTTCTCAGTGGATAAGCTGAATGATGATTCCATAAAGGTATGGTATATTGCAGTGAACTGTGAGGTCTGACCTCAGGTCTGTGGGTTGACCCTGCCCCTGATCCGGCAAGTGATCTGTTCTCAGGCACTTAAAAGGGGCTTCCTAACATTACAATTATCCTCATCTAAAGAACAGGGGGAAAAACCTCCTGACTGTCGGACTCCCAGCGATCCAAAGAATAAGGATCTCCAGAGTCCTACTTGAAAACAGCAGAGGCTCAGCATGAGCACCTGAAAATACGCTGAATAAAGAAACGGGTGCAGGCCTTGGCTATTTCTATTACCATAGACAATTAATGGACTGAAGGGGTGCAGGTTCGATCTACAGACTCTACGGAGCCCTGCATAAAGGACTGCTAGGAAAAAAACTTTCCACCTTGGGACAGGTTGGAGACAGAACTAACAAGATGCCGCGTCAGCTGTATTATATGCCAACCATACTACGACTCCAATCACGTAGTCCGGCAGCATTGGCTTAGTAATAAAGTTTATTACTCCTTACAACATATCTTCCTGCAGCAATTTACCAGCAGCTTGCCAAAAAAAGAGAACTCCAAAATATCGGTCACCAGGTGAGGCCACGACCTAGGAAGTGTCACAATGCCGGGTAACCCTGGAACCTTTCTCTAGCATGTCCCGCTACCGCTCTCTGCAGGCGACGTGAACAGGAAGCCGCTGTGGTTTTCTGAGATTCCACAACAGCGGAGGTTTGCGGGTTTCACTCTTCACATGATGAAAAACCCAAAACCGCCGAGGAGTATATAGTAACCACGAGTCGTGCGCTGCAGAAGTAACCACAGGGGGCGCCGTACAGCACATGGAAAGGGTCAGCAGAGCAAGATGTCACAAGGGAAGCTCAGAAATGGGTGACTTAGATTATTTGCTGCTTTTTAAAAAGAACCAAAAATGTTGAAAAGTTTGAAAAGGTAGGTTTTATTAGGTCAAGCCCAATAATCAAAGACATCTAAGTGCACACAACTATCCTAATACAGAGCTGGAGTCTGCATCACTTTATGTTGAGACCCATCACTACATTCATACAATGAAGATGGTATTTTACTCCACTTGATGAGTCCCACTACTATGCTAACCAGGGCTGTGGAGTCGGAGTCGTAAGTCAGAGTCAAATGAAGGGAAACTGAGTAGTCATAGTCGGAGGTTTGACTTAACAAATGCACACCAGGGCTGTGTAGTCAAAGTCAATTTTGGTGGAGTCAGATTCAGGGAAACTGAGGCGTCAGAGTTGGAGTTAGAGGTTTGGCCCTGACTAAAATTGCATGACAAAATCAGTCATTATCTGAGGGAACAACTAGCACCCATACTATTTCCAGAAAGAACACTTAGAATGCATTCTGTTACCCAAGGGAGCACCAAGAGCCCATCATATTACAATAGAGAACACCTAGAACATCAGTGGCGTAACTTCAGGCTCAGGGGCCCGGATGCGAAAGCTCCAACAGGGCCCCCAATTATTGCAAGTCTTTCACAGTATTAGTCTTTTCCTATAGGCCAGAGGGACTTTTGGGGCCCTGCCAAGCTGCAGGGCCCGGGTGCGATCGCACCCCCTGCACCTGTGGTAGTTACGCCCCTGCCTAGAACCAATGCTATTACCAGACAGAACATCTAGAATACATCTTATTACCAGAGAGAACATTTAGAACCCATCCTTATACAAAACAGAACATCTAGAACATGTCCAATTACTAGAGAACATCTAGAACCTATCTTATTACAAGAGGGAACATATAAAACCGTGCTAAACCTGCATGGTAGAACCCATCATATTTCCAGCCAGAAGAACCGAAAACCATCCAATACCTGCACTACAGATCCCAGCAAATAACTAGAAGGAACATCTAGAACTCTAGCAATATCAACATTATAAAACCAATATAATAATTAGAAGGAACATCTACATCTTAAAATCCATTTATTACAGAAGGAGTACCTACAAAACAGTGCACGTCTACAACCAAAACAATGTCTGACTTTAGAACCCACATCAAACAGAAATAGTGCTGACCTGCACTATAAATCCGAGATCCATTACATAACTAGTGGGCATAAATAGAAGCAAACAATGTATGCTCCGAAGATCACAGGTCCTATCGAATAAGCTGAGACATCACCTGCAGATGGAGCACGCACAGGCGTCATGGCCACATATAGATTCCCAATATGCCAAGATGTACCCATGTAAGATACAGGGGCATCTCAAGGAATTAGAATATCATCGAAAAAGTTATTATTTTTTTTCAGTAATTCAATACAAAACGTGAAACACATATACAGTCATTACAAACAGAGTGATGTATTTCAAGTGTTTATTTATGTTAATGTTGATGATTATGGTTTACAGCCAATAAAAACCCAAAGGTCATTATCTCAGAAAAGTAAAGTAGGGAGGATAAAGGGTTAAACACCGCGCTGCCATATTCCACGAGACATCAAAGGTTGAATATAATATTAATTTATTAATCAACGCGTTTCATGGCTCCCAGAAACACTGTAAAACATGGCAATATGATATTGATTGTCCTGAACAAGGTGTCAGAGAGCCCTGAAACGTGTTGACTAATAAATCAATATTATTTTCACCCTTTGGTGTCTCATGGAATACGACAGCGCGGTTTTTAACCCTTCACCCTCCCCTCTTTAATTTTCTAAGATTATGACCCATGGGTTTTCATTGGCTGTAAGTGATAATCATCAACATTAACAGAAATAAACTATTTAAACAGAACACGGTTTGTAATTACTCTAATGTGTTTCACTTTATGTCTTGAATTACTGAAATAATGTAACTTTTTGATGATATTCTAATCCATTGAGATGCACCTGTATATGTACTATATAGCAATTTCCAAAAGCAACCAATCCCTGAATGTTCTGCACATGTAGAACGTTTCACTGGTGATGAATCATTGCTGAGACCCGTAACTTTGCACAATAAAACTTTGTCACTTGCCTGCAGGGATCTGCGGTCTGGATGGGGTGGTCTGAGGACGGCGATGACAGACCCATCACAAGGTAAATCCAGACTTCTAACAACTGTGACTTAGCAAATCTATTTATACCTTTTGTACTGAACAAACAGCCGTCTCTAGAAAAAGCATAATTTATATATAGGATCATGATGGGATAAATGACATCCGCCGATGGCAACCACAGTAGGGGGTTGTTCTTCTTCAACACCCCCTTACCGTTCTACGATAATTATTCATTTTGATCTTGATGGTTCCTGAACAGAATACGAGTACTGCAGTACAGACTGACACATGTCTATCTGTCACGCTGGACTAAGGCAGATGCCCAACTATCGTGCACGACAGTGGCGCATAGACCAGCAATATTCGACAAAACAACAGACGGGGAGACACCGGGGGGGGAGGGGGACAAATACAGCGGAGGGCTCTGCTCATAGGGAACGGGGGAGAGGTTACCTCCTGAACTCACCTACGGCTGTGCTCTGATGTCCCTATAGAGTTCTCTCAACCCGTCGCCTAACAGGATACCTTGTCCTTTTTTGGCCCTAAAGTTAGCTCTCAATAGGGAAATGGCAGGCGGGAGCACTAGTCCCAACCGCCACAATAACAACAATAAGAGGGAAGGGGAGACAGACAGGGAAACTACAACTTCACACCTGCTGCCATGATCCTTGGCAGCAGATGGCTTGGAGGTAGTCAGTTCTCCAGAGAACCTTCTTCACCTCAGGAAGCTTTGCCTGGAATTGGTGCAATCACCAGCAAAGGATGCTTGAACCATGTAACCATATAAAGGGGATGGGAGTGATCACAAAGTAGCCACACCTGAACAAAGAACTTGCTAGCAACATAAACTTGACATTAACTCCTAAACTGCCAAAGGAAAGGAACACTTTTAATATGAAGTCTCAATACAGGAGTGAGACACAGGTCTCAAAACTGTCAAAAGTCTCCAAAGCAAGAGAGACCATTGTGACACTATCAATAGGAAGAAGTGCAGGTGGAGAACCGAGCATCTAACCCATTCACAATAGTTTGCATAATCTCCAGCGATAACCACTTTGGACACCATAATGCCTGCCATAACCACCAGATTTAAAATCTGAAATGAAGTTTTTTGAGTCTTTGCATACAGTCTGGTGCGGCTGGTTTTAATAAAGATTTTGGGGTAATGATAGGGGATAAATAATGCAATCTCGTCTCCCTGGCAAGAGCATTTCATTGGGGAGTCAGAGTATTAATAGTGCGCTCTATTCTCAAGGAAATATTTCGGAGCGATTATATAAAGCTGGCTCGCACGCCAACATTTTATTTATACTAAATTCAACCCAGAATAAATCCACAAATGAGATTATACAATAAGGAGTTAGAGCTAGGTCACTAAACTCGTTTTAGGAACAGCTGCTGGACCATTGCTGTATGCAACAAAAAGCGGAGAGCAGTGGGTGAGCAGCAGCAGCCGGCCGTATCCGCACCCCATGTGCCCATTATGGCACCTATAATGTCTAATAGACTAAGGGCGGTGCTCCAAATGAAACTTTTTCCCCCCTTTTCTGACACCCCTACCATACTACTTTCCTAAAAAGAGGGACTTGACCGATACTAGCTTAAACTTTGTTACAATTTAAACCAGCATAGTCAATCTCTGATCTAAACAGACTGATATAATGTAACAAACTGGAATGCAAAGGAGAGATGTCTGCAGCTGGTTGGTTTACAAGACCGATGATTGTTACAATTCTACTCAATCTGGACAAACATTCAGCTGTCGCTCCCTCCACATCACGTTTTTTCCTGTTCGTGGGGGATCCTGTTTTTTGCAGGACCCCACGGACAGGAGCGGACAGGACCGGATGTGATCTCCGGATGCCATTTCTGTGTCCGGATTCTGGATTTTGAGGAATCCGATCACAGAAAGACCTGGGAGGAGCCGAGCCTGCAAAGCACAGGCAAGCAGGGTTGTACTTTCACTTTCGCAATCTATCTACATACATTGCGTAAGTGAAATCAAAACAAAACAATGGTTAAAAATAATTTTAAAAAAAAGTGCTCACCTCTCTGCCGAGTGTCCCGCAATGGAAGGCGTCCACCTCCGAAGGCAGCGGGACCTTAATCAGAAACCGGAAAGGGGGTGGCAACCCGATCAGCTGATGTATCAAATGGCCGCATCAGCTGACCGGATTAAAACGCCTGTCAAAACCAATGAACACATCAGCTGATCGAGTTGCCGTCCCCTTCCTGGTCGACTGATTAAGGTCCTGCAGCCATCGGAGGTGGACGCCTTGCATCGCGGAACACTCGGCAAAGAGGCGAGCATTTTTTTTTTTTTTTTTAACACATTGCTTTATTTCATTTTCCTTTAGCAGTGTATGTAGATAGTGTATGTAGATGCACTGCTAAATTAAAATTACACGTCACACGGGAACAGAGCAATTTTAGTGTACTGAGCATTCTCAGTACACTACACTGGATAGAGGAAACGATCCTGTTTTTTTCTCGGATCCGAGCTACGTAGACCCCCATGTTATTTGAATCGGACAGCATCAGATCTGATATTGTCGGTGTGTGTCCGCTGTGCCCAAAATCGGAGTAGTCTCCAATTTTGGGGACATAAAAAAGCGGACACAATTGGATCCCTGCACACAATGCATGGCCATTAAGCACCAATCCGCGCCCACATGGATCCGTAGCTATCAGTTTTACAATGGATAGGCACGGATCCCAAAAAAACGTGATGTGAGGGAGGCCTAAGCAGGTATAAAGTGCATAAAGTGGCATGTTCTGTTTGGACCATTCATGTGACATGTACTGAAATTAATGGTTTTAATTTGTTTATGATGTGCAAGGATCGATCTATCTATCTATCTATCATCACATCTATCGATCGATCGATATAGGATAGTAGAGCTTATGATTTAGTCAAATAAATTATTAAAAAAAAAAAAAAAAAAAACGTGGGGTCTCTCCCATTTTTTTATAACCAGCACAGGTAAAGCAGACAGCTGCGGGCTGATAATATCAGGGTGGGAAGGACCATGGTTATTGGGCCCCTTCCCAACCTAAATATGCCACCCCAGAAGTAGACCATCACATGAGAAGTTCCAATTCTGGCACTTCACCTCAGCTCGTCGATTGCCCTTGTGCTCTGGCCATCGTGGTAGTCAAAAAAATAAAGACACACACAAAAATACTCCCTGAAACTTTACCCCACTTTAATGGGAAAAAAAAATCCACACAGGTCTGCCGTAGTCAAGGAAAAGGGTTTTGTTTTATTTCTCGGAGTTTCTAGGTTTTGGTTTTTTTTTTGTTAAGGTTTCCATTTGTGAACTGCGCTGGATTCCCTGGACAACGGCAGACATTTGTGGATTTTATATTTTTATTTTTTAAAGTAGGGAACAAAGGAAATTTTCAGGAAGTGATTACTTCAATAAAGTATCTTTTTTTTTTGTATTAGTGGGTTGGTAATAAAGGTGTCAGACACCTTTCCATCAATTACGGTTATAGCATGAGGGGCTTGATGCCAGCTGTGGTTTTAGACACTACACAGATGACATCAATCCCAAAAACTATTGCCTTGAGTGCCACTGCCCCAGGACATCGAAAAGAGCAGAGGCGATGTGCCAGAATTGGAGCATCTCATGATGCTTCACTTTCTGGGGTAGCTGCAGATTGGTATATTTAGGCTAGGGGGGCCCAATAACCATGGACCTTTCCACCTTGATAATATCAGCCCGCAGCTGTCTGCTTTTCCTGTGCTGGTTATAAAAATAAAGGGAAGGACCCCACGTTTCTTTTTTTCATAATTCATTTGGCTAAATCATAAGCTATATTATATCTATCTATCTATCTATCTACAAAATGATAGCAGCACACTGGTTAAGTCAATACATGCAATGATGTTTTTAGGTTTTCCTTTGAGGAAAAACTAAAACGTTTTCTCAAAAAAAACTCAGATAAAATTTTTTTTTTTTTTTTATGGTTCTTAGCGCATGTATTGGCCAATATACCGTATATACTCGCAATGACGTCATTCCCTGCGACGAGCACAGGAAACAGGAAGAAGACGCATGAAGATGGAGGATCGCGGATGTCAGCGGCGAGCGGGCGCGGACAGCGGGACACTGATAAGTATAGTTTGCTTTACAGGTGACCGGAGTCAGGCTGGGGGGGCCCTGCATTACTGGGGCTGCCTGTATACTACCGCTGGGGCTGCAATATACCTCTGGGGCCCTGTATACTAACACTGGGGCTGTATAAACCACTAGGGCTGTATATACTGCTGGGGCCCTGTATACTACCACTGGGGCTGTATATACTACCACTGGGGCTGTATATACTACCACTGGGGCTGTATATACTACCACTGGGGCTGTATATACCTCTGGGGCCCTGTATACTACCACTGGGGCTGTATAAACCACTGGGGCTGCGTCTATACACCACTGGGGCTGTATATACCACTGGGGCTGTATATACTACTGGGCTGTATATACTACTGGGCTGTGTATACTACCACTGGGGCTGCTGTATCTACCTCTGGGACTGGTGTATACCACACTGCTGGGGGCTGTATACTTGTGCTAGGGTCCACCCTTGGCTTATACACGAGTCAATAGATTTTCCCAGGTTTTGGGGGTAAAAGTAGGGGGTCGGCTTATACACGAGTATATACGGTATGCCTGCCCTTCAACCATATAACGGTGACCGTAATTCTGAAGGGTCCCTGTCTACACTAAAAAGCCTCTCTCGCACCCTAGGGGTCTTTGTTGCAATGGGCAGTAGCGGGAGACATACCACTTCAGTTGGACCAAATGGTATGGAGGCAGGAGTGCAAGTAGAGCCAGCTTGTTCCACACATAATAAATGAAGAAATAAAACCAGACAGCACTTCCTTATGCTCTTCAGCCCAGGTGCAAATCTATATAGCTGAATTATATATGTATCAAAATGATAGCAGCACACTGGTTAAGCCAATACATCCAGACAATGATGTTTTAGATGTTACTTTGAGAAAAACTAAAAAGTTTTCTCAAATAAAAATATTTTTTTCGTTTTTTATGGTTCTTAGTGGATGTATTGGACAATATATGCCTGCACTTCAACCACTTTGCGGTGACCGTAATTCTGAAGGGTCCCTGTATACACTAAAAAGCCTCTCTCGTATATATATGCAATAATAAATATTATAATTATTATTTATAACAATAATTTATATAATTTCACTATTATAAATAATAATAATTATTACATATATATGTAGTAATAAAAATTTATTATTTATAATAATTATATATATATATAAATAATTATATAAATAATAAATAATTATTACATATATAGTTATAATATATATATTTCACTATTATAAATAATAATAATTATGTATTATTTATAATATATATATAATTATTATAAATAATAAATTATTATTACATATATATGTAATAATTATTATTATTTATAATAGTGAAATATATAAATTATTGTTATAAATAATAATTATAATATTTATTATTACATATATATATATACACGAGAGAGGCTTTTTAGTGTATATAGGGATCCTTCAGAATTACGGTCACCGCAAAGTGCTATCATTTTAATACATATATAATTCAGCTATATAGATTTGCACCTGGGATGAAGAGCATAAGTAAGTGCTGTCTTTTTTTTTCATCTATCTATCTATCCATCCTTAAACAAATCATAAACATCATAAACAAATTAAAACCATTAATTTCAGTACATGATAATATCAGCCAGCAGCTGTCTGCTTTACCTTTGCTGGTTATCAAAAAATGGGGGAGAACCCACATCGTCTTTTTTTATTTATTTACTTATTGGGTTATATAGAAAGCTCTACAAGCTATCTATTAGCCATGTATCATCTCTCTTTCTCTTTATTATCTTTGCACATCAAACACATCAAAATCTTTCATTCTTTTAACGCATGTTATTACGGTCTGTGTCACACAGACTGTACAATGATGTTATATGTTCGTTGTATGTGTTTTTCATAGACCCATTGTCTATTGGCCCTTGTCAACTGTGTTGGCGGTAATAAACAGACATGTCACCTTGTGCTTTACACGGACATACGTGGTTCACATGAACACACTGTCCGTGTGATAACATGGACATGTAGAGATCACCATAGATTTTAATGTGTACGTGTGGCATCAATGAAAAAATCGTACATGCACCAGAAACATGAACACGTGAAGGGACTTAGGAGAGTTGATTTTTTAGCATCTGTCCATATTGACCGAGGGCAAGAAAAGGTGCTAAAGCGATGCAGAATTCACAAAGCCTATTGGAAAGTTGCATACCTTTTATTATACACAGATTAACGTTTAATGACCTAAATCCGGACATTCCCTTTAAGTGACTCAGTTGCCGGTGTAACGGGGATTTACTATATTCCGCTAACACTAAAAATGTAGGGATTTCTAGAGAATCTTCTATGTAAAAATAGATAATCTACAAACCTCAAGACGATTCCCAAAATGGCAACAGGTTTCTTAATACGGAAGTGTGAAAATAGGAAATCCTGGAATGAATCAGCGTTACATAAGAATGAGTGGTGGGCCACGATGCCTGGTAATGAGTCCCTCTGTACCCAGTGCGGTGACTCCTGGCAGAGAGGACCCGCAATGTCAGATAGCAGGAGATAAGAGGGAGCGACGTGGGCGATGGCTCATTAATCTGAGCACTAATTAAGAGCTACTTGGTTGGAACATTTTATTCAAATGATTGTACATGTAAAATTATTCTTCTGGAAGGGCCAGACCGTGATGCGGTAGATGATCTCCGTCTACTTGTGTCCATCGCTATGGTCAGAGTATCACCCATATGCTGTAGCAACCGATAGGTTTGAATGAATCATGTTAAAAAGTCTTTATCCCAAAGGCACTAAAGTTGGCGATATGAGCTACAGTAATGGTGGGTTTACACGTCACAATATCGGGCCGATATCATAGCCAACGACGCGGGAGCGCGCTTTTTGAGCGCGCTTTTCCCGCCATCGCATCGCCGGTTTAGACAGCGCGATATCGGGATACAACGTCCCGACGATGTGTACGCCCCCCAACCCAGGAACGACCATTTAACATGGGAGTGAATGGGTGACGTGGCAGTACACATCGGAGTTGGGCTGTCAGACGGGATGATGCGGCTACAACTGGCATCCGATATCGGGTGGTTGAATAGCACGCTCATTCGACCCCTGATATCGGTTTGGCATCGTTCCTGCATCGTATCGGATGTTCAGACCGTACAATGCAGGAACGATATCGGCTCCAACTTACGAACCACGTGACTTTTGGTCGGAGTTGGATCGTAGTTGGACGCCGATATCACGACATGTAAACCCACCATAACTTTGACTCCTCAGTTTCCCTGAATTCGACTCCAACTCTACCAAAATGAACACCCGACTCCACAACCATAGCTGTGATGTCAGTATGCCAAGCATTCAACTCAGGCTCCTCAATTTCCCTAAATCAGACTCCACCAAAAAGTACATTGACTCTGACTCCAAATCAATGATTCCGACTCTGGCTGTGTACACAATATAGACATTGCTAACAGATTTTCCTCTCCAAATCCAGTACTTTTCATGCAATTCCTGGGTGTACGAGACGAAGAGCTGCTGAATCCTAGGAGATCCCGTCAGCTCTACAGTGCAGGAATTTCCCCTATAACTGTGGCTACTATACCAGCTCCAATTACATGTGAAATCAGAATATATTAATAATAAAAAATAATATTATTATATATATATATATATATATATATATATATATATATATATATACACATATATATAATATATATATATATATATAATATATATATACACACACACACACACAAGCTATTTTGGAAAATGAAAAGTAATATTGATATTTCCATTCACATATTATATATTGTGCTTACTATTTACTATATATAATAAAAAAAAATAAAAAAAAACTTAGTCAAGAAGGCAGAAAATGTCTCTATCCTGAACTGGTAAATGTGAATGAGGGCCTTAAAGAGGACTTTTCACCAAGTTAGAAATAATCAGTTTTTGTTCTTACTTTTTTCCCATTTATTCCCTGAATATTCTGTTTTTTCCTTCTTTAAAATTTTCTATACGGTTCCAGAAATCTGGGTCTTTTAAGTTAGTGCTAACATTTATGGTCTTTACAATGGGGTGTGGATCACAGGAGAATATGCAGGGAAGCCTTAAGGCCCAGTTACACACACAGATAATTGTGCAGAGATTGTTCATAGATCTCTGGTTGCAGTGAAATCATGGACACATTGTTACATTTGTACACAGCCACAAAATGTAACATTGTGTCCATGATTTCACTGCAACCAGAGATCTGCCAACAATCTCTGCACAATTATCTGTGTGTGTAAAGGGGCCTTTAGACACACCCCTGAGGATCCTATGGCAAAGAACAAAAATTAACACCGGATAAAAGGCCCATACCTTTGGATCTGTATACAGGATTTTAAAAAAGAAAAAAAGTGGAATACTCAGTGGGGCATTGGAAAGAAGATGAACAGTAAATAACCGGACACTTATTACCTAGACAAAGTGACTGTAGACTCAGACTACACAGGGTTTGTTTGTAGTCTGCCGCCATGGAGACACATAGGTCTGTATAGATGTGGATACAAAACTTTGTTCATTTTTAATAAAATACAGTTTTGCTAATTTGCTTCAAATTTGTAAGGGCAATAAACGGTAAATCACAAAGCACGATCATGCGCAGTCAAGCGCAGCACCGTGCGCTCCCATTATAAAGATAGGGGCTTGCGGTGCTGCGGTCACATTCTGGATCCCCTCCGCAGAACGCTGCGGAAGGGGAACGCAAATGTGAAGGTAGCCTTAGGGTATGAAGGGTATGAAGATTATGTGTTCCGTAATGTGTATCAGATTGGACTGTTTTCACAGTTTGGCCCACAGTTGCACCTTGAACAAACAGTACCCTGATGCCACAAAATCCATTCAACATTTTCCTAGAACTGTGCAAGAGATTTATTGCTGGACAGGTTAGACACTTTCCTCCCCCAAATACATCCCTTAGCTGCCAAGCCGCACATCCAAATAGGAACATAGATCATTTTCTTTATTTTCTTCTTTGTTAAATGCGCTGTCTTACACAAGACCATGGTGAAATGGACGATTATCGCACTAATACAGGACCCAGAGACTGCATATATACATGTGATACATCCATCACTGCAGAAACAAGTATCAATGTTGGAATTACTGTTAAAGGTGGTTTATTGCAGAATAACAGACAGAAGTGGGTAGGTTTTGGAGAAAAGCGACACTTTTTTGTAAGTCTTTGACATTCCCTTTAAGTGACAAATGCATCAGTTAAAAAAAAAATGCTTTTTCGGTCAAGAAAAAAAAATTGGGCAGGAGTTGTTTTTAAAAAGTAGGCAACTACTACCCAAGAATTACAAGACAACACATCCCTCTGTGTCACTATTAACAAGAACTATGCAAAATGTAGAAGATGTGTGCAAAAACGTAACTACACCCTCACTGCATTCATAGAAATTAGGAGGGTAAGTGACAGTCAGGTGCTGCCAATCAAATGCCCTTGATCAAGTGCTCATCAGCAAGTATGACCACCTCTATAAAAGCAGAAGTTTTGCAAGTATGCTGGTCTGGAGCATTTTTGAATGTGCTAACAACAGGGTTGCGGAGTCCCAGAGCCGCGGAGTCCCAGAGCCGCGGAGTCCCAGAGCCGCGGAGTCCCAGAGCCGCGGAGTCCCAGAGCCGCGGAGTCCCAGAGCCGCGGAGTCCCAGAGCCGCGGAGTCCCAGAGCCGCGGAGCCCCAGAGCCGCGGAGCCCCAGAGCCGCGGAGCCCCAGAGCCGCGGAGCCCCAGAGCCGCGGAGCCCCAGAGCCGCGGAGTCAGGCAAATTGAGGAGTTGGAGTCAGAGTCGGATGTTTGGCTTACTGACTTCACAGCCCTGGTAATGGAGTTGGAGTCGGTGTCCATTTTGGTGTAGTTGGAGTCAGATATTTGGCTTTCTGACATCACAACCTGCTTAACACAATGCCAAGCATAAAAGATATTCATAATGATCTTGGAGAGTTGTAGCTGCCCGTTAGTCTAGGAAGGGTAATAAGACCATTTTATAAACAATTTGAAAAAGTAAGATCATTCAGAAATGGAACACAGTGAAGATATTAAAGGAAACCTGTCAGCTGGTTTATGCCCCCCCCCAGCTATCGCAATCAACACCTGTAGCAGTGTGTAGACACCTTGGAGGACATAGTCACTCTGGCAGGTTAATAGCTAATATTTCTGCCGTATGTCAGAAGATGCTGTAGGACTTGTGTGATGTCACAATTATGTGACAATAATAGGCGGAGCTAAGTCTTCATAGCACATAATGATTTTGCTTGCTTAGCTCTGTCCACTGTGGTCACATGATTGTTACATCACACAGGTCCTTCATAGAGAGAAGTTAATAGAGAGTTAACTATTGACCTGCCAGAGTGACTACGTCCTCCAAGTTGTAGTCACTGACTCAGAAAATGTAAGTGTATAAATGCTTTTTTCCCACATTTAACATTACACTATGATCTCAGACAGGGATGATTAAAATAGTACTATGAAGCCGCAGGTGCAGACAGTGATAGTGAAGGGGTGCATAATCGATCTAACAGGTTCCCTTTAACAGTCTTCCCTGTAGTGAACAATCCAGCAAATTCACCCCAAGGTCAGACCATGCAATGCACAGAGAAATTGTAATAAATAAAATAAAAACCCTGAGAGCTACAGCTCAGACTCTAAAGGTCTCACTTGTCATGGGAAAAAAGAGAATTTTGTTTACGTACCGTAAATTCTTTTTTCTTTAATCATCAATGGGAGACCCAGACAATGGGGTTTAGGGCACTGCCCTCCGGAGGTCACACTAGGTACTACAAGTTTGTAGACACCGCCCCCTCCGCTTATAAACCCCCACCGTAGGGAACATCCTCAGTTTGGTCCATAAGCTGCGAGGAGACAAATAAACCACACCCGAAACCTCGGGAAGAAACCGTGCACAAACGGTTCAAACAACCCGGAAAACACTGTCCCAACAGGGGACAAACCAAATGCAAAACATGCAAGGAACAACTGGGTGGGTGCTGGGTCTCCCATTGATGATTAAAGAAAAAAGAATTTACGGTACGTAAACAAAATTCTCTTTTTTCTGGTCATCATAATGGGAGACCCAGACAATGGGGATGTCCTAAAGCAATACCCCAGGGCGGGAAAAGTTCCTCAACAAGACGGATAACACAGGGTCCCCCCTTAAAGGTGGGCAACCGCCGCCTGGAGGACCCGCCTGCCCAAACTAGCATCCGCAGAGGCATGGGCATGCACCATATAGTGCTTAGAGAAAGTGTGCAGGCTGGACCAAGTGGCCGCCTGACACACCTGTAGAGCAGAAGCTCGATGTCGCAAAGCCCAGGAGGCACCGACAGCTCTGGTAGAGTGAGCCTTCAATCCCCCCGGGAGAGGCAAACCAGAAGACCGGTAGGCCTCTTGAATGGGAGCCTTGATCCATCTGGCCAAGGTTGACTTCGATGCCGCGGACCCCTTACAGCGACCTGTCGTAAGGACAAATAACGAGTCTGAACTCCGGAAGGAGGCAGTCCTGGACACATAAATGCGTACAGCCCTCACAAGATCCAGAGTATGGAGGTCGCGCTCAACCTGATGAACGGGAGCGGGGCAAAATGATGGGAGAACAATCTCCTGGTTCAGGTGAAAAGTGGATACCACCTTTGGCAAGAACTCTGGCCGCGGGCGTAACACCACCTTGTCTTGGTGAACCACCAGAAAGGGTGACTTGCACGAAAGTGCAGCCAATTCTGAGATCCTCCTCAGAGACGTAATAGCCACCAGAAAGACCACCTTCTGGGACAGACGCGAAAGAGAAATGTCTCTCAGAGGCTCAAATGGTGGTTTCTGCAGAGCCGTCAGGACCATGTTAAGGTCCCAAGGGTCAAGAGGCCTCTTGTAGGGTGGAACCACCCGAGACACCCCCTGCAGAAACTGACGAACCCTAGTAAGGAGCGCCAGACGTCTATCAAATAGCACTGAAAGAGCCGAGACCTGACCCTTCAGGGAGCCAAGGGATAGACCCAACTCCAATCCCGATTGTAGGAAAGCCAGCAATGTCGGGATGGACAAAGGCCACGGGGACCGGCCACTCGAGGCACACCAGGTAAAGAAGATCTTCCACGTTCTGTGGTATATCTTCCTGGAAACAGGCTTCCTAGCCCGAGTCATAGTGGAAACCACCGCAGGAGAGAAGCCTCTGGATGTCAGCAGCCAGGCCTCAAGAGCCATGCAGTCAACCTGAGGGCCTTGGAATTGAGGTGGAAGAATGGGCCTTGCGCTAGCAGATCTGCGCGTTCTGGAAGAGCCCACCGGTGTCCGCCTGACAGTCGCCACAGGTCCGGGTACCAGGACCTCCTGGGCCAGTCTGGAGCCACTAGAATGGCTATCCTGCACTCTGACCTGATTTTCCACAGAACCCTGGGAATCAGGGCCAGAGGCGGGAATACATAAGGTAGATGGAAGCAGGACCAATTCAGGATCAGGGCGTCCGCCCCCAGAGACTGAGGATCCCATGATCTCGCCATGTATTGCGGCACCTGATGATTCAGCCGCGAGGCCATCAGATCCACGTCCGGAGTGCCCCATCTGCTGCAGACGTCTCTGAAGACGTCTGGATGAAGAGACCACTCTCCGGCGTCCATCCCCTGCCGGCTCAGGTAGTCGGCCTCCCAGTTCTCGACCCCTGGGATGTGAACTGCGGAGATCAGACAGTTGTTGTCCTCCACCCAAGATAGAATGCGGTGGACTTCGGCGAGGGCCTGAGCACTTCTGGTCCCTCCCTGATGATTTATGTAGGCGACGGCCGTCGCATTGTCGGACTGTACCCGAATGGGCTGTCCTGACAGGAACTTCTGAAACGCCAGGAGCGCCAGATAGACCGCCTTGATCTCCAGCACGTTGATCTGCAACGCCGACTCCGACTGAGTCCAGAGGCCTTGAGCCCTGTGGTGTAAGAACACCGCTCCCCAGCCCTTCAGGCTGGCGTCTGTGGTCACCACTAACCATGACGGTTTGAGGAAGGACCGGCCCCGTGACAAGTGACGTGGCTGGAGCCACCACTGCAGGGAATCCCTGGTCTGTTGGGAAAGAGTCACCAGCCGATTCAGAGAGATCGTCCTCTTGTCCCACCTGCGGAGAATCTCCAGTTGGAGAGGACGGAGGCGAAATTGTGCGAAAGGCACCGCCTCTATCGCTGCTACCATGCGTCCCACCAGTTTCATCAAGACCCGTAGGGATGATTGTGGTGACAGGAGAACAGCTTGCACTCCCGACTGGATAGTCAGCTGTTTGGCTCGCGGCAGAGACACCAGGGCTGAGTCTGTGTGGAAGTCCATCCCCAGATATGTCAATGACTGAGTAGGAACCAGGGTTGACTTCTGGACATTGAGAAGCCACCCAAACTTTTCCAGAGACTGCATAGTTGCCTCCAGACTCTCCCGACAAAGATGTTCTGATGGCGCCCTGACCAGCAGGTCGTCCAGATAGGGTATGACGGCGTGTCCCTGCACATGCAGGAGAGCCATCATAGAGGCCATCACCTTCGTGAACACCCGTGGAGCCGAGGCCAACCCGAAGGGTAGCGCCACGAACTGGAAGTGTTCGTCCCCCACTGCGAATCGTAACCAGCGTTGATGAGCCGGTGCAATGGGCACGTGAAGGTAAGCGTCCCTGATATCGATGGACGCCAGGAAGTCTCCCTGCGACACAGCCGCGATCACGGAGCGCAGGGATTCCATGCGGAACTTCCGAACCAACACGTGACGGTTGAACAACTTGAGGTCCAGTACCGGGCGAAAGGAGCCGTCCTTCTTTGGGACAATAAAGAGGTTGGAGTAAAAACCCCTGAACCTCTCTTCCGTGGGTACTGTGACCACTACTCCGTCTCTGCGGAGTCCCTCCAACACCAGGTGAAAAGCCTGAGCTTTTTCTGGGGATGGAACAGACCGATGGAATCGGGGTATCGGCTTGGATGTGAGCTCTATCCTGTAACCTCGCGAGACTACGTCTCGAACCCACTGATCTTGAATGTGAAGAAGCCACCTGTCCTGAAATCGAGACAGACGGCCCCCCACCTGTGAGGAGGCAGGAAGAAAGAGCGAGTCATGTCGAGGCGGGCTTGGGGGTGGCAGCCGCTGCCCCCGCCGGCTTCTTCTGACGACTCTTGGAACGCCACTGAGTAGCAGGCTTGCCCCCTCGGTCCGTGCGAGCGGACGTCGCTGATGACTGAGCGCTGGGACGAAAGGACCACTGTTTAGGGTTCCTTTTAACGGTATACCGTGGCTTGGGCTTATTCTGCGGGATCTTAGACTCTGCAGAATCCTTTATTAGCTTGTCCAGCTCGGTGCCAAAAAGCCTGTCACCAGCGAATGGAAGATTTTGCAAAATCTTCTTAGATGTGGCATCTGAGTCCCAAAGACGCAGCCACAACAACCTGCGAATCGCTATCACGTTGGCCGAAGCCACAGCTGAGCGGGTGGCAGTTTCCAAAGATGCCGTCCTGGCGTAATCTGCATAGGCCCTTGCCCTATCAGTAAGCGCCAGGACCTCTGGCCTGGACTTAGCTAGTTCAGAGATACCATCCAGGCAGGTGGTAATCGCCTGCAGGGTCCAGACCGTGGCAAAATTAGGGGCAAATGAAGACCCCACAGCCTCATAAGAAGACTTGGCGAGTTGCTCGACCTGTCTATCAGTTGCATCCTTCAATGAGGAGCTATCAGAGGCAGAAAACAGGGAGCGTGCAGCAATCCTAGTCATGGAAGCGTCCACCTTTGGAGACTGCGACCATTCCTGAAGCACCTCCTGGGGAAAGGGAAATCGGTTGTCCTTAGATTTGCGGACATAACGCCGCCCAGGATGTAACCTGGGGGCTCTAACCACCCTTTCAAAGTTAGTGTGGTCCATAAAGGAGCCACTTGGTCTAGCCTCTGGCCGCAGCCATTGATAGGCCTCCTTCGGGTGCACGGTCACCTCCTCTCTTCCTCACCATCAGAGGAACGCTCCTCCTCAGAGAGAGCCTGGAGCTCGGGCGAATCCTCCCGACGAGCTCGCTTAGGGGGTCTCACAGCAGAAGAAAGAGACACCCGGGGTAACTGGAAGGAGTAGCTGGGCTGTCCAGTCTCCTACTAAGCGCCTCCAGGGATTGCGACATGGAGGACATCTGGGCCAGCAGGGATTCATTGATCCTATTCTGCGTTTCCCATGGCCCTGGGGTCACCCGAACCTCAGGGTACAGCACCGGAGCTGTTGTCTCAGCAGAGTCAGTCCGGGTCTCAGGGCGTCCGCAGTTATTGCAGGACCCTTCCACCAGTGTCCCGTTGCATGTAGCACAGGTAATGGTGTCATCCGCCGCCTTAGCAGCATGCTTCCTAACTGAGGACATAGCCACAGTAGGGGATATGTAAGCCAATTTGCACAGACAAACAGACCGGGGATCCCGGTGGCTTACCGACCGCAGTAAAGCGGTAGGAGGAAGCGGTTTGTGTGTGTGACCTCCGCGAGTTCCGGTCTCCCCTGAAGTGCAGACACGCGCTGCCGATAGATCCCAGCCGGGAAGTGAGGGGGAAAGATGGCCGCCGGCAGCTAAGCCGTGGGCGGCGCCGAGAACACGCGGGAAACACACACACACGCCCATCGATGATGTCACCGCAAGGGCTGCTTCCCCTCCTCCAGGCAGCCTCAGTAAAGAAGGTGCCAGAGCCCGCAGCGCGGGAAACAGTGTGAAACACAAGACACACACAAACTGCATGTACATTCAGAACATCAGCAGTATTATAGCCTCAGCCCCTGTGACACACAGGGCGGTCAGCCAGGGTGACCCCAGCACAGGGTACACCGCCAGAACCGCGGACCCGAGGGTACGCGCGGTCAGAGTGTCAGGACACATAAAGTGACATACACTACCCCCAGGCACACAGGAGACACACGGGCCTCAGTGCCGGTCCGGTCTGTAAGCACCATTTAGGGAGGCCTCGGACGGGGGTGCAGCACCAGTCCGGAGTGTAAGCACCATTTAGGGAGGCCTCGGACTGGGCTGGCTCCAGTCCGGTCTGTAAGCACCATTTAGGGAGGCCTCGGATGGAGCGGAGCTGTGCAAGGCTCCTATCTCCCACTCTCCAGAGCCCCCAGGGAGGGATGGAAAGGAGCGCGACAGCGTACCGGGAGAACACATAGTGTCCAGGCCCAAGGCCCTCCGGTACCTCCACCTGGGTGAGCGGGGAGGCTGTCGAAGGTCCCCGACGGGAACCATTTTACCTTGTCTTCATACGCCATCACGTAAGCTGTGAGAATGCAGTGAAGTGCAAGCAAAGCGTGATCCTCCGAGCACACTAAGTTTAAAACTGAGGATGTTCCCTACGGTGGGGGTTTATAAGCGGAGGGGGCGGTGTCTACAAACTTGTAGTACCTAGTGTGACCTCCGGAGGGCAGTGCCCTAAACCCCATTGTCTGGGTCTCCCATTATGATGACCAGAAAAGATCATGTTCATGAGAACAGAATTAGAAAAAGTGTATGGCTTGTCTGGGAGGGTTACCAGAAGAAAGTCTATTCTTTCTAAAAAGAACAGGGCAGAAAGGCTACAGCTTGCAACTTGCATCTGAACAAACCACAAGACTTCTGCAACAATGTCTTTTGGCAGATAATAAGACCGAAGTGAAGATGTTAAAAGGACTCTGTCAGGTCATTTTTCAGTATAATACGAATATTACCCTTGAATAGAGCATGGGCAGACCTTTTAAAAACATGTAAAATAATTACTGTAACGTACGTAGTTTCCATGTTATCAGTATTGTCAGACCCTGCAGGGAGCTCCTGGATTTGTCCTCTACATTATAAGCAAACAGGAATAGTCCAGTTGCTGTATAAACTGTCATTTAATTATGCACTCCCTCTCAGCAGCTCTCTCCCCCCTCCTCCCTATGCTCTCAGTGCAGTGTAATTTCAGTTCCCATAGGAGCTTCTGTTCTGATGAGGAGGGAGAGAACCATTACAGGTCTGCCTTATCTAGACTCCATTTGTTTCTCTAAGCATTGGGGGAACAGCTATTACGGTAGCTATTCTCTCTGTGGCAGAGCAGGAATCCCTGCTCTCACAGTTTGTGTTGTATTTGACCTCTTGCTTGGCTGCAAACCTGCAAACAGAGCAGAGAGGAGGATACAGCCCCCCCACACTGATGTCCCGTGCAGTGATGTGGTGTGAATATGTGACATACATATTCATCTTCTGGGGAGGGGACAGCAGAGAACTAAGTGGATCACTCACTGTGAGTGACAGATGGAATGATTATCTTTATTTGAAGTTTACAGAAGATAGGAGGGAAATATAAATAAAAGAAATACATAGAGAGTTTAGAGTGAGGAATTAGAAAATGATAGCAGTTACATATGGATTTTTGACCTGTCAGTTTTCCTTTAAGCCTGACAAAAAAACAAACACTTTATAGGCACAAACACCTCATCTTGACTGTCAAGCAGAGTGGAGGGGGGGGTGATGATTTGCGCTTTTTTTTGCAGTCACAGGGACCCTACAGTCAAGGAGTCGCCCATGAAATCCTCTGTATTCTAGAGTCAAATGGGA
This sequence comes from Allobates femoralis, assembly GCA_033576535.1. NCBI lineage: Eukaryota > Metazoa > Chordata > Amphibia > Anura > Aromobatidae > Allobates > Allobates femoralis. The sequence goes on along the minus strand of JARQOC010000010.1, from coordinate 60,418,193 downwards.
CCACAAAGACTAAAACTTGGATAAAACTAGTTCACATACCATGACAATAGCATCAAGTGCAGCAGCTAAAAATGGCTGAAAAACAAAACAAAACAAAAGAATCAAGGTACTGTGATGGCCAAGTCACAGTCCAGACCTCAACCCGATGCTGTGGGGGGGTCCATAAGAGAACTACAGAGAAAAACCTCAACAGACATCAACTGAATAAACGAAGTAAAGAAGAGTTTTCCAAAGTCCTCCAGAATGGTGCAGTCAAAAAATGATTATGCCAAGTTATTATTAATAAAGGTGGCTCTACAAGCTATTGGTTCATGGGGTGTACTTAATTTTTTATTCCTCTACATTTCAGTCTCAGTTTTGATAAATAATCAGTGTAATATGTCATGGGTTGTATTTATCTAATTTTAAGACCGTCTAAGGGCCAGAAACGTTAACACCGTAGAATTTAAAAAAGGGTGTACTTAGTTTTTCTCATGAATGTATCCTTTATCTTTGTATCATTTAGCCTTTGCCAAGGAGAAACCAGCACCGCAGGCCCAAACACGATGCAACATACAATGGGTTCACTTAGGGTGACGCTTACTTTGATTAGACAACAGTATGGCGGCACAGTGAACGTCAAGGGGAAGGCAGCAGATCCTGTAATGATCATGATAATGATCGGAGCTGAGGAGCCGTCTCCTGGAACGGCCTTATTATACGGTGACACTGACTGTAGACAGAGATGCCATTGATAACGTAATGATACAGACGAGCGGCCAAGACATGGACTTAATGACTATAGTAAGAGGAGATATGTAGATGATCTCATTTATCCTGTGCTGCTACAAATCAAGTGAGATGGTGAATTCTGGATACGTTATTATCTATGGGACAAAAATATAATCACAATTATGTTCACACACAACAGAGGAAGAAGTAGCAATCGGTATGCCCAGATGCTACTCCAAATGCCAAGGAAGGAAGGAACAGTCGGTTTGGATGTCGGCACATCCAATCCTATGTCCTCACAGTAAATAAGTGGGGGCCGCAGTCTGCAAGTCTCTCCCTATTGAGAACATATGCATGCTCAGCTAAACCGGGCGTGCATGTGTATGTGGGGGGTTGGGAGAGATAGCCAGCAGTTGAACGCTCAGCTCTTACAGGTGTATATTCATATTACAGGTGTATAGTCACATTTAGTGGGTTAGTAAAGTTCAGTTTTTACGATGTACTGCGTTGTATACCACCTGCCGGACAAATGAGTCTTGAAAAAAGGAACATTTCCAAGCATGAAAATGGACAACCCCAGTAAACAAATCCCAAGAAAATGGAAACATTAACTTGCTTAATAGGAATGTCCGGTTCATCATCCAACATCCACACAAGAGGCCAAGTCAGGATCGCCGACTGAACTTTGGTTATGTAAAGAAACTAAATAAAAGGAGCGAGGGGGGCAGAAAAGGAAACTTTCCCGTACGACTTTTTATTGTTCCTGACATTAGAAGTCGCAGATCCTTTCAAATGAAAACAAAAACTAATCTGACCCAACCAGCTCCAAATCATAATAAAGAACCCCCCACCGTCTTCTCCAGAACAGGCCGAGATGCATGCGAGCATCAGACCCTGGTGCTGCAGGTACGGCCCGGGCGGACGGTTCTCACACACCACGGGACATCTGGACAATGTTTGTCCTAAATTAGAGGAACAAGAAGACCCAGAGGACGTGAAACGAATACATGGGAACTTCATTAAGATTTACGAGAACACAAATATGTATTGCATGGGGATTAATGCTCCCGACCCCATACTAAGGTACACCTAATATAGAAGCAAAAGCCGAAATGGGGAATATCATCGATCTCCATCAGTCACGGATGAAGACAAAGCAGGATCATAAAGAATCTAAGCCTGAGCCGCAGAGGATACGACATGCTGAGGAGCGGTTATACAATGTCATCATCTTTATCCCTATATTTACATTTATTTCACATCTTTCGATAATTTCACCTGTGTCAGAACTGCTCCTATCAAAGAGGACCTTATAAGTACTGCAGAAGACACTTGGCACTCCAAGAATGTTGATCAGATTTTTCTTAAGACAATGGAGAACAGAAAGAGTAACGTTTCAACCCTTAATTAGGGGTCTTCATCAGGCACAGATTCCAATGGACGAAATGAATGCAAGATAGCGCTGTAGCGAACGAAACAAAGAGATTATGCGCCATACTACAATGCTATATTGTTTTTATGGGCGGATTAGCCGGTATGACGCTAATCGCGACATATCCAGCTATCATGACGTCGGTACACCCATTAGATGTATCAAGAACCTTGCGATGCGCATTGCTCAGAAGCCGCAGATGAGGAGGTAATAAAAGCACTTTTATAAACTTTCTACATACACAATTTTTACACAAAGGAATAGCTAGAATAGCATAATGATGGTGCAGGGACAGGTATTAATAGGTTGGGGGGTGATTTTTAGAGGTCAGGTTCCCTTTGATCACCGGTCTTCATCAGACACAACGCTATCTTGTATTCATTTAATCTATTGGAATCTGTGCCTGATGAAGACCCTTGATTAAGAGAAGAAACTTTACTTTTTTTCTGTTCTTGACTGCCTTAAGAAAAATTCACATTTTGACCCTTAATCACAGATCTTCATCAGGCACAGATTGCAGAGTACTAAATGAATACAAGATATCGCTGCAGCAAGTGACTAATGGAAATTATGCACCACACTACAGTGCAATTTTTTTTCATTGCAGTTTGTGTCTGATGAAGATCCTTGATTAAGGGTTGAAACGTTTTTTTTTTCTGTTCTTGACTGCCTTAAGAAAAACGAACGTTTGGACCCTTAATCAAGGATCTGTTTAGACACAATGCTTTCTTGTATTCATTTAGTCAATAGGAATCTGTGCCTGATGAAGATCTGTGATGGAGGGTCAAAATATTAAGCTCCCGTCACACACAACGACGCAACAGCGATCCCGACAACAATAACGATCCTTAGGGATCGCTGGTGCGTCACTTTGGGATCGCTAGTGAGATGTCAAACAGTCAGATCTCACCAGCGACTCAGCAATATTCCGAAAAGATAGGAGGTCATTGGGAATTGTCACTCTCGGGCGTAGTATTGAGATCGTTGGTCGTTGTCCCTTTCAAACACAGCGATACTGCGTTCCCAGCGGGAGACCAACAACCTAAAAATGACCCAGAGCAGGATGTAACGATCAGTGATCTCACAGCAGGGGCCTGATCGCTGCTAAGTGTCACACATAACGAGATCGTTAGCGAGATAGCTGTTACGCCACGAAATCTGTGACTTAACGATCTCGCTAACGATATCGTTGTGTGTGACAGCGGCTTTACTCTTTTTCTGTTCTTGACTGCCTTAAGAAAATAAATGAACGTTTTGATTGGTAATCATGGATCTTCATCAGGTACAGATTCCAATGGAGTAAATGAATACAAGATAGCGTTGTGCCTGATGAAGACCCGTGATTAAGGGTTGAAACATTACTTTTTCAGTTCTTGAGTGCCTTAAGAAAAATTCACGTTTTGACCCTTAATCATGGATCTTCATCAGGCACAGATTCCAGTGTACTAAATGAATACAAGATAGCACTGTAGTGAGTGACACATGGAGAGTATGCACCACATTACAGTGCAATTTTTTTTTTCATTGCAGTCTGTGTCTGATGAAGACCCGTGATTAAGGGTTAAAAATGTTACTTTTCTTCTGTTCTTGACTGCCTTAAGAAAAATGCACATTTTGACCCTTAATCACATATTCATCAGGCACAGATTCCAGTGTACTAAATGAATACAAGATGAATACCCTTGATTGAGGGTCAAAATGTTACTTTTTCTCTGTTCTTGACTGCCTTAAGATAAAAAAGAACGTTTTGATTGGTAATCATGAATCTTCATCAGGCACAGATTCCAATGGACTAAATGAATACAAGATAGTGTTGTGTCTGATGAAGAACCGTGATTAAGGTTTGAGACGTTACTCTTTCGGTTCTGGACTGCCTTAATGAAAATTATTATCTGTTTGAAATTATTGGGGTGCCAAGTCTCTTCTGTATTGCCATAGGACAGATTAGAACATTTCTTGAGCTCCCAATCTCTCTCTTAATTGGCGTTCATCCACGGCCTCCTGTTTTATGTACTGCATAAACTGTCCGAAATCATAGTGAAGGATGACAACTTAAAGGGATCCTGTCACCCCCAAACCACCTCCTAAGCTGTTAAAAGGTGTCCCTAGAGCATATTCACACTTACCCTACACTCCTTTTAGCTCCTGAATGCAGCAAGTGAAACTGAATCCAAACGTTATAAAAGTACCTCATTACTGATGTTAATGAGTGACTATGGTATTCATAGTCACCCAGCCAGGCTGTCCCTCTTTATAATATCACTAGATGGGTGCCCGATGCACAATGCATCGGGATTCTAGCAGAGCGAGTCTCTGACTCGCAATGGCCGCTTCGCGGCCAATGCTTCGCGCTGCTAAGGCGACTCGCCATGCCCGCTGCGCGGGCATAGCGAGTCGCCTTAGAACTGCTCGCAATGGCCGCTTCGCGGCCAATGCTTCGCGCCGCTAAGGCGACTCGCCATGCCCGCTGCGCGGGCATAGCGAGTCGCCTTAGAGCTGCTCGCAATGGCCGCTGCGCGGCCAATGCTTCGTTCGTATCCACATGACCACGGCGAGTGGCATGCGAGTGTGGTGCGCGAAATCCATTCGTGATTATATAATAGATGCCTCAATAGGCGTGATCTTCATCATACATTCAAGTGCGCGCCTCCCTGCGCGCCTCCCCGCTCTCCTATTCCGGACCGCTGCTGTGTGGGGGCTGTATGACGCGATTCGCGTCATTTCTGGCGCCGGGTGACATATTTACACCCGCGCCGCTGTTAGAGCTTCAAGCCCCGTACTGCGCATGCGCATGCGCAGTACGGTACTTGAAGCTAACAGCGGCGCGGGTGTAAATACGTCACCCGGCGCCGGAAATGACGCGAATCGCGTCATACAGCCCCCACACAGCAGCGCCAGGCCGAGAGGAGAGCGGGGAGGCGCGCATTTGAATGTATGATGAAGATCATGCCTATTGAGGCGTGATAGTATGAAGAGGGGCAGCCTGGCTGAGTGACTATGAATACCATAGTCACTCATTAACATCAGTAATGAGGTACTTTTATAACGTTTAGATTCAGTTTCACTTGCTGCATTTAGGAGCTAAAAGGAGTGTAGGGTAAGTGTGAATATGCTCTAGGGACACCTTTTAACAGCTTAGGAGGTGGTTTGAGGGTGACAGGATCCCTTTAATAGGCAAATCAGCAATAACATAGTTCAAATAGCACAATATGATTCAGGAGTCCACAGGTCCTGTATGATTAGAAGAGTGCTGCATTGAAAAGCATGGTGGAGAAACAAAGAAATGAGTGCTTTAATAGCAAAATCAATATACCGTAGCTTGTAAGGATATGTAATCTACAGTCATTCATCATATGAAAAGGAAACGAGAAGCAGATAGTCTCCAAGGTAAATAACTTATTACAGGGGAATATTGGCACTAACCGCAGAGACCCAACCTAATCGGGAGACTTCTTTACAAGGCAATACTCCATGGAACAAAAATGATGCAAAACAGCTCGTACCTGCCGGACCGGACGGCCTCTGGTTTGGCTGGGTATAAATTAATTTTCATTTTTCCTTTCCATTCGTCTCCTGAGCTAAAAAGTTGCATCAACTGCTACACAGATACATTGATACATTGTAGCAAACTATCAGGACAGAGAAAAGCTGCTGTTTATCCAATAAAGGATTGTAAGAAATGGATCCATAGTAACGAAACCTCTGCTGTGTTATTGTGTTACAGATTTTGGGTCTCTTAATATGAACGTTCCTATTTACTGACTGTAACCAAGATCTTGGAAATGTGGGAAAAAAATTAAAGCCTTAGAGAAAGTTTCAGGACTTTGGATGAGGATTTATTCTTTACGCCAATTGTATGTATCAGCCGCAGAGAAGTGACCCCGAGACAGTCCCACAGGGATGGAAATGATCGGCAGCTGATCATCAGGAGAAATATTGATTCAGTCAGTGGATTGTTACACACAGATTAGATGAGGATCTGTGGTGTGCTGTGCCCGCTGATTGTACATGATGCCAGGTGGAGGGGGGTTATTGTCCTCCAGATACAATCACCTGCGATAACTCCACCCGGGCGGCTTCTTTTATAACCTCGAAAACAACCATGTTTTCATTGTCTGGTCAGACAGCTGTTAAAATATTATAACCCAGATATGAGACATCAATGTCTGGCCTGTGATTACACTGGGGAGGGAGGGGTTTTTACAGGGGGCGCTGCGGCTCAGGACATATCACCTATAACCCTCATTATGCACCAGATCTCATCAAAAGTAGAACTTTGCTCCACTTCCACTTTCTCGTTTGCTCTAGTTGCATCCAGAGCTGAATTCACAATTCTGCTGGGCTCTACAGCGATACTTAAAGGGGTTTTCCCCTTCTTAGAAAAGTGCAATGCCAGACAGTGTAGAGGCCAAGAGCCGCTGAGCTCAGTGACTGGCTGCAGCGGTGATGTGGGGTCAGTCAGAGCTGGAGTGAGAAAGGGGAAAGGGCGAGTACTGTGTGTGTTTTATTTGACTGATATTGTTTGAGGACCACTTTGCCAAACGTGGAGGACCCCTTTAAAGGCAATCTGTCATCAGGTTTTTGCTATGTAAGCTGAGGACTGCATGCTGTAACGGTTAAAAAAACTAAAATTAACTATGCTGCTTTTATTGGTGTATGTACTATTGTTTACTTAAACTAAAGGCTTTATCACCTGGTCACTCTATTACTGAACTATGGCACTCTGAGACACCCCCTGCTGTGATTGAAACCTCACTGGCAATGCACAATCTGTATATAGAGTCTGGTGTGGGCAGCTCTCCCAGCTCTGCTGTGCTCCTGTAATTAAATTCTTTGATTGTGTGTGAATGGCTGCACCCAGTAATCTGTAATACATCCTTGGATTCATGGTTTCTTTGCCTACTGAATGTTAATGTCAAATGAGGGAACAAAAACCAGTTGACAGATTCCCTTTAAGCTACATTTGGACAAGCCAATTTCTAACAAGCGCCAATAGACTTCAAATTGATCGGCATTTGTTTCATGGACTAATCAGACAGGTGAACATAGACTGTAGGGAAACAGAGCAGTCGTTCGTATGCCTGTCCTGTCCCCATACACTTCCGTTCAAACGTTTGGGGTCATTTTGAAATTTCCTTATTTTTCAAAGAAAAGCACTTTTTTTTTCAATGAAGCTAACATTAAATGAATCAGAAATACACTCTATTCATTGTTAATGTGGTAAATGACTATTCTAGCTACAAACGTCTGGTTTTTAATGCAATATCTACAGTACATAGGTGTATAGAGGCACATTTCCAACAACCACCACTCCTGTGTTTTAATGGTACATTGTGTTTGCTAACTGTGTAAGTTAGCTTATGCTAATTTTTTATTTTATTTTAATTTATTTATTTTAATTTTTTTTTTTTAATGTTTATGCTAATACTTAGGTTGTGCTAATGGATGTTTAGAAAATCCGAGAAACCCTTGTACAAGTATGTTAGCACAGCTGAAAACGGTTTAGCTGACTAGAGAAGCTATGAAATTGACCTTTCTTTGAGCTAGTTAAGAATCTGGAGCATTACATTTGTTTGTTCTATGAAACTCACAAAATGGCCAGAAAAAGAAAAATTTCATGTGAAACTCGACAGTCTATAATTATCCTTAGAATTGAAGGCTATCCATGCGAGAAGTTGCCAAGAAACTGAAGATTTCCTACAACTACTCCCTTCAGAGACTCTAACCAGAGAAGAAAGAGAAGTGGGAGGCCCTGCTGCACAACTGAGCAACAAGACAAGTACATTAGAGTCTCCAGTTTGAGAAATCGACGCCTCACAGCTTCATTAAATAGTACCCGCCAAAGGTCTGCAATGCTGTAATTGCTGCAAAGGGAGCATTCTTTGAGAAAAGCAAAGTTTTAAAGAGAAAAGCTAAATCCCCCTCCCTGCACTATGTAAAGCGAATCTGCCAATAAAGCAAGCAACACACTGGTGAGTGCCGTCTTTTCTTTTCAAGGTCCTATGAACCCATGTTTGCTAATCATCAGTATATGGACACGACTTTAGATCCGACAATACACTACACACAATTGCATTGCAGTTTTGATATGACTGGCTATTCCGTGAGCACCAGTTTCTCAAGGACCTAAAGCCGTCATCACTCTTCCAATATAACGGTGGCACCAGAGTCTGCAGAATTACCAACCACCGGTGACCTCAGATGACTCCCGTACAGCAGGACTTCACACCTTTACCTGCCGGAGATAATAAACAAAAGCTGTGTGACAGCTATAAACCAAAAGGAAAACCCCGCAAATGAGCAATTTACAGCATGTGATGTTGTAAACCTTCATTACATGTTATCTTCTCCCTTCGCGCCTGAATTTAAAGGGGTTTTCCCACAAAGTTGATTGTAATCAATAGATCTTGGAATAATAATAATTTCCACAATTGGATGTGTTCAATAAAAATGTTCCTGTGTCCCTGCTATGTACAGTGTAATGGATGTGTCTGACCGTACAGGGACATGGTCTTATCCTACCACATCTCCTGTGCTGAGATAATCTTATATACGTGTCCCTGCTATGTACTGTGTAATGGATGTGTCTGACCGTACAGGAACATGGTCTGATCTTACCACATCTCCGATGCTGAGATAATCTTATATATGTGTCCCTGCTATGTACTGTGTAATGGATGTGTCTTACCGTACAGGAACATGGTCTGATCTTACCACATCTACGATGCTGAGATAATCTTATATATGTGTCCCTGCTATACACTGTGTAATGGATGTGTCTGACCGTACAGGGACATGGTCTGATCATACCACATAATAATAATCTTTATTTATATAGAGCCAATATATTCTGCAGCGTTTAACAATTCAGAGATTTATATACAAACAAACAATATTAAGAAACAGTTGTGGAAAATACAATAGTTGGGGGAAAAAAATCTTCTAAGCAAATGAATGACACTAAAACAGGGGTGCAGCTCTGAAGGACACCGATACAGAGGTCCATATGACACCGGTATAGGAGTCCAACTATGAAGGATGTCAATACAGTGGGTACAGAAAGTATTCAGACCCCTTTACATTTTTCACTCTTTGTTTCATAGCAGCCATTTGGTAAATTCAAAAAACTGAATTAGTCCTTACCGGTAATTCCTTTTCTTGGAGCCTTCCACGACAGCATTGGAGGATGTCGTCCACGCCCTATTGGGGGACAGGAACACAGAGAGGTTAAAAGCCCCTCCCCTTCCTCAGTACTCCAGTGTTTACCAAGATTACCCTTAGCCATGGATTATCTGATACAAACCGGAACCAAACACCAACAAGGGGGGGAACTGATGCTGTCGTGGAAGGCTCCAAGAAAAGGAATTACCGGTAAGGACTAATTCAGTTTTCTCCATTCGCCTTCCACGACAGCATTGGAGGAATACCACCGATACTCCTCAGGGTGGGACTATTGCCTGTAGGACTCTCCTACCAAAGGACAGATCCCAACTGAAGGACAGATCTAACCTATAGAGGCGAGAAAAAGTGAGGAGAGGCTACCACGTAGCCGCTCTGCAAATCAGCTCCGATGAAGCTCCAGCCTGCTCCGTCCAGGGAGCAGCAGCAGCCCGAGTTGAAGGAGCCTTCAACCCCACCGGAGGAGCAAGGACCGGAGCGACGTAGACCTCACAGATCGCCTTCTTGATCCAGGAAGTGATGGTAGCCTGGGAAGTCTTCTTCCCTGTATTATTCCCAAAAGCCGAACAAACAGGTTCTGATCTAACCTCCAGGAAGCAGACTCTCGGAGATAGAGGAGGACAGTCCGACGAACATCCAAGGAGTGAAACACGGCCTCAACCGCATTAGCAGGAGATTGACAAATTGAAGGCAGAACCACAACCTGGGACCGATGGAAAGCCGACAACTTTCAGAAGAAAAGATGAATGCAACCGAAGCGTAATGCGAACAACGGACACCACGAGGCACGGAGCCCAGACAGAGAGTGCCTGCAGTTCTCCAACTCTGGGAGCAGAAGTGATGGCCACCAAAAACGCCACCTTGTGAGAGAGAGACGTAAGGGATGCAGCAGACAAGGATGCAAAGGGACTTCGAGCAAGCCCTTGGAGAACAAGCATCAAATCCCAGGGAGGGACAGAAGGCCGAATCCGGGGACGCCACCCCCAAGCAGAAGTAAAAAACTGCTTGAGCCATGGATGGGAAGCAAGATCCTGGGCAAAAACCGCCCCAAGTGCCGACCTCTGGACTTAAGGAGTGCTCGGCCGAAGCCCCAAATCCAAGCTACGCTGCAAAAATCCAAGAGTTGGGCCACATTAGGATGATGCATGGTCGGGATGGAAGGAGCACACCAGGACAGGAACCGATTCCAGCCCTCCCGTAAATAGCGTTTGTCACAGGCTTCCTGCTCTGCTGAAGCGTGCGGATCACTGCCTGGGAGAGACCCTTGGTCCTCAGGATCCCGGCCGCAACAGCCAGGCCGCCTGAATGAGCCACTGAGGGCCCGGGTGAAACAGAGGACCCTGGGACAGTAGGTTGAGACTGGGCTAACATAATCGGTCCCTCCAGGCCCAGGTCTCGGATGGCGTCGTACCACGCCAGTTTGGGCCCCAGGGGAGCCACCAGGATAGTGTCACCCCCTCCGCCCGAATCCGTTGCAACGTCTTGGGAAGTGGCGGGATTGGAGGAAATGCATACACCAACCGGAAGTCCCAGGGATGGGCAAAAGCGTCCAGCCCCCGAGGATGGTCCAACCGCGTCAGGGAAAAAAAGGTTGGCACCTTTGTATTCGAGCCCGAAGCAAACAGGTCGATCGAAAGGACACCCCACCCGTCCGTAAGAGAGCGAAATACTTCCGGATGGAAGCACCAATCTCCTGGGTGGACCTCCGTGCGGCTCAAGAATCTGCCTGTACATTGGCCATTCCCTTCAGATGTACTGCCGAGGAGGAGAGAAGATGGCGTACTGCCTACAAAAAGAACAGTCTTGCCAGCCCCTGCAAGTGTAAGCCACGAGTACCGCCTTGGTACCGCAAGAAAGCAACCGTAGTCACATTGTCTGACAGGACCTTGACATGATGACCCCGGAGAACGTGAGCTGCAGCAAGGATCGCTTCCTCCACTGCCAGAAGTTTGAAGACTGGCGACTGACCGAGTGACTCCAAATCCCCTGGAACGGTGTGCGAACTACCATCGTGCCCCAACCGGAACCGCTGGCCATCAGTGGGAACGGAGGTCACAGGAAGGTGTCTGGGATTCATCCCCAGGAAAGCGAGGTTACCACCCGCCCCGGGGTCCGGACCCACGAGTTTAAGGAATCCTGACGTCTGTCCCAGGAACTCCGTATGTGTTCCTGGAGCAGTCGGGAAGGAGCCTGAGCCCATGTTACTGACTGAATGCAGGCCATCATGGCCGCTAACAGGGACATTGCTTCCCGCAAGGAGGGCGACCCCCTTGCCCGGAAGCGGGTCAGATTCACGCGGCGCAAAATCTGATATGCCGCAGGAAGGAACGAGGTCTGTCTGGAGGAGGCCAGCAAGACTCCTAAAAATTGACGTCGGGTTGCAGGCACACGTTCCGATTCCCGAAGATTGGGTACCCATACCAGGGACTGAAGAATCTCCAAGTGTTGGAGACCTTTGTGCGCAGAAGCACTGCCGAAGGAGCCACCACCAACATGTCGTCTAAATAGGGAAGCACACATATCCCCTGGGTCTGGATGAATGTGATTGCTTCCACCATGAGTTTGGTAACCTCTGGGGCCGACGAAATCCCACAGGGCAGCACATTAAGCCGAGAATGGACCGTCCCGCCTGCTCCGGAGATCGTGAATCGCAGAAAGCGCTTGTGGGACGGGTGAATGGGGACATGATAATACGCATTCTGGAGGTCCACAACAACCTGGAGTAGCGCCCTTGGCCCTCCTCTCCAGGAGGAACCGGGGACCCCACACCCGAATCCAACAGGTGTCGCAGACCCGACAAGAAAAACCGTGCGAGAGTCCCCCTGAGGAAGGGAGAGGACTCGAAGACACGGAGGGGCTGGCTCTCAAATTCCAAGCGCAGACCCTCCCAAATGGTCAAGAGGATCCAAGGGCACAAGGAGATTGCTTGCCACTGTGGCAGAAACCGCAGGAGCCGCCCCGCCATGGGGAAGGCGACCTTGTTTAGGGGCGGCTGGTGATGCCGCTGCTGGGGGAGCAAGATATTACGGGTCTTGTTCCCGTACTGGAATGCCCAGCGACCAGACTTACCCTTCCCTTTAGACTGGGAGGGTTGGCTGCGCTCAGGCCGAAGGACTGCCTCCGAAAGGGCTCCTGTTCCGGGAGACACCTTTTCCAGTCTGACACCTTTTCCAGGATGTCATCCAATGCCCTTTGCAAGGGGAGGCCACACGGCTGGAGCTTAGACGTGACCTCCCCATTCCACCTTGTAAGCCACACTGCCCTGCGAGCTGTGTTAGCCAACACTGCGCACCTGGCGCCAACGCGGAACGACTCAGCAGAGGCATCGGCTAGGAAGCCCGTAGCACGTCTCAGAAGTGGAATGGAGTCCAAAGCTCCTCCTGGGAGTACCCTGCAGGATGAATTCTCCCAGCTGGGTGAGCCACTTAAAGAGAGACCTGCTCACATGTAGAGGAAATGTACACCGTTAAAGACATAGCTGCCGCCTCCCAGGATTTTTTGAGGACACTCTCCATTTTACGAACGAGGGGGTCCTTCAACCGGGAGGAATCTTCAAAAGGCAACGCGGTCTTATATGCTAAGCTTCCCAAATGGAATACTGCCATAGACCTTCATGTTAGAAGTCCCATTGACTTTATAGAGACTTCCATAGAGATTCCCATTGGGTCTCTCATGAGGTCTCCCATCCAGCCCGTGACTGAGGCTCCTGCTGTTTAGCTTCAACAGTGTGTCAAGGGCATGCACAATGGGTTTACAATAGCAGCTGATTGCTACCCTGGCCACCTGGATGTCCACCGTCGGGACCTCCCAGACAAAGTCATCACCCTCCAATCCACTCAGATGGGGTGAGCCGCTTAGCCTTCAGGCCTCTGAACATTTAGTCCTGCACAGAAGAAGGGGATTCCACCACCTCTACTCCCATGGTACAATGGACAGTGTCCACCAATGCACCCATGGACTCCGTGGAAAAATAGTAGTGTCCAGATTCTCGTGTCTGGACAGAGGCAACAGCGGCAATATCCTCGCCGTCCTCTAACGCTGAGCTCTGGCCAGCCTCCATGAGATCCACAGAGTCACAATCCTGGAGCTTCCTCTCTTACAGAGGGGAAGGCCCGGAAGCTGCAGCAAAACCCCACAGTGCCGAGATAGAAGCCTGCACCTCTTCCCTAATGGATTGGAGCTCCTCAAGCAGGGATGGGGAGTCCATCCTGACAACTCTGTCAGTCATGGCCGACACCTTATTGTAGGAAGAGGGAAATTTTGTGTCGCAACCACATTATTGCTCCCTTTCACAGACGGCCCTTGTCTCCCTATAGACAAAAAGGGAAGAGAAGGGGGTCCCAGTGTGAGTGCAGGGCTTAAATAACTCTACCCCTTGTGACCACCCCCAGAAACACTTACATGAGCTGGGGGAACGCTGGGCTCTGCAGAAGCAGAGGTGGAAGCCTATCACCTTCCATGTTTCAGGGATCAGCCTTACCTGGGTGTAGCTTCCGGCGGGTACTTATCCAGAAGTACCGTGCCCCCAACGAGGAACACCTGTTCCCTCCCTCCTCCTGGTCACCGGCCGCGGGCAGTAGCGCGCGAAAGTCCTGCTGGGTTCCCTGGAGCCGCGCCCAGCCTGCCACAGCCCTTATAGGAGCCGCCGCCCGAAACCGGAAGTGCCATCCCGGAACCGGAAGTGCCACGCCCGAAACCGGAAGTGCCCACCCCCGAAACCGGAAGTGCCTCAGCGGCACCTCTGATGCATGCCCCAGGGACCGCAGCTGGAGGAGGGAGACGCCGGAGAGCTGAACAGGCCTCCGGCGTTGCAATACACGGCCTGCTTTGCCCCGTAGGACGCAGGAAGGCCGGATGGTCCCACCACGGGAGCCCCGAGAAGGAGGAGGAGGCCGCCCCCGACGTCCATCCCTGGCCCGGCTGTAAGTACACCCCAATGCTGCCTCTGCCGGCCTGACAGCACTGGAACCTCTCCATGCCCCAAGGGGGACAGGAAGACACTGGAGTACTGAGGAAGGGGAGGGGCTTTTAACCTCTCTGTGTTCCTGTCCCCCAATAGGGCGTGGACGACATCCTCCAATGCTGTCGTGGAAGGCGAATGGAGAAAAGTTCATTTTTTTCTCATTAATGTGCACTCTGTACCCCATCTTCACTGAAAAAAAAAATGTAGATATTTGTGCAAATTTATTAAAAGAGAAAAACTGAAATATCATATGGTCATAAGTATTCAGACCCTTTGCTTGTGATCCTCCTTGAGATGGTTCTACTCCTTCATTGGAGTCCAGCTGTGTTTATTTAAACTGATAGGACTTGATTTGGAAAGGCACACCTGTCTATACAAGACCTCACAGCTCACAGTGCACGTCAGACCAAATCATGAGGCCAAAGGAACTGCCCAAGGAGCTCAGAGACAGAATTGTGGCACGGCAGAGATCTGGCCAAAGTTACAAAAGAATTTCTGCAGTACTCAAGGTTCCTAAGAGCACAGTGGCCGCTATAAACCTTAAATGGCAGAAGGTTGGGACCACAAGAAGTCTTCCTAGACCTCGCCGTGGAGCGAGCAATCGTGGGAGAAGAGCCTTGGTGAGAGAGGTAAAGAAGAACCCCAAGATCACTGTGGTTGAGCTCCAGAGATGCAGTAGGGAGATGGGAGAAAGTTCCTCTAAGTCAACTATCACTGCAGCCTCCACCAGTCGGGCCTTCATGGCAGAGTGGCTCAACAGAAGCCTCTCCTCAGTGCAAGACATATTAAAGATCCCATAGAAATTGCAAAAAAACACATAAAGGGACTGCCAGACTATGAGAAATAAGATTCTCTGGTCTGATCAGACAATTATAGAACTTTTAGGTGATAATTCTAAGTGGTATGTGTGGAGAAAACCATGCACTACTCATCAATACAATCCCAATACAATCCCCAACAGTGAAACATGGTGGTGGCAGCATCATGCTATGGGGGTGTTTTTCAGCTGCAGAGACAGACGACTGGTTGCAATTGAAGTAAACATGAATGTGGCCAAGTACAGAGATATCCTGGATGAAAACCTCTTCCAGAGCTCTGGACCTCTGACTTGGCCGAAGGTTCACCTTCCAACAAGACAATGACCCTAAGCACACAGCTAAAATAACAGAGGAGTGACTTCAACAACTCTGTGACCATTCCTCACTGGCCCAGCCAGAGCCCTGACCTAAACCCAATTGAGCATCTCTGGAGAGACCTGAAAATGGCTCCACCAACGTTCACCATCCAACCTGACGGTACTGGAGAGGATCTGCAAGGAAGAATGGCAGAGGATCCCCAAAACCAGGGGGGAAAACTTCAAGCATCATCCCCAAGATGACTCATGGCTCTACTAGCTCAAAAGGTGCAAATACTCAATACCATGCAAAGGGGCTGAATATGACTAATATGAATTATGACCATGTGATATTTAAATTTTTCTTTTCTAATAAATTTGCACAAATATCTACATTTCTGTTTTTTTAGGCTGTGTGCCCACATACCGGGTTTGTGCCGGTGGGCGGCTGGGCGGACCCGCCAGGAAGCTCTGCAGGCGTCCACCGGCTTCCTGGCGGGTATGTGCGGCGGGTGACGGGCGGGTGCTGCGGGTGGGTGCACAGCGGGTTAGCGGCGGCAGTTCTGCAGCGGCTGGAAGCAGCACATGATTCTGCTTGCAGCCGCTGCAGAACCGGCCGGTTTATAGGACATGCACATTCGTTGCTAACCCGCTGGGAACCCAGCGGGTTAGCAACAGATGAGCATGTGTAAACCGCCGCTGTGTGCACAGCGGGTGTCGGTTTACATAGGTTTTAATGTTAATCCAAACGCCGGTTTGGATGAACATAAATTTACATAAAACTTATGTAAACCGACCGGCAGTTTACACATCTAAACCGACCCTAACCAGGCATGTGGGCACACACCCTTACAGTCAAGATTGGGTACATTAATGAGAAAAAAATGAACTTTATTGCATTTACCAAATGGCTGCAATGAAACAGTATAAAATTTAAATGGGTCTGAATACTTTCCATACCCACTGTACAGGGTTCCAGCTATGAAGGACGCCGACACAGGAGTCCAGCTATGAAGGACGCCGACACAGGAGTCCAGCTATGAAGGACGCCGACACAGGAGTCCAGCTATGAAGGACGCCGACACAGGAGTCCAGCTATGAAGGACGCCGACACAGGAGTCCAGCTATGAAGGACGCCGACACAGGAGTCCAGCTATGAAGGACGCCGACACAGGAGTCCAGCTATGAAGGACGCCGACACAGGAGTCCAGCTATGAAGGACGCCGACACAGGAGTCCAGCTATGAAGGACGCCGACACAGGAGTCCAGCTATGAAGGACGCCGACACAGGAGTCCAGCTATGAAGGACACCGACACAGGAGTCCAGCTATGAAGGACACCGACACAGGAGTCCAGCTATGAAGGACACCGACACAGGAGTCCAGCTATGAAGGACACCGACACAGGAGTCCAGCTATGAAGGACACCGACACAGGAGTCCAGCTATGAAGGACACCGACACAGGAGTCCAGCTATGAAGGACACCGACACAGGAGTCCAGCTATGAAGGACACCGACACAGGAGTCCAGCTATGAAGGACACCGACACAGGAGTCCAGCTATGAAGGACACCGACACAGGAGTCCAGCTATGAAGGACACCGACACAGGAGTCCAGCTATGAAGGACACGGATACAGGGGTCCAGCTATTAGTAACACTGACCCAATGATGTGGGGGTCCTTCATGACAATGTGTTACTGCTCAGTCCACATCAGGTAGATGGTTCAAACAGAAGGCAGAGGTGTCCTATTTTTTGGATGAAGGAGGAAATGGAAACTAAACCACAGAATGGAAAATATAAAATGGGAAAGAAAAAAAAGGTCTGGGTGTGAAGAGGCCCCCGGGGACCCAGAGTGCAGGAGCAGAGGATGTGGGTTTGGGACGAGGTCCAGGGGTTGGGTCCATAGGGAATAAGAGAACAAAAGCGGAAACTGGATTTGCAGGATGAGTAAAGAAGATGCGCTGCTCATCAATGACGGGATACAGGGTCCGACCTCCAGAACTGATTATATGAATGGAGCTACTTGAGTTTTCCTTCTTCTACAGTTACATATTAATGAGGTCTTCTCCAAAATACATAATTGCCACCTGCATACCAGGTCACAGGTAGAAGAGAAAAGGACCCCCCCCCCCCATTGTGATCACCAAATCGCATCAACATCAGGTGTCTAAGTCATCCTCCCCATAGTAACAGATTCTGACAACCTCTAAAGTAACCCATTATTGAGCCCAATGAGGTTGTCAGCCAGCTCTCCACACACCCTTAGATAACCAAGCTGCAAAGTGACTTCCACCAATCTGTAAACTCACTTTACTGTCAGTCTTCACTGACATTCAAGCACTTAATAATGAACCAGAGAGCTCAGGATGAACAGCTCTGCATCTGCTACAGTGCAGGTCAAAAATGTAGACACAGTCGTTCATGCAATGGTTTTCCTTTCTTCGTCCCGGAATGTGCATGTTGGTAGATTCAGACTAAAGGCAGCAAAACTACAAAGGAACATTTATGGAAACAAGAAGAAACTACAAACTACAAAGTGTGTTACACTTTAGATTCCTCTAAATGCCCTCCTTTAACATTAATGACTGCTTTATACCCCTTGAATTCTCTCTAGCTGTTTCATCACATCATCACCCTGAATTGCATCCAACATTGTGCAAGGAGCCCCCAGAGGTGTTGAGGACTTGTTTTGCATTCAACTCATCCCAAACCATATCCATTGGGTTGGGTTTGGGCGATTGTGGAGGCCATGCCCTCTGATGTAGCCTGCAACCCCCTCTCATGGTCCCATAGCCCTTACATGGTCTGGAAATGAACAAAAAAAAAAGCCATTGAGTGAACAGGTGTGTCCAAACATTTGACCGTTCCTGTGTATGTGCAGAGGAGGGGAACTCATCTCTCTTCATATTAATACCAGGAAGATGTAATTACTGAGAGCTGAAGGGTTTTAAATGACCACAATAATGAGACTCGCTCAGAGATTGTACGGCAGTCGGGAGCAGGACGCACAACTCCATCATCTGCACTGGACTGACAGACTGACGGCCACAGCCACTCCAAATATAGGATTATTAAAAAAGTGAGAAACAATTTAAGTTGGGACTAAACATATTTTGACTTCAATATTTAGGCTAAAATTAATGGTCTGCTGCTACAGTGCAGGTGAATATGGCTACTTGTGACCTGCAAGTCCTATATATTCAGAACCATTTGGATTTTTGAGGGATTTACTAGTCAATGGTACCTTTTGGGTTGCAGTGCAAGCCCATTCACTTGCACTATGCTACAATGTAGCAGCGGCACCTAACAAGGCCCGACTTATGTAACCTCAGCCTTAGGGCAGGGACATACTTATGCGAGCTGCACGCCACTGTCTCACATCCATCTTGCATGAGTCACCCAGCCAGGCAGCCAGCTCTGTGAACAGGAGCGTGGATATGCTTGTGTTTCTACGGAGCTTCACGCTGCCGTTCGGAGAGGCAGGGGCAGATGAGTCATGAAAGATGCATGCAAGATACTCTCATGCAGCTCACATTGTGTTTCCTCCCTTAGTTACATCTGATCTGAGACATCCTAAAACTCCCAAAAGCGACTTTCCTTAACCTGCATAAACCCCTTCCTATCATTAAAACTCTTAAGGTACCGTCACACGGGGAGATATCGCCGGCGATGTTGCCGGCAACCGAGGGGCGTGGCCAGGTTGCGGCGACATCGCCGGCGAATTGCCGCGTGTGACAGGGCGATAATCGGCGATGAATCGCCTGAGTCACATCGCCAGGTTTCCCAACAATGTTGGGAAATCTGGCGATGTTGCTGAGGTGATCCTGCCTGATCGCCCTGTGAAACGCGGCAACCCGCAATGTTGCGGGCGATTCCGCCTATCTTCAACATTGCGAGTGATCGCTCGCTGGGTTGCTGGGCAACCCAGCGAGCGATAGCCGCGGCAACTAGCCGGCGACATCGCCGGTAAGTTGCTCCGTCTGACAGCTCACCGGCATGTTGTCAGGGATGCGCGCTCCCGCGATCCCCGGCAACATTGCCGGGGATATGTCCCTGTGTGACGGTACCTTTAGGGTATTAGGCACACAAGAGTCTTTTTGCAGAACTTTCGAAGCAGAAACCGTGCAGAACCTCCAAGTTTTTCAGGAAGAATTGGAGTTTCCATTCTGTTTCTGCCTCCCAAACTCATGAAAAACTCAACATGTACAGAGCCTATAAGGATAGACTGTGCCAGAATCTTACATTTAGGTTAAAATGGGTAAATACATGCTTTTTTCCACGCAGTTGTAGAGAATCTTTCATGGAAAGGATTCCCAGACTAGACAAGTGAAGGAAATGCAGTTTGACTCATTTTGACGCTAATCAGCTTCTTCAAGAGTAACCACAACAAAGTTTGTGGACTCTCCTGAAGAAGCTATTTAGCTTCAAAACGTGTCAAACTGCATTTCCTTCACTTGTCTAGTCTGGGACTCCTTTCCATGAAACAATTGTCTACAGCAGCATGGAAAAAAGCATGTATTTATCCATTTTAACCTCTTTCTCCATATGTATCCGCAGCAGCAGTTACTATATATCCATATGATGTTGTGTGTCACATCACACAATTAGGTGAGCGCAGAACTATCATACATGACCTGGGTTTAACCAGTTAAGACCTTTTGGCTCCCCTATTGTTTCTAGCTCCTAACATTTGGCATATAAGCCAGGAAAAGCTTTCATCGTATATACATTGGGTGCAAAAAGAGGACCCAAAATGTTGAGGGTTGTATTTCTCAGGCCTATTTTTTCTAAGGTATAAGAAATTCATAGCAAACTATGTGGAGGAAACCATGCAAAAATATGTAAGCTATGCGGTATGTTTTCATTTTTTCTTTTTACTATGTGGCCAATTGCTCCGGTAAGTCACTACATGAGTATACTGAGCGGTATGAAAAATCCTCCTGAAGTGTGCACACCCTCTACCTTACACCACGTGCACATGTTGAGTATTTGGTGAGGTTTTTCTAACCTCTGTATATGTAACCCAAAACCAGGAGTGGGTGATAAATACAGAAGTGGTGACATGTTTCTATTATACTTTTCCAGTTCTGATTTTGGCTTCCAAATACGGAGGAAAAAAACAACCGGGGGC
Organism: Allobates femoralis; assembly: GCA_033576535.1. Taxonomy (NCBI): domain Eukaryota; kingdom Metazoa; phylum Chordata; class Amphibia; order Anura; family Aromobatidae; genus Allobates; species Allobates femoralis. The sequence continues at coordinate 60,397,661 of JARQOC010000010.1, read as the reverse complement.
AGCACAGTGGCTCAGTGGTTAGCACTCCACGGTGGCTCAGTGGTTAGCACTCTACGGTGGGCTCAGTGGTCAGCACTCTACGGTGGGCTCAGTGTCAGCACTCTACGGTGGGCTCAGTGGTCAGCACTCTACGGTGGGCTCAGTGGTCAGCACTCTACGGTGGCTCAGTGTCAGCACTCACGGTGGGCTCAGGGGTCAGCACTCTACGGTGGGCTCAGTGGTCAGCACTCTACGGTGGGCTCAGTGGTCAGCACTCTACGGTGGCTCAGTGGTCACACTCTACGGTGGCTCAGTGGTCAGCACTCTACGGTGGCTCAGTGGTCAGCACTCTACGGTGGCTCAGTGGTCAGCACTCTACGGTGGCTCAGTGGTTAGCACTCTACGTGGCCAGTGTTAGCACTCTACGGTGGCTCAGTGGTTAGCACTCTACGGGGGCTCAGTGTTAGCACTCTACGGTGGCTCAGTGGTTAGCACTCTACGGTGGCTCAGTGGTTAGCACTCTACGGTGGCTCAGTGGTTAGCACTCTACGGTGGCTCAGTGGTTAGCACTCTACGGTGGCTCAGTGGTTAGCACTCTACGGTGGCTCAGTGGTTAGCACTCTACGGTGGCTCAGTGGTTAGCACTCTACGTGGCTCAGTGGTTAGCACTCTACGGTGGCTCAGTGGTTAGCACTCTACGGTGGCTCAGTGGTTAGCACTCTACGGTGGCTCAGTGGTTAGCACTCTACGGTGGCTCAGTGGTTAGCACTCTACGGTGGCTCAGTGGTTAGCACTCTACGGTGGCTCAGTGGTTAGCACTGTTACACTGCAGCTCTGGGACCTGGGTTCAATTTCCACCAAGGACGACCTCTGCAAGGAGTTTGTATGTTCTCCCCGTGTTTTGTCGATTTCCTCCGGGTTCTCCAGTTTACTCTCACACTTAAAGACATACTGATAGGTTTATTAATAATAATTTTTATTTATATAGCGCCAACATATTCTGCAGCGCTTATTGTTTAGATTGTGAGCCCCAATGGGGACAGTGTTGCAAATGCATGTAAGTTGCTGTGGAATTAATAGCACCATATAAATTAATAAATATATATATACCCAAACATACACATATATACCCAAACACGTAATGTGTGTGCACATGCCCTAAGGCTAAACCGCAGTGCACAGACCCGAGAGAAGCCGGGAAACATGCAGAAAGGGGGTAAAATAAAAGTGAATGTTGCCAGATCAGTACACTAGTGTTAGGGGAGGAAAAAAAATAGAAATCCTGATTGTTTTCCTACTATTTTTTAATGGCTTGTTTCTTCTGAACTGCGGCGGAAATGTTTTCCTGTCTCTTTCAGGAAATCCTGTATGAGGCAAGGTCCGAGGCTATAAGCCAGGGCCATAGAGTCAGAAGAAAACTACAACTCCCAGCATGCTCCGCCAGTCACAAGCTGACTGATCTGACAGATAACGGCAATCCACATCAGCACAAAGAAATGACGCAGGAATCTGATGGCGGCAGCAGAGGAGAATGCAGCGGGTGGGAGGGGGGACAATGACCACCCATTGTTTAGTCCGGTCTAAATGTCATTCAGATGAGGCCTCGACACATGTAAATCAGAGGACTGAACGGATGGAAGGAGGTCACATCGAACACTTATCTATCAAAGAAAGCATCAATCCTTCCATATGGATAAACAGGGGCGTAACTACAACAGGTGCAGGGGTTGCAATCACACCCGGGCCCTCGAACCTCGGGGGCCTCAAAAGTCCCTTTAGCCTATTCAAAAAGACCATTGCTAATAAAGATTTTACAATAATTGGGGCCCCATTGGAGCTTTCGCATCAAGGCCCATAAGATTCAAGTTACACCACCGCGGACAAAATAATCTGTCACTCTACTAATCTTAGTTTCTGGGCTGTACAATCAAAGAATACTGTGTATTATCAATCATAATTACTGAAGTGTCTCAATTTCACATATTTAAGATCCCAGGTGAACAGTAAATCTGATGACTTCAAATGTAACAAGGCAGGATCACTGCAATTGTATCAAATCTAGAGAATTCTATGAGCAAAACTGATACATTGTAGCAAACTATCAGGACAGGAGCGATATACACAGTAGCAAAAAAAGTATTTATTCAGCCACCCAGGGCCGTATCTAAGGGGGGGCTGGAGGTGCATTTGCCCCGGGCGCAGCAGACAGGGGGGGCGCTGTCGGGCCTTCTGCTGCAGCGCCTGAGGTGTCTCCCCATCGGTCGGATATTGTGTGGGCACCCTCCATACTGTTCCCGCTATCAGCTGACAGCAGGAGCCGTGAAAGTGCCGCGCGCCGGCTCCTGCAATCAATAGTGCAGAGTGTTTATCAGACACGATGTACTATAGAAGCCGCGCCTTCAGCCGCTTTGTTCCCCTCACTTCCGGGTCAGGGTCTAATCACCTGACCACGCTGCTGACGTCACTCGGCGGCCCTGCATAGGCGGCAGGATGGGGAAAAGTGCTCCAGCTGCAGGAGCTGAAGACCCCGAAGATTCATGTAATTAGGGTAAAGGGGAGAGGCTGGTGGGAGAAAACTGGGGGGGAGGGTGTGGAGGAGATAGGGGATAGATGTAAGCCACACTGGTGGAAGGGATGATGGGGGTAGTATAGATAAGCCACACTGGTGAGGGGGAGATGGGATAAATGGATAATTGTGAGCCACACCAGGGGGGGGAGGGGGATATGGGGGTAGTATATGTGAGACACACTGGGGGGAGATGGGGGATAAATGTGAGCCACACTAGGGGGAGAGATGGAGGGAGTATATGTGAGCCACCCTGGGGGGAAGATAGGGGAGTATATGTGATCCACACTGGGGGGGAGATAGGGGAGTATATGTGATCCACACTGGGAGGGCAGATGGGGGAGTATATGTGAGCCACACTGGTGGGGGATGTGGGGAGTATATGTGAGCCACACTAGGGAGGGGGAGTATATCTGAGCGACACTGGGGGGGATGGGGGAGTATATGTGAGCTACACTATGGGGGAGGGGAGAGAATATGTGAGCCAAACTGGGGGGGTGGGGGAGATGGCGGGACTATATGTGAGCCAAACTTTGTTTTTCACTGAACATTGAGAGAATTAGAGGAGCTCGTCAGCACGTGACTGTACGTGTGCAAATTGTATATGAATGATTGGTCACATGAAGACCGCTGGGGGGTAGGGCGCCAAACTGAAGGCTTGCCCCGGGTGCCAGAAAACCTAGATACACCTCTGCAGCCACCAATTGTGCAAGTTCTCACACTTAAATAGCTGAGGTCAGCCTGTAATTGACATCATAGGGGACCTCAACTACGAGAGACAAAATGAGAAAACAAATCCTGAAAATCACATGGTCTGATTTGGAAAGACATTTTGTTCCAATTTTGGTGGAAAGTAAGTGTTTGATCAATAACAAAAGTTTATCTCAATATTTTATATCCTTTGTTGGCAATGACAGAGGTGAAACGTTTTCTGTAACTTTTCACAATGTTGGCACACACTGGTGCTGGTATGTTGGCCCATTCCTCCATGCAGATCTCCTCTAGAGCAGTGATGTTTTGGGGCTGTCATTGGGCAACATGGACTTACAACTCCCTCCAAAGGTTTTCTATAGGGTTTAGATCTGGAGACTGGCTAGGCCACTGCAGGACCTTGACATGCTTCTTACTAAGCAACTCCTTCATTGCCCTGGCGGTGTGCTTGGGGTCATTGGCATGCTGAAAGACCCACCCACAATTCATTTTCAATGCCCTTGATGATGGAAGGAGGTTTACACTCAAAATCTCACGATACATGGCCCCATTCTTTTATCTACATGGATCAGTCATCCTGGTCCCTTGGCAGAGAAACAGCCCCAAAGCATGTCATTGCCACCCCCATGCTTCACAGCAGGTATGGTGTTCTTTGCATGCAATTCAGCATTTTTTGTCCTCCAAACACGACGAGTTGCCGGAGCTCACATCAAACCCCCCTTACCGGCCCATGACGTTGTACAAGAAGAAGTTACAGGTCTGTGAGAGCCAAAAATCTTGCTTGTTTGCAGGTGACCAAATACTTATTTTCCACCAAAATTTGAAAAAAAATTCTTTCCAAATCAGACAATGTGATTTTCAGGATTTGTTTTCTTATTTTGGTCTCTCATAGTTGAGGTCCCCTATGATATCAATTACCGTATCTTTTTAAGTGGGAGAACTTGCACAATTGGCGGCTGACTAAATACTTTTTCCCCACTGTGCTACTACTATTTTTGTCCTCCGTTTGGATGCAAGGACCTGTAATTCCATTAAATGGATAAATCACGTATAAAAGAGGATTTGTCAGTTGTAATAAATATGTGATTTTTTTTTAACCTGGTGTACCGTAATTGTCGTTGTTCTCCTGAATCCGGCGATGTATTTCTTGTGTTCCTGCTCCTCTTTGTTTTTGAGATGTGAGCCATCTTTCCTGTATAATAATCTACTCTCTTTTAGCCATCTGGCGTGGTCGTCAAGAGTACACCCAAAGAGATAGGCACCACGCCCACTTGGCTGTAAAACCTAGATAAAGAGAAGTCCTATCTCAGGAACAGAGAGACATAGGTACAAAAGAAAAACATCCCTGAATTCAGGAGAACAGCGACATTTACACCTAGGTAAAAACAATTACATATTGTATTTATGGTACATATTTAAGTAGAACACATTTATTGCCAAAAATTGAAGATTAATCTTGAATAAATCCTTTAATCCAAAATCCATGAAAAGAACCCGGTTAAAAACAAATATTCTGGATTTATAAAACATTTATGTAAAAAAAAACACTCAAGAAACCTAAAATGGCCAAGTCTCCTGACTGGAAATGAATGTGTTATTTTCTACATATATCATCTTGCCTATTGCTTGTAAAAAGTTGCAATTTGTTATTAAAAATTCTTTCCGTTCTCAAAGCTGGAAGGATTTTTAAATTACGGTATATGTGTATTGCTTGTTGCCTTGGTTAACAGCCACCTCTGCAGTCTATCAGAGGTCTCCAGGCTCCAAGACAGGGGGAGCAATGTTCCCAAGCCAGTCTGGACACGGTGATCCCTACATGCCGAATGTGGACTAATCCAAATGTTCACATTTCATGATGGTCTATGTGAAGTATAGCAGATGAGGGAATGGAGGTAGGATGGTAATAACAGGCAAGGGAACCTGGGTAGCTAGCCTGGCCCTGGACTGGGGTCCCTTGCTAGCCCTGTACACAGAGGTTCCTCTGATGGTGAGGAGGTCTGGGCCACCACCTCTGCCCTCTGGTGCCCAACAAGTCAGTACCAACTTCCCTTTCACCTTTTCACCTCCCCACCATGGACAGGGATACACAACGTCCAAAGCAATAGCACCAAGAAGCTTCAGTACAATTGAAAGATATCTTCAGCTCACACAGTCAAAGAAAGAGTGAACTCTGTCAGCGACGTCAGCTGGACGAAGAGGAGGCTGTTTAAAGGCCAGGGGCATGGTCACCTAGCAAACTTAGAACTCCCCTACTGCAGAACTGCACACCACACATAGACAGCAACAGCAGCTTCTAGCATTAACCCCAACCAAAGGAAATGTACTCTGATTAAAACTACAGCAGAGCATTTCACATACACTGCAGAGCAGTCAACACGTGACAGTAGCATTTATATGGAGCCATTAATTTCTCTGTGCTGTACACATATCATCATTACTGTACCCATTGGGGGGTCAAAATCCAAGACTCCTATCAGTATGTCTTTGGAGTGTGGGATGAAACCTATACAAACATAGGGAGAACATACAACCTCCTTGCAGATGATATCCTTGGTGGGATTTGATACCAGGACCCCATCTTTGCTTTTCATAAACTTTGCTGCTTCAGGTTTTAGAGAGACAATTTACATTAACTTTAGATTGTAATGAAAAGTAAATAAGATACATCATTACTTTCCATGAAGATTAATCGAATTTCAGCCCTGCCATAAATTGACCTGCTTATATCATTTCAATGATTTCGCTAGCTCAAGAGAAAGTGTTTACAAGAACAAGACAGCTGATACAATACAACCACCATGATAGTCAGAAGAGCAGCCTGACTGCTTTAAAAGGTGGCTGGTGATTGTAATCACTGACTTCTGCTAACACACATGCAATCATCGTTGCTTTGCATCAAAGGGGCCTTACAGGCAAGGACATTGCCTCTAAATGAACCAGTGCAGAGCTTTCTCAGGTGTACTAGCAGATGTCAGTGCATCTGTATGAACGCTTTTGGAGGCTCCTGGTGTCATGAAGGGCAGCAAAGAAGCAAATTCTCTCCAAAAATCTATCAAAAGAAATAGACATTCTGTGGGTGGTACAGAGATCGGACTGCAAAGGACTGGTGGAAAGTTATTTCTCTGATGAAGCCACCTTCACCGTTTGTGACATCTGGAATAATGACTGTCAGAAGAAACAGTGAGTGCTACCACGAGTCCTGTGTCTGCAGAAAGTATGAGACTATTTGTGTGTGTGGGGTTTCTCATCCATTGAGGGGGCTCACTCATGAATTTGCTTAAGAACACAACTATGTATAAAGAATGAGATTTACACATCTCTTGACGAATTAACCATAGTTTTTCCAGCATGATGGAGACCATGGCACATGACAAAAGCAATAACTAAAAAGGCTCAGTTAACAAAACATTGAATTTTTGGACCATGGTCCATGGCCAGGAAACTCCACAGATTTCAATCCCATTGGGAACCTGTTGGTCAATACATGTCAAAAAACACAGAAACTGTAATGAAGTCCAAGTACTGATCTGCCCAGAAGCCGATATCCAGCTGTCATGGGTGAGGGACAGAAGTCTGGAAAAATAAGGGTCAACGTTGTAAATACTGAATCTTTACATAAATTTCATGTATTTGTCAATAAAAGTTTAAGAACTTATGAAATGTTTATAAGTAACAAGAGAAACATCTGGGATAAGATCTACAATAGTGAACGGTGAAAATCAAAGTTTGTGTCAAGCGACAAAAGTTGTGGCCACAAGTTACTGAACTCAACGATCATCCAAGATCCCTGATGCACAGCAAAAGGCTAAGGCTGCCTTCACATTTGCGTATGGGAACGCAGCTTATGCTGCGTTCCCATACGCAGTCAAACGCATGCGCACTGCGTTCCTATGTTTAACATAGGAACGCATAGTGCCTGCGTTTGCTGCGTTCAGGTGCGGATGCGGACGATATCTGCTCCTTCCAGGGTCCAGCGTCCACACCCGGGACGCAGCATGTTGCATTTTTTGTGCGCTCGGGGACCTTGGAAAATCAGCAAGCGTCCCCAAGCGCACAAAACATGCATTGTCGTCAATGGGTCCGCAGTGTTCTGCGCTTGACAGCGCAGGAGAACGCTGCAGACCCATTGAAAAATCTCCCGGTGGCCGCCGGTGATGTCACAGGAGATCACCAACGGCCACCGGGAGATCAGCTCAGCCTCTGATGGTCTCCTCCCAGTCGCCGGTAATACCCTAGCGGTGTCGGCGGGGAGAAACAGCTGATGTGACAGCTGTTTGAATCTTCCCGCGCCGACATCTCCTCCCGGTGTCGGCGCGGGAGATTCAAACAGCTGTCAAGTCAGCTGTTTCTCCCCGCCGACATGTCCCGGAGCTTACCGGCGGCTGGGAGGAGGAGATCTCCGGCGCTGATCTCCGCCCCCGGACACCGCCGATTGGCTGCCAGGCTGCACAGTGATGTGTCCGCAGGCGGACACATCAAAATGACACCGCTTTTGACTGCGTTTGTGTCTGCATGCCACCAGCATGCAGACACAAACGCTAATGTGAAGGTAGCCTAAGGATCCCTTCCCACACCAAACCATGACTACACATTGACAGCTTATAGATATGGATTGCTATACAGTTCTCACAATACAGAGTGGCCCATTTATATGGATACACCTAAATAAAATGGCGACTGTTGGTGATATAAACGTCCTGTATGTGGCACATTAGTATATGGGAGAATGGGAGTATATGCCACAGACAAAAAGTTGATATCACCAACAGTCGCCATTTTATTTAGGTGTATCCATATAAATGGCCCACCCTGTACAATTCAGAGGAATCCTCAACACAAGAGGCCCCAATTAAAGGGTTGGCTAACTTTTCATCAAAAGTGTGCATATCCAATGAAACAGGGCTGTGGAGTCAGAGTCTGTGCCCATTTTGGGTGGAGTCGGATTCAGTTGGATGTTTGGCTTACCGACTCCACAGCCCTGGTTATGGAGTCAGAGATTAAGTCGGTGTACATTTTGGTGGAGTTGGAGTCGGATTGAGGGAAATTGAAGAGTTGGATGTTTGGCTTATTGACTCCACAGCCCTGGTTTGCCAGGGGTGGAGCATTCCCGAAAACAGCGGGTCTGACCTGCGAAATCTCAGATGTTAGTAGCAAAACCAGCTGTAATATGCAGCTTTTGAGGATCCAGATGGCTTCAGCGCTGTGCTTGCAATCTCTATAGCAATCAGCTTGTATGCGCTGTGTTCCTTACCAAGGAAACCTGACGATCTCACGGACTGAAGAGGTGGCCTACAACCTTGTCAGTAAGCAGCAAACTATACAATTAAAAATCATTCCATCCGGAGAATAGAGGATCTTTAACTTTTTGGAATTTTAACATTTCAGAACTTGAGACAAACCCTTTACATACAGAATTGTTTTAGTTCCCCAATTACAGAGTGAAAATAGTCCCCTGATTCTTCAATCACCATAAAGATCAAAGAAAATTTACAGGCATTGCCTGTAAAATAGTAATGGATTTACCGTAAATCAATTGGATTAATTTAGCACATAGATGATATTTTTGGTTATAGGTCACAGTTTATGGACAGTTCCTTCAATTCAAAAAAAGCAGAAGCTTCTATGTGGTCACTAAAACTTCTGCTTTTTCTTAGAATCACGAGATTTCTGGAAGATCTAAAGAAAACTGAGATTTCTAAAATTGGGCAAAAAAAAGGGTAAAGGACAAATAGAGTGTCATACAAATGAATTTAACTGGGATACCAGAATTAGCAAACCATAACTGTAGCACCCCATCTGTCCACAGGCTCTGTGATGCAACCAAGTCCTTTCACTTCAATGTAACCGAGCTGTGATCACGGGACCCGGCCGCACAGGACACACAGCCACCTGCAATGTTCTGATACATTCTAGAGGACAATGATAAAAACTGATGCAAAGCAGAAGCAGAGCAGCAGTGGGAGATTAGACTGAACTTTTAGTTTTGTTGGCGATCCTTTGTAAAATGACAGCAGCGAGCAGATTGTTTTTTGTGTACATTGACATGTGTGTTAAAATTTCCAAGATCTGTGTTTGCAGTCAGTGAATCTAAACAAACCTATTTACATCAAGACATTGTACATCCCCAAGACTTTTTTCGGCTCTCTCCGCGCGGACGGACCGCTACGGCTCTCTCCGCGCGGACGGACCGCTACGGCTCTCTCCGCGCGGACGGACCGCTACGGCTCTCTCCGCGCGGACGGACCGCTACGGCTCTCTCCGCGCGGACGGACCGCTACGGCTCTCTCCGCGCGGACGGACCGCTACGGCTCTCTCCGCGCGGACGGTTCGGCTGGAGATCTATAGCTGTCACTTCATAACCTGCCAAAATAACTGAAGACGTAATATCTCTATGACAACCAAGATACTAAATCTCCATAAATACTGCTCACACTGTGTGAATCACATCATCTCTTTCTATTCTCGTCATTGGCGACTGCTTTATTCCTTGCTCCTAGACCTATGACTAGTGACTCCAGCTCGGCTGTATACTCCGCTGGCGTCTATGGCATCTGAAATCCTCATCCTGAAAGCTCATCCGTAGTTCAGACTTCTGAGCTTTGGCCCATAGTTTAGGTTGGAATCATACACAGATTTTGCTACAAATCTGCATGTAAAACAGAGACAATGTAGTCTGAGCCTCTGAGGATACAGGATGGGTTTTGGACGATCAGACAATTAGTGGCCATAGCTGTTGGTATACTGTACGGCTACAAGCCACTTACTTCATACGACATCTACGCTAAATGGCAACTGTGGATGGATATGGGAGCTCTGATGCTCTCAGCCATTTCCAAGGCCCTGACTTCCAGTGACCGGACCTGGATGGAGTTACCGTGTTTCCAACTCAGGTCTAGATGGGAAAAACCTTTTATCGTCATTTAATGAAAAGTTCTGCAACTTTCCAATAGACTTTGTGTTTTCCCCTCACCATTTTGGAAAATCTCTGCTTGTGGTTAATAAACATATTTTTAGTTACAAGATGTTGAAAATGTATCCTGAAAGCAAGAGTTATGTATCCAGTCTGGGAAACCATTTGTGAATGAAACATGCTACGTTTCTGTGCTGTCCAACTGAACAGAAACTGGACATGTTCATGTGTTAACATATTTTATGGACTAGTTACTAGAAAACAAGATTCAGATGGAAGTCCCACAATCTCTGACAGACTGCAAAAATGCCGTGTGAACAGGCCCAAATCATCTGTCCTGACAGTTTTCTACAATGTGTCAGTGCAGCTAAAATATATAGTATTTGATCATTTTATTATTTTTTTCTATATATAATTGTTTTAATGTATTATTTCATAGCTTCTGTGGCACAGCTGTCAAGTATAGTAAGGGTTAAAGCACCCAGCACCACCAATTTGATGTGATTGGCTGTAGGCTATTTTCTATATAAGGTAAATTCCCTTGTTTGTTTTAACCCTCACCTGATGAAGATGGCGTTCCGCCATTGAAACGCGTTGTGAATAAAAGCGAAGTTATCTTTTAAACTCTCTAATTCCTGTGTAAGCGCTCCCTAAACACAAAAAAGTCTATTTGGTTTCAAATCATCTGTCCTGACAGTTTTCTACAATGTGTCAGTGCAGCTAAAATGTAGCAGTCTGATAAGCAGTTTATGTTCTAGAGACTTAGGCCTTGTGCACAGTGTTTTTTATGCATTTTATGGTGCAAATGTATCACAAATCTACATGCATTTCCTTACCCCCAGCAAAATCTATGAGAATTCTGAAGGGTTGCTTATTTTTTCCTTGCAGATTTGGTGCAGAACAAATCTGCAGCATGTCAATTGTTGGAAGTGTTTTAGCACCGGTTTTTCAGCCCTTCCAGCCATTTACTTCATTAAAGTGACTTTGTCAGGTCATTTTTCATTATGATACTAATATTATCCTTGAGTAGTACCTGGGCAGACCTTTTAAAAACATGTAAAACCATTATTGTACCATTTGTAGTTTCCTTGCTATAAACATTTTCAGACCCTGCAGGGAGCTGGTACATTAGTCCTATCCATTACTTGCACAGCCGAATAGTCCGGCTGCTGTATAAGTGTTATTTAAATATTCCCACCCACCCAAGCTGGTGTCCTGTCCCTCCCCTCTGTGCTGGGGAAATGTTTTACACTGCACTGTGTGGTGTCTGTAATGGTACCGTCACATGTTTCAACATCGCCGGCAACTGACAGGAGCACACACATTTTTGGCAGCTCTCCAACATCGCTGATGAGCTGTCAGACGAGGAGACATCGCCGGCAACTCATCAGCGATGTTGCTTTCAACTATCGCTGCCAGGGTTAAATTCAACCCTGACAGCAAACCTTAAAATGGGAGCCTGTGGGGCGATTCAGGCAGATCGCCAGAGTAAGGGCCACTTTACACACATCAACTTATCTGTCCAACTTCTGAACAACTTACTGGTTGCATTGAAATCATGGACACATTGCTCCATTTTGTGGCTGTGTACAAATGGAACAATGTGTCCATGATTTCACTGCAACCAGTAAGTTGTTCAAAAGTTGGACAGATAAGTTGGTGTGTGTAAAGTGGCCATTACACTACATGCACTGGAACCTGGCGACTCGACTGAGGCAACGTATCGGCGTTAAATCACCACGTTACACGTATCAACGCACGAGCGGCATCTACAGCAACTGCGATGTTACGTCAATTTCGGGCGATGTTGCCGGCGATGTTGAAACGTGACGGTACCATCAGATTTCTATTATATGAACGTTGGTTTTCCTACAGACATGTAATGTGTGCATCTGCTGAGTAAATGAAAAAATGTTCTTATAATCACATAGAAATATCTCCGACTACATACACTACACACATTCCTCAAATACACAAAATGATGAGATCATAGCTGCAGCTATAATCACACACCTCCTCCCCCTCCTTTCTGCTCTGTCTGCAGTAAATGAGTCACACAATATAACAGATCAGAGGAGGGCAGGGCAGTGTAGTGATGCATGAATATTCATTCCTTAGGGACACGTGCAGCAGAGAGCTCACTGTGATTGACAGATGGAATTAATGATTTATTTTGAAGTTTACAGTGGATAGGAGGGAAGTATAAATAATAGAAATACATGAATAGAGACAGCTTAGAGAGAGGAATTAGAAAATGATATCAATTACATATGGAGTTTTGACCTGACAGATTCCCTTTAAGAATAAGGGGGCCGTCACATGGAACGATTCTTGCCCGATATCGTTTAAGCGATCTCCATTTTGATCGCTTAAGCGATATCGGGCAAGATATCGTTGCATGTAATCAAGCGATTTACGATGGTAAATCGCTTGATCGTGACATCGCTGATCTGAGGTTCGGTTTCTCAGATCTAGCGATGAACGATGCAACGATCTGCATCATGTGATGTATGAAATTCATTCATTAGGGACACGGCAGCGGAGAGCTACTGTATATGACAGATGGTAATAACGATCTATTTAACGTTTACCATAGATAAGAGGGAGAGTTAAAAATGGAATGTCTGTAGGAAGCTTCAGCAGAGGAATTAGAAAGATATGTAATACATATGGAGTTTTGTACAATACCAAGGGATTCACCTTTAAGATAAAACATGCTATAAATCTGCACAAATATGCTTTTTCTACCAGAAGGTGAAGATTTGGTTCAGAAAATTCAGCAAATCTGCATCATGCACACATAGCTTTACTACTGTGGAAAAAGAGAGATTTAACTTCAGGCAGGGATTTTCCAAATTCGCAGGACAGTAAACCCTGAAGAAATTGTTTTGCAGCATGCAAAAAGCTGGCGAGAAAAAGTTGCAAATTATGGTGCAGTGCACGCTATGTTGCCTCTACAATTTAAGGCCTGACCGCTGGGCCAGGGTGCTGTATGCTCATCTCTATTATTCACCATTCTTTCTAGGCTCCTGAATGAAAGAATTATCTAGATAAAGAGAAATGGAATGAGGAGGGGTGTCTATGGCTGGGGCAATAGATCAAACGTAGCTCTAGGGTCTCATTAAATGTACTCTGTCAGGTCATTTTTCAGTATGATACTAATAGTATCCTTGACAGTCCCTGGGCAGCCCTTTCTGAATATGTAAAATAGTTACTGTACCCATTTGTAGTTTTCTTCCTATAAACACCTTCACACCCAGCAGGCAGCTACTTCACTAGTCCAGTCCATTACTTTCACTGCTGAATAGTCCGCAGTATGTAAATGTTAATTTACTATTTACTCTGTCCCAAACAGCTCTCCCCTCCCTCCCCCTGTTTTATATTTCCCTTGGGTTGTATGCTTACAAAGTAGAGCAGTGCAGTTATTCACTACATGAATATTCATCCCTGGGGAGTGGCACTGATAACTAAGTGATCACTCACTGTGATTGACAGATGGAATCAGAGGATGGGCAGGAAGTATAAATAAAAGAAATACATGAATAGAAATAGCTTCACCAGAGGAATTAGAAAATGAATCATTAGATGGTTTTGACCTGACAGATTCCCTTTAAGCTGAATGAGAATCGTCATGGCGGCCTGATAAAGTAAGAAAAAAGAACTCTGTAGAGCCGTAACACTATCGCACATAGGAACGAGAAACTGAAGAGTCACAAAGAGGATATGAAAGTTTTCCAGACTGTTGTGAGACACTGACCTGTCCAGACTCCTGAATGACGTCATCCTGTGTTAATGTCCACCCCCTTCTACAGGAAGCCGCCATATTGGCTGTCACAAAGACACAGAGATAAAGGACATTAATGGGTCCAGACAACTGGGACCCAGCGCTCAGCTCCTACACGGGTCCTCACTTGTGCAAGAAATAGAGGACGGGCGTGCGTGGGAGGTCGGGTTGATGACCCACGTCAGGGCCGGCAATACCGACCCACAATGAGGCCAATAATTTAATAAATTGAACATTTCACCACCAGACAGTGCGGGACGTCTCATCATTTTTCCCTGGAGCGACCAGTATGGCTGCGCTGTAGTCATTTGTGTAGAAATGGCCTCATCTCTGTGAGCAAAGAATGGACTATATCCGGGCTGTCACCAAAGCACAATTCACGAATACAGGGAATACCCCATAGACATCGTCAGTGAGACACTTCATAGACGAGTTCTCACTGCAGAGCTGCAGACATTTGGGCAGTGCACCAGGGCCCAGCCCTCGCCAGGGGCACAGATCATTATGGTGAATCCGACGATGATGGAGACTCTGCTGCATCAAAGGAAAATCCACATATGAAAGACAAGAGGTCTCCAATACAGGGGCAGTGCATACCTCAAAGTGCGACCCACAAAGGGCCACTGCTATTCTACAAAACAGACAAACACTGTAATCTGGACACCCCCCCCATTACAATCATACCCTAGATAGAAGTAAGGAGAGGGGGCACTGGATGTGTGGGCATAACAATCTTATAAAGCTTCCATGAGACTAAGTGAGCACATCTGCTGCACCCGGTGGCCCAGTGCGCACGTCTGCCGCACCCCGTGGCGGGGTGGGCACATCCTATGCACCCCGTGGCGCAGTGGGCACATCCCATGCACCCCGTGGCGCAGTGGGCACATCCCTCGCACCCCGTGGCGCAGTGGGCACATCCCTCGCACCCCGTGGCGCAGTGGGCACATCCCATGCACCCCGTGGCGCAGTGGGCACATCCCATGCACCCCGTGGCGCAGTGGGCACGTCTCCTGCACCCCGTGGCTCAGTGGGCACGTCTCCTGCACCCCGTGGCTCAGTGGGCACGTCTCCTGCACCCCGTGGCTCAGTGGGCACGTCTCCTGCACCCCGTGGCTCAGTGGGCACGTCTCCTGCACCCCGTGGCTCAGTGGGCACGTCTCCTGCACCCCGTGGCTCAGTGGGCACGTCTCCTGCACCCCGTGGCTCAGTGGGCACGTCTCCTGCACCCCGTGGCTCAGTGGGCACGTCTCCTGCACCCCGTGGCTCAGTGGGCACGTCTCCTGCACCCCGTGGCTCAGTGGGCACGTCTCCTAATGCCTACAGGGGCAGTCTACCAAGTGCCCCCATGCACAGGGGCCACAGGCCACTGCTATCACAAATGGACAACACTGTACTGGACACCCCCCTACAATCATACCCCGATAGGAGGAGGGGGCACGAGTCTACTCATCAACCTCCGATCGCTAGTGGGCACGTCCCGCACCCCGTGGCCAGTGGCACGTCCCCTGCACCCCGTGGCGGTGGGCACGTCTCGAACCGTGGCCAGTGGGCACGTCCCATGCACCCGTGGCTCAGTGGGCACGTCTCCCTGCACCCTGTGGCTCAGTAGGGCACGTCTCTGCACCCCTGTGGCTCAGTGGGCACGTCCCCGCACCCTGTGGCTTAGTGGGTACACGTTGTACACCTCTTTACCCCCCCCCCCACAGTGGATGATATTGAGGACACCCCTTGATGCCTGGATGCTGACAGCCGTGCTGCAGCCCTGTGCTGGAGAGGGAGGACATCCCCCTGCGTCACTCAGGATGTGACATGAGGGGAGGGAGACATTCCCAATTCACAAAACACTGGGGTATGGCTGAACGGGGAGAACAACAGCAGCTCCCCCCAAAACTCAAACACATAGTTTGTATCAACCGCAGTAAGATGTACGGGGGGGACGATCCCAAATATATCGGAGGGGGGGACCCAGCAGCTGCAGCATCCCCATCACGTCACACAGCCAGTACAGCAGGAGAAGGCGCTGGGAGCCGCACATACCTGTCTTCTCATGGTCGTATCCCACCACTATGAAGTAGTCAGCCAGCCTCGCCATGGCTGCCCGCAATCCTCCCTTTCCACGGAAAATCTCAGCATCTTGGCCGTTCCAGCTCGGCCATGTTTGAGGGGCACAGTACCCTACTGATCACTGCGCATGCGCGGACAGCTCTGCACAACTGAGCATGCGCGAGGGGAAGCTGCTGGTGAGGAGGGGGGAGCGGAATACTGACACTGAGCGGGGGAGCGTGCGATATACGTGCGTTATGTGTGCATGTATGATATATCGTACGTTATTATAAATGTACAGTGCGTTATATCTGCATTATATGTTATATCGTGCGTTATATGTGCAATCTATGGCTAGGGGCACACTTGCATGCGTTTTTTAAGGTTGTTCCTGACAGCCTGCGAGTTTGGGCTGCGTTTTTGCAGTTAGGTCAGGAGCAGCCTTAAAAAACGCACGTGAAAACGCACAGTACCATTTAGTGCTATGCGTTTTCGCATGCGTGACCCATAGGGGCCCCATGTTAAAAAAATGTTCTCGAGATGTTTTTTGCTGCTGAGCCAAAAACGCGTCCAAAAAACGCATGGTACTTTAGCCATGCTTTTTTGGCATTGGGGCATGCGTTTTTTGTATTGGGGTCTATGGATGCGTTTTTGCATGCGATTTTCACACAATCCAACAAGGCTAGGGTCACACTTGAGGGCTGGATGCGATTTTCCATGCGATTTTCACACTTGGGCTAGGGTCAGACTTGCCAGATTCTAAGTCCCCTGCGTTGTTTGCAGAGAACTTAGGGTGATTTCACATCTATGACATCCCTGCGCTAGGCTGCTCTGGCTGCCTGTGCCAGCGCAAATGCAGGGGCTTTTAGGGGCTTGGGCAGCCTAGCGCAGGGACGCATAGATGCCCTGCATTAGCGCTCAGCTGCGCTCGCTGCCCCCATTATAGCCTATGGCCGAGCACAGCTGAGTGCGCGCTCTGTGTAGTGAAAATTGCAAGTGAAAGTGG
Source organism: Allobates femoralis (assembly GCA_033576535.1). NCBI lineage: Eukaryota > Metazoa > Chordata > Amphibia > Anura > Aromobatidae > Allobates > Allobates femoralis. The sequence goes on along the minus strand of JARQOC010000010.1, from coordinate 60,380,662 downwards.
CAGAGCGCACGGCGCATGCGCCTATCACTTAGCACCCGGAAACACCCTATTGGGCGTTTCCAGGAGCTTCTGACCAGGCGCATGCGCCGTGCGCTCTGCCACTTTCACTTGCAATTTTCACTACACAGAGCGCGCACTCAGCTGTGCTCGGCCATAGGCTATAATGGGGGCAGCGAGCGCAGCTGAGCGCTAATGCAGGGCATCTATGCGTCCCTGCGCTAGGCTGCCCAAGCCCCTAAAAGCCCCTGCGCTTGCATTTGCGCTGGCACAGGCAGCCAGAGCAGCCTAGCGCAGGGATGTCATATGGTGGGGTTACACGTCCCGATATCGCCGCGATATCGGAGGCAACGCCGCGGGAGCGCGCATTTTTTGAGCGCTTTTCCCGATATCGCATCGGCGGTTTACACGCTGCGATATCGGGAAACAACGTCCCTCCGATGTGTACGCCCACCAACCCAGTAACGACCATTTAACATGGGAGTTAATGGGTGAGGTGCGAGTACGCATCGGAGTTGGGCTGTCACACGCAGCGATCCTGCTACAACAGCCATGCGATATCGGTGAGTTGAATAGCTCAGCTATTCAACTCCGATATCCTTTTGGCATCGTTCCAGGATCGCGTTGTACGCTCAAACCGTACAACGCGCGCACCGATATCGGCTCCAACTCGCGACCCACGTGACTTTTTGTCGGAGTTGGGTCGGAGTTGGACGCCGATATCGCGGCGTGTAAACCCACCATAAGTTATCTGCAAACAACACAGGGGACTTAGAATCTGGCAAGTCTGACCCTAACCCAAGTGTGAAAATCGCATGGAAAATCGCATCCAGCCCTCAAGTGTGACCCTAGCCTATGATATATTGTGCCTTATTACACGTATAGTGTGTTATATGTGCTTTATATGATATACAGTGTGTTATATGTGTTATTATATCTGCATTATATGATATATCGTGCGTTAAATGTGCATTATTACACATATGGTGCATTATATGTGCTTTGTATGATATACCGTGTGTTATATGTGCATTATTGCATGTACAGTGCGTTATATGTGCATTATATGATACTAGCTGTAGTTCCCAGCTATGCCCGAGTTAATAAATAACTGATCCGGGACCAAGTGTCTTTCAGACCACGCCGCTGCTCCAATAAGTACCAGAAACACTGGAGTGTTTTGAAACAAGAAATCTTCAGTTTTATTTTTTTTAGATAATAAATAACTGCTGTTAGCTATAACAAAATAGAATTTGAATATGTCATATTAATGACCTGTTGGAAAACAGAAGCTGAGCTGTGATTGGTTGCTATAGGCAGCCTGATAAATCTCCAGCCAACAGTAACCCCTCCCCCTGGCCGGGCAGTATATGTTACCTCACACATACACATAATAGACAGCTCATGTGACTGACATCTGCCTTAATTCCCTATATGGCACATGTGTTGCACATTGACTGTTTTTAATCAGATGTTTATTTTTGGAAATTAAAGATACCAGACGTATGAGGCGAGTTGTGTGAGGCGATTTGTTCACACCTGTGTCTGTCTGTGTGGTGTGTGTGTCCCTGGGGTGTGTGTGTGTGTGTCCCTGTGGTGTGTGTCCTTCTGGGGGAGGGGTGTCCCTGTGGTGTGTGTCTTTGTGGGGGGGAGGGGTGTCCCTGTGGTGTGTGTCCATCCCTGTGGGGTCTGTGTGTTCTTGTGGGGTGTGTGTGTGTCTCTGTATCCCTGTGGGGTGTGTATGTGTGTGTGTCTCTTTGTGGTGTGTGTGTGTGCCTGTGGGGTGAGTGCATATGTCCCTATAGGATGTATGTGTGTCCCTGTGGGGGGGTCTGTGTGTTGTGTGTGTGTCTCTGTGTTGTGTGTGTGTGTGTTCGGGTGCGTGGCGAGTATCCAATGTTGGGGCTGCACCTTAGCAACTATACACTTGCTGTTACTCTTTATGTGTGTGTGGTGTGACTATATGCTGGTATATGCTGTTAGTCTTTGGTGCTGTCATTAAGCCCCTGTCATTCTCAACTGTCAACTGGTAACTGTCACTTTCTCTCCATAATGTAGATAGGGTCAAAATTGTTTGGTGAATTTGAACGCGCAGAGTTAAACTTTCGCCTCACAACATAGCCTATGACCAGGGCCGGTTTTAGGCAAAGTGGGGCCCTAGGCAAAAGGTTAAAGTGGGCCCTAAATGCTCAGGCCCCTTTCACATCTAACGCTTTGCTGCATTTTGCTCAATTTGCATTTCCATGCGTTTTACCGCAAAAACGCATCAAAACACATGCGTTTTTGTTCCCATTGATTTTAATGGAAACACATGCAAAAACGCTGCCCAAAACATCGGGGAAGACGTTTTGTGCTGCGTTCGCAAAAATGCATGCGTTCCCATTGAAATCAATGGGGGAAAAAACGCTAGCGTTTTTAATGCGTTTTTAGCGGTAAAAACGGCTAGAAAGGCAAATTTAGCAAAACGCACACCAACCTTAGATGTGGAACAGGCCGTAGTTATATGGTAAGAGTGACTTCATAAGTTGATTATCTAGGTCAGAATAAGAACATACTGAACATCATTTTTATTTCAATCATAAAAAAAAAAACTGAAATTTGTAAAAAAAAAAAAATATTTTTTTTTATTTTCCGAGACCCATGATGTTTTAATTTTTGAAGATACAGGGCTATGTGAGGGGTTACTTTATGTGCCCTGAGCTGACATTTTTACTGATACCATTTTGAGTCAGATACAACATTTTGATCGCCTTTTATTGCATTTTATTGTAACAACGTGGTGGCCTAAAAAACATAATTCTGGTGTTTTTATTTTTTTCCCATTACGCCATTTACCAATTGGATTAATTTACTTCATATATTGATAGCTTAGATTCTTACGAACGCGCGATACCAAATATGTGTATTTTTACATTTTTTTCACTGTTTTATTGCTATTTTCAGTTCAGCTCCTTTGGGGGCCCCTAAGAGAGTGGGGGCCCTAGGCAACTGCCCAGTCTGCCCCCCCCCTAACGCCGGCCCTGCCTATGACGCTCTCTAGGTCCAGACGTGTGATTGTGCAAAATTTTGTGGCTGTAGTTACGACGGTGTAGATGCCAATCCCGGACATACACACACATACACACATACACACATTCAGCTTTATATATTAGATACCGTGTGTTATATGTGCGTTATTCCATGTACAGTACGTTATATCTGCAATATATGATATATCGTGTGTTATATGTGCGTTATTAGATGTACAGTGCATTATATCTGCAATATATGATATATCGTGTGTTATATGTGCGTTATTAGATGTACAGTGCGTTATATCTGCAATATATGATATACCGTGTGTTATATGTGCGTTATTAGATGTACAGTGCATTATATCTGCATTATATGATATATCGTGTGTTATATGTGCGTTATTACACTTACGGTGCGTTATGTGCTTTATATGATATACTGTGTGTTATATGTGCGTTATTGCATATACAGTTCGTTAAATCTGCATATGATATACCGTGTGTTATATGTGTGTTATTTATACCTACAGTGCGTTATTTGTGCTTTATATGATATATATGCATAACATAACACACTGTAATAATAATCATAATGCACTGTACATCATATAATTCACATGCAATGCACGGCACACATAGTACATCCTACTACCCTCTGTACATTGTATATCGCACATATATAGGCCCCTTTCAGTTTTTCGCTGAATGCGGCAAATCCGGCAGATTAACCACATTTGCCGCCTAATGGTCAAATTGCAGTACCCCTGCGGCATGCCCCCATTCATTCTCTATGGGGCTTGCGGCAAGTGCGGTTTTGCTGCGATCCGGCATTTGCAGCCGCTCAAAAGAACCGCAGCTAACCAAAGTTTTTTGCCCGGCTGTAACTGCTGGATCGCAGCAAAACTGCACTTGCCGCAAGCCCCATAGAGAATGAATGGGGGCTTGCCGCAGGGGTACTGCAAGTCGACCGTTAGGCGGCAGATGCAGTAAATCTGCTGGATCTGCCGCATTCAGTGAAAAACGCTGATGTGAAAGGGGTCTTACATTTGAAACACTGTCCCCATTGGGGTTCACAATCTAAACATCCTATTAGTATGTCTTTGGAGTGTGTCTTTGGAGTGCGTTATATGACGTGCCATGTGTTATATGTGTGTTATATGGTGTACAGTATGTTTTATGATGTGCTGTGTTATCCGATGTACAGTGCATTATGTGAAATATTATTATTACAGTGCATTATATGACGCGCCGTGCATTCTATGTCCGTTATATGATGTACAGTGCGTTATATGATGTACTGTTCACTTTATGACGTGCCATGCGTTATATGTGCGTTATATGATGTACGGTACAGTATATGTGTGTTATATGACGTGACGTTCATTATATGTATAGTACTTTACTGTGCAATATATAGTGGATATTAGAAGTCTACACACCCCTATTAAAATTCCAGGGTTTTGTCATCTTTATTGTGGCCCATATTCTGCATGAATTTATTGAGAAATAAACTGAAAACATTTTGAGGTGGAAATAAATACAAACTAAAATAATGTGTTTGTATAGTGTGAACACCGTCTTATAGTTGGGGATGTGGTCCTGTTCAGGATTGGCCAATCACTCATACATAGTTGTCGTTCGCTATCATATACAGTAATTCTGATTTACCCCATATAAAGCTTGGCTCTTCTAGGAGGATTTTCCTAACTTGCATTTCACAGCACAAGACACAGACTGTAAACAGCTGACAACAAATGAAAGGGATCCTATCCCATTAATGAAAGCTATCAGTCAGAAAGGTATAAAAGAATTTCCAAGGAATTAGACCTACCATGCAACACAATGTGTGAAGATGTCACAAAAAAGTGGCTAAAATTTGGCACAACGGGGACATTACCTAGAACTGGAGGTCCCTTAAAAATTGATGAAAAGACATGAAGTAAATTGGTCAGGAAGGAACATTAAAGGAGCTTCAGGAACGTTTGGCCTGTACTGGTTGTGTACTGTATGTGACAACAGTCTCCTGTATCTATATACAGGGGTTGGACAAAATAATGGAAACACCTAACGTTTTGGCATCATAATCTTGGAACATGTTATAAACATGCAAACTGTGACATATGTTAATGTTTTGTAGTTGATCATTTGTGTTAAGTGATATGTGTATGTAAATTAACTGTTTGTTTTGCCGAATTGTAAGAACATTGATGAGAACCTGATACCAATGGCAGACCTTTCCGATTTACAAAAAGGCCAAATTGTTGGTGCTCGTATGGCAGGCACTAGTGTAAGGGGGCGTGCACACGATCAGTGTACGCAGCGTTTTGGACGCAGCGTCTTTCCGCTGCGTCCAAAACGCTGCATAGTACAGTAATAGCATAGTGGATGGGATTTCAAGAAATCCCATCCTCACTATGCATAACCCGCCCGCAGCGTCTTTGGAGCTGCTGTGCGGGTTGCCGAGAGTCTGCTCCTCCTCATTTCATGCTGTGGAGTCGGAAGCGGCTGCCACAGAGAAACTGCCGGGAGAAGCCGCCCCGCCCCCGCTGCACACGGTGAGTACAGGGCGGCTGGGGTCTCTCTGCGGCCACCCGCGGCTTCCCTCAGGTTCGGAGGAGCTGCGTCCAACACGCAGCTCCTCTGGACCATGTGCACGCACCCTAACAGAAAGTGCCCGAATGCTTGGTGTGTCAAGAGGTGCTGTCTCCAAAGTAATGACTGCGTTTGAAAGAGAAGGAAAAACGTCCACAGCAAAGCACAGGTCCGGCCGAAAGTCAAAGTTGACTGACAGACTGTCAGACTCTAAAGTGAATTGTGAGAGAGGATCCCAAGACCACGGCTCTGAAAATCACTGCTGACCTCAATGATCACCTACAGAACCCAGTGTCCACGAAAACTGTTCATCGGGAGCTGCACAAATCTGGATTCCACGGAGGAGCTGCAATTAGAAAACCGCTGCTCTGAATGACAAATGTTTCCAAGCGTTTAGAGTGGTGTAGAAACCTCCAGAATTGGTCCCTCGAGCAGTGGAGACATGTGATATTCTCAGACCAATCATCGTTTACCCCATCTTCCGACCTCCGGCCGAGTGTTCGTTTGGAGACAGCTGAAAGAAGCATTCCATCCAGACTGCCTTCTCCCAACCGTAAAACATGGCGGAGGTTCTGTGATGATCTGGGGTGCTATTTCATGGAGATCGGCCGGGCCAATGATATCACCTTGTATGAATCCATACCTCGGAGAATTGAGGCCACAAAAGCTGGACCTACACCATATTAAACTAACTTTTGTTGATTTTTCCAGGTGTTTCCATTATTTTGTCCAACCCCTGTATATAAAGCTGAGTGTAAGTGTGTGTATGTACCATAGCTCTGTTTCCTGCGGTAGCCTCGCCCCTCAACTTTGTCTCAGAGCAGGGCTATGAGGAGGGGGCAGAGCTATGAAGAAGTGGTGCTATGTGTGGGGGTAGAGCTATGAAGGGGTGGTGCTACAGGGGAGCAGCTATAACTATATATGGGCATTGTGCCCAGGCAATGCCAGGTTCTACAGCTAGTTCATCATATATCCGGCCTGTGTGGAAGGGTAGCAGTACGGAAGCCTTTTCTTCTAAGCCCAACTTTGTCTTAGCAGACCCTACATCAAGTCTGACAAAAACATGTGAGAAAACGCGTTATTGTCTGATGAGAGTTTTTGGCCATAATTCCATAGTGATGTTTAGTGCAAAGCCAACACTACACATCGCCAGTAGATCACCATTCCCACAGTGCGGTACGGTGAAGGCAGCATTCTGCTTTGTGGCTGTTTATCGGCAGCTGGTAATGGGGCCTTAGTCAAGGTGGAGGGAGTTAGGAACAGTTCCAAATATCAGTCAATTTTGCATCAAACTCTCAGGCAGTGGTGTAACTTGGAGCTCATGGGCCCCCAAATATTGCAAATCTTTAATAGCATTTAGTCTTTTTATGTACAAGAAAGGGACTTTTGGGTCCCCCTAGGTTCCAGGGCTCGGATGCTATTGCAACCCTTGCACCTATTGTAGTTTTGCCCCTGTCCTCAGGCCTTAGCTAAAACGTTGAAGAGGAATTTCAGCACAACTCGAAGCGACGTCCAAATCAGCAAAAGAACGGGGGCACAAGAAGAAGATGAAAATTTAGGAATGGCCCAGACCTGAATCTAATGGAAAATTTGTGGATGGCCTGAAGGGGGCGCTGTACACAGGAGATGCCCCAACAATCTGACAGATCTGCAAGAAAGAGGGGGCAAAGACCACCAATTCTAGATCTGTGGTGTGATAGACTCCGACCCAAAAAGACAACGCTGTCATAAATTTAAAGGGGATTTCAACAAAGTATTAGGGTACCGTCACACGGTGCGACGGCACTGGAGATGTCGTCGGCGATGGGCGGGGAGCGCGCTCATTTTTGGTCGCCGTCCCCTATTTACATGGGGCGACACCTCAGGCGACGCACCAGCGATCTGACAGGCGGCATCTCCGCCGTGGTGTCTCAAAACCCCAGCGGCAATGCAGTACAATGGGAGCCTATGGCTCCCATCACCTGTCGGATCGCCGTCGGCCGTTTATATGGGGCGATGTGTACACCCAAGATCGGCCACCTGGTTTCAGAGCACTGCACTGAAACCAGACGACCACTAAAAGGCGTCGCAATCGCCTATTTACATTAGGCGATGCAGGGGCGATATCGGTGACGGTACCCTTAAGGTACCTTTACACGCCGCGACGGCAGGCTGGATACATCCCGCTACTTCACGTGCACGAGCACGCTCAAACGGTTACAAACGGTCAACGCACCCTCTTTACACGCCGCCACAAGGTGCGCTACGCCACGCTACATCTATAGCTAGCTACATCGCCGGGTGTCTCAAGTAGCCAGCTGTAGCTCATTTACACACCACTATAACCAGCTACTATGGGCGTACCTGGTGCAGCAGGGACAGCACATAGGCGTGCTACAATTGTGGATTACGAGCCGTCCGTACGCTGATAGGACGAAGCAATAACATCCTGATTGGGCAGGCAACGCAGGAGGCTGAGTAATACAGCACGCTCGAGCGATTGTGTAGTGTGACTCGTCAGCTCCTTAAATATGCCTCCCTATGCAGCGACTACCAATCGTCATGCAGCAGCTTCCACCAATGATCGCACATGGGGCGCGGTAACACGGAGCCAGGGTCACGCCTTTGCTACATTGCAGCTACATCGCAGGCTGTCCCGTTGCCTCTTTACACGCCGATACAGCTCGCTACCATCAGCGTTGTAGCCATCAGTTTTCGAGCAGAGCTAGGAAACAGATGTATCTGTTGCCGGCTGTAGCGTCACGTCTTCAGACGCCGCTACGACGGGCTACATTGGCGCTACAAGCTACATTTGTAAAGGTACCATTAGTGTTAGGGCAGAGACACACTATGTGAGCTGCATGTGGGTATCTCACATGCATCTTGGATGAGTCACCCAGCCCAGCTCCTGCCTCTCTGGATAGGAGCACGTCAGCTGATGTGTTACTGTGTAGCTCCACGTCCCCTTTCAGAGAGGCAGTGGCCGGGTGAGTCCGCGAGATGCATGCCAAATACCCACATGCAGCTCGCATAGTGCGTCTCTGCTTTAAGGATGTGAATATTTATGCAACCACATCATTTTAGTTCTTTATTTTATTTTTTCCATACACAAAGATATCATTTTTATCATTAGATTTGTACAGATTATGGGCAACATTAAGGTTACGTGCACACGTTGAGTATTTGGTTGCAGACATTTCTGTACCAAATCTGCATCTCCTGGCAGTAACAATGGAATGCGTTTTTGATGCATGTTTTTGATAATGAAATCAATGGGTGAAAAACGCACCAAGAATTGAAATACTGTAGATTATTTTCTGCACCAAATCTGCAAGGAAAAAATATGCAACATATGCACAAACCAGGATTCTCATTGACTTTGCTGGTATAAGGGTAAAAATGCAGAACTGTGACAAAACTGCACCAAAAACGCATCAAAAATGCACTGTGTGTACAGGGTCTAAAGGTGGAAAAAGTTCTGAAATAATTCTTGATAGGATTTTTTTCTTACATTACAAAAACCTGGAAACCTCACATTTTAACACACATTATAGCCCTGTACTGCACTGTGTAATGTATGTATATGGCAGCTCTACAAGGTGCATTGTATGTATATGGCGGCATTACCAGGTGCATTGTATGTATAATTCTGCATTATGTGTAAAACACTGCACTGTGCACAATCTGTTTCGTCCAGCCCACACTGTGCATTATATGGGCACATTCACATGGAGAATAGGGCTATAGCTATAATGCACCATACATTGCAGCTCTACACATATGATGCACAGCGTTCTTCAGCTCTATACACATTAGGCCTCATTCAGACACCCATTTTTCACTTGTTCTGTTTTTCACCTCTTTTTCAGTGTCAGACTGGGGTGGCGGGGGTCTAGCAGTAACATTGACTCTGAGGATCCACTGATCAAGTACATGAAAATATTACATTTACAAATTTACCTCCGCTTCTACCATATATAATAATATACTGGGAAGATTATAAAATAAATGATGATTTTGTTCCTTTGTCTCTACATAGTGATACAAGTGTATTGTGCCAACTACAGATCATGTTGGGGGTAAGTGACATAATACTGTAGAGAGGCCCACCAGAGGATTCCCCTGCTCTCCCGCTGGCCAGTATGGTCCTGTACCCATTGTAATCTATGGAGCTGTTCACACATTCACAGTTTTCTGCAGACTATATATCTACAAAAAAAAAATCATTGGAACGTCAGTTTTTTATTTGAGTCATAGATTAAAATTATTCATACAAGTTTACGATTTTTTGAAATGTCACAGTCAAGTGCATCAGTGATTATCACTGCAATGGATAAGAGAAGCTTTATCGTTAATTACCTTTGTCATCAGAGAAAATCTCTGATAAGGCTATGTTCACACTGTGGGGTTGTGAGCGTTTTTCTCTTTTTCAGCTGAAAATCTGGATCAGCTTTTAAAAAAACGAATCAGAAACATCTGTTTGTCATCCGTTTTGGCTGCATTTTTTCTAGTGTGTTTTTTTTTTCTTTAGCCCATAGACAATGTGATAAGCGGAGCAGAAAAGTGCACCCATAATTGACAGCTTCTTCTTTTTACAGATCACTTTTTAAGGGAAAAAAAACGCACCCGGTCATGAAATCCCAGAGTGAACAGCAAAAGTGGAAAACCCATTGACTTTGGTGGGATTCCATTTAAATGATGTGTTCACCGCATTGTCACTGCAAAAACAGATCCCAAAAAAAGTGTGAACATAGCCTAAGGCTACTTTCACATTACAATTTTTTAAAATCCAATGCTGTCCGATATAAATCGGACAGCATCGGATATAAACTGATCCCTGCAGTCGGATGCCAAATAGGCATCCGATCCGACATCTGCAGGATCAGTTGCTGTTATCAGACCTCAGCTGTTCTCCCCTGTGTCCCCCTCATCTCCCCTGTGTCCCCCTCATCTCCCCTGTGTCCCCCTCATCTCCCCTGTGTGTCCCCCTCATCTCCCCTGTGTGTCCCCCTCTGTTTCCCCCTCTTCACCCCTGTGTGTCCCCCTTCTTGTCCCCTGTGTGTCCCCCTTCTTGTCCCCTGTGTGTCCCCCTTCTTGTCCCCTGTGTGGCCCCCTCCTTTCCCCTGTCCTTCGGAATAAAAAAAAAAAGTTTATTCTCACCTTCCCCCGAGCCCCCGCCGTCTTCCTGGAGGTTTCCGGTGGCTCCCGCTGTCAGCATAGGTCTTCCTCTGCTGTTCAGGACCTGCGGTGATGTCACAGTCACGTGACCGTGGGTTCACCATGGTAACCCGCGGTCACATGACTGTGACATCACCGCAGGTCCTGTGTACAGCAGAAGAAGACCTCTGCTGACACCGGGAGCCTGCGGGAGCCACCGGAAACCTCCAGGAAGACGGCGGGGGCTCGGGGGGAGGTGAGAATAAACTTTTTTTTTTTTTTAACCCTTGTGCTCCCAGTTAGGAGCAGTTTTACTGTACTGAGCATGCTCAGTACAGTAAAATAGGGTCCGAGGAGACATCAGATGTTTCCTCGGACCCTTCTCCATAGGGCCCCATGTTATAGGGATCGGGTCAGATCGAATGTGCACTAAATGCCATCCGATTTGGTCCGATCCGAGTCTGTCAGATTTTATTATCGGTGCAAAAATCGGTGCAGGCTCCGATTTTTGCACCGATAATAAAATCGGACAGAATCGGATCGGACCAAATCGGATGGCATTTAGTGCACATCCGATTCGGTCCGATGCCCATAGGGATGCATGGGGCCAAATTCGGATCCGATGCTGTCTGATTTTCATCGGACAGCATCGGATTTAGAAAAATCGTAGTGTGAAACCAGCCTAAGGCCCTTTTCACATCTAAGCCTGGTCTGCGTTTTGCTTCATTTGCGTTTCTATGCATTTTTACCTCTAAAAATGCATCCAAACGCATGCATTTTTTGTCCCCATTGATTTAAATGGAAAAAGGCATTAAAAAAACGCATATTCATTTTCCAAACACAAAAATGCATGCGTTTTTGCAAATGCAGCCCTAGACGCATTGGCTGAAGCTTTCGGCTGCGTTTGCAAAAACGCATGCGTTTTTGCATTTGGAAAATGCACATGGGTTTTTGCATGCGTTTAAATAGAAATCAATGGGGGCAAAAACGCATAGAAACGTAAATGAAGCAAAACGCAAACCTGCATTAGATGTGAAATATAGGCCTAAGACTCTGATGGTAAAGACTGATTGAAACCCTACTACAAAAAATTGATGCATACCAGAAACGTCATACAAGGCATGTGCACATTGGCTTTCTCTGGGATCTTCTTCAGGCAGACCCCTCACCGCCAGAGTTTTCAGGAAGGGACGTTGCCTGTGAAAACTTTAACAAAGTCTGTGTGCACACATTGTCCTTATGTAGATTTTGTTGCAGATTCTGTTCCAAAATCCAAATGAAAATCTGCTCTAAATACTCTTTGATTGGGCTACCAACGCAGTTCCACATGAGCACACGTCTGTAGTCAGCATAGTGCTCTTTTGGAAGGGTGTTTTTCCAGAAACATTTTTATTTTGCAGCCTTTTGATTGGACAGAGACTAGTTTAAAAAGGATTTCGTTAGGATCCCCTTCAAAGAATTTTTTATCCAAATGTGGTGTCTGGTATGTTCAATTGGCTATCATTTGCAATGATACTGCGAAAAAAAGGTGCCATAAATGGATAGGATCCGTACGGTCACCAGAGGCAGAACTGTAATAGGTGCAGGGGTTGCAATTGCACCCGGGCCCTTGAGACTAGGGGGCCTCAAAAGTCCCTTTGGCCTATAGAAAAAGATTAATGCTATTAAAGCTTTGTAATAATTGGGGTCCCCGTTGGAGCTTTCACATCAGAGCCCATGAGCTTCAAGTTACATCACTGATGGTCACCATTATTTTACATGAATCACGTGTCTCTATGGTATAATGTTTGCCTGAGTTGCAGCATCAAGGCTTTGTTCACACATGACATTTATGACATTTTTACATTTTTTTTTCTGCAGAAAACAGTCTGTGATGTACAGAATTGGCAAAAGCTCTGAGATTTCAGAACGCTTCAACAAAAGTGACTTTATTTTTTACTCATTTAATTCTTTCAGCATTTTTTTTGCTCTTTATATGAGCAACCAGAATGAAAAAGCTGTACAAAGAATCCCAACATATGATGCATTTTTGCTGTGTTTTTTGCTATCAATAGTGAAGTTTTTGAAGACAAAAACGACACACCGGCGCATTTATCGCCGCGAAATTCCCCAATTACACGCTACAACTGGGAGGGATTTTGACGGCGATAGTTCCAGGGTGACGTATCGCCGTCAGGATTTCTCGCCGCGGTTGTGGCGTGTAAAGGTATCTTAAAGAAAATTCTGAAGAGTTTAACCCATGTTTGTGACAACCATGTGGATGCCAGTTCTACTATCATGTGAGATGTCCACCAGTATGGATCTGCTGGGGGGATATAACACGTCCCACCATGGATGATTTCCAGGCTCACAGATGAGCAGCGGCGGGGCAGGGAAGTGTCTGGATGGAGTTTGCACAACTATTGTCATTGTTGTAACCTGAAGATACATTGTTTCCAGCTCACACCTCCTATTGCTCTACTGTAATCCCAGCTATTTCGGTCACACATATACCGTAGTAACATCTCCGCCCTGTAAGTTTCACTTTCACTTCATTATAATATGCTCATAAAATCACGTGTCTGACCTTATCTCCTGGGACTGACAATAAGAGATGAACTTTACATCAACTTCAAACGGCAACAAAACATAGACTTAGGAATTAATTAAGATGCCTAATAACTGCAATGCAATGTCAAGAGTGTCATTACGTTTGATCGCTACACTTTGCGTGGTTTAGTATGCATATAGTAATGAGGGCTCTGGAGCTGCATTCATTTACTAATGGTTCTGGCGCTGCATTCATGTACTGATGGTGGTTCTGGCACTGCATTCATGTACTGTTGGAGATTCTGCCACAGTATTCATGTACTTACGGTGGTCCTGATGCTGCTTTCATGAACAGACAGTGGTTTTGGTGCTTCATTCTGGTAGTGATGGTGTTTCTGGTGCTGTATTCCTGTACTGACGGTGGTTCTAGTGTTGCACTCATGTACTGACAGTGGTTCTAATGCTGCAATCATTTAGTGGCAGTAGTTGTGCTGCATTTGGTACTGATGGTGATTCTGGTGCCACACTTATGTACTCAGGGGAGAGGTGAAAGAAGGGTTTATGGACATCCGCGCTGACCACAGGAGACAGGCTATATATTGTACCAATGCATTTTGTAGCTCCACGCTACTTCCTCAGGGCTACGAAACGCATCGGCACAATAAAGATCTTGAGTATATAGCCTGTCTCCTGTGGTCAGCGCGGACGTCCATAAACCCGTCTTTCACCTCTCCCCCGGATTCTCCTCCCTGCCGGGGTCCGCTGCGGCCATCCTGCTTGTCCAGTTGGTTGTGACTCACACAACCATATAAGGTGAGTGGTACTATCCTAGTACACTCTATGTAATCAAAGTTATGGCCCTATGTGCGCTCTCTTCTCTTTCATTGCTTTATACACTTATGTACTGACAGTTGTTCTGATCTTCATCACACTAGTTTTCATACTATTTTTTTGGGAGCAGAAATGTAATAATATTTTCAAATACCGTACTTAAAACTTGGTTTTGGTGATGTATTAATAGTGGTTCTGATTATGTATCAATTTACAGTAATACCCCATTTACATTTCTTTTGCAGCCGTTGGGACTGATTCATTATTGCAATGTGATCCTTGGACCAAAAAATGTTGTGCACTCCTGCCCTAAGTGCTCCCCTATGTCTGGTGTGTATGTGGCTGTTTAGGAGTTAATTATTAGGTCTCTCCCCCTTCTGTGTGAAGCCTTTACAAGATAATCATCTTCTATCTGATCATTTAGTTTATTTAAGTGATGGACATCAGTTCTGACTTCCTGTTGATCTTGTGCTGCAGTATAAAGCATGGTGGAGGGAAGCAGCTGCAGCTAAAGTCTATGTTAATTCCATAGGGAAATTTCAAGTAAGTACACCCCTACCTGGACCCTGGAGTTTTGGAGTCATTCAAAAAGATGTGTTTTTCACGTGGAAACAGCTTGTAGAAGTGCTCCTTTTTGGGTAGTTTTTGGAGGAGTTTTCCCTTTCGTAACTAGTTTTGAAAAGAGGTTTTTTTTCCCCTGGCATGCTTTTTTGCAGCTTTTTGATTGGACAGAGCCTGACTGGAGTGTATTCCATCCAAATTAGCTTAAAATAAGTGACGCTGGTTGCTTTTTTAACCCAGGTGTTTTTCAAAACTCTTTAAAAGACAAAAATAACTACTAAAAAAGCTCAAATGAATAGTAAAGTGGATTTCTTACAGAAATTAATAGTGTCCAAGGTTTTTTTAAGCTGATTTTTGAGATCTAGAAAAACTCCTCCAAAAACATTGTGCACTGAGCCTGAGGATCCCATAGATTTAGCATTGGTGTTCTATAATGACGTCACCGCCATAATATAGCTAAATTTAGAGCTTCCCCACATTGTGAACGTGATGTAATCACTATATAGAACTTTCTTCTGCTGATGTCACTATATCCGCCCCTATAGCCAGAGGATAAACATTTGCGTTGTAAGATATTTGTGTGGTTACCTGACTCATCTGCTCAGGATTCAGTTCTCTCTATTTACAATGATGTCAACTGTTGTCCCTAGATACAAACATGGATGACGTGAGAGGGATGGAGGGACAGGTCAGATGGATGGAGGGGACAGGTGAGATGCATGGAGGGGACAGGTGAGATGTATGGAGGGGACAGGTGAGATGGAGAAGACATGTGAGATGTACGGAAGGGTCAGGTGAGAGGGATGGAGGGACAGGTCAGATAGATGGAGGGGACAGGTGAGATGTATGAAGGGGACATGTGAGATGTACGAAGGGACAGGTAAGATGTACGGGGGACAAGTGAGAGGGATGGAGGGACAGGTGAGATGTATGGAGGGGACAGGTGAGATGGAGAAGACGTGAGATGTATGGAGGGACAGGTAAGATGTACGGAAGGGTCAGGTGAGAGGGATGGAGGGACAGGTCAGATGGATGGAGGGGACAGGTGAGATGCATGGAGGGGACAGGTGAGATGGAGAAGACATGTGAGATGTACGGAAGGGTCAGGTGAGAGGGATGGAGGGACAGGTCAGATAGATGGAGGGGACAGGTGAGATGTATGAAGGGGACATGTGAGATGTACGAAGGGACAGGTAAGATGTACGGAGGGGACAAGTGAGAGGGATGGAGGGACAGGTGAGATGTATGGAGGGACAGGTGAGATGGAGAAGACGTGAGATGTATGGAGGGACAGGTAAGATGTACGGAAGGGTCAGGTGAGAGGGATGGAGGGACTGGTCAGATAGATGGAGGGGACAGGTGAGATGTATGAAGGGGACATGTGAGATGTACGGAGGGACAGGTAAGATGTACGGAGGGGACAGGTGAGAGGGATGGAGGGACAGGTGAGGTGTATGGAGGGGACAGGTGAGATGTATGGAGAGGACAGATGAGATGGAGAGGACATGTGAGATGTACGGAGGGACAGGAAAGATGTACGGAGGGGACAGGTGAGAGGGATGGAGGGTCAGATAAATGGAGGGGACAGGGGAGATGTATGGAGGGGACAGGTGAGATGTATGGAGGGGACAGGTGAGATGTATGGAGGGGACTGGTGAGATGTATGAAGGGGACATGTGAGATGTATGGAGAGGACAGATAAGATGGAGAGGACATGTGAGATGTACCGAGGGACAGGCAAAATGTACGGAGGAGACAGGTGAGAGGGATGGAAAGTCAGATATATGGAAGGGACAGGTGAGATGTACGGGTGGACAGGTAAGATGTATGGAGGGACAGGTGAGGTGTACGGGTGGACAAGTGAGATGTATGGAGGGCACAGGTGAGATGTATGGAGGGGCAGGTGAGATGTATGGAGAGGACAGGTGAGATGTATGGGGTAGGTGGCAGGTATGGAGGAGACAGGTGACATGTAGGGGGCAGGTGGCTGGTATGGAGGGACAAATGACATGTAGGGGGTAGGTGCCAGGTATGGAGGGACAGGACATATGTTGGGGACAGCTGACATATATGGAGGGGACAGGTGACAGGTATGGAGGGACAGGTGACATATGTAGGGGCAGGTGAGAGGTATGGAGGGACAGATGACATGAATGGAGGGACAGGTAACATATGTAGAGGGCAGGTGACATATGTAAAGGACAGGTGACTGGTATGGAGAGATAATTTACATATGTAGAGGATTAGTGACAATTGTAGGGGGCAGGTGACATGTACAGAGGGACAGGTCACATATGTACGAGATAGGTGATATATGTAGGGACAGGTGATATGTAGGGGGCAGGTGACAGGTATGGAGGGACAGGAGACATGTAGGGGACAGGTGACAGGTATGGAGGGACAGGTGACATACGCAAGGGGCAGGTGACATGTACGGGGACAAGTGACAGGTATGGAGGGACAGGAGATATGTAGGGGGCAGGTGACATGTAGGGGAAGGTGACAGGTATGGAGGGACAGGTGACATGTAGGGGGCAGCTGACAGGTATGGAGGGACAAGTGACATATGCAGGGGGCAGGTGACATGTACGGGGACAGGTGACCGGTATGGAGGGACAGGAGACATGTAGGGGGCATGTGACAGGTATGGAGGGACAGGTGACATATGCAGGGGGCAGGTGACATGTACGGGGACAGGTGACATATGTAGAGAACAGGTGACATATGTAGGGGGCAGGTGACATATGTAGGGGGCAGGTGACAGGTATGGAGGGACAGGTGACATGTAGGGGCAGGTGACAGGTATGGAGGGACAGGTGACATGTAGGGGCAGGTGACAGGTTTGGAGGGACAGGTGACATATAGGGGGCAGGTGATAGGTATGGAGGGACAGGTGACATGTAGGGGACGTGTAACATGTAGGGGGCAGGTGACAGGTATGGAGGGACAGGTGACATTTAGGGGCAGGTGACAGGTATGGAGGGACAGTTGACATGTAGGGGGCAGGTGACAGGTATGGAGGGGCAGGTGACATGTAGGGGACATGTGACAGGTATGGAGGGACAGGGGACATGTAGGGGGCAGGTGACAGGTATGGAGGGACAGGTGACATATGTAGGGGCGGGGGCCATGTGTGTAGAAGCTGAATCACTGCTTTTGTCATGCTGCTATTCTTGGGTGCACCATGCCGTGTGGAGCATAAAGCCCAGCAGGTGATCTACAGCCGAGGGTGTCCTGCTTCACCTGCAGGGACGTGAAGTACGTGCCAGAGCCCTAAGTGGAGAGGATCAGACGCCGCTGATGACTTAGGATGAGTCGTGGGTGCAGTATTTCCTGTTTATTGCTGCCTCTTAAATAAATGAGTGAGTCTGATAATTACTGAGAGAAAAATGAGACCAAATATGGGGTAAAAATGAGAGGAGGCGGCTCCACCTGAAGCTGCACACCTGAGCACCTGGCAGGTGAGCTGTCACCTCCACACCCCCTGCACAATCAGCCAGACTGCACGTAGAAGTAATGATCCCCCGCCCAGCTGCTAATAGGCGTGCTGAGTGCACATACTAACCATACAGTGTATGGTACCCCGGCCTCACAGTCCGGGGTGCTGAGTGCACATACTGCCTATATAATGTATGGTACCCCGACCTCACACTCTGGGGTGCTGAGTGCACATACTGCCAATATAGTGTATGGTACCCCGACCTCACACTCCGGGGTGCTGAGTGCACATACTGCCCTTATAGTGTATGGCACCCCGGCCTCACACTCCGGGGTGCTGAGTGCACATACTGCCCTTATAGTGTATGGCACCCCGGCCTCACAGTCCGGGGTGCTGAGTGCACATACTGCCCATATAGTGTATGGTACCCCGGCCTCACACTCCGGGGTGCTGAGTGCACATACTGCCCTTATAGTGTATGGTACCCCGGCCTCACACTCCGGGGTGCTGAGTGCACATACTGCTCTTATAGTGTATGGCACCCCGGCTTCACAGTCCGGGGTGCTGAGTGCACATACTGCCTATATGGTGTATGGTACCCCGACCTCACACTCTGGGGTGCTGAGTGCACATACTGCCAATATAGTGTATGGTACCCCAGCCTCACACTCCGGGGTGCTGAGTGCACATACTGCCCTTATAGTGTATGGTACCCCGGCCTCACACTCCGGGGTGCTGAGTGCACATACTGCCCTTATAGTGTATGGCACCCCGGCCTCACATTCCGGGGTGCTGAGTGCACATACTGCCCATATAGTGTATGGTACCCCGGCCTCACACTCCGGGGTGCTGAGTGCACATTCTGCCCATATAGTGTATGGTACCCCGGCCTCACACTCCGGGGTGCTGAGTGCACATACTGCCCATATAGTGTATGGTACCCTGGCCTCACTCTCCAGTGTGTGGAGTGCACATACTGCCCTTATAGTGTATGGTACCCCAGCCTCACTCTCCAGTGTGTGGAGTGCACGTACTGCCCTTATAGTGTATGGTACCCCGGCCTCACACTCCGGGGTGCTGAGTGCACATACGGCCTATATGGTGTATGGCACCCCGGCCTCACACTCCGGGGTGCTGAGTGCACATACTGCCTATATGGTGTATGTACCCCAGCCTCACACTCCAGGGTGCTGAGTGCACATACTGCCTATATGGTGTATGGTACCCCGACCTCACACTCCGGGGTGCTGAGTGCACATACCGCCCATATAGTGTATGGTACCCCGACCCCACACTCCGGGGTGTGGAGTGCACATACTGCCCATATGGTGTATGTACCCCAGCCTCACTCTCCAGTATGTGGAGTGCACATACTGCCTATATGGTGTATGGCACCCCGGCCTCACACTCCGGGGTGCTGAGTGCACATACTGCCTATATGGTGTATGGCACCCCGGCCTCACACTCCGGGGTGCTGAGTGCACATACTGCCTATATGGTGTATGGTACCCCGACCTCATACTCCTGGGTGCTGAGTGCACATACCGCCCATATAGTGTATGGTACCCCGACCTCACACTCCGGGGTGCTGAGTGCACATACTGCCCATATGCTGTATGTACCCCAGCCTCACTCTCCAGTATGTGGAGTGCACATACTGCCCTTATAGTGTTTGGTACCCCGACCTCACACTCCGGGGTGCTGAGTGCACATACTGCCCATATGGTGTATGTACCCCAGCCTCACTCTCCAGTATGTGGAGTGCACATACTGCCCTTATAGTGTTTGGTACCCCAGCCTCACTCTCCAGTGTGTGGAGTGCACATACTGCCCTTATAGTGTATGGTACCCCAGCCTCACTCTCCAGTGTGTGGAGTGCACGTACTGCCCTTATAGTGTATGGTACCCCGGCCTCACACTACTCTGCTTGACAACAGATGTAACTTCTGGCCACCCTATAACACACTTATATGGCCACATCCCATATTACAGGTAACAGATGTGTATTGCACCCCATCCCTACACTGAGGCCTATTGGATATTTGTTGATCCCCATACAATGCACATACCTCCTGTAGGGGCCCACCACCCTCCCCTTTTCTGTAGTATATTCACAGAATTGTACATTAATTCTGCCCCCACCCACAAAGCTGCTTCATGTGAGCTGATAATTAAGGGTAATTACAGCTGGAAGCAGTCCAGTAATGCCCAACCTGCAGCTACATCCAGCTTCAAGGTGTATTCCCACAGACACCCTGCCTGGCGTATACCAGCACTTGGGCCGGGGTGCACTGATCGTTGGTATAATTCACTCCAAATCTTCTAGCAGTAGAGAATGATACCGGCCCACAGATTGCAGTGAGTACCTGTTCTCCTGCAGTACCTCCTTCATTCTCCAGGGGGCGTCTACCAGGGGCGTGACTACAACAGGTGCAGGGGTTGCAAGTGCATCTGGGTCCTGGAGCTTAGGGGGACCCAAAGTCCCTGTGGCCCAAAAAGACTAATGCTATTAAAGATTTGCAAATATTGGGGGCCCTGTTGGAGCTTTCACAACAGGGCCCATGAGCTCAAGTTACGCCACTGGCACCTACGCAAGGATGCCTAGATGTCATCACCAGTTGGATCTGTGCCTGGAATCAAAGTCGGACATATTTTCTTTTTTTGCGGACCCACGATGCACAAAAAGGATGGAACATGTGAACGGCCCCATAGATTAGAATGGGTACATGTACTATCCTTAAAATAATTTGGACTGGACTTGTACGTGAAAAACGGACGTCTAAGGCCCCTTTCACACTGGTGTTTTTGTCCGGATCCGGTGTATCCGAACAAAAAATACGCGTCTGCCGCCTAATAGTCGCACTTGCGGCAAGCCCCATGCATTGTCTATGGGGCTTGCGTCAGGAGCGGCAAGTGGGGTATAGCCGTGGTTGCGGCCGCGAAAACAATGTGATCAGCGGCGTTTTTTTTCACGGCTGCAGCTGCCGCAAGTGCTGAACTGCAGCTATACCGCACTCGCCGCTCCTGCCACAAGCCCCATAGACAATGCATGGGGCTTGCCACAAGTGTGCTGCAAGTGCGGCCGTTGGGCGGCTGATTCAGTAAATCTGCCGCAATTTGACAAAAACGCCAGTGTGAAAGGGGCCTAAATGAGACCTGAGAGTTTAAGTCTTATCCTGTGTCCATGGCAAAAAGATTCCCCGTCATAGGAAGAGAGTTTAACTGTTGTTTTCGTAGGTGGAATCACCAACATGGTGAAATATTACCCAAGACCCCGTGAATCTCCTATGGAAGGGGCATGATGGGGGTTATTATCACTTTACTTTGGGCCATAGTAAAGACAATCCTAAAATTGCATCATTTCCAATAATTACTAACAATTGTAAATCTTCTGTGTTCAATATTGATCATCATTGTGGTGATCAGAAACGTGTGAGACCACAGATGATCAGCACTGCTCAGTGGACAGCGCCCAACCACAGCCAGGTGACTGAGACCCAGATGGATAGAGAGGGGGAAAGACAGCCAAGAGGCACTGCAAGAGGGGGGGAGACAGCCAAGCACGCAGAGGGCAGGCGAGAGGGGCGAGACAGCAAGAGGCACGCGTGAGGGGCGAGACAGCCAAGAGGCACTGCGAGAGGGGGGAGACAGCCAAGAGGCACTGCGAGAGGGGGGGAGACAGCCAAGAGGCACTGCGAGAGGGGGGGAGACAGCCAAGAGGCACTGTGAGAGGGGGAGACAGTCAAGTGGTACTGCGAGAGGAGGGGGAGACAGCCAAAGGCACTGCGAGAGGGGGGAGAACAGCCAAGAGGTACTGCGAGAGGGGGGAGACAGCCAAGAGGCACTGTGAGTGGGGGGAGACAGCCAAGAGGCACTGCGAGAGGGGGAGACAGCCAAGAGGTACTGCGAGAGGAGGGGAGAACAGGCCTATAAGAAGCAGGCACTGCAGAGAGGGGGGAGACAGCCAAGAGGCACTGTGAGTGGGGGGAGACAGCCAAGAGGCATTGCGAAGGGGGGAGACAGCCAAGAGGTACTGCGAGAGGGGGGAGACAGCCAAGAGGTACTGCGAGAGGGGGGAGACAGCCAAGAGGCACTGCGAGAGGGGGGAGACAGCCAAGAGGTACTAGAGTGAAGAGGATGGGGGGGGGAGACAGCCAAGAGGCACTGCGAGAGGGGGGAGACAGCCAAGAGGCACTGCAATAGGGAACAATGGAGAGACAGATAACAGACAGGGGCGCACATAGGGCTTAAACATTATAAGGTAAGAACAGTGAGGAAGGATTAATAAAAAGTGTGGTGACTTAATGATGAACAGTGGAGGAAGGAATGAGAATAAAGAACAGTGGGGGAGGGTGAATAAAGAACAGCCGGGGTGCGTTAATAAAGAACAGTGGTGGAAGGGGGAATAAAGAACAGTGGGGGAGGGGCAATGAAGAATAGTGGGGGAGGGACAATGAAGAACAGTGGTGGAGGGGAATAAAGAACAGCAGGGGTGGGTTGATAGAGAACAGTGGGAAGGTGAAGTAAAGGATAGTTGGGAAGAGGCAATGAAGAACAGTGAGGGCAAGTCAATGAAGACCAGTGGTGGAGGGGCAATGAAGAACAGTGGGGGAGTAGAATTAAAGAAGAGTGGGGAAGGCAAAGTAAAGAACAGTGGGGGTGAGTCAATGAAGAACAGTGGGGAGGGGCAATGAAGAACAGTGAGGGAGTAGAAGTAAAGAACATTGGGGGGGGGAAGTAAAAAACAGTGGGGGAGGCAAAGTAAAGAATAATTTGGTAGGGGAGAAAAATGGGGGAGGAGCAATAATAAAGAGTGGGGGAGAGGAAGTAAAGAATAGTGAGGGAGAGGGAGTAAAGAACAGTGGGGGAGGAGGAATAAAGAACAGAGAGGAAAGGACAATGAAGGAAGAAAAGTAGGAGATGAAGGACAATGGGGGAGGGGCAATAAAGAACAGTGTGGGAATGGTCAATTAAAGAGGACCTCTCGCCACCCTGCTGCATGGCAATCTAAATGCAGCACTGAATGCAGCATGTCTGCTGCATTCAGGGAAGGGGTCCCCCATGTGTCTGTGGGCTGTGTACCCGAGATATAGCCTTTGTAAAACTTACAGTTAGAAACCATGGAGGCAGTCACTGTGGCTGGAGGGGGCTTGATTGACGGGGGCCATTCCATCCCCCACTGTCTCTCTGTGCTGCTTCTGCTGTGCAGGCTCTGCCCTCCTCCTCTCTGTCACTCACAGCATGCAAATCATTTCTCCTGACTTCAGCTCCAGATTCCCTGCCCTGCTGTCTGAACAAAGCATAAACAGCACAGCAGAAGCAACACAGAGAGGCAGAGGGGAAGGGAATGGCCACAGTCAATTGAGCTCCCTCCAGCCACAGTGACTGCTTCCATGGCTTCTAACTGTAAGTTTTACAAAGGCTATATCTCGGGGTACACAGCACACAGACACATGGGGGACCCTTCCCTGAATTCAGCAGACATGCTGCATTCAGTGCTGCATTTAGATTACCATGCAGCAGGGGGTGACAGTTCCTCTTTAAAACAGTATGGGAGGGGCAGTGAAGAGAAGTGGGGGCGGATAAATGAATAACAGTTGGGGATTGGCAAACAGTGGGTAGGGGGAGTAAAAAATAACTTTGGTGAATGTCAATTAAGAAAAGTGGGGTTTAATGAAGAAGAGAGAGGGAAGGTCGTTAAAGAACAGTCAATTCAGAACAGTGTGGAAGAGAAAAACAGAACATTCAGAAGCATCAAATAGTGAGGATGAGGAGTGGTCAAAGAAAAGTAGTATAAGGATCAATGAAAAACCAGGGAGGAACATAAAGAACAGCAGTGATGGTAATAAAGAGCAGTGCGGGAGAAGTGGAGATGGCCATAACACATGCTGGGACATGGATCTATTCCATAAAATAGCATGAATATTACAAATACAATGAAGAACTAGAGATGAAGGAAGTGTAATGTGTGATGATGGTATAACTCTCCTATATTATATGTGTAGAGGTCACAAAACATTCCCTTCATTCTGCCATCCTACTGACTCTAGTTCTAGGAATTTGTTCCAGGGATATTCCCTCCTTATTATTCTCTTTACCCTTTGCCCCATTTACTTATGTATCCACTAATGCCCCAGGGATAGATTGTGTGCCCAATGATTCAGCTGCCTGGCATCTCGAAATCATCAAATCCCATCCTAATGCTTCTCCTCTGTATATGACATGATCACTGAGCACTCACCAGAAACCAACTGACAGAAACTAGAATTCTTTCTTTCTTTCTTTCTTCTTTCTTTCTTTCTTTTTTCTTTCTTTCTTTCTTTCTTTCTTTCTTTCTTTCTTTCTTTCTTTCTTTCTTTCTTTCTTTCTTTCTTTCTTTCTTTCTTTCTTTCTTCTTCTGTTGATCTTTTGTGTAACTATCATCTATCTATAAAAAGAGAAAGTAAGAACCAGAGAAAGAAAAACAGAAGAAAATAATGAAAGGAAGAATGAAAAACGTATTGATAATTATAACATACAAAGATATGATATACAGTAGGATATATCTATTTTTCTGTTTACTCCATTTACTTGAATATTAAGTAATGCCCCAGGGATAGATTGTGTGCCCAATGATTCAGCTGCCTGGCATCTCGAAATCATCAAATCCCATCCTAATGCTTCTCCTCTGTATATGACATGATCACTGAGCACTCACCAGAAACCAACTGACAGAAACTAGAATTCTTTCTTTCTTCTTTCTTTCTTTCTTTTTCTTTCTTTCTTTCTTTCTTTCTTTCTTTCTTTCTTTCTTTCTTTCTTTCTTTCTTTCTTTCTTTCTTTCTTTCTTTCTTTCTTTCTTTCTTCTCTTGTTGATCTTTTGTGTAACTATCATCTATCTATAAAAAGAGAAAGTAAGAACCAGAGAAAGAAAAACAGAAGAAAAGAATGAAAGGAAGAATGAAAAACGTATTGATAATTATAACATACAAAGATATGATATACAGTAGGATATATCTATTTTTCTGTTTACTCCATTTACTTGAATATTAAGTAATGCCCCAGGGATAGATTGTGTGCCCAGTGATTCAGCAGCCTGGTATCTCTGAAATCATCAAATCCCATCCTAATGCTTCTCCTCTGTATATGAGATATATAGTGTGTGTACTCTATCTATCTATCTATGTATATCTAAAATATGTATCTTATATCTGTATCATATATCTATGGAGAGAAAGAATTAAAGAGAATGATATATTATGTATCTATCACCTATCTATTTTTGAAAATTGACAAAGGAAAAAAGAAGGAATGAGAAAGAGAAAAAGAGAGTATAAGAAAGCATGTACTGTAGATAGATATGAGTTACAAAGATATGATATATTTTCTTCTGTACTCACTGTCTACTGTATACATTTTAAATGTATGTCTAATATCATTCTAATATATACTGTGTATATATATATATATATATATATATATATATATATAATGTATATAATAGTAGAACTTCTATCATATTTCCTTTTATCTCACATGTATCCTTACTTAGATTATATGCATATATCATCTAAATAAGGATAGATGTGAGATATAAAGATATATGGTATAATTTCTACTATTTGCACATTTTATATATTGCCTCATATGTACCACCTGTACCTGTATACCCCTATATGTCCCAGTGTACCCCTTTCCAAGTATGCCCCTATATGTTCCAACCTATCCTTAAATATCTCAGTATACCCCAATATTTCCTATATACACCTATATGTCCAAGCATACCCCTAAATCCCTTGTACACCCCTTTTTCCCAGTATACTTCTAAATGTCTCTATATGTCCAAGTGTACCCCCAAATGTTCCAGTATACCATTATATATCACACTATACCCCTATATGTCCGAGTATACCCCTAAATGTCCAAACATACCCCTAAATGTCCCAGTATTTCCTATATGTTCCAGTGTACCCCCAAATGTCCCAGTATATCCCTATATGTCTCAGTATACCCCCAAATGTCCCACAACCATAAGCAAGTAAGAAAATGGATTTTCTCAGCTCACCCGATCAGAGGACATCTGGGCTTCCTATTCAGGATGGTGGATGGTAGTAAACTCCATGTTCAGTGGAGTGGAAAATCCAAACGTTTAGGAAAATGGGTTAAGCATCTCATCAGATAATTAACCATGAATTAATAAAGAATTTTTAATTATCTGATGAGATGTTAGACCCATTTACCTAAACCCCAAATGTCCTAGTATACCCCTATATGTCACAGTATACCTCTATATGTCCCACTATACCTCTATATGTCCCATTATACCCTAATTTTTCCAGAATACCCCTATATATCCCAGCATACCCTATATGTCCCATTGTACCTCCGTATATTTCAGTATACCCCCAAATGTTCTAGTATACCCCTCTATATCTCACTATACCTCTGTGTCCCAATATACCCCTATATGTACCAACATACCCCTATGTCTCCCAGCATATCCTTATAGGTCCCATGGTAACCATATATGTCTCGGTATAGCCCTTATTCCCAGTACACCACTGTATTTCCCAGTATATCTCTTTTTTCACAGTATAACTCTATATGTCACAGTATGCCCTGTACATCCCAGTATACCTCTATTTATTCCAGTATACCCCTAAGTGTCCCAACATGCCCCTATATCTCCCAGCATTTCCCTATAGGTCCCATTGTAACCATATATGTTGCAGTATACTCCTTTTTCCCAGTACACCACTATATGTCTCAGAATACCTCTTTTTTCCCAGTACACCTCTATATATCCCAGTATATCTGTTTTTTCCTAGTATAACCCTATATGTCTCAGTATGCCCCAGTATACCTTTAAATATTCCAGTATACCCCTAAATGTCCCAATATACCCCTATGTCTCCCAGCATTTCCCTATAGGTCCCATTGTAACCATACATGTCTTAGTATACCCCTTTGTCCCATTACACCCTTATATGTCCCAGTATATCTTTTTTTTCCCAGTATAACTCTTTTTTTCCCCAGTACACCACTATGTGTCCCAGTATACCTCTTTTTCCCATTACACCCTTATATGTCCCAGTATATCTTTTTTTCCAGTATATTTTTTCCCAGTACACCCTATATTTCCCAGTATATTTTTTTCCCCAGTACAACCCTATATGTCCCAGTATATCTTTTTTCCCAGTATAATCTTGTATATCTCAGTACACCCCTATATGTCCCAGTATATCTATCTCTTTTTTTCCCATTATAACCCTACATATCTCAGTATATCCCTGTATGTCCCAGTATACCTCTATATACCCCCATAGTCTACTCTACCACTAAATCAGCTCTTTGTCTCCTGGTTTTTCCTACTCTCCCTTCCATAAAAATATATAAATCAGGCCAGAATATGCTGAGCTCTTTCCATACACACCACCCTGTATATATTATAAATGATGATAATAGTGATGATAATATTAATAACTAATGATAATTATAATATTCCCCCTCACACCTCCCCATTTTATTGACTCCAATTTCCAGCAAACATTCCTTATAGGGTAATAATGTTCCAGCAATCAGGAGTTGTTGATTGAATGGTTATTTGCAGAGTCCCCTATTGTCCTGTATACAGTAGATGCTGCGGCTCCTCCTCTACAGCTGCCTATATAAAGGAGCTGAGCAGCCCAGGACAGGCAGAGGGCAGAGAACGGCTCGCAGCATACACAGCCCCAAACTCTGGATTATTGCTCCTTACAACACAAACCTCTGGGATTATTCACTCCTTGTTGCAGGTAGGTTTTGCTTCATTCTTTTATTTTGCAACAATGTATCGATTCTCTATATCTATAATTCTATTAGGAACTTGTTGCACATATTCCCACTTACTGGGTGCACCTGGATCCCTGCGGGGACACTATTATATAATCTATTATAATAAGGGGGCGGCTGTTTTTGGGCACTTTGTTAGGTTATAGGTTGAACTTTATGGACTTTTGTCTACTTTCAACCTTAATGATGATAGTTGTGCAGATTTCTTAGCAGATAATACAATGTAAATAATGGGAGATGACTTTGAGGACGGCGCGGTGTTTCTAGGCACTCGTGCTCCACATTCCTGACATCCCCTCTAAATAGTTGTTTTTTTTCTTTATTTCTCCGCTAGGAATTCATCCAGCATGGACTTGACTTACGTCGTCTTCCTTCACATGACTTATCTCAGCTTCGTCGCCAGCAGGATGGAAGTCGTCCGAGGAGAAAGTAATAAAAAGTAAGTTCATTTCAAGTAACAAGAATTCGCCTTCCTAGAAGAAACGTCTCGTGACTTAATGTCACCCACTGACTTACATCCAGTGATCTAAC
This sequence comes from Allobates femoralis, assembly GCA_033576535.1. Lineage (NCBI taxonomy): Eukaryota > Metazoa > Chordata > Amphibia > Anura > Aromobatidae > Allobates > Allobates femoralis. The sequence continues at coordinate 60,352,222 of JARQOC010000010.1, read as the reverse complement.
CTGTTTGCTTTGCCACTCGCAGATGGAAATTTCTCGAGGTGAATCGAGTCAGGCGAGATCTGCAGACGTCTGTCCAAAGTCCTGATGCAACCTCAACACTTTCTTTCATCAAACCCGAAGATGCAGCGGAGTCTCGGCTGCCACAGAGCAGGTAATTGATTATACACATGTATCTATTAAGATAAACAGATGTAGCAGAGCTGGATTTGTTATATGTGGGTTAATCCAGAATGTGCTAAAGAAAATGCAGAATGACACATTGAGCTCTGCTACATCTGTATATAGGGTTGTGTGTTTAATGGGTTTCTCAATCTCGGTGCAAGGGTTGTGTTGGCTTTTGGTGTTAGAGTTTACTAGAAAGAGCAAAGTAGGGGGTGGATTGCAGTGAGCAGATACTAAGTAATCTGTGGTCATATATAAAGCTCACAGAGGTTGGCACCGAATATCGGAGGTTGGTGGTGGCACAGGGTGGTGTTGGCATTTGGTGTTAGAGTTTATACTGTTTGAGCAGATACTTAGTAATATATGGTAATATATAATAGATTAAGCTCATAGAGGCTGGCACCGAATATTGGAGGGTGGTGGTGGCACTTGGATTTATGATCAGGCGTCTAACCTTTGTCTTCTTCTCTCCCTTGCAGCAACGGTGCCCACATCCGTGTGAAGCGATACAGGCACAACTTTGGTAACTACCCATCCTCATCCAAAGGCTGCAAATTTGGCACCTGCATCGTCCACAACTTGGCCAACCAAATCTACCATTATACTGATAAAGACAAGGACGCCATGGCCCCAGCCAAGAAAATGAGCTCCCAGGGCTACGGGCGAAGGAGGAGAAGGTCCGTCCCCAGCAGGAGGCTTCTGATGCCCTTTGTAGATGGCACGTTCAGACCCCAGTGGGTGAGCACAGACAACGCTAGAACCTTCCCATCAGCCCAGACACTCCTGGGCATCCTCCAAAGAACATCTACCCAAAGTGGGCTGACCAAGACCAAAGGCAAAATGTGGCAGACCTTGCTGAGGACTTAAACCTTAGATGCATCAAGTAGAGAAACAGTGAAGGGTAATGGTCCCCTGAAATGGAGGACACACAGAATTCCTCATACCTGGACCAGTGACGCCCCGGAGGGTGCTGGACACAAGAGGGCACAAGGAGGAACCAATGGCGTATACCAGTGAAAGTATTGCAGAGGACTTGTGGTCGGAGAATGGTCTTCAGACTCATCCGGTCAATGTCTGGAAGACTATGGACTTCTCTGGGCCACGTTGGAATGCATCATTTTGCACATGTAAAGGACTTTTATGAATGTGAGCACTGAACGACCATGCTAAAAAATGGGAGAGGGCCACATGAGGTGGAGCAGGCGCTGTGAAGGACTTTAGAGACCCGATTGGGTCCCCAGTGCTGGTTGAGGTGCTATAGATCACATATGATGATGATGACTTTGGACCTTCCGCCTGGAGTCTATCCAAAGCTTCAGTAGATGAATGACTTGACCTCAGCTTAGGAGTATCCGTCCCAACATCTGTGACTTCTGAGGATGGGGGTCTCTCTTTCATCGAGCCAATCTCCACCCCCCCCCCTATTCTCTCACTGCCGATGGACCTGTTACAATCTAAGCTCCAAATGTAATGGACATTAGAGATGAACGTTTCTACAGTTCCCAGAGGACTGGACCTTAATACTTGAACCTTAAGTGCAATGTTTTCTATGAAATGGATATTTAATGCTACTGTTTATTATATGTTTGTATTGTCCAAAGCAGAAGTTATTTTTTTACCAGATTCCTATTCTATATAAGGGCATTATATATATATATATATATATATAAATATCTATCTATGTATCTTGTATTGTATGCTGGTATCAGATGTGATCTCGGTGTTTGTATTTCACATTCCTCGGGGAGTTTTTTCTCTATATGTAACATGTTATTATCCATTCTGATGGTAGACATTGAATAAAAGAATGTGATTCACTGAAAATGTCCTTGTCGTTGATTATTTTAGACTTTTGTATGTGATTTATACTCAATCACCGGTATACCGGTATCCTGGAGCATCACATTGTGGAGCCGCCTCGGCGGCCAGGTCTGTAGAGTCCTCCATTAGTTATACATTGGGTCACCAGTTCTCATTATCACATATATAGGTATTTATCATGGGAAACAGGGGGCGCGATCCTGGTACTGAGCTACAGTCCAACACTTGGGAAATCAATGCGGACACTTATGGTGGGGTTACACGTCCCGATATCGCGGCGATATCGGAGCCAACGACGCGGGAGCGCGCATTTAGTGCACGTTTCTCCCTGCATCGTATCGGCAGTTTACACGCCGCGATATCGGGATGCAACGTCCCTCCGATGTGTACGCCCACCAACCCAGGAACGACCATTTAACATGGGAGTGAATGGGTGACGTGAGCGTACACATCGTAGTTGGGCTGTTACACGCTACGATGCTGCTACAACGGCCATGCGATATCGGGGAGTTGAATAGCTCGGCTATTCAACCCCGATATCGTTTTGGCATCGTTCCAGCATCGCGTTGTACGCTCAAACCGTACAACGCGCAAATGATATCGGGTCCAACTCCCGAACCACGTGACTTTTGGTCGGAGTTGGGTCGGAGTTGGACGCCGATATCGCGACGTGTAAACCCACCATTAGAGGGTTGAGCTCATTATCAATATCACCTGGGATTGCATCTAAGGTATCAAAAAAAGTGACCAGAAATAATTGATGGAGTAGATAGATAAGTAGATGGACAGATTGATATTTAGAGTAATAAATATGATAGATGGAGAGATTGATAGACAGAGGAATCGATAGATATGATTTAGGGCCACTTTACACACACCAACTTATCTGTCCAACTTCTGACCAACTTACTGGTTGCAGTGAAATCATGGACACATTGCTCCATTTTGTGACTGTGTACAAATGTAACAATGTGTCCATGATTTCACTGCAACCAGAGATCTGTTCAGAAGTTGGACACAGAAGTTGGTGTGTGTAAAGCGGCCCTTAGAAGGATATATAGAGAGATACAAATGAGATAGAGGGATGGATAGATGGATGGATAGATAGATAATTATTTATTATTATTATTAAGTATTTATATAGCGCGATTAGGTTACATGGCTGCACAAGTGAGAGGGTAGACAAAGACAAGTGGTAAAAACGACGACAAATCGGTCATATGGGTACAATAGATAGATAGATATGAGATATGTAGCTATTATAATAGGACCCATGCACAATCTTTCTGGTGTATTCAGCTTTCAAGATCCAAGACCTAAGAAATATAATGAAATGTGGAAAATCACAATTCTCTTTCTTCTTTCCTAATCAAAGCAAATGAGATAAATTTGCTAAAATTATAAACAATATAGTAAAACTCCAAGTTATGAAATAAGATATGACTAAGGGGAACACTATGTGACACAGTTAGTTCATGCCAAAGTTGCTGCAATTCAGGATAACAAAAAAAAATAACTCCATTATTTTCCATATAAACCTGCATAGTTGATCCATGATCTGATCATAGCCCAAGTTATGCATTTACTGGACAATGGCGCCATCTAGTGGTCAGTAGATGAACTTCTTAAATGTTCAAGGATTTGTATAATAAAGGTTTCTGTACTAATAATCTTTCCAATTATTGGGAAATCTCCTAGTACTTGAAAGACAGGTCAAAATCTTCTATTTCTTTATGAACTCAGATGCAGAAAAAACAAAACAAGTTCTATATCAATGATCCTACGCGCTTTGTTCAAGAGCTCGATCCTTTATTATGGCATAGACAGTTAATGATAAACATTGTAATTACATATATATACACATATATATATGTATTTATTTATATATATATATATATATATAATTTGAAAAAAATTCTTGCAGCACACAGCTACTACCAATGATGTACAAATGCTATAAGCTATATGTATATGAGGAAAAAGTTTAAAAACTTACGTTTTTTTCAAAAAACTCAAAAATTCTAATTTTTTATTTCTGAAGTTCTTAGTACAAACATTGGCCAATGTCTGCTTGCTCATCAACTGCGACAAAGTGACTTCAGGTCTGATGAGTCCTACTCTGATATCCCTATCCTCCTTGTCCACCCCCCACTTCTCAGTGGGCAGACTCCATCTAGACCCTCGATCACCTGTAGGTTTTGAAAAAAACGTAAGTTTTTAAACTTTTTCCTCATATACATATATATATATTCAGGTCACTAAAGCTACAGTTTCAATAATTTGAAGATTTAGCTTTTTCCGTAATGAAATGTGCCGCCTGTTTCTGCCAGGTGGAAATCAAGGGCACAAAGTATATAGATGAGAATATCTTTAAACCTTTGAGATTTTGGAATCTGGCAGCTGCAATTTAATCCTCGTGAGCAGTAGGAACATGAACATGCACACTTGTTTATCTTCTAGTGTTTTCTGTTATTTTCATCCCAATACACCAAATAAACCTGTCCAAGTCCCCGTATTGTGTAATCAGTGCATATTTCAAGCCAAATGACTGCACAAAAATGCAGATTGGACTCTTTCCACTATAATTTATCTTGGTCATGGATAAGGATCTGCTCATGGACAGGTTGAAAGAAAGATGGAGCTCTGGTGCCTTCTAGTGGAGAGATGATGGTACTACACAACTTCCAAGAATTTAGGCTATCTTCATACTCGCGAAGAAAAAATACTTTTATTAAGTAGACCACAGACACTGAAGAAAAGGCTTTAAAACTAGTGAGACACAAGTGTTATATTTTTAACTATTTAGGTGTTACTTTGCAGGGCGTCAGATGTTGCACAGTAGCAGTGATGAGGACTAATCTGTCACTCATCAGGAGTAAAGATTTTGTGTTGTGTCCTTTGCTTATGTCGATGATATTGCAGGGTCAAAGATTAACTTTGGTTCAGCACCATAAGTGCCGCCACTGTAATGTAACGTTGCAGAGAGAAGATATGTGAAGGTCAGAAACATATGGACAGTGCAACTAGACAGAAAGAGGCGAGCAATGTAGCAGCAAATGTGATAAGTAGCATTCATTGAAAAGGTGCATGAAAGAGAAGGAGCATGAAAAAAGCTGCAACTGGTGTAGTTTGTATAAGGAGAATGAGACCAGCTCATCTGCAAAGGGAATATTGCTATTAGAAGATATTGTTTTTTGAGCTATTCACTGTAAAGAGGAACAAAGTAAACTTCTTACGAGTGAAGAGTGCGTCTACTGTAGAAATCAACTGGGCAAGGAAATATCCAACACAGGGAATAATAGAGGTGATTGGGAGAGGAAGAGCTGCTGATGAGTTTGCCAGCAAGCTGCTGATGAGTTTGCCAGCAAGATGTTACAAGTATCAGTAGAGTTTTGAAAGTATCAGCCCACTGTTGTTAACACCAATAGTCTACTTCTATTTAAATAGACTTGTTGTCTCTTGTACGAATCATGGAACCATCAAGCTCGTTGCCTTAACTAAAATCTTTACCTTTGCGTATACTTGTGCTGCTCATACCTACATTCCTGTGTGGACTTGCTTTACACCTGAGGGCTGTTTCATCCTTCAATATACTTAAGGAGGCAAATTACCAACTAATCACAAAGCAAATCATGCAGCAGCTTCAATCCTGCAGTGTCCCATATTGTGGAGGTTTGAAGGTTTGAAAGGCGTAAAGAGTAACCCTGGGATATATGTATTGAAGAGAAGCAGCACTCACCAGAGCGGGTATAACACAGTTTTAAAGGCCCCCCCACCCTCCCCACTAAAGCCCCCCTGATGTAAAGCCTGGAAATCTTTGGCATATAAAGATGTGTTGCATTCGGTCCGGTGAGTGCTGCTTCACTTCAATCCATACATTGCATGTGACTTTAAACTGGAAGTGTGCACCCGGGGAGCCAGGAGGAGGAAAACACAGGAGGAAGCCATCCATTTGATCAGCAGTGCTTGTCCTGTTGGAGCTGCAACTCCAGGAACAGATACAAGGACCTCGAGCAGTGGTGCCCGACAACATTTCTTCTTAACTGTGAGAGTAACCCTGGGACCAAGAGGAGTAGATTTACCCTGATATAGAGTCTATATTTAGGCCCATTACTTTGATCAATGTCTGTTTAATAAGGAAAAGATAAGGTACGCACATCGTAAATCAAAAGAAATTACAATCAATAGTGGAATGTGTAAGCAATACCTCAACAAGGTGTAAGGTAAATATAACAACTTAAAGGAAACCTGATCCCTCCAAATCACCCCCAACCCTATTAATACCTGTCCTTGCACCATGACATATCAGTATTAATGGTCCTTTTCTGTAAAAAAAGCGCTCTGTAACATTGGAATAATCAACAATATACACTTACAAATCTGAGACTTCTTGTCCCTGAATAAGTCTCACAGGGCGTTCCCTGTGAGAGTCTAAGCCCTCCCCAGGTGCTCATTATCCCACCCCGAATGATCCACTCTCTCTCTGTCTGTGCTGCTGTGATGTGGAGCTGAAGGCAGGATTAATGATAAATTCTGTGAGTTCACCGAGAGGGGGGAGGGCAAAGCCTGCACAAGCAAAGCACACAGACTGAGAGAGGGTGGATCCTGGAGCCTGCAAAACAGCCCGTCCTGGTGACTAAAGAATATAGCCCCTTCTAATTATAATCACTAATGAGTAAGTATTAAAACGTTTTTATGCACTTTCACAGGATCCTTTTAGGAGACAAAAGAAGTGTGAGATTAGTGATATGCTGCAGGGACATGTTTTGGTAGCTTAGGAGGCGTTCTGGAGGTGACAGGATCCCTTTAAAGAAAAAGAAAAACAATTAAAGGGGGCTTAGGCGGCAAAAATATGTTGAGGCGCTCCCAGGAAGGGTCAGGCGGATCGAAACCAGGTAGACGCCTCTATGAATCATCATCGCCAACGCTCTCTCGGAGTAATAAAGTACTCCCCCCTTGGGGCTAGGCAGGGAAAAATAGTTACGGACAATTGAGAGAATAAGAGGGAAGAAAGAAAGATTAAAGTGAAAGAAGTGAAGAAAGAAGATATAGAAAAGAATAGTTCCTTAGTGGGGAAGCAGGGGAGGGAAAGGGGGATGGTACTACCTCCCCGCTCCAATGCACAGGAGAAATCACTCTCTTATAAGAAGATGTCTCTAAAATTTGGGGAATCCAAAAAAGAGGATCAACTCCATCCAAACCAGTTCGTAGCAAGTGGCTTCTTTATGAAATCCGACGCGTTTCGGAGTCAGACCCGACTCCTTCTTCAGGGAGCACACATTACCTGTGTACTCCCTGTGTAATTACCTGTGTACTCCCTGAAGAAGGAGTCAGGTCTGACTCCGAAACGCGTCGGATTTCATAAAGAAGCCACTTGGTATGAACTATCGTTTGGCCTATATGAGCAGCGCGAGTCCGGTACACACAGTCCATTTCCTCCATTTTGTTACGATTCAATGATACGAGGCACTTGGGCAGACTTTCAATATCTTGGCATTTCAGAGCGAGCCGCAGACATACAAAAACTGAGAATGTCCTTCTGTGAAATGTAACCGACTGGGGATAAATGGATAGCACAGCTATCTCCAGACTGCCTACCACCTGTCTACCTGTTATCAAATTGTAGTTGGTAAATGCCCGAGACTAAAATTTCTGGATCTCTGTGCAACTCCACCAAATATGGAGCATCGTGCCTTTTGCCTTACCAGAGCGCCAACATGTCTTCTCCCAGTCGGCCTCAGAGATTTCATGAGTCAGTTTTCCCTCCCACATTCTTTGGAAGTGGCGTTTCCCCTTACCTTTTGATTCCATAATAATACGATACAGGGCAGAAATCCTGTGGTTTGGGGGGAGTCCAAACTTTTTCTGGAATTAGGATTATATGTAACTAGCTGTAGAGCCCGGTCTTGCCCTGACATAGTAACTAACTGTTTTTAGTTATAAGCTGAGTGTATGTGTGTCTGTGTGTGTATATGGGCACTATACGTATCACCCTACCCCCCCAACACCAACACTCCAACCTACCCCACCCATCCCTACTCCACCCAAACCTACCTATCCTTCACCCCACCGCCCCCAACCCAAATCTGCCCACCTGCACACCTCAAAAAATGCCACCCCCTCGCCCTCCTTAACTAGCACCCCTCCAAACCTACCTCCCAAAAAAAAGCCTGCCCCCCAAACCCGCACTCCCCCCGCACAAAAATTACAAACCCACATCCCCCCCAAAAAAACACCCCGCAACCCACCCCCTCCCAAATACAAGGCTTTCCCAAACCAGCACCACCCCACCCCTTAAACCCACACCACACCCCTCCCCCAAAAATATGCCCCCGCTGCACTCGCACCCCCTACACCCCAAACCTGGCCCCCCATATCTGCACCCCCCACAGACACTGAGTCAAATGGGTTGTGTGTGCAAAATTTTGTGATTGAAGGTGCGACGGTGCAAATTCCTTTAGTGGACATACATACATTGTGAAGTGCAGGGCCATAGAGGTGGTGGAGCTATGAAGAGGAGTGGGTGTGGCTATGCAGAGTGGGCGTGGCTGTGTGGAGATGGTGGAGCTATGCGGAGTGGGCATGGCTTGTGGAGTGGACAGGACTTATGCCATGTACATAACACAATACACTTGGCTTTATATATTAGATGAAGACCTCATCAGATTTACTCTAAGTTATGGCTCTATGACTTCTTGTTTCCAATAAAAATTATACCTTTTTTGCACAGATTCGATGTGGCAGGGTCACAATGATCTCTCTTATTTTGGAGACTTGTGACAGCTTTGTGACCTGTGTCTCTTTTCTGTATTGAGACTTCATATTAAATGTGTTTCTTAAGTGTAGGAGTTAATGTCAGTTTATGTTGCTAGCAAGCTAGATAGTTCTTTTCCAGGTGTGGCTACTTTGTGATCACTCCCATCCCCTTTATATGGTCACATGGTTCCTACATCCTTTGCTGGTGATTGAACTCATTTTTAGCTAAACTTCCTGAGGTGAAGGAGGTTCTCTGGAGACTACTTCTGACTACTGCTAAGCTGTCTGCTGTCAAGGAGCATGGAGGCAGGCGTGAAGTTGTTTGTTGTTCCTCTGTCTATCTCCCCTTCCCTCTTCTTGATTTTACTGCGGGACTAGTGTTGCCGTCGGCCATCTCTCTGTTGACGGCTATCACCAGGGCTAGCAAGGGACTAGGTATCCTGCTCGGTGACGTGGTGAAAGAACCCATATAGGGACTGTAGGGAGATCAGGGCACAGCCGCAGGTGAGTGCAGGAGGTCACCTCCCCCCATTCCCTATGAGCAAGGGCCCTCCGCTATATTTGCCCCCTACGGTATCTCCCTGTCTGTTGTTTTGTGGAGTGTGCCGGACATCGTTGGTCCGTGCATCTCTGTTACGCATGGTAGCCGGACAGAGTTGGTCCGTGCAGCCCTGTCACGCACTGCTTCGGACGCTCCCTGCACCAAGTGTGACAGGCAGTTACCAGAAATCTAGTGTCAAAGATATATAGATATCAGAAGTGCACTGGGGTGTGTCAATGTGCCTGGACTGTCTCTTCTAAGTGCACTGACCCGTCCCCAATGCACATCAAGCGTGATTTGCATACGGACTCTACCCTAGATTTCTCATGACCGGCATAAAAAGTGTCATTTTATTGGGGACAAGAGCCAACATGGCACAGCACTACTGCCATGAGTAAAGACATGCAGACTGGTTCCATTTAAAGGGAACCTGACCCCTCCAAATCACCCCCAACCCTATTTATACCTGTCCCTGCACCCTAAGATATCAGTATTAGTGCTCCTTTTCTATAAAAAAAAAGGGCTCTGTAACATTGGAATAATCAACAATATACACTTACAAATCTAAGACTTCTTGTCCCTGAATAAGTCTCACAGGGCGTCCCCTGTGAGACCCTAAGCCCTAGCCCCGAATGATCCACCCTCTCTCTTTCTGTGCTGCTGTCATGTGGAGCTGAAGGCAGGACTAATGATTTGCATTCTGTGTGTGATAGAGAGGGGGTAGGGCAATGCCTGCACAAGCAAAGCACACAGACAGAGAGAGGGTGGATCCTGGAGCCTGCAAAACAACACGCCCTAAGGGCTAAGGAATATAGCCCCTACTAAATATAATCACTAATGAGTAAGTATTAAAACGTTTTTATGCACTTTCACAGGATGCTTTTAGGAGACAAAAGGAGTGTGAGATTAGTGATAGGATGCTGCAGGGACATGTTTTCGTAGCTTAGGAGGCGTTCTGGAGGTGACACGATCCCTTTAAGAGTGGATGTTATTTCTAGTTCTACAAGAGTCGGATCATCATAATGAGTTTGCAGCAGTTTCCATATACATGACAAGGTCACTGCCACCACATTCTGGTTTACGCTCTCATATCTTTTTCTCTACAGACTATTTGCAAGTAGTTGACATTCGACAAAAATTCCTTAAATATTTCATGTAGCAAAAATGCTATGGTTTAGATATGTCCCGCAAGATCATGACCTCCCAGGTACAAAGAGCTGACAATCTAATCTAATCTCACTTAATATAATAATGACTTCTGCAAGGTCACCAGAAAGCCTACTTTACATTTGGATTCCGCAGAGAGGATTGTGGCACCTTAGTCCAAACCAAAGGGAGCAAGGGTCTGCCTGGGGAAGGGGTGTTCATGTGTCAGGACATGGAGGCTGTGGAATTCAGATTTTCCATTGAGATCCGCTACGCTACCGTCTGATGACCGCGGCACAAGAAGGAAAACAAGGAGCATTAACATTTGTGGATAACACGTCAGCACAGGAAAGTACAATATCAGAGTAATCTGTTGGGGATCAGGTAGGAGGATTAGTGATGAGCGAGCACTACCATGCTCGGGTGCCTAGTACGAGTACAGTATTGCCAAATCCAGCAGATCCTGATTCGGCAAAAGCGCACTTGCCACACCTGACCGCAGGGCCGGCCTTATGTTGAATGGTGTCCTGTGCGAATTTGCCTTATGGTGCCCCCACGCCATTACTTACCGTATATACTCGTGTATAAGCCGAGTTTTTCAGCACAAAAAATGTGCTGAAAAGTCCCCCCTCGGCTTATGCACGGGTCATATACGGTATACAGCCCCCCCCCCCGTTGTATACAGGGCCCCCCCTTGCTTGTGGCAACCTGTAAAAGAAGATATCATTATACTTATCGTGTCGCCGCCGCCGCCGCTCTGTCACCGTCACCGCGCTATTCCGGGTCTTCATGCTTCCTTCACCGACGCACAGGAAATGACGTCATTGTCTGTGCGCCGGAGAAGGAAGCTTGAAGACCCGGAATAGCGCGGTGACGGTGACAGAGCGGCGGCGGCGACACGATAAGTATAATGATATCTTCTTTTACAGGTTGCCACAAGCAAGGGGGGGCCCTGTATACAACGGGGGGGGGGCTGTATACCACTAGGTACCGCTGTATACAGCTGGGGCTGCTGTATACCCCTCTGGGGCTGCTGTATACCCCTCTGGGGCTGCTGTACACCTCTGGGGCTGCTGTATACCCCTCTGGGGCTGCTGCATACCTCTGGGGCTGCTGTATACCTCTGGGGCTGCTGTATACCCCTCTGGGGCTGCTGTATACCTCTATGGGGCTGCTGTATACCTCTATGGGGCTGCTGTATACCTCTATGGGGCTGCTGTATACCCCTCTGGAGCTGCTGTATACCCCTCTGGGGCTGCTGTATACCTCTCTGGGGCTGCTGTATACCTCTATGGGGCTGCTGTATACCTCTATGGGGCTGCTGTATACCTCTGGGGCTGCTGTATACCTCTGGGGCTGCTATATACCTATGGGGCTGCTATATACCTATGGGGCTGCTGTATACCTCTGGGGCTGCTGTATACCCCTCTGGGGCTGCTGTATACCCCTCTGGGGCTGCTATATACCTATGGGGCTGCTGTATACCTCTGGGGCTGCTGTATACCCCTCTGGGGCTGCTGTATACCTATGGGGCTGCTGTATACCTCTGGGGCTGCTGTATACCTCTGGGGCTGTTGTATACCCCTCTGGGGCTGCTGTATACCTCTGGGGCTGCTGTATACCTCTGGGGCTGCTGTATACCTCTGGGGCTGCTATACCCCTCTGGGGCTGCTGTATACCCCTCTGGGGCTGCTGTATACCCCTCTGGGGCTGCTGTATACCTATGGGGCTGCTATATACCTCTGGGGCTGCTGTATACCTCTGGGGCTGCTGTATACCCCTCTGGGGCTGCTGTATGCACCCCTGGGGCTGCTGTATATCTATGGGGCTGCTGTATACCTCTGGGGCTGCTGTATACCCTCTGGGGCTGCTGTATACCCCTCTGGGGCTGCTGTATACCTATGGGGCTGCTATATACCTCTGGGGCTGCTGTATACCTCTGGGGCTGCTGTATACCTCTGGGGCTGCTGTATACCCCTCTGGGGCTGCTGTATACACCCCTGGGGCTGCTGTATACACCCCTGGGGCTGCTGTATACCTATGGGGCTGCTGTATACCTATGGGGCTGCTGTATACCCCTCTGGGGCTGCTGTATACCTATGGGGCTGCTGTATACCTATGGGGCTGCTGTATACCCCTCTGGGGCTGCTGTATACCCCTCTGGGGCTGCTGTATACCTATGGGGCTGCTATATACCTATGGGGCTGCTGTATACCTCTGGGGCTGCTGTATACCCCTCTGGGGCTGCTGTATACACCCCTGGGGCTGCTGTATACCTCTGGGGCTGCTGTATACCTCTGGGGCTGCTGTATACCTCTGGGGCTGCTGTATACCCCTCTGGGGCTGCTGTACACCCCTCTGGGGCTGCTGTATACCCCTCTGGGGCTGCTGTATACCCCTCTGGGGCTGCTGTATACAGCTCTGGGGCTGCTGTATACAGCTCTGGGGCTGCTGTATACCGCTCTGGGGCTGCTGTATACCGCTCTGGGGCTGCTGTATATACCACTGGGGAGGCTGCTGTATACTACCACTGGGGAGGCTGCTGTATACTACCACTGGGGAGGCTGCTGTATACCACTGAGGGGGCCTGTATACCACACTGCTGGGGGCTGTATACCTGTGCTGGGGTCCACCCTCGGCTTATACACGAGTCAATAGGTTTTCCCAGATTTTGGGGGCAAAAGTAGGGGGGTCGGCTTATACACGGGTCGGCTTATACACGAGTATATACGGTACTCAGAACACATGAGCATACATGTTTGTACATGATCTATTCATGGTCTTAAAGGAGAGCAGGGAGGGGCGTTGCTATGCTAGGGTCAGAAAAAATCAGGGACCCAAGCCCCAAGACCTATATCCCCTCCCACCTGTCATTACCAACCCTCCCATATATAGAGGTGTTACCTGTCATCTTACAGGAGGAGGAGGTGAGCTGTGATATCACCTATTGTGAATGGTGGATCCTGTGTTATCTACTGTATATAGAGGTGTTATCAGTCATTGTACAGGAGGAGGTGAGCTGTGATATCACCTATTGTGAATGGTGGATCCTGTGTTATCTACTGTATATAGAGGTGTTATCAGTCATTGTACAGGAGGAGGAGGTGAGCTGTGATATCACCTATTGTGAATGGTGGATCATGTGTTATCTACTGTATATAGAGGTGTTATCAGTCATTGTACAGGAGGAGGAGGTGAGCTGTGATATCACCTATTGTGAATGGTGGATCCTGTGTTATCTACTGTATATAGAGGTGTTATCAGTCATTGTACAGGAGAGGAGGTGAGCTGTGACATCACCTATTGTGAATGGTGGATCCTGTGTTATCTACTGTATATAGAGGTGTTATCAGTCATTGTACAGGAGGAGGTGAGCTGTGATATCACCTATTGTGAATGGTGGATCATGTGTTATCTACTGTATATAGAGGTGTTATCAGTCATTGTACAGGAGGAGGTGAGCTGTGATATCCCCTATTGTGAATGGTGGATCCTGTGTTATCTACTGTATATAGAGGTGGTATCAGTCATTGTACAGGAGGAGGAGGTGAGCTGTGATATCACCTATTGTGAATGGTGGATCCTGTGTTATCTACTGTATATAGAGGTGTTATTAGTCATTGTACAGGAGGGGGTGAACTGTGATATCACCTATTGTGAATGGTGGATCCTGTGTTATCTACTGTATATAGAAGTGTTATCAGTCATTGTACAGGAGGAGGAGGTGAGCTGTGATATCACCTATTGTGAATGGTGGATCATGTGTTATCTACTGTATATAGAGGTGTTATCAGTCATTGTACAGGAGGAGGAGGTGAGCTGTGATATCACCTATTGTGAATGGTGGATCCTGTGTTATCTACTGTATATAGAGGTGTTATCAGTCATTGTACAGGAGAGGTGAGCTGTGACATCTCCTATTGTGAATGGTGGATCCTGTGTTATCTACTGTATATAGAGGTGTTATCAGTCATTGTACAGGAGGAGGAGGTGAGCTGTGATATCACCTATTGTGAATGGTGGATCCTGTGTTATTTACTGTATATAGAGGTGTTATCAGACATTGTACAGGAGGAGGAGGTGAGCTGTGATATCACCTATTGTGAATGGTAGATCCTGTGTTATCTACTGTATATAGAGGTGTTATCAGTCATTGTACAGGAGGAGGTGAGCTGTGATATCATCTATTGTGAATGGTGGATCCTGTGTTATCTACTGTATATAGAGGTGTTATCAGTCATTGTACAGGAGGAGGTGATCTGTGATATCACCTATTGTGAATGGTGGATCCTGTGTTATCTACTGTATATAGAGATGTTATCAGTCATTGTACAGGAGGAGGTGAGCTGTGATATCATCTATTGTGAATGGTGGATCCTGTGTTATCTACTGTATATAGAGGTGTTATCAGTCATTGTACAGGAGGAGGTGATCTGTGATATCACCTATTGTGAATGGTGGATCCTGTGTTATCTACTGTATATAGAGATGTTATCAGTCATTGTACAGGAGGAGGTGAGCTGTGATATCACCTATTGTGAATGGTGGATCCTGTGTTATCTACTGTATATAGAGGTGTTATCAGTCATTGTACAGGAGGAGGAGGTGATCTGTGATATCACCTATTGTGAATGGTGAATCTTGTGATAGCTACTGTAAATAGAGGTGTTATCAGTCATTGTACAGGAGGAGGTGAGCTGTGATATCACCTATTGTGAATGGTGGATCCTGTGTTATTTACTCCATATAGAGGTGTTATCAGTCAGGGGCCCTTTACACACGGCTACATTTGTAGCTTGTCACCAGGTAACTTACTGGTTGCAGGGAAATCATGGATACATGGTTCTATCTTGTTGCTGTGTACAAATGGAATCATGTATCCATGATTTCACTGCAACCAGTAAGTTACCTG
The DNA here is from genome assembly GCA_033576535.1 of Allobates femoralis. Taxonomy (NCBI): domain Eukaryota; kingdom Metazoa; phylum Chordata; class Amphibia; order Anura; family Aromobatidae; genus Allobates; species Allobates femoralis. The sequence continues at coordinate 60,336,884 of JARQOC010000010.1, read as the reverse complement.
GTGACAAGCTACAAATGTAGCCGTGTGTAAAGGTACCCTCATTGTACACAAGGAGGAGGTGAGCTGTGATATCATCTATAGTGAATGGTGGATCATGTGTTATCTACTGTATATAGAGGTGTTATCAGTCATTGTACAGGAGGAGGTGATCTGTGATATCACCTATTGTGAATGGTGGATCCTGTGTTATCTACTGTATATAGAGATGTTATCAGTCATTGTACAGGAGGAGGAGGTGAGCTGTGATATCACCTATTGTGAATGGTGGATCCTGTGTTATCTACTGTATATAGGGGTGTTATCAGTCATTGTACAGGAGGAGGTGAGCTGTGATATCACCTATTGTGAATGGTGGATCCTGTGTTATCTACTGTATATAGAGGTGGTATCAGTCATTGTACAGGAGGAGGTGAGCTGTGATATCACCTATTCTGAATGGTGGATCCTGTGTTATTTACTCCATATAGAGGTGTTATCAGTCATTGTACAGGAGGAGGTGAGCTGTGATATCACCTATTGTGAATGGTGGATCATGTGTTATCTACTGTATATAGAGGTGTTATCAGTCATTGTACAGGAGGAGGTGAGCTGTGATATCTCCTATTGTGAATGGTGGATCCTGTGTTATCTACTGTATATAGAGGTGTTATCAGTCATTGTACAGGAGGAGGAGGTGAGCTGTGACATCACCTATTGTGAATGGTGGATCCTGTGTTATCTACTGTATATAGAGATGTTATCAGTCATTGTACAGGAGGAGGAGGTGAGCTGTGATATCACCTATTGTGAATGGTGGATCCTGTGTTATCTACTGTATATAGAGGTGTTATCAGTCATTGTACAGGAGAGAGTGAGCTGTGATATCACCTATTGTGAATGGTGGATCCTGTGTTATCTACTGTATATAGAGGTGGTATCAGTCATTGTACAGGAGGAGGTGAGCTGTGATATCACCTATTCTGAATGGTGGATCCTGTGTTATTTACTCCATATAGAGGTGTTATCAGTCATTGTACAGGAGGAGGTGAGCTGTGATATCACCTATTGTGAATGGTGGATCATGTGTTATCTACTGTATATAGAGGTGTTATCAGTCATTGTACAGGAGGAGGTGAGCTGTGATATCTCCTATTGTGAATGGTGGATCCTGTGTTATCTACTGTATATAGAGGTGTTATCAGTCATTGTACAGGAGGAGGAGGTGAGCTGTGACATCACCTATTGTGAATGGTGGATCCTGTGTTATCTACTGTATATAGAGGTGTTATCAGTCATTGTACAGGAGGAGGTGAGCTGTGATATCTCCTATTGTGAATGGTGGATCCTGTGTTATCTACTGTATATAGAGGTGTTATCAGTCATTGTACAGGAGGAGGAGGTGAGCTGTGACATCACCTATTGTGAATGGTGGATCCTGTGTTATCTACTGTATATAGAGATGTTATCAGTCATTGTACAGGAGGAGGAGGTGAGCTGTGATATCACCTATTGTGAATGGTGGATCCTGTGTTATCTACTGTATATAGAGGTGTTATCAGTCATTGTACAGGAGGAGGTGAGCTGTGATATCACCTATTGTGAATGGTGGATCCTGTGTTATCTACTGTATATAGAGGTGGTATCAGTCATTGTACAGGAGGAGGTGAGCTGTGATATCACCTATTCTGAATGGTGGATCCTGTGTTATTTACTCCATATAGAGGTGTTATCAGTCATTGTACAGGAGGAGGTGAGCTGTGATATCACCTATTGTGAATGGTGGATCATGTGTTATCTACTGTATATAGAGGTGTTATCAGTCATTGTACAGGAGGAGGTGAGCTGTGATATCTCCTATTGTGAATGGTGGATCCTGTGTTATCTACTGTATATAGAGGTGTTATCAGTCATTGTACAGGAGGAGGAGGTGAGCTGTGACATCACCTATTGTGAATGGTGGATCCTGTGTTATCTACTGTATATAGAGGTGTTATCAGTCATTGTACAGGAGGAGGTGAGCTGTGATATCACCTATTGTGAATGGTGGATCCTGTGTTATCTACTGTATATAGAGGTGTTATCAGTCATTGTACAGGAGGTGGTGAGCTGTGATATCACCTATTGTGAATGGTGGATCCTGTGTTATCTACTGTATATAGAGGTGTTATCAGTCATTGTACAGGAGGAGGAGGCGAGCTGTGATATCACCTATTGTGAATGGTGGATCCTGTGTTATTTACTCCATATAGAGGTGTTATCAGTCATTGTACAGGAGGAGGTGAGCTGTGATATCACCTATTGTGAATGGTGGATCGTGTTATCTGCTGTATATAGAGGTGTTATCAGTCATTGTACAGGAGGAGGTGAGCTGTGATATCACCTATTGTGAATGGTGGATCATGTGTTATCTGCTGTATATAGAAGTGTTGACTCTTAAACAATGCAGCATTTCAAATAAGAACATACTCCAAAAGCTTCTGGGGACCGAAACAGATAGGAGAGTAGCAGGAAAGGCTAGTCCCTGGTGAATTCACCCCATTTGCGTGTATCACTCAAGGTAGTGGGCAGGGAGAAGCCGTCAGGGAACAGACTTTCTGACTAGTCTCCACCAAGACTTGATCCCTGACAGCACCCCCCCATAGTATTCCACATAGTATATTGCACCCCCAAATTCCTCCATATATTATGCATTCCCATAGTCCTCCATATAATATAATGCACCCCCATAGGCCTCAATATAGAATAATGCACCACCATAGTCCTACATATAGTATATTGCACCCCATAGTCCTCCAAATAGCATATTACACACCCACAGACCTCCATATAGAATAATGCACCCCCTCATTCCTCCATATAGAACAATGCACCCCCACAGTTCTCTATCTAGAATGCACACCCAAAGTCCTCCATTTAGTATAGTGCATGCCACAGTCCTCCATATAGTATAATGTATCCCACAGTCCTCCGTATAGTATATTGCTCCCTTAAAGCATAGCATATAGTACAATACACCCCCACATTCCTCCATATAGTATAATGCAGTGTACTCACTGATTAAGAAGAAAAAAGTAAATACTCACCTCTGTTCTCGCTGCTGCAGTCTCCTCAGCATCTGCTCTGCAGCTCTGCACGTCTCAGCACTTTGGGACTCACTGATGACATCATCGTGCTCCCTCGTGCTGAGCTGCAGAATGCAGACAGCGGCGGCCGGGACTCGGGAGAAGAATGCTGCCGGCAGAGGCGGCTGGGACTATAAGAGTGGGAGCAGCATCCGCGGGAGGCTACCACTGGTACACACACCTCGTACGCACTCGGCTCCACTCTGTACACCTCGTACACACTCGGCTCCGCTCCGTACACCTCGTACACACGCAGCTCCGCTCCGTACACCTCGCACACACGGCTCCGCTCCGTACACCTCGTACACACGCGGCTCCACTCAGTACACCTCGTACACACTTGGCTCCACTCAGTACACCTCGTACACACTTGGCTCCGCTCGGTACACCTCGTACACACTTGGCTGCGCTCGGTACACCTCGTACACACTCGGCTCCGCTCGGTACACACTCGTACACACACGGCTCCGCTCCGTACACCTCGTACACGCTCGGCTCCGCTCGGTACACCTCGTACACACTCGGCTCCGCTCGGTACACCTCGTACACACACGGCTCCGCTACGTACACCTCGTACACACTTGGCTGCGCTCGGTACACCTCGTACACACTCGGCTCCGCTCGGTACACCTCGTACACACTCGGCTCCGCTCGGTACACCTCGTACACACTCGGCTCCGCTCGGTACACCTCGTACACACACGGCTCCGCTCCGTACACCTCGTACACACACGGCTCCGCTACGTACACCTCGTACACGCGTGGCTCCGCACACCTCGTACACGCGCGGCTCCGCTCCGCACACCTCGTACACGCGCGGCTCCGCTCCGCACACCTCGTACACGCGCTGCTCTGCACACCTCGTACACGCGCGGCTCCGCTCCGCACACCTCGTACACGCGCGGCTACGCTCCGCACACCTTGTACACGCGCGGCTCCGCTCCGCACACCTCGTACACGCGCGGCTCCGCTCCGCACACCTCGTACACGCGCGGCTCCGCTCCGCACACCTCGTACACGCGCTGCTTTGCTCAGTACACCTCGTACACACGCGGCTCCGCTCAGTACAGCTCGTACACACGCGGCTCCGCTCCGTACACCTCGTACACATGCGGCTCAGCTCAGTACACCTCTTACACACGCGGCTCAGCTCAGTACACCTCGTACACACGCGGCTCCGCTCAGTACACCTCGTACACACGCGGCTCCGCTCAGTACACCTCGTACACACGCGGCTCTGCTCAGTACACCTCGTATACACTCGGCTCCACTCTGTACACCTCTTATACACTCGGCTCTGCTTGGTACACCTCGTACATACTCGGCTCCACTCCTTACACACGCGGCTCCGCTCCATACACCTCGTACACACACCTTGTACACACTCAGCTCCGCTCTATACACCTCGTACACGCTCGGCTCCGCTCCGCACACCTCGTACACGCGCGGCTCCGCTCCGCACACCTCGTACACGCGCTGCTCTGCACACCTCGTACACGCGCGGCTCCGCTCCGCACACCTCGTACACGCGCGGCTACGCTCCGCACACCTTGTACACGCGCGGCTCCGCTCCGCACACCTCGTACACGCGCGGCTCCGCTCCGCACACCTCGTACACGCGCGGCTCCGCTCAGTACACCTCGTACACACGCGGCTCCGCTCAGTACACCTCGTACACACGCGGCTCCGCTCAGTACACCTCGTACACACGCGGCTCCGCTCAGTACACCTCGTATACACTCGGCTCCACTCTGTACACCTCTTATACACTCGGCTCTGCTTGGTACACCTCGTACATACTCGGCTCCACTCCTTACACACGCGGCTCCGCTCCATACACCTCGTACACACACCTTGTACACACTCAGCTCCGCTCTATACACCTCGTACACACTCGGCTCCGCTCCGTACACCTCGTTCACACTCGGCTCCGCTCCGTACACCTCGTTCACACTCGGCTCCGCTCCGTACACCTCATATACACACGGCTCCGCTCCGTACACCTCGTACACACTTAGCTCCGCTCCGTACACCTCGTACACACACCTCGTACACACTCGGCTCCGCTCTGTACACCTCGTACACACTCGGCTCCGCTCCGTACAGCTCATACACACACGGCTTCGCTCCGTACACCTCATACACACACGGCTCCGCTCCGTACACCTCATACACACTCAGCTCCGTACACCTCATACACACTCAGCTCCGTACACCTTGTAGACACTCGGCTCCGCTCTGTACACCTCATACACACTCAGCTCCACTCCTTGCACCTCATACACACACAGCTACATTCACACTGTACATCCCTCCTGATCCCACGCATAAACTCACCTCATCCATTTCTTCACTTCATCCTGCTTGGTGGAAGCTGCCCTGCATACACGGAGATGCTGATCATGTGATCCCTGACTCCTCCCCTCCATTGACATCATCACAGGTCCTGTAAACACAGGTCTGTGCAGCTTCACAGGTGGGCTCACACTGCAGGGTGGGGTAGGATAACGTGGCGGCAGCGGCCAGGACTATAGTAGAGGGAGCGACATCAGCAGGGGGCCGCGCTACCACCAGGCGCCCCTGCGGATGCCTCCCCATGTCTTCTAGCAGCCGCGCAGATCTAGCGAAGCCCCCTGGAGCGGGAGCAGGGCAGCAAATAAAAGTGACAGCTGTCTCCCTGCGGCGCCCCCTGGAGCGTGGCGCCCTGTGCGGCCGCACAACTAGCTCATGCCTAAGGCCGGCCCTGCCTGACCGCTAGCCCCATAGAGTATGAATGGGACTTGCCGGATCGTTGCCGCAAGTCAGCCGTTATGGCGCAGATCCGGCAGATGTGGAAACATCTCCTATATACTGGGTGTAATCCTCAGTATCTGTATTATTCTGTATATATACACTGCACAGTGCCACTTCTCCTGTCCTGTATACTGGGTGTAATCCTCAGTATCTGTATTATTCTGTATATATACACTGCACAGTACCACTTCTCCTGTCCTGTATACTGGGTGTAATCCTCAGTATCTGTATTATTCTGTATATATACACTGCACAGTGCCACTTCTCCTGTCCTGTATACTGGGTGTAATCCTCAGTATCTGTATTATTCTGTATATATACACTGCACAGTGCCACTTCTCCTGTCCTGTATACTGGGTGTAATCCTCAGTATCTGTATTATTCTGTATATATACACTGCACAGTACCACTTCTCCTGTCCTGTATACTGGGTGTAATCCTCAGTATCTGTATTATTCTGTATATATACACTGCACAGTACCACTTCTCCTGTCCTGTATACGGGGTGTAATCCTCAGTACCTGTATTATTCTGTATATATACACTGCACAGTACCACTTCTCCTGTCCTGTATACTGGGAGTAATCCTCAGTATCTGTATTATTCTGTATATATACACTGCACAGTGCCACTTCTCCTGTAATGTATACTGGGTGTAATCCTCAGTATCTGTATTATTCTGTATATATACACTGCACAGTGCCACTTTATCCTGTCCTGTATACTGGGTGTAATCCTCAGTATCTGTATTATTCTGTATATATACACTGCACAGTGCCACTGCTCCTGTCCTGTATACTGGGTGTAATCCTCAGTATCTGTATTATTCTGTATATATACACTACACAGTGCCACTTCACCTGTCTGTATACTAGGTGTAATCCTCAGTATCTGTATTATTCTGTATATACACTGCACAGTACCACTTCTCCTGTCCTGTATACTGGGTGTAATCCTCAGTATCTTTATTATTCTGTATATACACACTGCACAGTACAACTTCTGTCCTGTATACTGGGTGTAATCCTCAGTATCTGTATTTTGCTGTATATATACACTGCACAGCACCACTGCTCCTGTCCTGTATACTGGGTGTAATGCTCAGGATCCGTATTATTCTGTATATATACACAGCACAGTACCACTTCTCCTGTCCTGTATACTGGGTGTAATCCTCAGTATCTGTATTATTCTGTATATATACACTGCACAGTACCACTTCTCCTGTCCTGTATACGGGGTGTAATCCTCAGTACCTGTATTATTCTGTATATATACACTGCACAGTACCACTTCTCCTGTCCTGTATACTGGGTGTAATCCTCAGTATCTGTATTATTCTGTATATATACACTGCACAGTGCCACTTCTCCTGTCCTGTATACTGGGTGTAATCCTCAGTATCTGTATTATTCTGTATATATACACTGCACAGTGCCACTTTATCCTGTCCTGTATACTGGGTGTAATCCTCAGTATCTGTATTATTCTGTATATATACACTGCACAGTGCCACTGCTCCTGTCCTGTATACTGGGTGTAATCCTCAGTATCTTTATTATTCTGTATATACACACTGCACAGTACAACTTCTGTCCTGTATACTGGGTGTAATCCTCAGTATCTGTATTTTGCTGTATATATATACTGCACAGCACCACTGCTCCTGTCCTGTATACTGGTGTAATGCTCAGGATCCGTATTATTCTGTATATATACACAGCACAGTACCACTTCTCCTGTCCTGTATACTGGGTGTAATCCTCAGTATCTGTATTATTCTGTATATATACACTGCACAGTACCACTTCTCCTGTCCTGTATACTGGGTGTAATCCGCAGTATCTGTATTATTCTGTATATATACACTGCACAGTACCACTTCTCCTGTCCTGTATACTGGGTGTAATCCTCAGTATCTGTATTATTCTGTATATACACACTGCACAGTACCACTTCTGTCCTGTATACTGGGTGTAATCCTCAGTATCTGTATTATTCTGTATATATACACTGCACAGTACCACTTCTCCTGTCCTGTATACTGGGTATAATCCTCAGTATCTGTATTATTCTGTATATACACACTGCACAGTACCACTTCTGTCCTGTATACTGGGTGTAATCCTCAGTATCTGTATTATTCTGTATATATACACTGCACAGTACCACTTCTCCTGTCCTGTATACTGGGTATAATCCTCAGTATCTGTATTATTCTGTATATACACACTGCACAGTACCACTTCTGTCCTGTATACTGGGTGTAATCCTCAGTATCTGTATTATGCTGTATATAGCATTATTATAGGAAGCAGCCGAGGATGGGGGCATTATTATAGGAAGCAGCCGAGGATAGGGGCATTATTATAGGAAGCAGTCGAGGATGGGAGCATTATTATAGGAAGCATACGAGGATGGGGGCATTATTATAGGAAGCAGCCGAGGATGGGGGCATTATTATAGGAAGCATACGAGGATGGGGGCATTATTATAGGAAGCAGACGAGGATGGGAGCATTATTATAGGAAGCAGCCGAGGATGGGAGCATTATTATAGGAAGCAGCCGAGGATGGGGGCATTATTATAGGAAGCAGCCGAGGATGGGGGCATTATTATAGGAAGCAGCCGAGGATGGGAGCATTATTATAGGAAGCAGCCGAGGATGGGAGCATTATTATAGGAAGCAGCCGAGGATGGGGGCATTATTATAGGAAGCAGCCGAGGATGGGGGCATTATTATAGGAAGCAGCCGAGGATGGGGGCATTATTATAGGAAGCAGCCGAGGATGGGGGCATTATTATAGGGAGCAGCCGAGGATGGGGGCATTATTATAGGAAGCAGCCGAGGATGGGGGCATTATTATAGGGAGCAGCCGAGGATGGGGGCATTATTATAGGAAGCAGCCGAGGATGGGGGCATTATTATAGGAAGCAGCCGAGGATGGGGGCATTATTATAGGAAGCAGCCGAGGATGGGGGCATTATTATAGGAAGCAGCCGAGGATGGGGGCATTATTATAGGAAGCAGCCGAGGATGGGGGCATTATTACAGGCAAGGGGATATTTCCTATAGGATAGGGACAAGGATGGGGCCATCACCCCTGCACACCCCGATGATTACACCCCTGTACATAATAGGGTCGGGATCTGACCTTTGTGGCTATGACTCACCGCGGCCGGCTGACTCCGGTTTAGACAGGCGATTCTTCTCCTTCCTTGTCACGGGTGGACCGCGCCTGCCGGTAGTGGGGCCCGGTGTAGTGCAGATCAAAAGTGAAGACGTCTTGCGGGAACAGATTAAAGGGGTTTTAATTTGTTTTCTTCGTGACGCCACCTATGAGTAGTTTCGGTAAGGACTACCGACGCTGCGGAACCTCCGGGGTGATGGACAGCAGCAAGATGTTACGCTCCCCACAGGCTGAGCGGTGATCCCCGGGGCTGGAGCTGCCCAAGATGTTGTGCGGCAGCTGCGGTTACCTTAGTATGCGGACGGATAGTTCATAAGGAAACACGGACACAGATAGTCTCTGCAACGGGTCTTTACTGTAACCAGCAGGCAGTACATGGCTTACAGTGGTTGAGTAGTAGACCGGGTGGACTCAGCAGTGATAGTGTTCCTCAGAGATCCGCAGTGTTCCTCCATTCTACCTACTTAGTTCCTTCTTGCCAGCGTCGCCCAGGAATACCAGGTCGGGTACGGGGAGGCTGCTTCAATGCCCTATCCATGATGTACGTTCTGGATGCTCTGGGGAGCCTTGGGTCCCTCAGTGGGTACACCGCTGGTTAGACGACTGGAAACTGGCTGGTGGTGGGGTGCTCCTATAAAGCTGATCCTCCACGGGGCTGGTTCGCGTGGCAGAGGTGAACTGCTGCCAGCTTCGGTACCAGTGAACCGGCTGTGAGTTGTGGGCACGGGAGTCTTTTGGGAACCCGTGTAGATAAGCCCAATCCCGGTAGTTAAGGCCTCAGGTGCTGACACCCGACCGGTGACGGCCCAGGGGCCCGCACGGGGTGCGGAGCCCCCGCTCCTCTCCAAGTTCTAGTCTGCTCTTGTCAGGTTCTAGATTCTTTCTCAGACTGTCTAGATTACTGTGTGTTCTACTCCACTACCCTAACACTCCACCCACCAGGACCTATGATTGGTCCCCTGTTCTAGGTGTTGTATGTTGGGTTGGATCTCAGAGTTAACTATTTCACTGCTTTGTCAGAGAATATTGCGGCTGCAATACTCCCTTGTGACGCACTCGTTGCGGGGCGCCACACTCCCCCTTGGTTAAATCAGCTTGTCCCCAAGCGTTAAACTACTCACATTACAGAGGTTTTTGTATTTTTATACATATATGACACACTTTTATTAAAAATGAAAAACAGGTAAAGGTATGCTTTGGTGATATAAGCAAAGAAACAGGTTATCACTTTGTGCGGACCCGGCGTGCGGTCGGCTGTCCTTTAACTAGAGTCCAGGCTGTAGCAGCAAGATCACACAGTCAGTGATTAACGGGAACAGAGTCATTGAAGAAGTTCAAGTTTTAAAGTCACTGGCTCTGAGGGTGATGGCGCACCCGGATAGCGAACCACCCATCTGCACAAGCATAGCGCTCGTAGGTGATTATATCGCCCCGGTATAGGTCGCGATCGGGATGTCCTCTTGGCAAGTTTGACTCAACGTCCCGGCGCCCCACAAACACCTCCTCATTCAAACCCACCTCCCAAGCGAACCCCCACCCGGTATGTAAGTTAAAGGTGGAAATTCTACCTTCACGGCGGAGTTCATCAGGCAGCGGCGGCTGGCGGCGAGCCTCGGCACGGGCCTCCATGTTGGCGCGTTCACGGGCTTGCCACTCCTCTCGTCGTCTCTGGCGTACATCTCCGTCGTTACGGCTCGGGGTGTAGAGATGAGTAATGGAGCTGGTGGTTTGGCGGGAAGCTTGAACTTGGCGGGCTGTCTGTATCGGAACCCGGTGGAACGGCACAGGGGAAGGTGTCGGCAGTGCTCCCGACCAGTGTACCCGAACTGTATGCCCGGTAGGAAGTTCCTTGTTGTCTCCCCAAGCGAACCCGGTGTCGAAATCCTCTCCGACCTCTTCCTCGATGACCACATCAGGCTGCTCGATGGTGAGAGACGTTGAAGCTTGTCCCGTTGTACAACAGGGCGGTGGTGCTGCGGATCCTTCCGTAGGGACGTCCTGCAGGGTTTCCAGGCTGCCTGCTTCTTCATCTGTTTCCGCAGGTAAAGGTGTTTCAATCCCGGGTACCAGGTAGGCCTCGGCAATGGCAAGGGAAGCCTCCGGTACGGGGATAAAACAGGCGACAGTCTCTGTACTGGTGAAACATGTCGCGGTTTCCTCAGTGGGAACCTGGTAGAGATCAAGTTCTTCCATGGAGCGTGTTATGAGCTCCGGCTCAAGAACGGATCGGCTGCGATATTGGTCGCTGGAACGGGTCGAGTTGCGGCCTCCACCGGAATGACGCAGTCTATTGGCTTTGGTGACGGAGCAGGACAGGTGGTAGGCGTCGGTGAGGCGGTCGAGAAGCTGGTGACGTCGTCTGGGCTTGGAGAAGCTGTACCCGGTCGGCTCTGCTGCATCGCATGGTGTAGTCGTCTGCCTAGGGTCGCGCTCCAGCTACGGATCGTCCATTCCACTGTCTCTAGTAACCGCACCCGGAGGTCTTGTAGAGCCTCTAGCCAGAAGTCGGGGCTGCCGTCTATGGTAAGGGCAGGATCCGGACCCGGTTGGCTGATGGCTGCTCTGGCCTCCGCCTCGACCTCCTGCATCAGGTCTTGGAGTCTCATGCTGGCCATTCTTCTTGGAGGGAAACCGCACCCGTTCAACCGGTAAGACGTTCTGGTTGAGCTGGTGAAGAAGTCTTCTCTCTGACTCTGACACTCCCATTTCCTGTGGGCTTTTGTAGTCCAATGGTGGGAAAAGTCTTTGGGGTCCGCCCCCATGGTTGATTCGAGCAATCAGGGCGGACAAAGAGTTTGGCGCCTTTTGTCTTTAGCCCTCCCACGATGAGGGGGGGGGTTGACTCACTCCTGGGCTTCACGTGGCGGCTTCTTGTGGCGGGAACGCCATCTTGGGCGCCATCTTGACCCAATGGTGTAAAGGCAGGAAAGTTCTTTTAGGGACGAACAAAGTCCAATTGTAGACAATAAAGTCCAGTTTAAGCACAATATACCCGTTGGGTAACGGGCCTGCTCGTATCCTGTTCGTGACGCCATTTTCTGACTCACCGCGGCCGGCTGACTCCGGTTTAGACAGGCGATTCTTCTCCTTCCTTGTCACGGGTGGACCGCGCCTGCCGGTAGTGGGGCCCGGTGTAGTGCAGATCAAAAGTGAAGACGTCTTGCGGGAACAGATTAAAGGGGTTTTAATTTGTTTTCTTCGTGACGCCACCTATGAGTAGTTTCGGTAAGGACTACCGACGCTGCGGAACCTCCGGGGTGATGGACAGCAGCAAGATGTTACGCTCCCCACAGGCTGAGCGGTGATCCCCAGGGCTGGAGCTGCTCAAGATGTTGTGCGGCAGCTGCGGTTACCTTAGTATGCGGACGGATAGTTCATAAGGAAACACGGACACAGATAGTCTCTGCAACGGGTCTTTACTGTAACCAGCAGGCAGTACATGGCTTACAGTGGTTGAGTAGTAGACCGGGTGGACTCAGCAGTGATAGTGTTCCTCAGAGATCCGCAGTGTTCCTCCATTCTACCTACTTAGTTCCTTCTTGCCAGCGTCGCCCAGGAATACCAGGTCGGGTACGGGGAGGCTGCTTCAATGCCCTATCCATGATGTACGTTCTGGATGCTCTGGGAGCCTTGGATCCCTCAGTGGGTACACCGCTGGTAAGACGACTGGAAGTTGGCTGGTGGTGGGGTGCTCCTATAAAGCTGATCCTCCACGGGGCTGGTTCGCGTGGCAGAGGTGAACTGCTGCCAGCTTCGGTACCAGTGAACCGGCTGTGAGTTGTGGGCATGGGAGTCTTTTGGGAACCCGTGTAGATAAGCCCAATCCCGGTAGTTAAGGCCTCAGGTGCTGACACCCGACCGGTGACGGCCCAGGGGCCCGCACGGGGTGCGGAGCCCCCGCTCCTCTCCAAGCTCTAGTCTGCTCTTGTCAGGTTCTAGATGCTTCTTTCAGACTGCTCTAGTCTGTTGTGTGTTCTACTTCACTACCCTAACACTCCACCCACCAGGACCTAGGATTGGTCCCCTGTTCTAGGTGTTGCATGTTGGGTTGGATCTCAGAGTTAACTATTTCACTGCTTTGTCAGAGAATATTGCGGCTGCAATACTCCCTTGTGACGCACTCGTTGCGGGGCGCCACAGCTATCTTTTGTATTGACGCATCTATTGAGTATATGAAGGGATAAGTGTCATCTGTGACATGAATTATTGTGATTGGTGGATCCTGTGCTATCCTGTGTTGAGGTGAGACCTGTCATTGTAATCCTGCCTCTTATGATAAGGAAGCTGCTCATAATTATTCCTGAAAGGACTGGAAATGTGAGTTTACAAAAGGTCTAGAGGACAGCGTGATAATTGTGAGAATTCTAAAGGTTTTTTTAATGAATATTGTGATTTGAAAAAAAAGTATTTTTTTTTTTCCATTTAGGATTGCTACTTCCAATAGGTGGTGCTAGAGTTCAAGTTTAGTTCCATAAAAGCAATTGCTAAACTTCAAATTTAGTCATTGCCACCAGAGGGAGCCAGGTTACTAGATTTCATTGGTAAATCCTTTTTAGTATATGTTATGACAAAGACGTAAAAAATAACAAAATTATTACAAACGTTTGCTGTCGAAGACTCTATACAGTCAACAGAACACAACATTATCTCATGGTCACCCGGGTTATGAAATTGCTCGGGTCTTGTAATAAGCAGTTGGACACTCGGATGGGCGCGACTTGAGTACCCAGGTATAATGGAAGTCAATGGGGAACTTGGGCATTTTTTGGGAAGATCTTTCAGATAAACGTTCGAGTTCCCCATTGACTTCTATTATACTTGGGTACTCAAGTCGCGCCCATCCGAGCGTCCAACTGCTCATTACAAGACATAGTAACATAGTAACATAGTTTTTAAGGTTGAAGGAAGACTTTAAGTCCATCTAGATCAACCCATAGCCTAACATGTTGATCCAGAGGAAGGCAAAAAAAACCCATGTGGCAACACTAAGCTCCACATTGGGGGAAAAAATTCCTTCCTGACTCCAGATATGGCAATCAGACTAATTCCCTGGATCAACGCCCTATCAAAGGATCTAGTATATATAACTGGTAATATTATAGTTTTCAAGAAAGGCATCCAGGCCCCTCTTAAATGTTAGTAGTGACTCACTCATTACAACATCATGTGGTAGAGAGTTCCATAGTCTCACTGCTCTTACAGTAAAGAATCCACGTCTGTGATTATGATTAAACGTTCTTTCCTCCAGACGTAGAGGATGCCCCCTTGTCCCAGTCTCAGGCCTAAGAGTAAAGAGATCATTAGAAAGGTCTCTTTACTGTCCCCTCATATATTTATACATTATTATAAGATCACCCCTAAGCCTTCGTTTTTCCAAGCTAAATAACCTCAAGTTTAATAACCTGTCTTGGTATTGCAGACCCCTTAGTCCTCTAATGACTTTTGTCGCTCTTCTCTGGACCCGCTCTAGTTCAGCTATGTCTTTCTTATACACCGGAGACCAGAATTGTACACAGTATTCTAAGTGTGGTCGCACTAGTGACTTGTATAGAGGTAAAATTATGTTCTCCTCATGAGCATCTATGCCTCTTTTAATGCATCCCATTATTTTATTTGCCTTTGCAGCAGCTGCCTGACACTGGCCACTAAATGTGAGTTTGTCATCTACCCACACACCCAGGTCTTTCTCAGTGACAGTTTTGCCCAGTGTTTTACAATTAAGCACATAATGATACCTTTTGTTTCCTCTGCCCAAGTGCATGACTTTACATTGATCTCCATTAAAGCTCATTTGCCATTTAGCAGCCCAAGCTTCTAGTTTACATAAATCCTCCTGTAATATAAAATTGTCCTCCTCTGTATTGATTACCCTGCAGAGTTTAGTGTCATCTGCAAATATTGAGATTCTACTCTGTATGCCCCCTACAAGGTCATTAATAAATATATTAAAAAGAAGTGGGCCCAATACTGACCCCTGTGGTACCCCACTGTTAACTGTGACCCATTCTGAGTGTGTTCCATTAATAACCACCCTTTGTTTCCTATCACTAAGCCAGTTCTTAACCCACTTACACATATTTTCCCCTATCCCCATTGCCCTCATTTTATGTATCAACCTTTTGTGTGGCACCGTATCAAAAGCTTTTGAAAAGTCCATATACACCACATCCGCTGCATTTCCTTGGTCCAGTCCAGAACTTACTTCTTCATAGAAGTTTATCAGATTAGTTTGACAGGAACGGTCCCTCGTAAAACCATGTTGATATTGCGCCCGAGTAATGTAGAGCTCACTATTTAAGAATGGGTGATATTGTAGATAACTGACTTATCTGTGGCACCGGGAGAGGTGGTAAGGCTGTGAGATGAGGAGTCATTTTGTCAGAAATCAATAACGAAGAAAAAAAATATCTAATGATATATTTACTAATTACTAATAATAAAAGCACAAATATCCTGTGGCGATGGTCTAATTATGGTTACATACAGGTGCATCTCAATGAATTAGAATATCATCAAAAAGTTACTTTATTTCAGTAATTCAATAATAAAGTGAAACACATATACTATACAGAGTCATTACACACAGAGGGATCTATGTCATGTGTTTATTTCTGTTAATGTTGATGATTATGAAAACCGAAAGGTCATTATCTCAGAAAATTAAAGTAGGGAGGAAGAAGGGTCTGAGAGAGAAAATATGACCTAAATAGGTATCAGAGGCTTCACCTTGTGTGGTTGTGAGAGTCACAACCATTATAAAAGCATATTGTGGAACCCCAGAGTCCGGTTGCCACAATGGCATTGCCTCCCTCGGGTGGAGTCATGCTTGGAAGCAAGAAAAGGGGTATCCACACCAGGTAAGCCCACCGCATGAAACACTTTTTCTGACTCTTCCTGAAGGGGGAGCTCAAGAGCCAGGTTCAGGGGAGCTCCCCTATAAATTTTGGCCTAGAGGCAGGGTTAGTCAGAGAAAGTCTGAGAGCAAGAACAGTGCAGATGTCCTGGGGACTGGGGCCTGAGGAGCTCGTCCCAGGATAGACAGCAGCAAGCATGAGGAGCCCGTCAGAGAGGGTCTACGGAAGGAGGGCAGGAGGCCTGGGGACTGGAGCCAGTTGCCAGTTCACCCCAGAGGAGAGCGCCAGAAACAGGCACCAGAGTCTGAGGTTGTGCTAGTACTAAAGACCCAGCAGCCAAAACCGGAGGATGGGAGACTCCACGTCTCCCGGCCACATCAAAGCACCTGGAGGCACAGCAGCACCCGAGAGCTCAGGGACAGTTGCCAGAGGAGTGGTACCAGAGAAGGGCTCAGGCTGCCTGTCATACGGGTGAGAGACTTACCAGCAGGAAGAGAGGGTCGCAGCTTAGCTACAGGCAGCCAGAACCAACAGAGAGAAGGGAAGCCTCAGAACTCACCGGGTGAGGAGATCCCAACGTGCTTCCAGGCCGTCCAGACTCACATCACCACCTGTGGTCAGTGTCCTGGTTTAAACCTGCAACTACCAGTAAAGGTAACAGAGACTACAAACCGTGTGTCTGTTGGTTATTCCGCGCCCTCAGTCCTGCACCTCAACGGCCTACCACCGCCATAGACTATACCGGTTGCCCTGGGGTACCGTTCCACCTGTGGGGAGCGATATCACCTTAGCTGCGAATCTATCAACCTCAGAGGTCCAGCTGCATTGGACATCAATAGCCGAGCATCACGGCTGGGGTCACGACAACCATCCCCAAAACCTTAACCCACAAATTTGTATTGACACTGCCAGGGTCATGGAGCTGGGTCTCGACCCCTGTGACTCCCCAGCAGTACTGTAGCCTGCTTCAGAGTATCCCACAGCCTGATGCAGTCCCCAATGTGGTAGAGTAGGGAGGATGAAGGGTTAAACACCACGCTGCCATATTCCACCAGACATCAAAAGGTGAATATAATATTGATTTATTAGTCAACATGTTTCAGGGCTCCCTGGCCTCTTCCTCAGGACAAATCAATATCATATTGCCATGTTTCAGGGAGCCCAGAAACGCATTGACTAATAAATCAGTATTATATTCACCCTTTGATTCCTGGTGTAATAAGGCAGCGCAGTTTATAACCCTTCATCCTCCCTACTTTAATTTTCTGAGATAATGACCTTTTGGTTTTCATTGGCTGTAAGCCATAATCATCAACATTAACAGAAATAAACACATGAAATAGATCCCTCTGTGTGTAATGACTCTATATAATATACCGTATGTGTTTCACTTTATGTCTTGAATTACTGGAAAAAACTAACTGTTTGATGATATTTTAATTCATTGAGGTTGAGAAAAGACACAGGGTAATGTATCAGTGAAAGAAAAAGAATGTACACTGCAAATGATTGTCCGGACTGTATGCAATTGTAACAAACCTTCAGCTATGATGGCCACTTTACACGCGGCAACAGGAAGATAGAAAACGGCAGGTGTCGGAGACAATTGTACCTTTTACCTTCAAAACACCTAGAAGTGGCTGTGTGTAATTCAGGTATCTGCAAGGTGTTTTGAAGGTAAAAGGTACAATTGTCTCCGACACCTGCCGGTTTCTATCTTCCTGTTGCCGCGTGTAAAGTGGCCATGAGAGGTATTAGGTATTGTAGCAAGACAGTCACTAAAGGAGAAATACCCAGTCCACTTTTGGCACAGAGGACCGTGTTGACCGCCATGGGGCTTGTGCTTTGACGTCCGGCCACTTCACAGCACAGATGTGACGACCCAGTTTGTAAAGTTCTGTAAGTAACCGGAGACGTGCGACGGATGAGACGGACAGGAGTCCTGTTGAATGGGAACATGAAGATAATGTCATTACATGTGATTTTTGGCGCTGGTATTGAGAAACCTGAGACGTGGAATGAAAAACGTTGTGACTTTCCCATAGACTTTGGCTCCGGTTCATCAGTTTGTTCCAGAATTCCGTTACTATAATGTTTGTAATGTCACAAAGTGTTTGCACAATTACAAGTTTTATTGCGACTCCTGACATTTTGGCGTCACTTTCGGCCACATGCACTAACTTTTTGGAAAGTAAGTGGAGATTATCGGGGTTCAGCTTTGTTCAATATCATAATGTGCATGAAAAATAGCCCCTGACTGGAGATTTCTTGCCTGTGGCCTAGCAGGGGGAGATAGGGAGAGGTTGCGTACAGGGGCACCTGTTCGCGCCACACTGACTGTTAAGGGAATATGTTAGCAGGCTTTTGCTACCTCATATGAGTGCATCATGATGTAGGCAAAGACACCCTGAATCCAATGATGCATCACTTAGATTACTGGGTGCAGCCGTTCTGACACAATCAGAGTTCTTAGATTTAGCAATGCAGCAGAGCTTAGAATGCCCCCCCCACACACAAGGCTCTCTACGTACAAGGTATACAGACAGTGAATTGCTTATCATAGGAGAGGGCGTGGTCAGACTAGCTGATGAAGTCCTGTCAATGATAAGCTCCCAGTGCTAAAACAATCATTGCAAGTAAACAGCACAGAGCTTGATAAGACATGCATCACTGAAATCTGTGTTTTAACCCTACAGCATGCTGTCTTCAGATCACATAGAAAATGCCTGTTGACAGATTCCTTTTAAATGATCCAGGACTGCACTGTGTTGCTTCTTCTTCATAACGGTTGCCTGCTCGAACTTCTCAGTGGTTGCCTGCTTGTCTTCTCAGTGGTTGCCTGCTTCGTCTTTTCAGCAGTTGCCTGCTCTGTCTTTTCAGTGATTGCCTTCTCGGTCTTCTCAGTGGTTGCCTGCTCGGTCTTCTCAGTGGTTGCTTGATCGGTCTACTCAGTGGTTGCCTGCTCAGTTTTCTCAGTGGTTGCCTGCTCGGTCTTCTCAGTGGTTGCCTGCTTGGTCTTCTCAGTGGTTGCCTGCTTGGTCTTCTCACTGGTTGCCTGCTTGGTCTTCTCAGTGGTTGCCTGCTTGGTATTCTCAGTGGTTGCCTGCTTGGTCTTCTCAGTGGTTGCCTGCTCGGTCTTCTCACTGGTTGCCTGCTTGGTCTTCTCAGTGGTTGCCTGCTCGGTCTTCTCACTGGTTGCCTGCTTGGTCTTCTCAGCGGTTGCCTGCTCGGAGTTCTCAGTGGTTGCCTTCTCGGTCTTCTCAGCAGTTGCCTGCTCGGTCTTCTCAGTGGTTGCCTGCTCGGTCTTCTCACTGGTTGCCTGCTCGGTCTTCTCAGCAGTTGCCTGCTCGGTCTTCTCAGTGGTTGCCTGCTGGATCTTCCCAGTGATTACCTGCTCGGTGTGCTCAGTGGTTGCTTGCTCGGTGTCTGGGGAGGTCTTGAAGCTCTCAGTATAATGGAGTGAGCTTTGTCATCTTGGTTGCTGCCTATGCAGAGCGCAGCAGCCAATAACAAACTCATCTTGAGTACTGTGCATAGTGTAGGCAGTGACAGTATTAAATCCTGTTCACACTAGCTTCTCCCAGTTTTCTGCCTCTTCTCGCACTTGAAGGTTTGTTGGACATAAAAAGAAAAAATCCATAGAGCAAAACATGTTAACAAGGAGAGACATTACTTGAGATTGAAGCACGGCAGCCATAGATGCCTTCCCCACAGATCCTTGGCGCTCAGGTGAGGATATGGAGGTAGCCGGGCAGCGCGTTACTCTTACATCGCTGTATTTCTTCTTCATGGATAAGTTTATAAAGTTCTCGAAGTAACCGGAGAAGTGCAACATGAGCGACATATGAGACATATGAGATGTACCAGAATCTTGTTTAATGAGAACATAAAGATAACATTACTATCATTTATTGAGGAGCTGCCAGAGAAACTGAGATGTCTCAGGAGGAATAGGTAAGACGTCATTTTTCCACATAGCACCATAGATGCAATAGCTCTATTTAAAGGGCCAGTGTCCATCCTAAATAGGCTTCATTACACAATTATTGAATGGTTCTACAATAACCATCCTGAACCAGTCCAGCTTTCTTTTTTGAATTTACTAAATGGCTGCAATGAAACAGAGTGAACAATTTAAAGGGTCTGAATGCTTTCCGTACCCCATCCTGGTATATATGCTCCCCCATCCTCGTATATATGTTTCCCCCATCCTGATATATATGCCTCCCATCCAGGGACCATCCTGATATATATGTTCCCCCATCCTGGTATATATGTCCCCCGTCCTTGGACCATCCTGGTATAATTGTTCCTCCATCCTGTTATATATGTTCCCCATCCTGGGACCGTCCTGGTATATATGTCCTTCATCCTGGTATGTACCGTATGTTCTCCATCCTGGTATATATGTCTCCCATCCTGGGACCACCCTGGTATATATGTGCCCTATGCTGGTATTATTAATCCCTATCCTGGTATATATGTCTCCCCATCCTGATATATATGTCTCCCATCCTGGGATCATCCTGGTATCTGTGTTCCCCTATCCTGGTATATATGTCCCCATCCTGTGACCATCCTGGAATATATATTCCCACATCCTATTATATATGTCCCCCATCCTTGGACCATCCTGGAATATATGTCCTCCATTCTGGTATACACTATATGTCCTCCATACTAGTATATATGCCCCCCATCCTGGGACGATCCTGGTACATATGTGCCCTATGCTGGTATTATTGATCCCCATCCTGGTATATATGTTCCCCATTTCTCATTAAAAAAACAAACTCCCACTCTACTCAATGTGCTCCGCTCAACTGCCACGCAGTGTCCTTTTCTACAGGTGCTCTATAGTGCAGCATGGTGTCACACTGTCACGATCTCCACACTGACCTTGTCTGCTATGTTACTATTGTGTGGAAACTATCAGTTTGTTTTGGTTGTGCTGTGTCTGGGCTGCAATCATCTGTGTTCACTTCCCTTGATTAGTTCTCTACTTAAGCATGCTCGCTCCTCCATCCAGTGTCAATCGTACACTTGCTGCTTCCAGTATAAGACTGATCGCTCTGTGCCTGACCCAGCCTGACTTTATTCCCATACCTGGACTTTGACCCTTTGCCTGTGACCTTACTATTCTTTTGCCTGCTCCTTGTAAACTGTCTTTTCTTTTTTGTTTACCTTACCCCGGCTCGTGAAGTGGATTCAGTCTCTGACTACTCCTTGCTGTACTGCGCCATTTTGTGGACCTGACCTCGAATTGTTTGACCTCCCTTTACTTATCCAGTAAGTAGTAACTATAATTATAATTGTTTATCAGTAATAGTAGCCATATCTCTCCTCTTCTGGGGACTGTTATTACTGTAGTGATCCTCATCACACACATGATGTCAATGCCAGTCACGGCCCCTAATCACTGTCAGCTTTGGCTGTCAGCATGTATAGCAATGCAGGAACCCGATAGGTCTCTGTGCTAATACACACCAGCCAAATGTGCATCCTTGGACTATCTAGCTGAGGTGGAGATGGGGTTGGCTGCTCCTTGCAGCACGGCCTGGTCATGATCTCAATGACCGCGATCATTACATCCCTGAACACCTCTCTGATCAGTGTCTGGGGCTGTGGTTGGTGCGGCCCAAAAAGCTGATCATCAAAATATGAAGAAACTGACTCCATGGATGGATCTTATGGCTGGTATTGAAAAGAAGGGCGGCCATATTACTATATATATTACTGTGTGGGTCACTGAGGTTTTTCTTTTTAATGGCAGAAATGTATTTTTTATATACACTGTGTTCCAAATTGTTATGCAAATGTTCTTTTTTTCTGATTTTCCTAAATGGTCAGTGCAATTGACAGTCAGTGTAATAAAAGTCATCACCCGTTAGAGTATACATCGAATTTTATTGAAGAAATCTCCCAATGATAACAGTATAAGCTTAAAAATTTTAAAAAAAAACTTTAAATGCACTGTTCCAAATTATTAGGCACAGTAGAGTTTCTAAACATTTGATATGTTTTAAAGAACTGAAAATGCTCATTTGTTGAATTTGCAGCATTAGGAGGTCACATTCACTGAAATAAAAAGCTATTTAACTCCAAAACATCCTAACAGGCCAAGTTACATGTTAACATAGGAACCCTTCTTTGATATCACCTTCACAATTCTTGCATCCATTGAACTTGTGAGTTTCTGGAGAGTTTCTGCTTGTATTTCTTTGCATGATGTCAGAATAGCCTCCCAGAGCTGCTGTTTAAATGTGAACTGCCTCCCACCCTCATAGATATTTTGCTTGATTATACTCCTAAGGTTCTCTATAGGGTTGAGGTCAGGGGAAGATGGTGGCCACACCATGAGTTTATCTCCTTTTATGCCCATAGCAGCCAATGGCACAGAGGTATTCTTTGCAGCACGAGATGGTGCATTGTCATGCATGAAGATGATTTTGCTCCTGAAGGCACGTTTCTGCTTTTTGTACCATGGAAGAAAATTCTCAGTCAGAAACTCTATATACTTTGCAGAGGTCATTTTCACACCTTCAGGAACCTTAAAGGGGTCTACCAGCTGTTTCCCATGATTCCAACCCAAAACATGACTCCTCCACCTCCTTGCTGACGTTGCAGCCTTGTTGGGACATGGTGGCCATCCACCAACCATCCACTACTCTATTCATCTAGACCTTGCAGGGTTGCTCAGCACTCATCAGTAAACAAGATTGGTTGAAAATTAGTCTTCATGTATGTGACTCACCATGGGCCGGGAGACTCAGGTTTCAGGCGCAGTCTGTAGGTCACGGTTCGTTGCCTTAGGCTGTGGGCCCGGTGGTCAATGACAAGAGGAAGGATAAAATAATAAAAAGAAAATAAAGTTTAGTTCGTGATGCCACCTGTAGGGTTCGGTGATGGCACCGGCCCTGCTTGGACCTCCGGGGTGATGGGCAGCAGCAAGGTAGAACCGCTCCCTACAGGACGAGCGGGGTCCCCGGAGTTGAGAGCTGCAATGGAGTAATAGGGCAGCTCGGTTGTTTCTGGAAGGCAATGCAGGTCACTGGCAGTTCTGGAATAAGGCTCAGACACGCTGCTCACTCTGAACGGGTATTTACTCAGGTATTCAGTAGCATACAGGGTAACACAGTTCTTAATGCCGGGTAGTGGACCGGGTGGTTCCTGCAGTGAGTAGTGTCTCTCTAAGGCTCCACAGATGTCTTTCTCTATCTCTTACTGTCCCTTCACTTCGCTGTTCTGCTATACCCGCATAAGAGCACTGAAGACCCTCGGTTGGGATTTCGTCTGGATCGGGACTCACGGTCCCTGGCCTTCAATGGTGGGTGCTCCTGGTATAAGCTGCGGTAGTTGTTAGTTGGTGAGTCGTGCTCCTGTAAAGCTTACAACCACTCCGGGTTTTGTGGTTCAGGGATGAACCTGCTGGACCACGTCGGAGCTGGTACTCCGGATTCTGTGTTCTGGGCCAGGATACTCAATTATCCTCTCTATTCATTGGCCTCTCTCTCTCTTCTGGGTCACCAGGTTGAGGTGCCCTCCCAGTTAGCTTTCTCAGTGCTCTTCTGCAACTTCTCCAACTCTGCTACGTCTGTTACTTTCACTTTGCCTCTCTGAGCTTCTCTCCTGTCACGACTTGACTTCTGCACTGTTCTGTTCTCACTTCCTGGTCTAACTCCTTACTGCTCTCCCACTCACTATATAACCTAGCTCTCCTCCCACCGGGACCAGTTACCCTAGCAACAGGTGTCTGATTGGTCCCCTATCACTAGGTGTATGTTTGTAGTATTGGAGCTTCAGGATTCTCCTACTCATCACCGGAACAGAGAATACGACACCTTCAATCAGGGGTGTAGTACCCTCCTGTGATGCACTCTTAGTGAGGCGCCACATATGTCTGGGTCCACTGCAACTGTTTATGCTTGTGAGCACTGTTTAGGGGTGGCCGAATAGTAGGTTTATGCACCACAGCAAGCCTTTGAAGGATCCTACACCTTGAGGTTCGAGGGACTCCAGAGGCACCAGCAGCTTCAAATATCTGTTTGTTGGTTTGTAAGGCCTTTTTAGCAGCTGCTCTCTTAATCTGATGAACTTGCCTGGCAGAAACCTTCCTTGTTCTGCCTTTATCTGCACGACCACGTCTGTGCTCAGAATCAGCCACAAATATCTTCACAATACGATGATCACGCTTAAGTTTTTGTGAAATATCTAATGTTTTCATCCCTTGTCCAAGGCATTGCACTATTTGTTGCTTTTCGGCAGCAGAGACATCCTTTTTCTTTCCCATGTTACTTGAAAACTGTGGCCTGTGTAATATTGTGGAACACCCAGTTTTCCTTTTATTGGGCTCATCTGCCAAACTAACTATCACAGATATCTGAGATTGATTTCAGTGATCCAAAGAACCCTGAGACACAATACCATCAATGGGTTTCATTGAAAAATAAATAAAAATAAAACCCTATGACACTTAAAACCAATTTGCATAATAATTTGGAACACAGTGTATTTGGAGTTGTTGGATTCACCGGCAGCTCTGTAATTATGCAATAATAACATTAATCATCAAAAATACAATTTGTCTAATAATTGTGCACAGTGTAAATCCTTATTGACTTATTTTGCACTCGGATGTGACCACATGAAACAAATAATCCATATAAGAAGCCGAGAACAGAAACTGTAAACATTGCATGACATTGCAAAATGTCACTAAAAGCAAACACCCGTCCTCTGTTATTAGCAATGATGATGTCACTGGAGTGAGGTCACCGGAATGAAGGTGGGGCGAATATATCATTATATAAAATAAGGAGACCACAGGAATCTGGGGACATGGGATGAAGAGGGTGAGACAATGTCACAGCGCTACCCCTGCCTGTGTATTGTACTTCACAGCATTAATAATCGTGCCGTCAACATAAGGAAATATAAATAGGCATCTTACATAATCGCACAAAGAATGTTGTTATTACTTATTATGTATTGTAAATTTATCTCTGATCTCAGGATGTAATTACTAGAATACAATCTCCTGTGTGCGAGAATACCCCACTATTCCCTATACCACTATACCATTTCCACAACAATATGGTTTGCTGCTTTGCATGAGATTTCTTAAAAGCCAATAAAAAGCTCTGCTACTGTAAAGTGCAGCTAATTTCTCTCTGGAAAATCAGACCAGAATATATGTGAGATTTTGTAATGCAGGAACCCTAACATACCGTAACACTGCCTCTACATACAAGAATATAACTACTATAACACTGCCCCTACATACAGAATATACCTACTATAATACTGCTTCTATACACAAGAATATAACTACTATAATACTGCTTCTATACACAAGAATATAACTACTATAATACTGCTCCTATGTACAAGAATATAACTACTATAACACTGCCCCTATACACAAGAAGATAAGTACTATAATACTGCGCCTATGTACAAGAATATAACTACTATAACACTGCCCCTACATACAGAATATACCTACTATAATTCTGCCCCTATACACAAGAATATAACTACTATAATACTACTCCTATGTACAAGAATATAACTACTATAATACTGCTCCTATGTACAAGAATATAACTACTATAATACTGCTCCTATGTACAAGAATATAACTACTATAATACTGCTCCTATGTACAAGAATATAACTACTATAATACTGCTCCTATGTACAAGAATATAACTACTATAATACTGCTCCTATGTACAAGAATATAACTACTATAATTCTGCCCCTATACACAAGAATATAACTACTATAATACTACTCCTATGTACAAGAATATAACTACTATAATACTGCTCCTATGTACAAGAATATAACTACTATAACACTGCCCCTACATACAGAATATACCTACTATAATTCTGCCCCTATACACAAGAATATAACTACTATAATACTACCCTATGTACAAGAATATAACTACTATAATACTGCTCCTATGTACAAGAATATAACTACTATAATACTGCCCCTATGTGCAAGAATATAACTACTATAATACTGCTCCTATGTACAAGAATATAACTACTATAATACTGCTCCTATGTACAAGAATATAACTACTATAATACTGCCCTATGTACAAGAATATAACTACTATAATACTGCCCCTATATACAAGAATATAACTACTATAATACTGCTTCTATGTACAAGAATATAACTACTATAATACTGCTCCTATGTACAAGAATATAACTACTATAATACTGCTCCTATGTACAAGAATATAACTACTATAATACTGCTCCTATATACAAGAATATAACTACTATAATACTGCCCCTATGTACAAGAATATAACTACAATGACACTCCCCCTATGTACTAGAATATAACTACAATGACACTGCCCCTACATTACAAGAATATAACTACTATAATACTGCTCCTATGTACAAGAATATAACTTCTATAATACTGCCCCTATGTACAAGAATATAACTACTATAATACTGCTCCTATGTTCAAGAATATAACTACTATAATACTGCTCCTATGTACAAGAATATAACTACTATAATACTGCTCCTATGTACAAGAATATAACTACTATAATACTGCCCTATATACAAGAATATAACTACTATAATACTGCCCCTATGTACAAGAATATAACTACTATAATCTGCTCCTATGTACAAGAATATACTACTATAATACTGCTCCTATGTACAAGAATATAACTACTATAATACTGCCCCTATTACAAGAATATAACACTATAATACTGCCCCTATGTACAAGAATATAACTACTATAATACTGCCCCTATGTACATGAATATAACTACTATAATACTGCCCCTATGTACATGAATATAACTACTATAATACTGCCCTATGTACAAGAATATAACTACTATAATATTGCTCCTATGTACAAGAATATAACTACTATAATACTGCTCCTATGTACAAGAATATAACTACTATAATATGCCCCTATGTATAGGAATATAACTACTATAATACTGCTCCTATGTACAAGAATATAACAACTATAATACTGCCCCTATGTACAAGAATATAACAACTATAATACTGCTCCTATGTACAAGAATATAACTACTATAATACTGCCCCTATGTACAATGAATATAACTGCTATAATACTGCCCCCTACACTGCTGCTCACCATTATTGCACCCTCATTTTGTTACTAGACTGTACAGTATCTTCAAAAATAAATGGAAATGTACCAAAGTTATATCCTCTGAAAGGAAAATAAATTAAAATTAAAATAAATCACAAGTTCTGAAGATAATTGATTTTAATTATTTTATTTGGAGATAGCAGCGCAGTCCTTAACCCTTTCTTTGACCAAAGTTCTATCGTCAGGATTTTTTAATTAGTGTCCAAAGTAACACAACAATAAAACATTATCAACTTACATGTTGCAATTTCAAGGAAGAAACAGAATAAACATCATGTGCAGCAATGAAGGCCCCTAATTAATACTTGGTCGCCCCTTTGGCATTGATGAAGCCTCCAAACATTTTTGTATCATCTAAGCTTCTCGCTCTTCTCCGCTGGGATTTTCTCTTCCTTTGCAGTTTCTTCAGCTCTTGAATGTTTGTAGGTTCTTTTTCCCAATGGCAGATTTCATCTCACCCTTAAGATTTTCTATGAGATTGAGGTCAGGACTCATTGCTGCCATTATAAACCATCCATTTCTCTTTTTCCACCATTCCTGTGTACTTTTGGTTGTGGCTTTGGGTCATTATTTGCTGGAAGACACATGATCTTCGACTCCAACCAGGTTTTCTTACACTGGGAAGAACATTTCACTCTAAAATCTCTTGGTAATTCTCTGATTTCATGATTCCTGTGATACAGTCAAAGCCTCCAGTACCAGATGTAGTAAAACAACCCCACAGCATTATGTATCCTCCACCATGCCTAATTGTTGGTAGGGTGTTCTTTTCTTTATAAGCTTCATTGCGTTGTCTGTAACAAACTGTTGCTTTGCTATGCCAAATAGGCCTATTTTTTTCATCTGTCCCAAACATTTTCCCAGAAGGATTATGGTTTGTCTTTGGCAAAGATCAGTTGTTCCTTTTTATGTCTTTTCTTCAGCAAAGGTTTCTTCCTTGGCCTTCACCAATAAACATGTATTTGATTTAGTGTGTGTCATATGATACTGTTGAATTTATGACCCCAGACTGTTCCAGGTTGGCCATCAGGTTTCGGATGTTTGATGTGGTGTTATTTCCACCATTCACACCAACCTTCGAAGACATCTCTTGTCAATTTTCCTCTTTCCCCCACAACCCAGGAGGTTCTTGACATTTCCATGCTTGGCAAACTTCTTAACAACATTGCGCACTGTTGAAACAGGGATAATAAGATTTTGGAGAATTTGGAAGTCCTGTGTTAATAATAGCAGTTCTGATGTCCTCAGACAGCTCCTTTGTCTTCATCACTGTGACAAAGGAACAGGGCCTAACATGTGGCTTTTTAAAATACTGAAGTCATCATTCATTGGCTAATTCATGTCTCGCGGGCACCGACAATTTATCACAGGTGATTCTCATTTGTGATTTACCAGTGTCACAACTTTAGGGTTTTCTATTTTTCCCTACCATTGTGACATTATAATGAGGGGGCTGTTATCTGAAGCTGTGAAGCTGGGGCCGCACTTAGCACTCAATGTACATGAAGTGCATTACATCCTTAGAAATGAAGTGCAAATTGCTTGTTTATTGTTAATGGCCACACAGATTTTGCAGAACCGTCCAGCCATTAACAATAGGAATTCCATTAGCAATTAATTTCAAATTGTGCAACATAAAGACATAAGGCGGCTGCAATATTTAGGATGTGGCATCTTCGCAGTTCGGACGCGCTGCAGCATGGGCACTGCAATGTGTGGCCACCGCCTGACACGCTTCTTGACACTTAGTGCATATCAGATAGCCGTGGGGGTTAGGTAGGGCACCGTTTTCCTCATCTATTTAGGGAACCAAAATACCTTGACCTTGCCCTGACTGTACCCATTAGATCCCATCCTGTTAATGATGCCCAGCAGTCCTGAGGCCAATACTGCAGCCATTAGGTTGGAATTTCATGGAAAAATAAATGTATAAGAAAAACGCAACAAGTGTGCAGCTCCAGCAAACGTGTTCAGTGGTTTTATGTGTGACACCATAAGTACCACAATATTCTTAGGTAAAACTGTGGACTGTTACCTAAGCACATCAGCACATCATAGCTCACATGTTATAACTGTGCCAGGACTCTCTGGGCTCCTTTATGCCGGGACTCTCTGGGCTCCGCTGTGCCGAGACTCTCTGGGCTCCGCTGTGCTGGGACTCTCTGGGCTCCTCTATGCCGGGACTCTCTGGGCTCCTCTATGCCGGGACTCTCTGGGCTTCTGTATGCTGGGACTCTCTGGGCTCCTCTATGCCGGGACTCTCTGGGCTCCTGTATGCTGGGACTCTCTGGGCTCCTCTATGCCGGGACTCTCTGGGCTCCTCTATGCCGGGACTCTCTGGGCTCCGCTGTGCTGGGACTCTATTGGCTTGTTTATGCCGGGACTCTCTGGGCTCGTCTATGCTGGTGTGGCACCCCAAGGGTTAATATGCCACAGAAACAACACAGTTTTAATCCCCACACAACACTACACTAGAAAGTGGGAGGAGCTTAGCTGGCACCTGCACTAGTGGGAGGAGCTAAGTTGTTTACCACAGAGCAGAAGTGACAGTTAGTTCAGTTTAGTGAGAGTCTGGAGCAGGAGCAGAGCCAAGTGTCAGTGGAGGTCCTGAGAGGTCTGAGGAAAGGAGACAGAGTAACAGAGGAACATACCCGGGATAAAAAGTTACCCCAAAAGCTTGATCCCGGGGAGGCGCTTAAGACGGATACCGGATCCGAGGCTGTGCCTGAGACAGACAGGACAGTAAACACCGGCATAGTGAAGGTCCACCATCTTCACAGCACCATAGCAAAGCAACACGGAGGGGTCAGTGACACAGAGGACTCAAGTTGCCCAGCATATTGGTACCCGTGAGCAGAGACAGGGCCAGCAGCATAGGTACAAGCAGCAGCAGGGCCACACACAGCGCTTAAGTAGGAAGCCAAGAACCCGGTCAGGGTGGGAGCAACCTGGTACAGACTCCGTGGACAATATTGTGATATACCATCTGCCAGTAAAGACTTGAAGAACAACAGAAACCATGAGTGTGTGTCATCCTTATGTTGAAGCCCCACTTGCCCTCATAGACTGCCATTGCCTCTACTCTCATCATCTCTACTGCTACCCCTACTCTCCTGGAGCATCAATAACTATCCTCACAGACTTTAACTACTACTACCACTGCCCCGGGGAACCCAGTTCTGCCCACAGGAACTATTCTATCCAAGCTGCTATCCCATCATCCCCGGAGGTTCTGCAGCAGCGGCGGCCCCATTACTGGCCGCATATAGTGGGTGGTGTCACGAGTGACAAATCCCCTGTAAATAACCCCCCATTTTATTGTGCGGGCCCGGGACACGGTCTGGACCAGGACCGCCGTGACATCCCCCCAGCAGTACCCCGGACCGGCACCGAGTACCCCGTTCCAGTGGGCTCCACACTGGGACTCTCTGGGCTTCTCTATGCCGGGACTCTCTGGGCTCCTCTATGCTGGGACTCTCTGGGCTCCGCTATGTCGGGACTCTCAGGGCCCTGCTGTATCGGGACTCTCTGGGCTCCGCTGTGTCAGGACTCTCTGGGCCCTGCTGTGCCGGGACTCTCTGGGCTCCTTTATGCCGGGACTCTCTGGGCTCCGCTGTGCCGGACCTCTCTGGGCTCCTCTATGCCGGGACTCTCTGGGCTCCTCTATGCCGGGATTCTCTGGCATCCGCTGTGCAGGGACTCTCTGGGATTCTCTATGCCGGGACTCTCTGGCATCCGCTGTGCCGGGACTCTCTGGTCCCTGCTGTGCCGGGACTCTTTGGGATTCTCTATGCCTGGACTCTCTGGGCCCTGCTGTGCCGGGACTCTCTGGGCCTCGCTGTGCAGGGACTCTCTGGGATTCTTTATGCCTGGACTCTCTGGGCCCTGCTGTGCCGGGACTCTCTGGTCCCTGCTGTGCCGGTACTCTCTGGGATTCTCTATGCCGGGACTCTCTGGGCCCTGCTGTGCAGGGACTCTCTGGGATTCTCTATGCCTGGACTCTCTGGGAACTGCTGTGCCGGGACTCTCTGGGATTCTCTATGCCGGGACTCTCAGGGCCCTGCTGTGCCGGGACTCTCTGGGCCCTGCTGTGCCGGGACTCTCTGGGCCCTGCTGTGCCGGGACTCTCTGGGCTTCTCTATGCCGGGACTCTCTGGGCTCCTCTATGCTGGGACTCTCTGGGCTCCGCTATGTCGGGACTCTCAGGGCCCTGCTGTGTCGGGACTCTCTGGGCTCCGCTGTGTCAGGATTCTCTGGGCCCTGCTGTGCCGGGACTCTCTGGGCTCCTTTATGCCGGGACTCTCTGGGCTCCGCTGTGGCGGACCTCTCTGGGCTCCTCTATGCCGGGACTCTCTGGGCTCCTCTATGCCGGGACTCTCTGGCATCCGCTGTGCAGGGACTCTCTGGGATTCTCTATGCCGGGACTCTCTGGCATCCGCTGTGCCGGGACTCTCTGGTCCCTGCTGTGCCGGGACTCTTTGGGATTCTCTATGCCTGGACTCTCTGGGCCCTGCTGTGCCGGGACTCTCTGGGCCTCGCTGTGCAGGGACTCTCTGGGATTCTTTATGCCTGGACTCTCTGGTCCCTGCTGTGCCGGGACTCTCTGGTCCCTGCTGTGCCGGTACTCTCTGGGATTCTCTATGCCGGGACTCTCTGGGCCCTGCTGTGCAGGGACTCTCTGGGATTCTCTATGCCGGGACTCTCTGGGCCCTGCTGTGCAGGGACTCTCTGGGATTCTCTATGCCTGGACTCTCTGGGAACTGCTGTGCCGGGACTCTCTGGGATTCTCTATGCCGGACTCTCTTGGCCCCGCTGTGCCGGGACTCTCTGGGCCCTGCTGTGCTGGGACTCTCTGGGCCTTGCTGTGCCGGGACTCTCTGGGCCCCTCTGTGCAGGGACTCTTTGGGCTTCCAGGACACAACGTATCACCAAAGAGCTTCCTGAAAGGAGCTCTTCTATAATCAGATGGGCTTCCTGTGCACCAGCTTCCATTACAAATGCAACAATAGCAGATGACTAAATAGAAGTCAGTTACCGGATCCATTCTCCATAGACTCCAATGTTAAGAAAACGGATCCTGCAGAAATCAGTTATTTATCAAAGGACAAAAAAGTTGTGTTTGCATTACAATGTATCTCTGCAGTTTCTGTTCATGTGAACTCAGCCGTACTGACCTGGACCATTTTGGGGGGAATATCTCCAATTTTCATAATGCAAACAGCTGGAACAAGTTACATTATTATTCCCATTTCTAATGTACTATAATAATGTCCCCTATGGACGACACGACATTACAATAATTAAAATGTTTATATAAGTTTAATTTCAGAGGTTTCTTATGATTTTTCTTATCTTTGACTTTGCCTAGTGACTCTGGACAACAGAGGTCACAGCGGATATATCATCTCTATACAATTCCTTGCTATTTATATACAGGTCTGGGATGCTCCGCCGCTGCATACAAGCTGCAGTAATGGGATCCTAGGTAAATAGGTGTCATGTGTCAGTGTACTGTATATGAGACTATTGTATATACCGCTCGGGACTGATGATCACTCTTGTGCATTTCAATCATATAGACTTACATACAATCTATTATCCACGTCAGCCCTGCTCCCAGGAGCTTGCAATCTAAGTAATAAACCTGAGCTCAGAACTCAACTTCTACAATGCAATAGTCATCCTGTCCAGGGTTATAATTGTCCAGAGGTAGATAGGCGATTTCCACCATTTTTATTTGTAGCAGAGATGTCATTTTTGTGAAACTTTCCTATCAATACTGAAAGGAGATTCCTTTTTACAATGTTTCAAAAGTTTTGTTCATTTTCTTAGAAAGCCACGAAAAATATCACCGTGAGTGATGACACACTACACCGTGCTACATGACAAAGCCAGCGATGCTACATGACAAACCCAGCGATGCTACATGACAAACCCAGCGATGCTACATCGGGTATTTACTAATAGACATTGTATCCATTGCACAATAGAACCATAAAACAGTTAATAGAGGAAGCACTTAGACTTGTGAATAAGGAAACTCCATTATGGCAAGAAGCATCGCACTATGGCTGCACCATCAATAATGGCCCCATTAAACATTTAGGAGGACGATGATGTCACCTGATCCATTAGTTTAGAAAGCAGAATAATAATCAATACGAGAATATAAAAATCCAGAATCCTGGGCGCATTTCTGTAGAATCATGTGCATCGCGTATATAGTCACAGTGCATGGAACCATACGTACAAACGCCATCTGTCTCCATGTGACATCACTTATAGCTTGTTATCATTGGGGCGATGGGTTGGGTCCAGTGCATTGTTCATTCTGAGCTAAATGAAACACTAGAACTACAGAATTAAACTAACACAAGGTATGATACAGCAGTCAGGTATGTGGAGAGCTGACAATTCTGGTCAAAGTAATGAGGGTGGTTGTCAGTGGTCTCCCATCATCTCTCACCATGGAGGAAAAATTACTACAGTTAGCAAGACAATTGTTTAGGAAGAAATGTTTTGACCGCAGTGACCTCATAATCTATAGGGATATATTAAGTTATGTATATATACAGTGCATCTCATCATATCTATCCTCTAATATGTCAATGTCATCCAATGATCTTTCGTCCTTGTGTAGCAATGTTGTGGCACCCCAGAATCCGGATGCCACAATGTCATTGCCTCCCTCGGGGGTAGTGTCATACCTGAGAACAACAGAGGGTATCCACACCAGGCAAACCCAAAGCACACATCACCTTTCAGCCTCCAGGCCTGAAGGGGGAGATCTAAACCCGGGTTCAGGGTAAGCTTCCCTAGAAATTCTGGTCTGGGGCGGAATTAGTCAGTTCAGTTACTAGGAGGACTGTGGAAGACATCCTGTGGACTGGAGCAGTGCTAAGCTCATCCCAGGATAGCTAAAGTCTAGCTGATGAACCGAAGGCAAGGGTCTGAGGAAGTGGAGGAGAGCCTGGGGAGCGGTGTCGAGCTCACCCCAGAGGAGAAAGCACCAACAACCGGACACCGGAATCCAAGGCTGTGCAGGGCCTAACATTCCAGCAGTCAACACAGGAGGGTGGTGGATTCCAAGTCTCCCATCCACACCAAAGTGATCGGAGGCAAAGCAGCGTGAAGAGCCCAGGAGCAGCTGCCGGAGAAGTGGGGCTGGAGAAGGACTCGAGCTGCCTGTCATACAGCCACACTGCAGGAGAGAGAGAGGGCCGCAGCTTAGCTTCAGCAGCCGCAGGGACCCGCTAAGAAAGTGCAGCAGGGAGGCCTCAGAACTTGCCGAGTGAGGAGAACCCCGAGTTGCTCCCAGGTTGCCGGATTCCAGAAATATCATCTGTCCTTGTGCCAGTATCTCCAGTAAAGGACTTTGAGGAACCAACAAACCGTGAGTCTGTCAGTTACTTTGCGCCCTCCATCCTGCACCCTACACCCTTTCAACATCCACTGCTCTGGGGATCTGCTCCACCTGTGAGGAGCCACTACATCCTAGCTGCCCATCCATTGTCCCCAGAGGTTCTGCAGCAGCGGTGGCCACCCATAGCCACAAACCACAGGTGGCGTCACGAATAATACTCCCTTTAAACCACCCTATTCCCAAAAACTTTTTGAAGCTGAACCCAGGGTCACAGACCAGGTCTCAACCCCTGTGACTCCCCAGTAGCACCGCAGCCCAGTTCCGAGTACCCCACGGCCCTGGGGCATATCAATGTGATATGTTCCATATCTCTCTGGCCTTTTTTCATTGTGTCTTCAATTCAACTGTCTACTTTCCCCCCTTTGGCCCCATTTCTTTTGTCCATTTCTTCCTATGGCCCAAAGTGCAACACAAAATAATATTGTAGTACTGTCTGATAAAGGGGCCATTGAGTCCAGAAAGCTTACAAATATAATTTTTCTGGTTGGCCAATAAAGATATTACTCCTAGAATACTTTTCTGAAAAATTGTTTTGGGACCTAAGTATTTACATCCATCTTCCTATGGCCCCTAATCCTCCTGCTCCATATGCTCCTGTCCACCTGTTCTCCTCTACCCAATCCCCTAGTTATGATTACACTGCCCTTACCCACTGTTCTCCCCTTCCCCCTTATCGCCTGGTTATATTTCCCCATTTCTCTTCTCCTTTGTCCTCTGTCCTTTGTTCCCCTTTCTCTCCCCTGTTCCCCTGTTCCTTCCCCAGTCCCTATTCTCTCCCTTGTTCCCCCTGTTCTCTTCTCCCCAGTCCCCTATTCTCTTCTCTCCCATGTCCCCCCCCTGTTCTCTTCTCCCCTATCCCCACTCTGTTCTTCTCTTCTCCCCAGTCCCCCTGTTCCCTTCTTCCTTGTTCCCCTGTTCCCTTTTTCCCTGTCCCCCTGTTCCACTCTCCCCTGTCCCCCTGTTCTCTTCTCCCTTGTCCCTCCTGTTCCACTCTCCCCTGTCCCCCTGTTCTCTTCTCCCTTGTCCCTCTGTTCTCTTCTCCCTTGTCCCCTGTTCTCTTCTCCCCATCCCCTCATTCTCCTCTTCCCTGTCCCGCTGTTCTCTTCTAACCTTTCATCCCGTTCTTCTCACACCCTGTCCGCCTTTTCTCTACTCCCCATCCCACTCTTCCCTGTTTTCCTCCCCTGTCCCCATGTCCTCCTGTTTTTGTGGCACTCCAAACTCTGGTTGCCAGAAGGGCATTGCCTTCCTCGGGGGGTCATGCTTGGAAGCAAGAAGGACTATCCACACCTGGTAAGCCCACAGCATGCAACACTTTTCCTGACTCCAGACCAGAAGGGGGAGCTCTGAAACCCCAGTTCAGGGATGCTCCCCTATAAATTCTGGCCTGGGGGCGGGGTTAGGCAGTTC
Source organism: Allobates femoralis (assembly GCA_033576535.1). NCBI lineage: Eukaryota > Metazoa > Chordata > Amphibia > Anura > Aromobatidae > Allobates > Allobates femoralis. Next base: position 60,300,922 of record JARQOC010000010.1, on the reverse strand, counting down.
CGTTCCTAGGAGACTGTGAAGACGACTTATGGACTGGAACGGTGCTGAACTCGTCCCAGGTAGAGTCGAAAAGTGAGCAAGGCAAGCGTGAGGGACCTGTAGGAGAGGGTATGAGAAAGGAGAGAAGCAGGCCTGGGGAGTGTAGCCAGTTAATAGGCTCACCCCAGTGCAGGGCGCTAGGAGTCCAAGGTTGTGAGGGTATTCCAGGCCCAGCAGCCAAAACTGGAGGGTGGGAGATTCCAAGTCTCAACAAAGCCCAGGAGGCAAAGCAGCTTCAGAAAGCTCAGGGACAGTAACCAGAGGAGTGATGCCCGAGAAGGGCTCGAGCTGCCTGCCAAACCGTGAGAGACTTACAAGAAGGAGGAGAGGGTCACACCTTAGCTACAGGCAGCCAGGACCAGAAGGAGTAGTGCAACAGGGAGGCCTCAGAACTCACCGGGTGAGGAGATCCACAACTTGCTTCCAGCCCACCCGGATTCACAATATCACCTGTGGACATTATCCTGGTTTCTACCTGGAACTACCAGTAAAGGTAACGGAAACTATGAGCTGTGTGTCTGTCGGTTATTCCACACCCTTAGTCCTGCACCCCAATGGCCCTCCACCACCGAACATTACACCAGTTGCCCTGGTGAACCGCTCCACCCTTGTTGCTTCGGTTTCGAGTACCCCACAGCCCTGGGTGGCGTGTCCTGTTCGTCTATCCTGTCCCACTGTTTTCCTCTCCCCTGTTCCCCTGCTCTCTTCTCCCCAACCTCAGTTATCATCTCCCCCTTCCCCCCGTTTTCCTCTCCCCTGTACCCCTGCTCTCTTCTTCCCCATCCCCTCTGTTTCCTTTCCCCCATCCCACCTTATTCTTCTCCCCTGTCTCCATGTTCTCATCTCCTCTATCCCTTTTCCTCCCCTGTCTTCCTGTTTTCCTCTCCCGTGTCCACCCATTTTCCTCTCCCCTGTCCCCCTGCTCTCTTCTCCCCTGTTTTCATCTCCCATCCCCCTGTTCTCCTCTCCCCCGTCTCCCTGTTTCCTCTCCCCCGTCCCCCCGATTTCCTCTCCCCGTCCCCCATTCTCCTTTCCCCTGTCCCTCTATTTTCCTCTCCCCTATCCCCGCTTTCTTCTCCTCTGTTCTCCTCTCCCTTTTCCCCACATTCTTCTCTCCCCTGTCCACCTTTTCTCGTTCCCTCGTTCTCCTCTCCACTGTCCCCCTGTTCTTCTCTCCCCCAGTTTCCCTCTCCTCTCCCCCAGTTCTCCTCTCCCCTGTCCCCCAGTTCTCCTCTCCCCTGTCCCCCCGTTTAACTCACCCCCGTCCACCCATTCTCTTCTCCCCTATCCTTCTGTTCTCCTATCCTCTTGTTATATTCTCCCATCCTCCCTTCCCTCTATTCTCCTTCCCTCCTTCTCTTTATTTAGCTTTCCTTTGACTTTCTTCCAGGGTTTGTGCTGGTAGAGACATGAATGGCAATGTGCTTTCATATCCAGCAGAGGGACTGAGCTCTGGGCAGAAGTTTCCTGGATCAGACAGAAGAGTCTGCAGGTAACTGAGCTCAGAGCCAGGACCCAAGCCTCCGCACCATCTACTGCCCCAGGGGAGACCAGTGAGAGGAGGGCAAGCAGGACCCCAGGTGAGGAGCCAGGGAAGGGGTGACTGTGACCTCTGAGGGGCCACCAAGACCTTGAGCTGCTGCTTGTATGTAGAGGGTGTGAGGCAGGGGTGGTGTCTCAGGAATCACTGTAGGGTCTGTGGTGATTGGGGAGGTCACAGGGTTGCCCCAAACTAGGAACAGTGGAGTCCTGAGTCACCATCACGGTCACTTTCAGAGTGTCCTCTGTATCCTCTACCCCATATACAGTGGGACGCGCAGCCCTGGCTGTATACACCGACTCTATGCCCGTGGCATAAACCTCATTGTGCCCACACCCTTACTGTGCCGAGTCCTGTGCCCTCTACACATACACCGCTACTCACTGGTATACGCTATATATACCACTCCTCACCAGTATACACTATATACACCGCTCCTAAAAGGTATATGCTATATACACCTCTCCTCACCGGTATATGCTATATACACCACTCCTCACCAGTATACACAGCTCCTCACTGGTATACGCTATCTATATACACCTCTCCTCACCGGGATATGCTATATACACCTCTCCTCACCAGTATACACTATATACACCACTCCTCACCATTTACACTATATAGACCACTCCTCACTAGTATACACTATATACACCACTCCTCACCAGTATACACTATATACATAGCTCCTAACTGGTATACGCTATATACACCTCTCCTTTTCGGTATATGCTATATACACCACTCCTCACCAGTATACACTATATACACTACTCCTCACTAGTATACACTATATACACTGCTCCTCACTGGTATATGCTATATACACCTCTCCTCACCAGTATATGCTATATACACCACTCCTCACCAGTATACACTATATACACCGCTCCTCACAAGTATACACTATATACATAGCTCCTAACTGGTATACGCTATATACACCTCTCCTTTCGGTATATGCTATATACACACTCCTCACCAGTATACACTATATACACTACTCCTCACTAGTATACACTATATACACTGCTCCTCACTGGTATATGTTATATACACCTCTCCTCACCAGTATATGCTATATACACCACTCCTCACCAGTATACACTATATACACCGCTCCTCACCAGTATACACTATAAGCACAGCTCCTCACCGGTATAAGCTATATACACTGCTCCTCTCCGGTACACGCTATATACACCTCACCGGTATACGCTATATACACCGCACCTCACCAGTATACACTATATACACAGCTACTCAGCTGTATACGCTATATATACTGTTCCTCACCAGTATACACTATATACACAGCTCCTCGCTGGTATATGCTATATACACCTCTCCTCACCAGTATATGCCATATACACAGCTCCTCACTAGTATACACTATATATACCTCTCCTCACCAGTATACATGATATACACTCTTCCTCACCAGTATACACTATATACACAGCTCCTCACCGGTATATGCTATATACACAGCTACTCATCGATATACGCTATATACACCTCTCCTCACCAGTATATGCTATATACTCCACTTTTCTCCAGTATGCGCTATATACACTGCTCCTCTCCGGTATACACTATATACACAGCTCCTCTCTGGTATACACTATATATACAGCTCCTCTTCAGTATACGCTATATACTCCACTCCTCTCCCGTATGTGCTATATACATCTCTCCTGTCCAGTATACACTATATACACAGCTCCTCTCTGGTATACACTAAATATACAGCTCCTCTTCGGTCTACGCTGTATACTCCACTCCTCTTCGTATACGCTATATACACCACTCCAAATGGAATGGATCCTGTATTGGATCTTTTATTTCCTTTTTATGATCCCAAAATTTATCCAAAAAATGATCTAACTGCTGACACGAGACAGAGGACACGGTGCACATCTGCTGCTGCACCCAGTGTTTGGTGACAGGGTATAGCAGTCATGTGACCACATCTGACAGCTGCAGCCAATCACTGGCCTCAGGGACTCATGACGCAGAGCTGAGTGATTGACTGCAGCAGTCACATGCTTTATACCCATGTCTTCCTCATGTACAGTTACTGTGTGTAGTCTCTTTCTCCTATTCAGTTACTGTGTGTAGTCTCTTTCTCCTATTCAGTTACTGTGTGCAGTCTCTTCCTCCTGTACAGTCACTGTGTACAGTCTCTTTCTCCTGTGCAGTCACTGTGTACAGTCTCTTTCTCCTGTGCAGTCACTGTGTACAGTCTCTTCCTCCTGTGCAGTCACTGTGTGCAGTCTCTTCCTCCTGTGCAGTCACTGTGTGCAGTCTCTTCCTCCTGTGCAGTCACTGTGTGCAGTCTCTTCCTCCTGTGCAGTCACCGTGTGCAGTCTCTTCCTCCTGTACAGTCACCGTGTGCAGTCTTTCTCCTGTGCAGTCACTGTGTACAGTCTCTTTCTCCTGTACAGTTACTGTGTGCATTCTCTTTCTCCTGTGCAGTCACTGTGTGCAGTCTCTTTCTCCTGTGCAGTCACTGTGTACAGTCTCTTCCTCCTGTGCAGTCACCGTGTGCAGTCTCTTCCTCCTGTACAGTCACTGTGTGCAGTCTCTTCCTCCTGTACAGTCACCGTGTGCAGTCTCTTTCTCCTGTGCAGTCACTGTGTACAGTCTCTTTCTCCTGTACAGTTACTGTGTGCATTCTCTTTCTCCTGTGCAGTCACTGTGTACATTCTTTTTCTCCTGTGCAGTCACTGTGTGCAGTCTCTTCCTCCTGTGCAGTCACTGTGTACAGTCTCCACTGTGTACAGTCTCTTCCTCATGTACAGTTACTGTGTGCAGTCTCTTTCTCCTATTCAGTTACTGTGTGCAGTCTCTTCCTCCTGTACATTCACTGTGTACAGTCTCTTTCTTCTGTGCAGTCACTCTGTGCAGTCTCTTCCTCCTGTGCAGTCTCTTTCTCCTGTTCAGTCACTGTGTAGTCTCTTTCTCCTGTGCAGTCACTGTGTACAGTCTCTTCCTCCTGTGCAGTCACTGTGTGCAGTCTCTTCCTCCTGTACAGTCACTGTGTGCAGTCTCTTTCTCCTATTCAGTTACTGTGTGCAGTCTCTTTCTCCTGTGCAGTCACTGTGTACATTCTTTCTCCTGTACAGTCACTCTGTGCAGTCTCTTCCTCCTGTGCAGTCACTGTGTACAGTCTCTTCCTCCTGTACAGTCACTCTGTGCAGTCTCTTCCTCCTGTACAGTCACTCTGTGCAGTCTCTTCCTCCTGTACAGTCACTCTGTGCAGTCTCTTCCTCCTGTACAGTCACTCTGTGCAGTCTCTTCCTCCTGTGCAATCACTGTGTACAGTCTCTTTCTCCTGTACAATCACTGTGTACAGTCTCTTTCTCCTGTGCAGTCACTGTGTACAGTCTCTTTCTCCTGTGCAATCACTGTGTACAGTCCATTTCTCCTGTGCAATCACTGTGTGCAGTCTCTTCCTCCTGTGCAATCACTCTGTGCAGTCTCTTCCTCCTGTGCAGTCACTGTGTGCAGTCTCTGTCTCCTGCACAGTCACTGTGTGCAGTCTGTTTCTCCTGTGCAGTCACTGTGTGCAGTCTCTTCCTCCTGTGCAATCACTGTGTACAGTCTCTTTCTCCTGTGCAGTCACTGTGTACAGTCTCTTTCTCCTGTACAATCACTGTGTACAGTCTCTTTCTCCTGTGCAGTCACTGTGTACAGTCTCTTTCTCCTGTGCAATCACTGTGTAGTCTATTTCTCCTGTGCAATCACTGTGTGCAGTCTCTTCCTCCTGTGCAATCACTCTGTGCAGTCTCTTCCTCCTGTGCAGTCACTGTGTGCAGTCTCTGTCTCCTGCACAGTCACTGTGTGCAGTCTGTTTCTCCTGTGCAGTCACTGTGTGCAGTCTCTTTCTCCTATTCAGTTACTGTGTGCATTCTCTTTCTCCTGTGAAGTCACTGTGTGCAGTCTCTTTCTCCTGTGCAGTCACTGTGTGCAGTCTCTTTCTCCTGTGCAGTCATTGTGTGCAGTCTCTTTCTTCTGTGCAGTCACTGTGTACAGTCTCTTTCTCCTGTGCAGTCACTGTGTGCAATCTCTTCCTCCTGAGCAGTTACTGTGTGCAGTCTCTTTCTCCTATACAGTCACTGTGTGCAGTCTCTTTCTCCTGTGCAGTCACTGTTTGCAGTCTCTTCCTCCTCTGCAGTCACTGTGTGCAGTGTCTTCCTTATTTCCTTATGTGCAGTCACTGTGTGCAGTCTCTTCCTCCTGTGCAATCACTCTGTGCAGTCTCTTTCTCCTGTGCAATCACTCTGTGCAGTCTCTTTCTCCTGTGCAATCACTGTGTGCAGTCTCTTCCTCCTATGCAGTCACTGTGTGCAGTCTCTTCCTCATGTGCAATCACTGTGTGCAGTCACCTATTTCTGTGCAGTCTCTTTCTCCTGTGCTGTCACTGAGTGCAGTCTCTTTCTCCTGTGCAGTCACTGTGTGCAGTCTCTTCCTCCCTGTGCAGTCACTTTCTCCTGTGCAGTCACTGTGTGCTGTCTCTTCCCCCCCTGTGCAGTCACTGTGTGCAGTCTGTTCCTCATGTGCAGTCTCTTCCCCATATCCAGTTACTGTGTGCAGTCTCATCTGGCTGTTTAATTACTGAGTGCAGTCTCTTCCCCATGTGCAGTCATTGTGTGCAGTCTCTTCCCCATGTGCAGTCATTGTGTGCAGTCTCTTCCCCATGTGCAGTCATTGTGTGCAGTCACTTCCTCCTGTGCAGTGAATATATTCAGTACCTTCCTTCTGTACAGTCTCTTTGTCCTCTGCAGTCTATTTACTCTGTTCACTTTCTGCAGCTTCTTCCTCCAGTGCAAAAACTATAGAAGAACCAGACAAGATATTTCCATTTTATTGTCTATACTGACACTGATGAGCGAGCACTAAAATGCTCGGGTGCTCGGTGCTCTGGCCGAGCATCTCAAGATACTCGTGTACTCGGCCAGAGCACCGAGCCCAATGTAAGTCAATTAGTGACAGGCTCCGCCCACAGACTTCCGGTTATAAAACGAGTAATTCCGGAAAAGGACGGGAGGGGGGCTTTTTTAAATCGCCGCAGCATACAACACCTTGCTGCGGCCCCCAGAGGGATCCTAACAATGAATCTGCTCCCTGTGTGGTATCAGCTCACTGTGTGCACTGAATGGAGCTGTGTATGTGTGTCAGATCGCTTATTATTACCGAGCAGTCCGAGCATCTCGGCGGTATTCGGTGCTCGCCGAGCACCCCGAGTACCGAGATACTCGTGCGAGTACCGAGCAGCGCAGAGCATACTCGCTCATCACTAATCCCTACACATGTTATTAGTCTGGAGCATTGTGTGTCTGGAGCATTGTGTGTCTGGGGCATTGCGTGTCTGGGGCATTGTGTGCCTGGAGCATTGTGTGTCTGGGGCATTGCGTGTCTGGGGCATTGCGTGTCTGGGGCATTGCGTGTCTGGGGCATTGCGTGTCTGGGGCATTGCGTGTCTGGGGCATTGCGTGTCTGGGGCATTGCGTGTCTGGAGCATTGCGTGTCTGGGGCATTGCGTGTCTGGGGCATTGCGTGTCTGGAGCATTGCGTGTCTGGAGCATTGTGTGTCTCCTGATTGCAATTTTATCCAAAGTCGCACAACAAACACACTTCTGTAGCTTCTCGGTGATTATTTAGAGCTGAGACCGTGCGGCAAATAAACCAGACAATTCACAGACAAGAAGCAACAAGTCGAGTGCGACTAAAGGGTGGCTTCACACTGCAGGTTTTCACTGATCAGTTTCCATCCAGTTTGTGTGACAAAACCAGGAGTGTCTCCAAAACTCAGAACAGGAGTCAATCTTTCAATTATAGTTTTTCTCTGCAAGTTCCTCTCCTGGTTCCTCTCCGGGTCTTGGCACACAAACTGGATGGACACTGATCAGTGAAAACCTGCAATGTGAAGCCAGCCTTACATTTAAGTCTATTGTAGGGCGTCAGGTGCAACTTGCAACTAGCGACAGAAAACCTGATACATTTTGGAAGCTATGGGATTCTGGGACTTTGTGTTTGCAGCAGGTCGTAGATCGCAACGTGCCACAATAGGGAATCATCACATCCAACATTGCAATGTGTCGCCGGTTCTGACATCTGTGTTTCCAGAGCGGTCATCCTCAGGACATGCAGTATAATGTGATGACGTCACAGGGTTCTGTGACTTAAAAACAAATGACATAATAACATTCATGTTTACAAACAGAATTGTAACAAAAGTTCCTGACAAGAGAGTAACTACAACAGGTGCAGGGGCTGCAATCACACCCGGGCCCTGGAGCCTAGGGGGGCCCAAAAGACCCTTTGGCCTATGGAAAGACTGTTGCTATTAAAGAGTTGCAATAATTGGGGGCCCTGTTAGATCTTTTGCATTGGGGCCCATTAGCTTCAATTTACGCCACTGGTTCCTGAGTATGGATTGTAGATGTAGACATGAAGTCTACGATATAAGGAGTCTGGGGCACCAAGAATGGCAGGATTACCAAACCAAGAGGGGAACAATTGAGGGTCAAGATGACTAAACCTAGGGTATGGTAGGAGGAACCAGCACCCTGCTTGTCACCATTTGAATACCCTTAAGGATATTGAGATAATTCTAAAGGGAACCTGTCACGTGCATAAAAGCTATTAACCTCCAGATATGGGGTTAATCTGCAGGTTAATAGCATTCTGTACCTGTCTAGCACCTTTTGCACATTAAATGAACATTAATCCTCGTTCTGGTTTCAGTCATAGGGGTGGCCCCGGGGCAGGTTCAGTCACCGCTCTCTGTAGGGTGGGTGGGGACTGTAACTGCCCCCTGCACTGACTGACATCTGTCTCTAATGCTGAGCGACTGTCAGTCAGGGCAGGGGCTTTTATAGCTGTCACTCTCCATACACAGAGTGGTGACTGAAACCGGAACGCTGCTGGGGGGGAAGGGGTATTACAGTTCACTGTGTAATGTGTAGGGACGGGGCGGGTTCCAAACAATATTAATCTGCAGATTAACCCCCTATATGCAGGTTAGTATTGTTTTTCCATGTGACAGGTTTACTTTAAAGCAAGCAAAGCATAAGGCGTGAAATCCATCAATGAAAAATGTCAGTGAAGTATGAAATTCATTTTTAACTTGGTTACAGGCACAGTATTTTTTCAGAAAATATGGCCCCCATGTCAGCTCTTTTTTTAACGTTTTTTGGACCAAAAACACTTCAACCAGATGTTTTCTTTTAAGCTATAGTGAAAAACTTCATACAATGTTGTTTTATTTGTGGCCTTTTGGTGAAATTTGCAACAAAACACAATGTAGAGCGTAATTCACACCAGCAAAATGTGTCTGAATTATTAAGAGGCCTTCATCAATGAATAAGGAGCATCACATGCAGAATTATAATGTACAGGTCACATTGGCATTAAACCTTCATCCACTTTCTAGCATAAATGCGTCTGTCCTCGGTGTTCTTTGCCGTTATCACTTGATTTTGTTCACTGTTTTGAAAAGTTATGTAAGCAGCATTTGCAAATTATGGTAAAGAAATGGCACGCACCAACATTAGCAACGTTTCTACACTACTTTCGGACATGAACATCTTAACTTAGGGATTTCAATCTCTAGGCCTCGAGGGCCGCCAACAGGTGATGTTTTCAGGATCTCCATAGTATTGCACAGGTTATAATATAATCACCTGCGCTGGTGATGATTCCAACCTCTGCGCAATGCTAAGGAAATCCTGAAAACAAGCAATGTTTGCAGCCCTTGAGGACTGGAATTTGAGATCCCTGCCTTAAAGTGAATCTGTCACTTAGTTTAATGCCACCAAGCTGTCACTACCTGTCCCTGCCCCTTCCTATTACTATTCTAACTATCCCTCTCTGTCCTAAATGTGTGGTGTGATGGTGTACAAAAAGCATTTTCTACTTACAGGCTGGTATGATAATGAAGCGGGGGCTACTGTTATTAGCCCACCTGGGCGTCCTCTTTTGCTCCCTGTCCCCACCTCGATCCTTCATTATCACACCCCGATAGGCATCTTCATTCCTTTCTGAAAATCCTCTTAATTTTTTTAATTCCTGCCTCTTCTCGTAGTATTGCATGAGCCGGAGCGTGCTGATCATGTGGGATACTTGGTTCAATATGCACACTGCGCATGCGCTGGATCCCACGTGTTCAGCCCCACAATGCACTGGGCCAGATATGACGCCCTGGCTCGGCGCAATACTATGAGAAAGGGCAGGAATTTAAAAAAATAAGAGGATTTGCAGAAGGGAATGAAGACGCCCATCGGGGCGTGATAAAGAATGAATTGAGGCGGGGACAGGGAGCGAAAGAGGACGCCCAGGGGGGCTACTAACAGTAGCCCCCACTTCATTACATTCAGTCTGTAAGTAAAACATACTTTTTATACACCATCACAGCACACATTTAGGACAGAGAGGGATAGTTAGACTAGTAATAGGAAGGAGCAGGGTCAGGTAGTGATAGCCTGGGATGCTTAAACTAGGTGACAGGTTCCCTTTAAAGAAAAACTGTCAGGTCAAAAATCCATATATAACTCCTATCATTTTCTAATTCCTCCCTCTAATCTCCTTATTTATGTATTTCTTTTATTTATATTTCCTTCCTATCTTCGTAGACTTCATATAAAGAGTATCATTCCATCTGTTACTCACAGTGAGTGATCAACTTAGTTTTCTGCTGTCCACTCCCCATAAGCATGAATATGCATGTCACATATTCACACCACATCACTGCACAGGAGATCACTGGGGAGGGGGGCTGTATTCTCCTCTCTGTGTCTGCAGCCAAGAAAGAGGTGAAATACCACACAGAAACTGTCACAGCAGGATGCCTGCTTACAAAATCAGATGGAGTCTAGATAAGTCAGATCGGCAATAGCTCTCTCCCTCTATGTCCTCATCAAAACAGAAGCTACTGAAACCTGACACTGCACTGTCTGAGAGCAAAGGGAGGCGGGAGGAGAAAGGAGAAAGCCGCTGAGCGGGAGGAGAGAGGTCTGAGAGGGAGTGCATAATGACATGACAGTTTATACAGCACAGGACTATTGCTGTTTGCTTATAATGGAGAGGACTAATCCAGGAGCTGCCTGCCGGGTCTGACAATGCTGATAACATGGAAACTACAATGGTACAATACTGATTTTACATGTTTTTTAAAAGGTCTGCCCAGGCATATTTAAGGTAATATTAGTATCATACTTAAAAATAGCCTGACAGTGTCCCATTTCAAGGGCACCTGTCAGGTAGTTTATGTCTTTCCCCCCCAGCTATCACTGTCTGTACCTGCAGCTTCATAGTCATATTCTAATCATCCCTGTCTGAGCTCATAGTGTAATGTTAGAGGTGAAAAAAAGCATTTATACACTTACATTGTCTTATGTAAATGAGGCACAGTCTACACCTTAAGACTGTAGTCTATTGGCAGGCTAATAGTTAACTCACTATTAATTTCTCTTGTCATCAGGACCTGTGTGATGTAACAATCATGTGACCATAGTGGGTGGAGCGAAGCAAGCCAAATCATGTGCTATGAAGACTTAGCCCCGCCTATTATATAGTCATATGGTTGTGACGCCACACAGGTTCCTCAGCATCTTCTGACATTTGACTGAAATGTTAACTATTAATCTGCCGATAGACTACATTCTCTAAGATGTAAGACTGTGCCTCATTTACATGAGAAAATGTAAGTGTATAAATGCTTTTTTTTTCACCTTTAACATTACACTATGAGCTGAGACAGGGCATGGTTAGAATAGGACTAGAAAGCTGCAGGTGTAGATAGTGATAGCTGGCGGGGCATAGACGACCTGCCAGGTTCCCTTTAATGGGGATATCCAGGATTAATACAACTTTACTGCATTCTTTCAAAAAATAGCACCACCCCTGTCTACAGGTTGCATGTGGTATTACACCATAGTCCCATTAATTTAAATAAAGGTGAGGTGCAATATCACACACAACCTGTAGACAGGGGTGGCGCTGTTTTTGAAAGAAAACAGACATGTTTGTATGATTGTGGACAACCCCTTTAACTAATGTATTTTCAATATAGGCTCTGATTAGGATTTTTTTCTTGTTTCTTTCCCATGAGCTGCTTCATAAAATATGGAAAACAGCAACAAAAATGTTACATAATAACAAAAAATGCCTATAAAAAACAAGCATTTAAAATCCTTGGCATTATTACAAGTAGAAAAAGTTTGTGTAATGGAAAACTTACAAGTTTTATTAGCACAAAATGCATTTCTTTCTATTATTAAATGAACTTGTTGGTACTAAATGTATTTTGCTAGGAAACAGGACAAAACCAAAATTATGCAACTTATTATGATTATTATTATTTTTAGTGTAGTGCCATTTATTCCATGAAAAAGGGCACACATAGAAAGTATAATGATCATGAATAATACAAGGCACAGACAATGAAAGGAAACCTTTACACAAATATTTACTTTGTACTTAAATTAAGTTAAAGAAATGAACATTTTTTGGCCACGACATTTATTTCGTTTTCTCTTTTTTTGCGGCCCCTGTGTCTGGGTTTTGGGTTCTCAGATGCGTCTTGTGCCGTCTCTTTCGTGCTCACTGCTCCTCCTCGAGATCCTACTCAAGATCCGTGCTCCTGAGTCAGACCCGAGTTATCTAGACAATGCAGCTGTGTTGTGACATGTGAACCAATGTGACACTTATGCTAAACAGGTGTCTCTACTTCCCCAGTGACGTGTAGGGGTGACTTATAAAAACACCGTACAGTAGAGTTACTGGAGGAGCAAAAACAGATCCCATAATCTGCTCTAAAAATACTTCCCTTCTGAGATGCGAGAGATGTTAATCTGTCATCAGAGCCCGACCTCCTCTTTGGTGTCTTGTTCGTAGTCTTCATATTTCTCAGCATGACCCATCTTATATAGTTGTCTCGATTCAAAACATCCCGGCAGTAAGAGCTGAGCTCACACCGAGAGGCGAGAGAGGAAGGAGAACATCAGAGGAGCATCTCCAAGACTGAGCACAGCACTCACATACTGTGTGAACAGGTCTCTAAGGACTGAACTCATCAGGTCCTTCAATACTAAGTCGATCTACTGTGGACCAGAGCTAAAGATCCCTAGGACTGACTTCATCTACTGTGGGATCTGGACTTAGGTCCTTCAATACTAAGTCAATCTACTGTGGACCAGATCTGAAGATCCCTAGGACTTAGTTCACCTACTGTGGACCAGGACGTAAATCCCATAAAACAAAACTTATCTTTTGTGACCCAGGAATAAAATTCCTAAGGACCTGTAAACCAAAACTAAGGCTCCTTATGAGTAACTGAACCCATCTATTGTGGACTAGGACCTATTTTCCCATAGGATTGATCTTATCAACTTTGGACCAGGACTCAGTCCTCCCAAATTTGAGATCCTAAACTTAAGTTGCACAAGAACAATCTCATCTACAATATTCAATTTCTTGGCTCCAAAGAGCATCTAAAAACAAGAAGGTCCCTAAAGACTGAGTTTATCCATTTTGGTCTTACACCTCTCAGTGTGACAATCCAAACTATAAAATACATCAGCTTTTCTTATTTAGCATGCTCTGCCTCACTGGACCAAAAATTTGGGTTTCGTGAAATAATTCTGATCTTGGCATTTCGAGTCCTGAGATCACTGTAATATCACGTAAAGTCAGTCTGCCTTGGATATATTCATCTTAGAAAAGTGGCCTGTGTGTAGGACCCATGGCAGTCCCTGGAACAATAGGTGTGTATATTGTTTTAATTTACTATTTACTCATATTTGTTTAGATTCAGTTTCAAATTCACTTTTAAAATTTTGCTTTGCTTGAAAAATGTTTATCTTAGGAGGAATTAGACACGATTAATAGTTTGAAGAACTTCCAACTTCTTCTTTCTGTTCCGGAAATGAATGTTTTGACACCTGAATAGTTTCCTGGGCATGTTGTTGTTGTGTTCCTGTTGGGTAACTGAGCTCTTCTCCCCTCATGTGTGATGTAAAGTCATGGTGTGGAGCAATATTCTGTCAACTTGGAGATGGGCAGCTGCATGAAATATGCAAAGGGGATGTGTGACCGCGGACCTGAGTCATTGCCAATATTGTCCAATGTGGATCTGTGTGTTAGACGTCCTTTATCACTTTCCCATAAAGTTGTGAATTCCAAAGCTGTATGCAAAATTCCTCACTGTGGGTGTTAATATTCATGGTCAACATGTTTATGACAACTATCCCTGTGTCAGGCAGGACTAATGGGGATGTCTAGCTACCATGCATAACAGTGGACGCATGGACCAACGATGTCCGGCGCACTACACAAAACAACAGACGCCGGGGAGGGGAAATACAATGGAGGGCCCTGCTCATAGGGAAGAGGTGACCTCATGCACTCACCTGCGGCTGTGCCCTGATCACCCTACCATCCCTACATAGGTTCTTTCAACCCGTTGCCGAACAGGATGCCTAGTCCCTCACTGACCCTGATATTAGCCCTCAATAGGGAAATGGCCGGTGAGAGCACTAGTCCCAACCACTGTAATAGACAAGAGGGAAGGGGAGACAGACAGGAAAACAACAAGGCAACTTCACGGCTGCTACCACGCTCCCAGGCAGCACACGGCTTGGCAATGGTCAACGCTCAAGAATAGCACCTTTACCACAGGCTGCTTGGCTAGGAATGACGTTCAATCACCAGCAAAGGATGCTGGAACCATGTGACCATATAAAGGGGATGGGAGTGACCACAGAGTAGCCGCACCTAGACAAAGAATTAGCTAGCTTGCTAGCAACAGAAACTAACATTAACTCCTAAACTGCGAAAGGAAAGAAACTTGATTAATATGAAATCTCAATACAGGAATGAGACAGAGGATCCAAACCAGTTACAAGTCTCCAAATTAAGGCTGCCTTCACACTTGCAGATGCATCTGCAGCGTTTTGCAGATGCATCTGCAAGTATCAGCATGCAGACCGCGGCCCCTATGTTTATAATAGGGCGCACCGCGGTCTGAATGCTCTCATTCATTCCTATATGTGAGCCGTAAGCAGGCGTATGCCTGCTGACAGATCACACACTCCCGCCCCGCACCTTGGACGCAACATCTCGCGTCCATAGTGCGGGCGGGAGAGTGTGATCTGTAAGCAGGCATACGCCTGCTTACGGCTCACATATAGGAATGAATGAGAGCATTCACACCACGGCCGCGGTCTGCATGCTGATACTTGCAGATGCATCTGCAAAACGCTGCAGATGCATCTGCAAGTGTGAAGCCAGCCTAAGAGAGACCATCGTGACATCATGTCCACATTCAAAGAGCAGCCCTCATACATTAAAAGATGCTATATTAAATACAGAACAGCACTATGGCTAAGGAAGTTTGAAAAAAAAATGAGACACTTAGGTTATAAATATGGCCGTATCCATAACCACCCAGTCAATCTGAATTATAGGGTCACACCCCCTGCAGTGCACCGTTCCACCACTAGCCAAAGGTGCTATTATCTCTGTTTGCAGGTTTCTACTCACCCATTTAAAGAGAGATCTTTAACCAAGAAAGAGGCTGTGACCATGAGTGCAGTTACAAAAGTAGATTAGGACCCAGTAAGGAGACACGCCTCAACGTGGCTACTGGGAGGTTATCAATTTGGCCATATTTGTAAGCTAAGCATAATTTTTTTCATATTTCCTTAACTATAATGCTGTTCTGTAATCAAGATAGTCTGTTTTAGTGCTGCTATCTTTTTCACATTCAAAGAGCAGCAATAAATGTAAGGCGAATGAGACGGTAGCTAAAATTTTTTGCGGGGGGTTGGTGATTGACCCCATGGCATTCCCACCTTCTCTCGTTTAGATTTCACTATAAAAATATCTCAAATTGCACAAGCAAAGCTGATCCAGTGCTGAGCATGGAGGCTGACATTTTAAAGGAGTGGCTAATATTTAGGATTGGATCAAGAATGAAACGACTTCATGATATCACCAGACCCATTGCAGTAACATATATGCTGTAGTGGCCATTGCACTGGGTATCATTTTTATGTAGGCAAGTAAGCATCTGCATTAAGTCTGTAGTGCATCGGTCAGCCTCGGTGTGCACATAGGGGGCGCCAAAATGTATGAAATACGTGAAGTTGGTCCAAAAATCCAGTGAGCATCTTCCCTATTAATAATGCTAAAGTAATTCCAAAGCTTACTCAAATCTATCATTCCTTCCTTTACTATTAAAGGGAAGCTGTCAGCAGGTTTTTGCTATGTGACATAAGGACAGCATGCTGCAAGAGTTAAAAAATAAAAGGCAACTGTGCTTCTCTTATCAGGCACTGTGCAATTGTTTACTTAAACTAAAGGCTTTATTACCTGGTGATTAACATTTTAATGACGGCAAAAAACTATAATAGTGTTAAATCAAAATATATATTTTTTTTTAGTTTTAAATAACATTAAAATCATGTAGAAACATTGTACATTGTGCAAAATTGGAAAGCGAGAACTACATAGAAAATATGTATATATTGTAGGGAAAAATGGATAGCATTAAAAATCGGCAATTGGAAAGGTATTACAGATTATATATGGATATCAAGTATATAATATTATAAATAAAAAGGAAGTAGTATCCAAAATGTATGAGAAGTATATAGACACTATGGTCATATGATATATACTATATACCACCATATGAAGAAGGCTAACCGAAAAGATCCTACCCAAAAAAATAGTGAATCAGCTGGTGAACTGCTCCCTGCTATCAATAATCCCAGACCTCAAACATACGTTTCGCCAGCAAAATGCTTCATCAAGGAGTGATTGATCATTTTGGTCTGCCTTCTTTATATGGAGGTATATAGTATATAATATGACCATTGTGTCTATATATTTCTCTTCATACATTTTGGATACTACCTCCTTTTTATTTATAATACTTTATACTTGATATCCATGTATATATATTTCATAACCCTTTATTTATATAACTAATCCCTTCCCAATTACTGATTTTTTATTGCTATCTATATTCTCCTACAATATATACTTCTTTTCTATGTGGTTCTCACCTTCCAATTTTGCACAATGTGCAATGTTCTTGCATGGTTTTAATGTTATTTAAGACTAATAAAAAAATATATTTTAAGTAAATGGTCTTGTAGTTTTTGCAGTTGTACTATCTTTATCTAACTACCGTATATACTCGTGTATAAGCCGACCCGTGTATAAGCCGACCCCCCTACTTTTGCCCCCAAAATCTGGGAAAACCTATTGACTCGTGTATAAGCCGAGGGTGGACCCCAGCACAGGTATACAGCCCCCAGCAGTGTGGTATACAGGCCCCCCCAGTGGTATACAGACCTCCCCAGTGGTAGTATACAGCCCCCAGCAGTGTGGTATACAGGATCCCCCAGTGGTATACAGGCCTCCCCAGTGGTAGTATACAGCCCCCAGCAGTGTGGTATACTGCAGCCTCCCCAGTGGTACATACAGGCCCCAGCAGTGTTACAGCAGCCTTCCCAGTGGTATATACAGCACCAGCCCCAGGGGTATATACAGCACCGGCCCCAGGGGTATATACAGCAGCAGCCCCAGGGGCTGGTGCTGTATATACCCCTGGGGCTGGTGCTGTATATACCACTGGGAAGGCTGCTGTAACACTGCTGGGGCCTGTATGTACCACTGGGGAGGCTTCTGTATTTGCTGTACGTCATTGCCTGCGACCACAGGAAGCCGGAAGACGCTAAATGAAGATGGAGGATCGCGGTGTCGGCAGCGGCCGGACAGCGGCGACAGGACAGTGATAAGTATAAGGATTTTACTTTACAGGTTTGCCGAGCAAGGGGGGGGGGCCCTGGATCTTGATCGGGGGGCCTGTATACTGATGCGGGTGGTGGGCGGGCGGTATACTCGTGTATAAGCCGAGGGGGGACTTTTCAGCCCAAATTATGGGCTGAAAAACTCGGTTTATACGCGAGTATATACGATAACTATACTTAGTGTAAGGCATATAAATTTTTTGTTGTATTCTTGTGATTATCATTGCATGACGAGAAAGTCACCCGCAGGGCTGTCGGACATGCCCCTTGCAGTGATTGATACCTCATTGTGAATGCATATTCTCTATTACGGTAGTTGCCTATTGTGGGCAGGGGCAGCTCTCCCAGCTCTGCTGTGTCTCTAAATCTAAATTCTTTGATTGTGTGCCTGGAATTGTTAGGCTGGAAACACACTATCCTACTTACATGCAAGTCTCTCGGACGAGACTCAGATCAGTGACCCTGAACGGCCTCTCCCTCTCTGGATGGAGTGTGATGCTGTACAAAAATACAAGCAGCTGACACTCCCGTCCAGAGAGGGAGAGGCCATTTAGGGTCACTGATCCGAGTCTCGTACGAGAGACTTGCATGTAAGGCGGCCGTCACACGCTGAGATATCTCTAGCGATATTGTAAGCGATCACGTGCACGCGCAATCGCTTACAATATCGCTCACATCGCTGGTGAGATGTCACACAGACAGACTCACCAGCGATGTGGAGCAGCGATCTCGCTCGTTACTATGGTACACATCGGGTAACTAGGCGCCGCGCGTCGCTTAGTTACCCGACGTGTACCATAGTTACCATCTCCCAGCATAGGCGCGGTCGCTGGGAGATGGATCATCGTGGTGTCATACACCACGATGATGCAGATCGTTGCATCGTTCATCGCTAGATCTGAGAACCGAACCTCAGATCAGCGATGTCACGATCAAGCGATTTACCATCGTAAATCGCTTGATTACATGCAACGATATCTTGCCCGATATCGCTTAAGCGATCAAAAAGGAGATCGCTTAAACGATATCGGGCAAGATATCGTTCCGTGTGACGGCCCCCTAAGTAGGATAGTGTGTTTCCACCCTTAGATTCAGGATTTCTTACCCTACGTTATGTTGCTGTCAGATGAGGTAGCAAAAACCTTCTGATGGATTCCCTTTAAGGTTCACATGATGCCATTTATTTTGCAACTTCTTAGGTCCAATATAAATAAAGCACTTCTTTTTGAGGGTCATATCAGCTGCCATTGACTTTAAAGTGTAAACATTTAAATTGTTATTTAATAATAATGTAGATCAAGAGATTTTAATAAACTTTCAAATACACTTTATCAGAGAATTCTGGTTTAAACCCATTCATAAACCTTCCACTAGGTGTCCACACTAGACTGTGTGTGAAGCAGACATATGTTCATTCTCAGTCAGATCCGTCTTTACACTGAATATGGGGCATGTAACCATATAAGGGAAGGGAGGGGTGGCCTATGAGTCGGGCCGGCAGGGAAGGGGTTACTCCGAACCGGGATGGTGGGGGGGAGGAATCACGGCTGGTCGTGTCCCGGTTCCGTGCCCTGGGCACTCAATTGGCTGATGGGGATGAGGGGGAACTTGGGGATATGGAAACGTGACGCCACCTATGGTACCTGGGGATGTAGTTACCAGCACTGCAGCCGGCCGCTGAGGTGATGGTGAAGCAGCTTTGGTAGTACAGCTCCCCACAGGCGGAGCTTTACCTCAGGGCAGTGGGGAGGATGAGAGGAGTCATAGTCCTTGGCTCTTTGGTGCTGTAGAGGCCTTTCGGGCGACGAATAATTGATGCCAGAGACCAGATTAGCTCAAACAGTTCTTTACTGGTACCAGATGATAAGGGGTACACGGTACAGTCGGGTTCACTGAGGGTTGTAGTCGTGGATTTTTTTGGAGGCTTTTGCAGAGTCTGTCAGAGGTGTCTTTCTTTGATCTTTCCTGGTCTCTACTCTCAAAGGCTCTTGGCTCACTGTCCTCCCACACTTAAGTCTGGTTGCCAGTCCCCAGGTCTGTTACCTTAAGTTTCTATTATCCTCTTGGCGTCTTGGACCTAGCTCTGGGACTGCGGTTAGGCTCTTGGTGAGTGTCGTGGCTCCCTTGTCAGGGCCCACAACGCGCTGGTCTGCGGTTTGGGGTTAAACCTCAACAAACCACCTCGGTTCCAGAATACCAGTGTTGACCTGGGCACTCCAGACGGCTCCAACCACACCTGGAGTGTCCCCCTTCTTTGTCTGGGTCACCTCTCTTCTTAGAGGCGCCCTCCTGTCAGGGCTGCAGGGTCCTCTGTGTCCGTCCTTTCTCCTCTTCTGTCACCGTCTGGCTGACTTGTGTCTAACTGTCACTTTCGTCTCCCGATCTTCTAAGCTCCACCCCTGGGACCTACTAAATACCAGTCCCCTGTGCTAAGGTGTGTAATGAGCGTGCTTGTGTGCAGACTCTGGGTTTCCTCCTCATCCACGACTACAGATACACCACACCTTCTGTTTGGGATGCAGTACCTCCCTGTGGTGTCCCGCCAGAGGGGCGCCACACCTCCACTGTGTGCCTTCAGCTCACAAGGAGACAATGTATCAGAATAGATCAGTCTACGGCATAATTGCTGAGCAATGTCTGAATGTCAGGATCAGTGTAAACTCCTCTTTCCTTGGCACAAGCTTCTGGTCTGTCATCTGGCTCCACACAGCTCAGTCACAATCTCTGTTAACCCCTTCTCTACTGTCACATTGCACTGCTCCCTATGAGATGCTGGCTATGTCCACACAGTCAAGAAATTCAGTTTTTCAAAGAGCACAGAAAAATGTGAGAAAATAAGTTACATGGCACAAAAAAAAACATTATCTTAGTGGCTATGTGACCCATCATTAACAACTAGTGCAGTATTATTTTTTTTCCTTCTTCAGTGAAATGACATTTACACTTTAAATATTGCCCTTCTACAGCTGTAATGATGGTGCTTGTGGACTTATGGTCATATGTTTAAGATTTGTCCATAGACGAGGCGTAGGAGATAAAAGGCCCGGATACTGGGTACAATAAAGAATACATAGCCTCATTCATAGGATAAATGGCTCCAATGGTTGGAAAGAAAAACTCAAACCAGTTGATCCAGTAAGGATAATGTATTCCTTGCTCGTAGTCACATTTTTCTTTGATGTCCTACATTGTTTACTGAATAAATTGTAGCGAATGCCTTTCTTTGTATCCTTAATGCTGGAGAAGGTAGGTGCTGCTTGGGTAATGTTGACTTTTTCATATAATATTGACTCCGTATCGTGTTGTAGCCATATCATGTTTGTGCAAATCCTCGACAAAAATGCTTTATCACTGCCACATGTTGACTCATCCTTCTGAGGCTTCTTCTCCATGATACATTGATATTATGGTTTTAATGTCAGGCATAAATGTTTATAGGATCAATAAAACTTAGTAAACCTCACTAAAGGCTGCTCTGTCCCTTTAAGAGAAGTACAATAGAAATAATGCAAATTAATGATGATATTATGGAAAGAAAACAATGAGGAAACATCCTGATAAACAGAATACAGAACACAGAGCTCCACTAATACATGAGCCTTCATATGTCGTATCCATGTATTTCCATCTAAGACTTTTGTATAATATACGGTAATAATAGTCAGAAAAGGTTCACGGAAAAAATGTAACATTTCAGGATGTATCAGGACTAAATATATAATAGAAGAAACAATAAATGCTTCTTCATGTCAGCAATAGGGGTGTTATAATAACAGTTACATTCTTGTACATAGGAGCAGTTTATAGTATTACATTCTTGTACATTGGAGCAGTATTATAGTAGTTATAGTCTTGTATATAGGGGCAGTATTATAGTAGTTATATTCTTGTACATAGGAGCAGTGTTATAATAACAGTTACATTCTTGTACATAGGAGCAGTTTTATAGTAGTTACTTCTTGTACATTGGAGCAGTATTATAGTAGTTATAGTCTTGTAATAGGGCAGTATTATAGTAGATATATTCTTGTACATGGAGCAGTATTATAGTAGTTTATTTCTTGTACATAGGAGCAGTATATAGTAGTTATAGTCTTGTATATAGGGCAGTATTATAGTAGTTATATTCTTGTACATTGGAGCAGTATTTAGTAGTTATATCCTTGTATATAGGAGCAGATTTATAGTACGGTAGTTAATTCTTGTATATAGGGGCAGTATATAAGTAGTTATATTCTTGTACATAGGGAGCAGTATTATAGTAGTTATATTCTTGTACATAGAGCAGTATTATAGTAGTTATATTCTTGTACATAGGAGCAGTATTATAGTAGTTATATTCTTGTAACATAGGAGCAGTATTATAGTAGTTATATCCTTGTATATAGGAGCAGTATTATAGTACGGTAGTTATATTCTTGTGTATAGAGCAGTATTATAGTAGTTATATCCTTGTGTATGGAGCAGTATTATAGTACGGTAGTTATATCTTGTGTATAGGAGCAGTATAATAGTAGTTATATTCTTGTACATAGGAGCAGTATTATAGTAGTTATATTCTTGTACATAGGAGCAGTATTATAGTAGTTATATTCTTGTACATAGGGAGCAGTATTATAGTAGTTATATTCTTGTACATAGGAGCAGTATTATAGTAGTTATATTCTTGTACATAGGGGCAGTATTATAGTAGTTATATTCTTGTACATAGGAGCAGTATTATAGTAGTTATATTCTTGTACATAGGGAGCAGTATTATAGTACCGTAGTTATATTCTTGTACATAGGGTACAGTGTGTCGCCCCAGGGTGTGGGGTACTCGGGTATCAGGCGGCAGAAGGGTTAACTGTGTCACGGAGGATGGCGGCCGCGCCTGATGCCGTGTCAGTTCTTTTGAAGAGGGGATTATGTACAAGGGATTATTTACAAAGTTAGTTGTCGTGACGCCACCTGCAGTTTCTGGTGATCAGCACCAGCGCCGCCACAGTCCGCCGGAGGTCGGTGGTATTGCAGCTGAGATGGTGTAGACTGGGACCTCCGAGGCAGCGTAGTGAGGATAGACAGGTTTGAGTGGAGCTGGATTTGTATAGGGAGAGTTGGAACAGTCTATGGAGGATACTGGGAGTGGAAAGGAGTGGAAAGGAATGGAAAGTCTCTTTTACCTTTTACTGTTGTTAGGCAGGTAAATACGTCCAGTGCACTGACGGGTAGACAGGTTGCACAGTGGGTCCCCACAGCAAGTGGGTATAAGGCCCCCACTGTTCTGTAGTGTTTGTCTGAAGCACAGCCTGCTTGCAGCCTGACTTGACTCCTCTCTCTTCCTGACTGTATTGTCTTTGTCTCCTCCTGTGCGGTCTCCGGGATACCTTCTCCTGATCACTGCGGCTCTGCACTGCTTTGTCTGGCTCCCTCTCTTGACTCACAGCGGGAACAAACCGGGTAGCCGAGGCCTCCACGGTGCAACGGGGTCCTATAGTGTCCCACAGGTGCTGATCCCCAATATCCGTTTTTTTCCTGGGACGAACTCCCTCAAGTTCCTTGCTCCCTTTCGGTTCTTCTGCTCCTAGCCCTCAGTCCCATTTAGGCTGACGGGACGCTGAAGGGCCACTCCGGGTCACTGGTTCGGGCCTAATCCCAGCACCGACCACCAGGACATCCTTGCAGCTCTCCTAGCGTCTGCACACTCTGACTAAGGGTTCTTTCACATCAGCGTTTTTCGTAATTCGCGGCAGATGCGGTGAAAAAACCGCATCTGCCGCGTTTGCCGCATAACCGTTCCACTTGCGGCACGGTTGCGGTTTTTCCCATAGGAAGTATAGGGGGACTTGCGGCAGATGCGGCAAGTGCGGTTTTGCACTTGCGGCAGGTGCGGCAGCGAAAAAAACCGCAGTAAGCCGCGTTTTTTTTCGCGGCCGCACCTGCCGCAAGTGCAAAACCGCACTTGCCGCACCTGCTGCAAGTACGCCTATACTTTGCATAAAAAAACCGCAACCGCGCCGCAAGTGGAACGGTTATGCGGTAAACGCGGCAGATGCGGTTTTTTCACCGCATCTGCCGCGAATTACGAAAAACGCAGATGTGAAAGCACCCTAACCGTTCCACTTGCGGCACGGTTGCGGTTTTTCCCATAGGAAGTATAGGGGGACTTGCGGCAGATGCGGCAAGTGCGGTTTTGCACTTGCGGCAGGTGCGGCAGCGAAAAAACCGCGGTCAGCCGCGGTTTTTTTTCGCTGCTGCACCTGCCGCAAGTGCAAAACCGCACTTGCCGCATCTGCCGCAAGTCCCCCTATACTTCCTATGGGAAAAACCGCAACCATGCCGCAAGTGGAACGGTTATGCGGCAAACGCGGCAGATGCGGTTTTTTCACCGCATCTGCCGCGAATTACGAAAAACGCTGATGTGAAAGGGCCCTAACTCCTCCCCCAACAGCAATATTTATAGGGGATCTTGCCTAAGGTCAGCAAGTGGAGCTCCCCCTACTGTGCCAGGGTGGAAGATGTTGTATGTAGTAGTTACCTGCTGTGGAAACCCAATTGTGCATGAGAGAAGTCTGTGGCTACCTGCGTGAGCAGGGCACCACAACAGTATTATAGTAGTTATATTCTTGTATATAGGAGCAGTATTATAGTAGTTATATTCTTGTACATAGGGGCAGTATTATAGTAGTTATATTCTTGTATATAGGAGCAGTATTATAGTAGTTATATTCTTGTACATAGGGGCAGTATTATAGTAGTTATATTCTTGTATATAGGAGCAGTATTATAGTAGTTATATTCTTGTACATAGTGAGCAGTATTATAGTAGTAATATTCTTGTACATAGGAGCAGTATTATAGTAGTTATATTCTTGTACATCAGAGTAGTATTATAGTAGATATATTCTTGTACATAGGGGCAGTATTGTATAGTAGTTATATTCTTGTTCATAGGGTGCAGTATTATAGTAGTTACATTCTTGTACATAGGAGCAGTATTATAGTAGTTATATTCTTGTACATAGGGGCAGTATTATAGTAGTTATATTCTTGTATATAGGAGCAGTATTATAGTAGTTTATTCTTGTACATAGGGGCAGTATTATAGTAGTTATATTCTTGTATATAGTAGCAGTATTATAGTAGTTATATTCTTGTACATAGTGAGCAGTATTATAGTAGTAATATTCTTGTACATAGGAGCAGTATTATAGTAGTTATATTCTTGTACATCAGAGTAGTATTATAATAGATATATTCTTGTACATAGGGGCAGTATTGTAGTAGTTACATTCTTGTACATAGGGGCAGTATTATAGTAGTTATATTCTTGCACATAGGGGCAGTATTATAGCAGTTATATTCTTGTACATAGGGGCAGTATTATAGTAGTTATATTCATGTACATAGGGATCAGTATTATAGTAGATATATCCTTGTACATGGGGGAAGTATTATAGTAGTTATATTCTTGTACATAGGAGCAGTATTATAGTAGTTATATTCTTGTACATAAGAGCAATATTATAGTAGTTATATTCTTGTACATAAGAGCAATATTATAGTAGTTATATTCTTGTACATAGGGGCAGTATTATAGTAGCTATATTCTTGTACATAAGAGCAGTATTATAGTAGTTATATTCCTGTACATAGGAGCAGTATTATATTAGTTATATTCTTGTACATAGGGGCAGTATTATAGTAGTTATATTCTTGTATAAAGGGGCAGTATTATAGTAGTTATATTATTGTATATAGGAGCAGTATTATAGTAGTTATATTCTTGTACATAGGAGCAGTATTATAGTAGTTATATTCTTGTACATAGGAGCAGTATTATAGTAGTTATATTCTTGTATAAAGGGGCAGTATTATAGTAGTTATATTATTGTATATAGGAGCAGTATTATAGTAGCTATATTCTTGTACATAGGAGCAGTATTATAGTAGTTACATTCTTGTACATAAGGGCAGTATTATAGTAGTTATATTCTTGTACATAGGGGCAGTATTATAGTAGTTATATTCTTGTACATAGGAGCAGTATTATAGTAGTTATATTCTTGTACATAGGAGCAGTATTATAGTAGTTATATTCTTGTACATAGGGGGCAGTATTATAGTAGTTATATTCTTGTACATAGGAGCAGTATTATAGTAGTTATATTCTTGTACATAAGGGCAGTATTATAGTAGTTATGTTCTTGTACATAGGAGCAGTATTATAGTAGTTATATTCTTGTACATAGGAGCAGTATTATAGTAGTTATATTCTTGAACATAGGAGCAGTATTATAGTAGTTATATTCTTGTACATAAGGGCAGTATTATAGTAGTTATGTTCTTGTACATAGGAGCAGTATTATAGTAGTTATATTCTTGTATATAAGGGCAGTATTATAGTAGTTATGTTCTTGTACATAGGAGCAGTATTATAGTAGTTATATTCTTGTACATAGGAGCAGTATTATAGTAGTTATATTCTTGTACATAGGAGCAGTATTATAGTAGTTATATTCTTGTACATAGGAGCAGTATTATAGTAGTTATATTCTTGTACATAGGAGCAGTATTATAGTAGTTATATTCTTGTACATAGGAGCAGTATTATAGTAGTTATATTCTTGTACATAGGGGCAGTATTATAGTAGTTATATTCTTGTACATAGGGGCAGTATTATAGTAGTTATAGTCTTGTACATAGGAGCAGTATTATAGTAGTTATGTTCTTGTACATAGGAGCAGTATTATAGTAGTTATATTCTTGTACATAGGGGCAGTATTATAGTAGTTATATTCTTGTACATAGGGGCAGTATTATAGTAGTTATATTCTTGTACATAGGAGCAGTATTATAGTAGTTATGTTCTTGTACATAGGAGCAGTATGATCTCAGGATTTATTCTTTTAACTTATTTCTGTTTTTAGGAGAGATGCCGCGCCACTTCCCTCGTCTCAATATTTCGGAGGTGGATGAACAAGTTCGGCTTCTGGCTGAGAAAGTTTTTGCCAAAGTTCTTCGAGAAGAGGACAGCAAAGATGCATTTTCCCTGTTTACCGTGCCGGAGGATTGTCCTATCGGACAGAAAGAGGCCAAAGAACGAGAACTGGAGAAAGAAATCGCAGAACAGAAATCTGCTGAAACCGTTAAAAGGTTTGTCCTTGCTCTCACACATAATACGGTCAGTTCTGGCAATTCTCTGGTCCGTAGACTCTTTGGCTTTATAACATCTTGTAGCAAAGAGCAAGTGTTTTTTTTTCTTACAGTTCTCTAAGAAAGACGTAACATAAGTCTCAAACAAAAACTACTATATTTTGCTGACTGTAGATGCAGCAGACAAGCACTAATGTGAATTGTTGCCTAATTATATCTAAATACCTTTATTCCATTTTCCTGACTATATCCGCACTTTCCTGCCAGGTATATGACATATTTCTTAAGTCCTCTGACTGTATATAGCCAGGCGTCGTCAATATGAATAATAAGACTAAAATTATAACAAATATCTGCAGTTGCTTCTGAGAACTTTCCAACAAGTATCTGGTGAAGTGATGGTTCCTATTTAGTGCTATTTTTCCTAAATTTAAAGATATAGTAAATGAAAAACTGGATTCACCATTTACTGACTGTTAGGCCAATGATAATGTAAGCTGGAGTTTCACTCTGACGACCTTCACTAATGGCTATTAACAACTTGCCTGAATTTGTCCTTGGTGGCAAAGTTATCTACACGGGGCTAAAATAAGAGGTGTGAGGTGAATGATGGCAGCTATAGGGTGATGTGACACAGCATAGATTCAGTGGCCCATACCGGTGTAGAATGAATGTGGTTACTGAATGTATCATTGCATCCAACATAGCAATGTATCCAGTAATGTGCAAAACCCACACTAACAAGGTGGCAACATATACACTCCATGCAGATGTTGTCTGTCGTGGGATTTGAACCAAGGAGCCAGTGCTGCAAAGCAACAGTGCTGACCACTGAGCCCCCTGTAAAGTGCAGCCCTGAGCCCCCCATACAGTGCTAACCACTGAGCCCTCCATACAGTGCTGACCACTGAGCCACCATACAGTGCTGACTACTGAGCCCCTGTAAATGCCACTGAGCCCCTCCATACAGTCCCCAACGTGCTGACCACTGAGCCCTCCATACAGTGCTACCACTGAGCCCTCCGTACATGCTGACCACTGAGCCCCATACAGTGCTGACCACTGAGCCACCATACAGTGCTACCACTGACCACCATACAGTGCTGACCACTGAGCCATCATACAGTGCTGACCACTGAGCACCTCATACAGTGCTGACCACTGAGCCACATACAGTGCTAACCACTGAGCCCCTATACAGTGCTAACCACTGAGCCACCATACAGTGCTAACACTGAGCCCCTATACAGTGCTGACCACTGAGCCCCATACAGTGCTGACCACTGAGCCACCGATACAGTGCTGACCACTGAGCCCCCATACAGTGCTACCACTGAGCCACCATACAGTGCTGACCACTGAGCCACCATACAGTGCTACCACTGAGCCACCATACAGTGCTGACCACTGAGCCACCATAGAGGTTGTGGTGAGTACATGGCAGCTTAGGCAGTCCACTGAGCTCCCCATACAGTTCTGACCACTGAGCCCCCCATATAGTGCTAACCACTGAGCCACCCCATAAGTGCTGACCACTGAGCCCCCTGGTACAGTGCTGATCACTACCCCCACCCCATACAGTGCTGACCACTGAGCCCCCGGTACAGTGCTGACCACTGCCCCCCCCATAACATTGCTGACCATGGACCACTGAGCTCCCATACAGTGCTGACCCCTCACCCCCCATACAGTGCTGACCACTGGACCACTGAGCTCCCCATACAGTGCTGACCACTCCACCCCCCCATACAGTGCTGACCACTGGACCTCTGAGCCCCCCCTACAGTGCTGACCACTGAGCCACCATACAGTGCTGACTACTGAGCCCCCTGTAAAGTGCCAGCCCCTGACCCCTCCATACAGTGCTGACCACTGAGCCATCCATACAGTGCTAACCACTGAGCCCCTCCATACAGTGCTGACCACTGAGCCACCATACAGTGCTGACCACTGAGCCACCATACAGTGCTGACCACTGAACCACCATACAGTGCTAACCACTGAGCCACCATACAGTGCTGACCACTGAGCCACCATACAGTGCTAACCACGAGCCCCCCGTACAGTGCTAACCACTGAGCCACCATACAGTGCTAACCACTGAGCCACCATACAGACCATACAGTGCTAACCACTGAGCCACCATACAGTGCTAACCACTGAGCCACCATACAGTGCTAACCACTGAGCCACCATACAGTGCTAACCACTGAGCCACCATACAGTGCTAACCACTGAGCCACCATACAGTGCTACACTGACCACCTACGTTACCACTGAGCCACGTATACAGTGCTGACCACTGAGCAATACAGTGCTAACCACTGAGCTCTACGTGTAACCATGACCCCATACAGTGCTAACCACTGAGTTCTCCATACAGTGCTGACCACTGAGCCCTCCATACAGTGCTAAGCACTGAGCCACCATACAGTGCTAACCACTGAGCCTCCATACAGTGCTGACCACTAAGCCACCATACAGTGCTAACCACTGAGCCCATCCATACAGTGCTGACCACTGAGCCTCCATACAGTGCTGACCACTAGAGCCACCATACAGTGCTAACCACTGAGCCACCATACAGTGCTAACCACTGAGCCCTCCATACAGTGCTGACCACTGAGCCACCATACAGTGCTAACCACTGAGCCCTCCATACAGTGCTGACACTGAGCCCTCCATACAGTGCTGACCACTGAGCCCTCCATACAGTGCTAACCACTGAGCCCTCCATACAGTGCTGACCACTGAGCCACCGTACAGTGCTGACCACTGAGCCACCATACAGTGCTGACCACTGAGCCCCTCCATACAGTGCTAACCATTGAGCCCTCCATACAGTGCTGACCACTGAGCCCTCCATACAGTGCTAACCACTGAGCCCCCCCCCCCGTACATTGCTGACCACTGAGCCTCCATACAGTGCTGATCCCCGAGCCCACCATACAGTGCTAACCACTGACCCACCGTACAGTGCTGACCACTGAGCCTCGATACAGTGCTGACCACTGAGCCTCGATACAGTGCTGACCACTGAGTCACTGTACAGTGCTGACCACTGACCCCTCATACAGTGCTGACCACTGAGCCCTCATACAGTGCTAATCACTGAGCCCCTAGTACAGTGCTGACCACTGAGCCACCATACAGTGCTGACCACTGAGCCCCCGTACAGTGCTGACCACTGAGCCCCCATACAGTGCTGACCACTGAGCCCCCATACAGTGCTGACCACTGAGCCCCCATACAGTGCTGACCACTGAGCCTCCATACAGTGCTGACCACTGAGCCACCATAAGAGGTTGTGAGGTGAGAATGATGGCAGCTGTAGGCAGTCCACTGAGCTCCCCCATACAGTTCTGACCACTGAGCCCCCCCATATAGTGCTAACCACTGAGCCACCCCATAGAGTGCTGACCACTGAGCCCCTGGTACAGTGCTGATCACTAACCCCCACCCCCATACAGTGCTGACCACTGAGCCCCTCGGTACAGTGCTGACCACTGCCCCCCCATACATTGCTGACCACTGGACCACTGAGCTCCCCATACAGTGCTGACCCCTCACCCCCCATACAGTGCTGACCACTGGACCACTGAGCTCCCATACAGTGCTGACCACTCACCCCCCCATACAGTGCTGACCACTGGACCTCTGAGCCCCCCCATACAGTGCTGACCACTGAGCCACCATACAGTGCTGACTACTGAGCCCCCTGTAAAGTGCCAGCCCTGAGCCCCTCCATACAGTGCTGACCACTGAGCCATCCATACAGTGCTAACCACTGAGCCCCTCCCTACAGTGCTGACCACTGAGCCACCATACAGTGCTGACCACTGAGCCACCATACAGTGCTGACCACTGAACCACCATACAGTGCTAACCACTGAGCCACCATACAGTGCTGACCACTGAGCCACCATACAGTGCTAACACAGAGCCCCCCGTACAGTGCTAACCACTGAGCCACCATACAGTGCTAACCACTGAGCCACCATACAGTGCTGACCACTGAGCCACCACGCAGTGCTAACCACTGAGCCACCATACAGTGCTAACCACTGAGCCACCGTATACAGTGCTAACCACTGAGCCACCGTATACAGTGCTAACCACTGAGCCACCATACATTGCTAACCACTGAGCCACCATACAGTGCTAACCACTGAGCCACCGTATACAGTGCTGACCACTGAGCCACCATACAGTGCTAACCATTGAGCTACCATACAGTCTAACCACTGAGCCCTCCATACAGTGCTAACCACTGAGTTCTCCATACAGTGCTGACCACTGAGCCCTCCATACAGTGCTAAGCACTGAGCCACCATACAGTGCTAACCACTGAGCCACCATACAGTGCTGACCACTAAGCCACCATACAGTGCTGACCACTAAGCCACCATACAGTGCTAACCACTGAGCCCTCCATACAGTGCTGACCACTGAGCCTCCATACAGTGCTGACCACTAAGCCACCATACAGTGCTAACCACTGAGCCATCATACAGTGCTGACCACTGAGCCACCATACAGTGCTAACCACTGAGCCCTCCATACAGTGCTGACCACTGAGCCACCATACAGTGCTAACCACTGAGCCCTCATACAGTGCTGACCACTGAGCCACCGTACAGTGCTGACCACTGAGCCACCATACAGTGCTGACCACGAGCCCCTCCATACAGTGCTAACCATTGAGCCCTCCATACAGTGCTGACCACTGAGCCCTCCATACAGTGCTAACCACTGAGCCCCCCCCCGTACATTGCTGACCACTGAGCCTCCATACAGTGCTGATCCCCGAGCCCACCATACAGTGCTAACCACTGACCCACCGTACAGTGCTGACCACTGAGCCTCGATACAGTGCTGACCACTGAGCCTCGATACAGTGCTGACCACTGAGTCACCGTACAGTGCTGACCACTGACCCCTCATACAGTGCTGACCACTGAGCCCTCATACAGTGCTAATCACTGAGCCACCATAAGAGGTTGTGAGGTGAGAATGATGGCAGCTGTAGGCAGTGCACTGAGCTCCCCCATACAGTTCTGACCACTGAGCCCCCCCATATAGTGCTAACCACTGAGCCACCCCATAGAGTGCTGACCACTGAGCCCCCTGGTACAGTGCTGATCACTAACCCCCACCCCATACAGTGCTGACCACTGAGCCCCTCGGTACAGTGCTGACCACTGCCCCCCCCATACAGTGCTGACCACTGGACCACTGAGCTCCCCATACAGTGCTGACCACTGGACCACTGAGCTCCCCATACAGTGCTGACCACTCACCCCCCCATACAGTGCTGACCTCTGAGCCCCCCCATACAGTGCTGACCACTGAGCCACCGTGCCTACCTCTTTGATTACATTATGTCCTGTATGGATGGTTTCCTCACTGATCCTGTATTAAAATGGAATCACTTGGGGGAAAAAAGATTTAATTGAACATTTCCCCCGTTCTGTGCACACAGCCCCTATACAGCCCACTGTGTGTCCATAGATACAGGATACAAGTTGCAATCTCTTTGTTTGGTCTTTATGGCTTTGGGCAAGTGTTTGGTTTAGTTTTGCTGTCATGATGCAATTCTGACACAGAGATAAACACAGTAAGGAAATCTTCTTTAATAGGATTATGTGCAGCGTCAGCCATGTCCAAAGCCGGACACACAGCTCCTACAGCCGTACATAGAGGCATGCTAGGTCTCTATACACTGAGCCACCTGTCCAAGATGAGGGAAGACTGGGCCAGGTACTGACACCTACATGTACTGCAATAAGGTCAGATATTGGGTACCTCCTCCATAGTGATCTGTCTATGTACTGCAATACATCATCCATATAATGATCATAGTACAAGTGAACATAATTACAATGCTGGAAAATTCAAATATAATTATGGATTACCGGTATATCCTGCCCAAAATAATGACCTGATATTATTTAAATGATTTATTATTGCTGGGGATTTATTATTATTATTATCATTATTATTATTTATTCTGATTATTGCAGTAGTACTAAATGTACTTATAGGTTCTGGGATTTTTGCTCACCGTTCTTGAGATTATTTTGACCCCATGGGGTGAGATTTTGCATGGAGCCCCAGATGGAGGGAGATTATCAGTGGTCTTGTATGTCTTCCATTTTCTAATTATTGCTCCCACAGTTGATTTCTTCATACCAAGCTGCTTGCCTATTGCAGATTCAGTCTGGGCTACATTTTTGTTTCTGGTGTCCTTCGCTAGCTCTTTGGTCTTTACCATAGTGGAGTTTGGAGTGTGACTGTTTGAGGTTGCAGACAGGTGTCTTTTATATAAGTTCAAACAGGTGCCAGCACTACAGGTAATGAGTGGAGGACAGAGGGAGCCTCTTAAAGAAGAAGTCACAGGTCTGTGAGAGCCAGAAATCTTGCTTGTTTGTAGGTGACCAAATACTTATTTTCCACCAAAATATGAAAAATGTTTTTTTCCAGATCAGAGAATGTGATTTTCAGGATTTGTTTTCTCATTTTGTCTCTCATAGTTGAGGTCACCTATGATGTCAATTACAGGCCGACCTCATCTTTATAAGTGGGAGAACTTGCACAATTGGTGGCTGACTAAATACTTTTTTCCCCACTGTATGTCAGTCTGCCTGTTGTGTCGTTGCTGTAAACCTTTCTCCACTGACGGCTTGGATCCATAGTATGTTGGATGCGGCTCAGCTTCATGACTTCCATTTATATAAGTTGAAGTTAATTTAGCAACAATTTTGTTATTTCTAGGATTGAGTTGTCAGATTAAAAGTGTATGTGCCATAGAGTCAGACCACAAGGTTGTTGGTACATTAGGACACAGTTCAGATTGGATCCATTGTAGCTGAGTTGTGAGAATCGGTGCAAGACCTCAGAGGATCTGCATTGTTAGCTGGGGACAATTGAGTAACATTGGGGGTTAAGCTCTATGGGGCACAAAATTTCACCCGGTTACATGTCCACCAGAGACTGCCCCATCCACATTTGCTCCTGTCACCAGGCACCGCCGTATTCACTATGTAGGTGATGCTAATGATAGAGAAATCAGAGCCAGACACTCTGGAGAGTCCAGGCTCCGCTCATCCTCTAAGGTTATAGTGACTGGGACCTGTAGTACTTCAGTCTGACAGAGTGGAGGTGTGTATGCGCAGCAGACGATAATAAACTCATGTTGACTGCTGCACTCTACGTAAGCAGCGACACGATGACACACGTTAAGCAACTAATGAATAAAGACAGTATTGAACCATGTGCTCTGCACTACACATGACTCTGGGTTATGATTCGGGATAAGGCTGGAAAAGGGATAGGAATAGAGCTAGGGTAATACAATTTGTTGCATAAAAATCACCAAAAATGTAATAAATAAAAATAAACATTTTCAAAAATTATTTTTTAATTGTAAAATTTTATATTTGATTAATGCAAAAAGTAGAAAAACTGGAAGGTCAAAGGGCTGGTTGTAATCATCACATCTGCATTTCCCTGGAATACATTTATTTAGGAGATAATGGATCGAATATTGGACTTCTAGAAGGGAGCCCAGAGTGCCAACGGGTTTGGGGGGTGTAAGGGCTAGTGTTCTGTCATCTTCTGATGACTGCAAATCCCAAGCGCTCTCATCACCAATCCCTTAGATAATTGTATGCTTGTACTTACACCATCAGGGGCAAATAGACAGTGTCAACTCAATTGTCACTGCAGCTGTAGAAAGACCAAGTGAAATGCTGTAGTTTTCTTCCAAATCTTGTATTAGTTACAAAGGAATGATGGGTGAAAAGGAATAATCTGTACAGGGTTGCAGGGATGCGTCTTAAGTAATGGCTTCTTTAAACTAAACTGGGGAAGAAGGGAGGGGCAACCTAGTTCAGAGACAAACTAAGGGAGGGAGGTAGGGACAAACTTCATGCACAGTCTAATCTACCTGGGAACAGTAAGAGAATTTTCTAATTGGAGTTAATATACACAATACATTAGATACAGAAAAACATGTAACAGGTAGTTCCCATTCATGGGACTCAACAGCTTTTCTTCCCCCAGGTGCAGTACACCCACATTACACCACTGGCAGAGACTTGGCTTTGGTTTTTGGGGTGATTAAATGTAGGCAGATGAGAAACACACGTTGTTCCTCTGTCCTAGGTTGCAATGATGGGGTGATGGGGGCATAGTTTAATTATTGAGACCCCTTCTATTTTGTGTCCTGGGTAGGGCTGATCCCCAGCTGCTGTGTTTTTTATTTTTTCAGTATCCGGCTCCTCATGATTCATTATATTCAATAGAGCACTGACCATTTTCCCATTTGCAAAGTCAGATATGATACCGGAACAGAATCATTTTCACAAGACAAAATAACCATATTATATTTCCATACAGAGAACAGCGGCTATTATTCCTCTATGTAAATCCCCGGGGAGCTTGGAGGTCAGATAACCGGAGGGTTATTAATAAACCGCAGGAGTCAACACGTGATAACTGGAAAGGTGCAAAATTGATTATTTAAGATTCATATAGAATGTAAATACTGGATACAATTATTATACAGTATATATGCCTCAACATTGGAATTGTAACACCGAGAAGGAAAAGTCGTGGAATGATGGAAATCACAGAATAGACAGGGCAATAATCTGCAAATGATGGAAAAAATTGAAACAGATTAAAATATATATATAATACTAGCTGTACTACCCGGCTACGCCCGGGTTAATAAATAACTGATGTTAGCTATAACAAAATAGAATTTGAATATGTGATATTAATGACCTGTAAGAAAATAGAAGCTGAGCTGTGATTGATTGCTATAGGCAGCCTGATAAATCTCCAGCCAACAGTAAACCCTCCCCCTGGCCGGGCAGTATATGTTACCTCACACATACACATAATAGACAGCTCATGTGACTGACATCTGCCTTAATTCCCTATATGGCACATGTGTTGCACATTGCCTGTTTTTAATCAGATGTTTATTTTTGGAAATTAAAGATAGCACACGTATGAGGCGAGTTGTGTGAGGTGATTTGTGCACGTGTCTGTCTGTGTGGTGTGTGTGTCCCTGGGGTGTGTGTATGTGTGTTTCCCTGTGGGGTGAGTGCATGTGTCCCTATAGGGTGTGAATGTCCCTGCGGGGGGGTCTGTGTGGTGTGTGTTTCTGTTGTGTGTGTCTCTTTGTGGTGTGTGTGTGTCCCTGTGGGGTGAGTGCATGTGTCCCTATAGGGTGTGTATGTGTGTGTGTCCCTGTGGGGGGGGTCTGTGTGGTGTGTGTATCTGTGTTGTGTGTGTCTCTTTGTGGTGTGTGTATGTATGTCCCTGTGGTTTGAGTGCATGTGTGTTTGTCCCTGTGGGGGGGGGTCTCTCATTGTGGTGTGTGTGTGTGTGTGTCTGTGGGGTAAGTGCATGTGTCCCTATAGGGTGTGTATGTGTGTGTCCCTGTGGGGGGGGTCTGTGTGGTGTGTGTGTCTCTTTGTCGTGTGTGTGTGTCCCTGTGGGGTGAGTGCATGTGTCCCTATAGGGTGTGTATGTCTGTGTGTCCCTGTGGGGTGAGTGCATGTGTCGCTATAGGGTGTGAGAGTGTCCCCGTGGGGGAAGGGGTATGTGTGTCTCTGTGTTGTGTGTGTCTCTTTGTGGTGTGTGTGTGTGTTTGTTCGGGTGCGTGGTGAGTATCCAATATTGGGGCTGCACCTTAGCGACTATACACTTGCTGTTACTCTTTGTGGGCGTGTGGTGTGTATACATGTCCCCGTGCGTGGTGAATATCTCAAGTTGGGGCCCCACCTTAGTGACTATATGCTGGTATGTGCTGTTAGTCTTTGGCGCTATCATTAAGCCCCTCTCATTCACAACTGTCAACTGGTAACTGTCACTTTTTCCCCATTATGTAGATAGGGGCAAAATTGTTTGGTGAATTGGAATGCGCGGGGTTAAAATTTCGCCTCACAACATAGCCTATGACGCTCCCGGGGTCGAGACTTGTGATTGTGCAAAATTTTGTGGCAATAGCTGACAGCTGTCGATTTTCCTCAACACTTTTCCATTCACTTTTTCCCCATTATGTAGATAAGGGCAAAATTGTTTGGTGAACTGGAACGCGCGGGGTTAAAATTTCGCCTCACAGCATAGCCTATGACGCTCTCGGTGTCCAGACGTGTGACTGTGCAAAATTTTGTGGCTGTTGTTGCGACGGTGTACATGCCAATCCCGGACATACATACATATACACACACATACATACATACACACACACATTCAGCTTTATATAATAGATATATATTATATACATATATACATACATATATAACAAGAAAACAACAAGAAATATATATATATATATTAGTATTGATTATGAGCTCAATGTGCAGAAATCCTGGCACTTAACCTCACCGATAGCAGCGGAGGTGGTATCAATGATTGTCTTGGGAATGCTCTGTTACTGAATGCACTTGAGCAAATCATCAAGATCCACTGCTGGCAGCTCCTGACTATTTACTGACCAGCAATGCCTCAGATGTGCTCCATGGGAGACTAGTCCAGAGACCTTGCAGCCATGGGGGACAAGTCTGGAGATCCTGTAGCCAGTAGAGACAAGTCTGGAGATGCTTCAGCCATGGGGGACAAGTCCAGAGATCCTGCAGCCATGGGAGATAAGTCCGGAGATGCTGCAACCATGGGGGACAATTAAATACATTCTCCCATTTATGCCGACAAAGGCACTTCCCTACTATTGTGATGATGGTCACGGAGTGGATTACATGGGGAAAAAAGAAAATAAAAGGAAAAAAAAAAGAAAATTCCCTTGTTAACACGCAGTCCTAAAGGAGACAGATGTGCTTGTGACGAATATGTTACAATTTGTGTGAACTATGAAGAATATTGGGTAGTATTGCTCTGGATTTGTGTGTTAGATATGTACCTTGCGGTCGTGTGCGCATGCGCGGTTCCAGACCGCTGGGTGTCGTCGCTGAAGGCGCATTATGCATCTGTTCGTTGTTTACCGTTGCTAGGACAACCTTTCCGGCGGGCGGTGATGACGTTCGGAGGTCGCGCCGGATGTGACGCCTGCCAGCGGCCGTGGCAACTGCGCATGCGCCGCAACAAGCGACTGCATAGGTCCACTGAAACATGTGACCGTCACTAGTTAGGGATAAAACATGGTTGGCGGGGGGAATTATTACTCCTCACGATGAAGCATTGGCCACATTAACAGCGAAACGTGCGTTAGGAGTCCGGTAACAGGGGGACCCCCTTCTATTTCCCAACACTTGCACTTTAGGGTATATTATGAGACATTCTTTAATCAAGCAGGTTTATTGATATTTGGGTTATATCCAGGTGAAAACCAGCTGGATAAGTATACAAATGGTCACAATGTGAATTATGGACACACGCCCTCTTATGAGATCCCATACTGGAGACTAAAATGTATAAGTTTGGAAAAAGGGTGGATATTTTGTCTGTAATGATTGGAATGAAATATATCTAAACCTATGTATAATAACTCACCTGGAGTTGTAAATTCTTAAATTGTAACTCATCTTATTGATTTATCATGAACTTGTCTAATGTTGCATGATTGTAAATACCTTACGACATATGTACTGTTTTATTTTATCATCTGCTTCCAACACAGTAGTGTTTTATTCCTGTCTCATCTCACTATAAATAAAATATGTTTTATGTGCAATTGAAAGCAGCTATGGCTCCACTTTGTTCTCTCTATTTGAACCATGGTGGACAAGTCTGGAGATCCTGTAGCCAGTGGAGACAAGTCTGGAGATGCTGCATCCATGGGGGACAAGTCCAGAGATCCTGCAATTTCTCCTTTGTTATACTTGTCTCTCATGGCTGCAGGCTCTCTGGACTTGTCTCTCATGGCTGCAGCGTCTCTGGGCTTGTCTCCCATGGCCGCAGAGTCTCCAAACATGTCTCCCTTGGCTGCAGTGTCACTGTACAAGTCTCCCATGGCTGCATTGTATCCAGACATGTCTACCACGGCTGCAGTGTCACTGCACAAGTCTCCCATGGCTGTATTGTCTCCAGACTTGTCTCCCTTGGCTGCAGCATCTCCAGATTTGTCCAGAATAATTTTGGGCCCATGAGCTTCAAGTTACGCCACTGGCTGCATACATGAACCTATAGTTATCTCACTTGTTACTTCCTGTTCAGTGCCTTGTGCCACTAGATGTGACCTCTGTCCAAACTAAACGTTTTTAGCTGAAATAATCTCAATAACCCCAGTAGTCAGACATGAACCACGACGATGTGCAGATAGATGGTTAGAATGCTCTTCGTGTTCTTATTGAAGCTATCTCTACCGGCAAAAAAACATCATAAAATCAAATTTAGATTTGATTATGCAAATACATTTTTGCACTGTGCTTTGTAGCAGAAGACTGGCATCAGACAAGAGGAAGACACTTCAGGAAACACAAGAATTACTGAAGAATGTGATGTTCATTGTTTTGAGTATTTATTTATTTTTCAGAGTGGACCTCACCAAAATGATAGCCATTAAAAACATCCACTTAGCAGGGGGCTGCTAGCTCCACTGAGAGGCAACTCAGATGTCTTAATACCGGGGCACAAACTCCTGCAACCAGCCAAAGCATTGGGGGGGTCGTGTCACCTGCGACCAACCATGAGAGGCTCAGCATGTGACATTTTTTCCATATAATTACCCCCCTCATCCTCCTCATACTTCCTAGGGGCCCCATATGTTATACGGCAATTTTTACACATGCTGCACCGGTAAGAAGTATCAGTGGGGAAGAGGAGACAGGATTCCAATTATCACACAATACAGCGCAAAAATAGGTCCCTTTAAAAGTCTGGTAAGGAAGTATTGGCCAATCCTGAAACAAGATCCCATCGTAGGCGGGCTTCACACCACGATTTTTGGATGTCAGGTGGTGTCCGGTGTTTTGCAGGATGCACCGGACACAACCTAACAGCCCCGGACGAGCAGAAGATCCTGCATTTTGCTGGATTCATTTCTGCCGCTGTCCAGTGCTGAAATTTCAGCACCGCGAGTGCAGGGGAGCTGGCCGCAGTGCTGAGATATATTTAATTATATGCCCGTGTGGAAAAATATATGTGGGAAGAACTTGCAGAGCCCTATCCACAAGAATTGGAGAAAATTTCAATAATATACGGAAGGGGGGGTAACAACCCGGCCTTTGTCTAAACAGTATCTTTTAAAACTTAATAGATCCCTAAAAAATACACAATTTTTTAGGTGTGGAAAAATTTACAAAGGATTGGTGTGTGTGTGGGGTAATTATATGGACAAAAATGTCACGTGCTGAGTCCAGATGGATAGTTAAATGCAATACTGTTATCCCTAATGGACTCATGCGGAATTGGAGATTTTTGCTTTTAAATAGGACAGATACACTCTGTGCAGAATTATTAGGTAAATGAGTATTTTGATCACATGATACTTTTTATACATGTTGTCCTACTCCAAGCTGTATAGACATGAGAGCCAACTACCACTTCAGTAAATCAGGTGATGTGCATCTCTGTAATGAGGAGGGGTGTGGTGTAATGACATCAACACCCTATATAAAGTGTGCTTAATTATTAGGCAAATGCCTTTCCTTAGGCAAAATGGGTCAGAAGAGAGATGTGACAAGCTCTGAAAAGTCCAAAATTGTGAGATGTCTTGCAGAGGGGTGCAGCAATCTTGAAATTGCCAAACTTTTGAAGCGTGATCACCGAACAGTCAAGCGTTTCATGGTAAATAGCCAACAGGGACGCAAGAAGCGTGTTGGGCAAATAAGGCGCAAAATAACTACCCATGAATTGAGGAAAATCAAGCGTGAAGCTGCCAAGATGCCATTTGCCACCAGTTTTGCCATATTTCAGAGCTGCAACGTTACTGGAGTATCAAAAAGCACAAGGTGTGCCATACTCAGGGACATGGCCAAGGTAAGGAAGGCTGAAAAACAACCATCTTTGAACAAGAAACATAAGATAAAACATCAAGACTGGGCCAAGAAATATCTTTCCGCGGTCCCAACCTGTCAGCGGCTGCAGCGGCTGCAGCTGCGTGCGCAGCACACAGGACCGGAGGGCGTAATAGCCCCCCAGTCCTGTGTGATGATCCGGTCCGCAGCTGTCTGGGTCCTCCCGGACAGAACCGGACCGGATCATACCGCAGTGTGAAGCGGCCCTAAGACTGATTTTTCTAAAGTTTTATGGACTGATGAAATGAGAGTGAGCCTTGATGGGCCAGAGGCTGGATCAGTAAAGGGCAGAGAGCTCCACTCCGACTCAGACGCCAGCAAGGTGGAGGTGGGGTACTGGTATGGGCTGGTATCATCAGAGATTAACTTGTGGGACCTTTTCGGGTTAAGGATGGAGTGAAGCTCAACTCCCGGACCTACTGTCAGTTTCTGGAAGACAACTTCTTCAAGCAGTGGTACAGGAAGAAGTCAGTATCGTTCAAGAAAAACATGATTTTCATGCAGGACAATGCTCCATCACATGCATCCAACTACTCCACAGCGTGGCTGGCCAGTAAAGGTCTAAAAGAAGAAAAAATAATGACATGGCCCCCTTGTTCACCTGATCTGAACCCCATAGAGAACCTGTGGTCCCTCCTAAAATGTGAGATCTACAGGGAAGGAAAACAGTACACCTCTGGGAACAGTGTCTGGGAGGCTGTGGTGGCTGCTGCACGCAATGTTGATCAGAAACAGATCAAGCAACTGACAGGATCTATGGATGGAGGCTGTTGAGTGTCATCATAAAGAAAGGTGGCTATATTGGGCACTCATTTTTGGGCGGTTTTGTTTTTGTATAGTCAGAAATGTTTATTTCTAAATTTTGTGCAGTTATATTAGTTTACCTGGTGAAAATAAACAAGTGAGATGGGAATATAGTTTGTTTTTATTAAGTTGCCTAATAATTCTGCACAGTAATAGTTACCTGCACAAACAGATATCCTCCTAAGAGCCAAATCAAAAAAAAAAACACTCCAATTTCCAAAAATATTAAGCTTTGATATTTATGAGTCTTTTGGGTTGATTGAGAACATAGTTGTTGATCAATAATAAAAATAATCATCTAAAATACAACTTGCCTAATAATTCTGTACACAGTGTATATGTGATATAAATAAACAACTTCAGACATAGTTGGATGGGATTATTATCCTTTAATATCTTTTAATGTCCTCAGGATGTCGCATTTCTAATTATATACATATATAAATACATCTCCTTAATGGTACTTGCACAATAAGCACAACCTCCTCTGGTCATAGATTGGAGGAGAGACTGACGGGTGATACTATGTATCCTTATTAAGATCGGGACTTGGTGGGAGAGGCCTAACCCTGACAAAGGAGCACGAACAGTTCCGAAATCGGTCGGTTCTCCGCCCTCTGTGCCACACTTGGTGCTGTGAGGCCGAGGCGTCCAGCACTGGTGCCACTCAAGACCGGGCACCTGCATCTTTGGGTAGTGGAGGGTCGACCTCCATCTACCAACATGAAGTTTAAAAGAGACAGGGGAGGGGGACAAGAGGCGCAATAGTGCCCTTATCACTAGACACTAAATTTCAGCGGTGAAAAGTGTAATTCGCTCACCTTCTACAGTTGTGTGACCCACAACTGGCTTGTACGCATGTAGGATAGTATCCTGATGGCTGCTGCTGGACCTCCACCGACTCCACACACGTGGGGTTAAACCAGGAATTTCAGGGAAGAAAGGTGTGC
Organism: Allobates femoralis; assembly: GCA_033576535.1. Taxonomy (NCBI): domain Eukaryota; kingdom Metazoa; phylum Chordata; class Amphibia; order Anura; family Aromobatidae; genus Allobates; species Allobates femoralis. Next base: position 60,258,635 of record JARQOC010000010.1, on the reverse strand, counting down.
TACAGTCCGCGCTGCCAGAAACATCAAGGAAGACCCAAGACGAAGTTTTGATCCAAGCCTTCTTTATTCTCCTCCTACGCGTTTCAGTGCCTACCTGGCACCTTCATCAGGGATCCCTGATGAAGGTGCCAGGTAGGCACTGAAACGCGTAGGAGGAGAATAAAGAAGGCTTGGATCAAAACTTCGTCTTGGGTCTTCCTTGATGTTTCTGGCAGCGCGGACTGTAGCACACCTTTCTTCCCTGAAACATGAAGTTTAAGCCTTCTAACCCCTTCCTGACCCATGACGTTGTACAAAGTCATGGGCTGGTTACCGGGGTTTGATGTGAGCTCCAGTGCGGAGCTCACATCATTTCCCTGACATCTCAGCTGAGATGTCAGGCTTAAAGCACCGATCGGATTCGAGATCTGATCAGTGCTGTTAACCCTTTCAATCAGAGACAGCGGGATCCAAAGGTGCCGAAGCGGGGAATGCTCTGTTCCCCGCCTGCATCAGAGATCCCGCGATAAGATCGCGGAATCTCCGGTGCTCATGTGACAGCCTGGGATCCTGGCTTGACCCCGGAAGCTGTCACAGAGCACTTCCGGTGAGTGGTTGGCGAGAGCTGCCAACCACTCACCGTCCGCAATTCTGACAGATCCCAATGTGCTACAGCTCATCGGTATCTGTCAGAAGTGATCGGATGGTGCAGCAGGGTGCTTCTGTATGGGGCAGTGTAAGAATCAATTAAAAAATAAAGTTTTTATAAACATGAAATAAAACCCATAAAAGTTCAATTCACCCCCCTTTTACCCCATTCACAATAGAAGTATTAAAAAAATAAAAAATATTTACATGTTTGGTATCACGCCACGTTCAGAATCGCCCAATCTATCAAGATATAAAATCAATTAATGAGAGCCGTAAACTGCATAACAAGAAAAAAAGGTCCAAACGCCAAAGTTACGTCTTTTTGGTCGCCGGAACATTGCTTTAAAATGTAATAACAGGTGATAAAAACAGCGGATCCACCCAAATATGGTATCATTAGAAACGTCAGCTCAAGACGCAGAAAATAAGCCATCACACAGCCCCAGATCCCGAAAAATGAGAATGCTATGGGTCACTGAACATGGTGCAAAAAGTGCAATTTTTTTTTTTAAATTTCTGAATTTTTTTTACTGCTTAAATACCAGTATAGTATACATGTTTGGTATCTACGAACTCGGACCGACCTGAGGCTTCACACCGACATGTCGGTTTTACCATATAGTGAACATGGCGACTAAAAAACCCTAAAAAAAAACGTTTCTCTGTACACTATATGGTAAAATAAATGATTGAATCTGAAAGTTCAGCTCGCCCCGCAAAAATCAAGCCGTTATATGCCTATATTAACGGAAAAATAAAAAGGTTATGGCGCTTGGAAGCAGGGGAGCAAAAAACGAAAATGAAAAACTAAAAATTCCCGGGTCATGAAGGGGTTAAGCAATGTGGACCCTCAGCACACAGAGGAAAGGATAAGTGAATATCCCCTCAGCGTACCCCTGGTTTGGGTAAGGGGCTCTCCTGAGCCCACGTTGGTGGGGTTTATAAGGCCATATACAAAAATGTGGCCTTACTAAAGCTGCAAGATCAGGAGAATCGTTCATTACACTTAATTCAGTGTTAATGTTTTGTGTAGAATATGTAGAACAAAAACATTGGAATTATTTTACTGGGATTAATTTTTTCTTGTGCATTCTGATGGTGGGTTTACACGTCGCGATATCGGCGTCCAACTCCGATCCAACTCCGACCAAAAGTCACGTGGTTTGGGAGTTGGACCCGATATTGTTCGCGCGTTGTACGGTTTAAATGTACAGCGCGATGCTGGAACGATGCCAAAACGATATCGGGGTTGAATGAGCGTGCTATTCAACCGCCCGATATCGGATGGCCGTTGTAGCCGCATCGTCCCGTGTGACAGCCCAACTACGATGTGTCCGCCCACGTCACCCATTCACTCCCATGTTAAATGGTCGTTCCTGGGTTGGGGGGCGTACACATCGTCGGGACGTTGTATCCCAATATCGGGCTGTGTAAACCGGCGATGCGATAGCGGGAAAAGCGCGCTCAAAAAGCGCGCTCCTGCGTCGTTGGTCCTGATATTGGCCCGATATCGGGACGTGTAAACCCACCATGAGTTAATGCAGATATGTGTTCATATAGTCTAAAAGAAGCGGCTTTTGAATAAAGCACAAGTGAAAGGTAACGGTGTATAATCATTGTAATTCCTCACAACCTTGTAGGGTGTAAAGGGTTTAATGAGTGGATAGCATTAGCTGTGAGCACACATATGCAGTAGAAACCTTTTAGAATAAGTGTCGAGTTAGGAAATTCATATTAAACTATTTCTCGGTTTTTATTTGTCTACGAGGGATATATATCCCCTTAGGTGTGTAAACTCAGTTTGTACACTTCTCTTTGTACTAACACAATTTGATTAATAGCAACCCAAAAATTATGTTTTGTTATTTCTATTCGTGCACTGGTAGTAGGGAACAGTGATCTTTGCTATTGCAGTATCCCCAACATTGGGTCAGGATCACATTAACTCCAATCAGAGTTAAATTTGGGGGTCGCATTTGCAGAGAGCGCATTATATTGGTGGAAGAATTCCTACTCCATATATGTGAAAGTGAACACAATATGTTGAGGCTGGATGGGTTACGTTTTCACGATATGCCAGGGAATTGCTGCTATTCTAGGTTTATTATGTGAACCCTCCTACTATTTCCTGGCTGTGGTTCTTTGGCATTATGTAACGAATATAGAAACCGTTTCTTGTCACTTGTGGCCACACGAGGCGGCGGTGGCCATAATCTGATGATAGTCTCCATAGTATCTGTACTCGGGAGCAGCACGCGGACAGCCACAGGACCTGTCAGCTATTAGATTAGATTGTTGGAAAACCTGCCATAACTTTACAAACGTGAGACTAACAATGACCAGAGGCCGGAATGTCAGGCATGCGGTGAATTATTACACAGCCACGCTCTATAATCACAGCATCTAGATGTGTCCGGATATTATACTCTTATTACAACGCAGATAAATGACTGGAAACTTCAACTGAAACATTTTCACTAGCAATAGCTGCAATGTGGTGTAAGGAGGAAAAATATCTCATAGGCTTGGTAAATATTGGCCAATGTGTTACAATGCTGGAGCGCCTGAGATATGGCTTCATCTCAGGTTTGTGAGAACTGATTGTGTATATAGGATCTAGGGAAGGTGGAAAAAATGGCGGAATTAGGATCAAGTATCATTGCATGGGCGGTGATTCTGTGAAATACATGATTTACTCCCCCTGTATGACCCACATACAGATCAATAGCAGTGACATTGGCTAATGAAGGCTGACCTTGGGACCCGGTGCAGAACAGCCACCCCACCCCTCACCCAGCATCACCCCAGTTTACTCAATGTCATCTGTTTTATATACATCAGTAGTCGGGAGAACATGTATGGAGCAGGCACCAGATAAACCCTCTATATAAATATTAGACCCCAAACTGGACTTCTATATTAATATTAGACCCTAGACCAGACCTCTATATTAATATTAGACCCTAGACCCAGACCTCTATATTAATATTAGACCCTAGACCCAGACCTCTATATTAATATTAGACCCTAGACCCAGACCTCTATATTAATATTAGACCCTAGACCAGACCTCTGTATTAATATTAGACCCTAGACCAGACCTCTATATTAATATTAGACCCTAGACCAGACCTCTATATTAATATTAGACCCTAGACCCAGACCTCTATATTAATATTAGACCCTAGACCAGACCTCTGTATTAATATTAGACCCTAGACCAGACCTCTATATTAATATTAGACCCTAGATCCAGACCTCTATATAAATATTAGACCCTAGACCAGTCCTCTGTATTAATATTAGACCCTAGACCCAGACCTCTATATTAATATTAGACCCTAGACCAGACCTCTGTATTAATATTAGACCCTAGACCAGACCTCTATATTAATATTAGACCCTAGACCAGACCTCTATATTAATATTAGACCCTAGACCCAGACCTCTATATTAATATTAGACCCTAGACCAGACCTCTGTATTAATATTAGACCCTAGACCAGACCTCTATATTAATATTAGACCCTAGATCCAGACCTCTATATTAATATTAGACGCCAGACCAGACCTCTATATTAATATCAGATGCTAGACCAGATCCGTATATTAAAAATCCTTATATTAAAAATAGACCTTAGACCAGATACCTATATTAATATTAAACCCTAGACCAGACACCAATATTAATATTAGACCTTAGATCAGACCCCTATATTAATAACAGACCCTGACCAGACTCCAATATTAATATCAGTCCCTAGATCAGACCGCAATGTTAATATCAGATGTTAGACCACACCGCTATATTAATATTAGACCTTAGATCAGACCTCTATATTACTTTTAGACCCTAAACCAGACCCCTACATTCATATTAGACCTTAGACCACACCCCTACATTAATATTAGATCTTACACCAGACCCCTATGTCAATATTAGACCTTAGATCAGACCCCAATATTAATATCAGATCCTAGACCAGACCCCAATATTAATATCGGACCCTAGACCAGACCCCAATATTAATATCAGACCCTGGACCAGACCCATACATTAATATTAGACCCTGGATCATACCCCTATATTAATATCAGACCCTAGATCAGACCCCTATAGTAATATTAGACCCTGGATCATACCCTTATATTCATATGAGACCCTAGATCAGACCCCTATATTAATAATAGACCCTAGACCAGATCTCCATATTAATATCAGATACTAGACCAGATCCTTATATTAAAAATAGACCTTAGACCAGATACCTATATTAATATTAGACCCTAGACCAGACATCAATATTATTAGGCCCTAGATCAGACCCCTTTATTAATAACAAACCCTTGACCAGACCCCAATATTAGTATCAGTCCCTAGATAAGACCCCTATGTTAATATCAGATGTTAGAGACCTGATGCATACAGCTTCTCGTATTAATAATCTCATGGAGCACATGATAAGAATTGTGAAAAAGTTCTTCATTTTAATTTTCTTGGATTTAGGAAGAAAAGTTTCAAGATCATCCGATCCCAGTCTTTGTCTCTTCAATTGCCCCCTGTTGACTGGAAGGCGCCGTCTACCATCTCACCAATTCCTTCTCCGGTCTCGCCAGTCCAACCGGCCCATCTCCTGCAACGATGTGCAACCCAGGCTGTCCAGGTGCCATACGATGTCCCCGAGTTCCAGAGGGTCACCATAAGTGGAGATTACTGTGCTGGGGTAGGAACATTGCTCATCACTTGTAACTTATTTAAGAGAATTACTTGTTCAATTAAAGCTTTGGCTGATGGAATAGTAAAGTGGTCATATACTGGAAGGGCATAGCCTTAAATAAATACTAAGTCTGGTTTCCTACCATCTTCCCCATAAACGTTCATTTAATAAGTCATGCATGTGTTTACAATGGGGTAGTGAAACTAGCTCCCGTCAGACCCTCCTGATAGCAAACTCTTGCCTACAGGACTAAAGGGACTAACAATGCCCCACATGCACAAAGTATTGGTTCTGGATCTTGCTGACAGTAGCACGTTCACATGACTTTTTTCATTGTGTATGGCCAGGTTTAGTTGAAGAGATAGTTGAGCAAAGAACCAGTTGAGTAAGGAACTTGTTAAGAGATGTTTGGGTAAATACTGTCTGCAAGAAGAGTTGGTTGGAAGAAAGTTGTTTGGTGAGAAGCTGGGATAGTGAAGAGTTAATTGGTTGGATAAAGAATAAGTTTGAAGAACAATATGTTGCATAACGAGTTAGTTAAGTTGAATAGTTGATCGAATTATAAACTAGTTGTCTGACTGGTTGGATGAAGAATTGGTTGCTTGCTACATGGCTAGATGAGAAACTCTTTGGCTGGCTGGTTGGATGAAATGTTGGTTGGTTACATGAAAAACTGGTTGGTAGGCTGGTTCAATTGCTGGAAGGTTCAATGGCTGGCTAGTTTAGTGGCTAACTAGTTGTATGAAAAGTTTGTTGGATGGTTACATGGTTAGATGAAAAACTGGCTGGCTGGCTGGTTTAGTGGCTGATTGGTTCAGTGGCTAGCTTGTTGGATGAAGAGTTGGTTAGTTGGTTACTTGAAAAACTGGTTTGGTTGGCAGGCTAGTTCAATGGCAGATAGGTTTAATGGCTGCCTAGTTCAATGGTTTGCTGGCTCAGTGACTGATTGTTTGGATGAAGAGTTGGTTGGTTAAATGGTTACATGAAAAACTGGTTGACTGACTGGTTTATAGGCTGGCTGCTTTGATGAATAGTTGGTTGGTAACATGGTTAGATGAAAAACTGGTTGGCTGGATGGTTCAGTGGCTGGCTGATTGAATGAAGAGTTGGTTGGTTGATTACATACTCAGATGAAAACTTGGCTGTTTGAGTGTTTCGTTGGATGAAGAGTTTGTTGGGTGGTTGGTTAACAAATTGGCTTAGAAGTTAGTTGTAGGCTAGGTGGTGGGTTGGATGAAAAATAGATTTAAGCCTGCCATACATATTAGATGGCTGAGAGCCGAACTATGCTTTGGCCTGTTGTTCGGCGGACAGTCATATAAACCCAATAGTCCATACACAGAAGCACTTGTACTCCTGTGTTCTGACAGAGCTGCCAATTGATATCTCTGCTGGTGGCTTATATCATGGAGAACAATGCGATCTACAGAAAATCGGACATGCAAAATTGACACTTATCCATCAGTCAGCTGATGCCCCCATACACATTAGACCATGAATCAAAACCGTCAATATCGGTGGATTCAGCCGACATCAGTCTAATTTGTAGGAGGTCTTAAGTGCAAACTCCATTGGTTGCTTGAGTAAAGATTTGACTGTTTTCTTGACAGGAATAATGCTAACATAAATTTTTATTCAGTGTGAGGAATGATATCTTGAGTACCGTGGATTCTAACACTGTATGGAGAATGTCAGACTAAATAAAAAATTCCCAATATCTTTAGGGCACCGTTGATGATTATGAACAAGCTGCCATCGGACTTGCCAAAGCTCTCCTAATACGGGAGAAGTACTCCCGGCTGGCATATCACCGCTTCCCCAGAACCACTTCTCAGTACTTGTGTACCATGAATGATGAAAGCTGGAAGCTGGAGGATGAGGTCTTTCCAGGTATAGAGGTCACTTTTTGATACCAATGTTTTTTAGTATGTGATTGCCCCATAGGTCTTCTGCTGTATGTCTACAACCAGGGCAGGAGCTTGGATGGTGAAACAATTTATTATAACTTACAACACAAAAGTGTCATAAATTACAACAGAAATATATGGCAACATATAACTAGAGAAACAATTCTGGTGGAGGCACCTGACAGTTGAAAAATATGCCAAATTTAATAAGAGGTGCGTGACTCTTATCCCTAGAACGCATACCCATAGAAATCTACACATTCACGCACCTGGGGCCTTTTAGGCCCGTTTTTAATTATCATGGAATAACTAAAAAACCATACTTTTCAAAGTTTATTGCAAAGTAAGGATGCATTCCCACTAGTGCTGGAGTCCGCCAGGACGGGATTCCGTAATGGATCTGACCTCCTGGTCAGCTAAGGCTGGCGGACGCATACCTGGGCCTCGCAGGCCTGCCAGGTTACCTGTTTTCTATTTTCTGTAAATTTACTTTAGTTAGATTTTTGAAACTCTAGGTAATCCTCAGGTATATAGTTGTTAGTAATTTCCAGTTGTTCATATATTTTTATGCTATAGGCATTTCGGTATAACAACCTTTTTTTGGGACTACCCCATATTCACGCACCTGGGGCCTTTTAGGCCAGTGTGCAAATAACATGGAATAACGCAAATAAAAATACTTTTCAAAATTTATTTTACAATTGCAAAGTAAGGATGCATTCCCAGTAGCGCTGGGGTCCGCCAGGAGGGGATCCGTAATGGATGTGACCTCCTGGTGACCCCAGCTAAGGCTGGCGGAATGACTGTGCCATTGTAATTTTAGATGTCAGTAAACTAAAAAGAAAAAAAGAAAAAGATTACAATCAGGCTTGTGCAATGTAAACAGTATGTGATAAGACTTTTTGTTAGGGTCCCAGCACACCAAGCGATATAAAGCAGGTAAAGTGCAGCCCCCTCCTCTTACCTCCAACAGGTCACTTTCTTGTAGTGCAGTAGAAGCCTCTGGTTTTGGAGCTCAGAAAGTTTCTATTTCCAGACAAAAGAAAGCTGACTTCTTCCTCCAAAGATCCAGCAATTAGGACAAAAAGACCTGTGATGAGGTCAGAGACACATGACTTTGTGAGGGAGCCTCCCTTCCAAGATCACATGACCATGTTGTCATGCAGAATCCACACTCTTCCCAGAGTCATAAAAGTTCTTCCCCAGCAACAATACAGACAAAAAGACTGAATATCACATGTAAACCTAGTACAGGCCTAAAAGGCCCCAGGTGCGTGAATATGGGGTAGTCCCAAAAAAAGGTTGTTATACTGAAATGTCTGTAACATAAAAATATATGAATAACTGGAAATTACTAACAACTATATACCTGAGGATTACCTAGATTTTCAAAATTCAAACTAAAGTACTTTTACAGAAAATAGAAAACAAGTAACCTAGCGGGCCTGCGAGGGCCCCAGGTATGCGTTCTAGGGTTAATGAATTATGTTAATAATATTCTAGCCCTCCCTTCATTAACTCTGGATTATGACATTCCAGTCTTAATGAATTGGTGGTCCCTTTTGTTTTTGTTATCCTTTTGGACTTAAAGATCAAAATCTGCAGGGAGCTTTCCACAAGATTCATAGATATATTACATGTGACTGCCGCGATTTCCCTCAAGTCCATCTCAGAGATCAGTATAATGTGTGAAGCCGCTATATAGCCACTCACACGTCATCTGCTCTTGGACATTGTGGCTTCTAGAAGTCATAATGGGGCAATCTGGTTGGAATAATGTTATTAGTGCAATATCTGGCTTTGACATGTTTAATGGAGGCACCTTCTGGCTCGGCTACTTAAAAGAATGCCTCGTCATACCTTCACATCCTGCTCTGTCAGAGTCATTAGTGTTTTCTTTTGCTTTGCTGTTGGGTCCAGCCATTACCAATTTGTAACCATCCCTTTAAGTTTGGTGATGGCACGACTGGTCTTTATGAAGGTCATGGCCTCTGTGATTCTTCACTCTATGGGTGTTGTAGCCATCCCATACCTGGATGGCTTCATGGTAAAGGCACCATTCAGAGCAAAGAGCTTAGAGATCCTTCACATAATAACTCACGAAATTCGATTGGATAATCGACTATCTGAAATCTCTCTTCCCCTCTCAGAGTGTGACATTTTGGGCATATTCTTTAAATTACGCTTTGGCCAATATTTTCCTGCCAACAGAGTAAGTCCACACTCTCCAACAGCAAATGTCTCTTCCGGAACACAGACGGACCTCAATTTTACATCAAATGTGAATCCCATGGAGGGGATACTATGAGCCCAATTTCACACTTGTTCTCCCAGTGACCCATCAGGATATGATGGGACAGGTTGAAGAAGTCTGTGGACCAGCAGATTCATCTACCCCTAGTAGTCCATCACCCTTTTCACTGGTGGCTCCTCTCTCCCTCCCTCTCTCAGGAACAGTCTGTCCTCCTGCTTTACTGGCGAGTTGTTATTAAGGTTACAAGTCTCCAGGAATTTTCAAGATTGGGCAGTTCAAGGAAGTTGCACCCAATTTTCTCCAAAAGTCCACATTCCCTATCAACAACCTGAAACTTCATTCTTCCTCCTCCCTCTGATGCACTAGACACAACCCTCAACAGGGCACCCTCTCATCTAAATGGACAATGCAAAAGCTGTCACCACCTAAATCAGTACAGTGGAATCAGGGGCACATTGGCTTTGCTGGAATCAGCCAATATTCGGTGGCCAGAAGCGCATGACCCAACCCTCCCAGCAACCTACTTTCCAGGTGTGGACAATTGGATGTCTGACTTCCTCAGTTGCAAATAACCCAGCCAAGGACAGTGATCGCTTTACCCTGAGGTTTTCACCGAACCCAGCTCCAGATGGTCACCTTCTGGCCTCTCTGCTCAACTCACAATTGTCATATTTCGTTTCCCGGTTCCAAGATCCAAAATCTGTAGTGTTGGACATTCAAGTTACCCCCTGATGGAAGACCAAAAAAACACTGATGCGTCTGACAATTTAGGATGTGAAAGGTGGCATCCTGGACGTCAATGGAAGACATGAATTCTCCCTGTTCTATGGCCCCAATAGTGCGAGAAAAGGCTTTCACGGTTAAGAGTGAAAAGCCAACTTTTAGATAAACGTAAAAAATTCAAGAAGGAAAAACACAAAAAATGTAAAAAAATACATTAAACATAAAAATCTGATTTAAACAATAGGTAATTGTCTGATGACCGTTTATATCAGGGCAATCTCTGTCCTAATTTTTAATGACCCTAAGAAGCCATGGCTTCCCAAAATAAGAAATATACCGGTAGATGTAAGTTACGGTCATGAGAGCAGCAATGACACCATCTTTCCTTTACATATTGATATGTAAGAAATTGCATAAAATATCATAGAAATTGAATATAACCTTTCAAATACAATGTATGATCAAGTCTGGACGTGTTCGGGGATGTTTTTGGTGTACATAATGAAGGGGTCTTCACAAGTAAAGGACTTCATGTTTCATCCAATCCAATATAAACACTATATTTCTTCATTCATTTTATCTTGCAGTCTTTAACCCTCCTCCAGTGGATGAGGATCCTTACAATTTAGAAAACGTTCCTCCAAACCTTCATTACGTTGTGAAAATGAGAGGTGGGATCCCATACGTCTACGACAACAAAGAGATGGCGGAAGCCAACGAGCCGAGAAGTTTACCATATCCGGACCTTCAAACCTACACTCTTGACCTCAGTCATATCTTGGCTCTTATCGCTGATGGCCCAACGTAAGTCAAAAATGTCATGTCTTGTAGATCTCTATGGGTTGTCTCGTAGTGAAGACTAATGGAGGACACAGAAGAGCAGATAATCCAACACACAGTGATAAAAGAGTACACGTAGATGTCGCTGATGGGTCACACTGCAAATCTTACACCCAGAGACAGTAGACTCCACTTTTTACCTATGTTGTGGCTTCCTCTGGCCTGGGAAAGGACCAAGGAACGACATGATGCCCATCGAGAGAAGTCAGTGAGGCAAATTGCTTACCTCTCCATTGAGGCTGGATTGTAGGGAGGACATATAGGGGAACGTGTGCTAGAGTTAGCAAAATCTGGACGACCTAGGAGTCTCCACCGCCCTCTTATGCTTGGGGATCTTATCGCCAGACACTTATGAGCGGGGCTATGGATTCAGAGTCGTGCAGTCCGTGTCCATTTTGGGTGGAGTTAGATTTGGATTCAGGGAAATTAAGGAGTCCGAGTCGGATGTTTGGCTTACTGACTTCACAGCCAGGGTTGTGGGGTGGGAGTTGGTGTCCATTTTTGTGGAGATGGAGCCGAATTCAGAAAAATCAAAGAGTCGGAGTTGTATGATTGGCTTACCGACTCCACATCCCTGCTTATGAGTGTCTCCAACAGAGGGTCAAGTGGGCTGTATCCCAAATGTTTGCCCCTGAGCCTCCAACAACCTTTACCTACCCACCTCTCTATGGGATTATTGATTGATCGGCTCATAGGATGTGTCATTCATACTTATATGTGGTTGTCTTTTTTGGCTTGGATAGAGAACTTAAGAAAGTTTTGAGAAACTTCTTATGTAACTCTTCAATATAAGAGGGTAGAGCCAGGAAGCCGGGCGCCTGACAGTTGTAATCATTTGAACCTATGACACATTGGGTTGGTAAGCCACGTTCTTCCCAGTGCTAAAGAATCGTGAACAGGTTCTTCTGGTTTTGGCTGGAAATGTTTGGATCTGCCCAGATCTCGGAATAATGGAGCGATTAATACTTAGTCTATGACAAGTCTCTGCAGCATACCAGAAGCTTGTAATAAAACAATGGTCGACATGACGGCTCGTCACACGGTAAATTCTCCGCTGACAGTGACAAAGACATTCCAGAAATGTCTATTGTAGACAAATTATTTTTATTGTCTCCAGGAAAAGTGATGCACTAAATATAGTATACTTATGCTCCAGTCGATTTGCAGCAGATAATCATTTTTTCCCTTTGCAAGTGGTTTAGGTGTAAACACAGCTGCAGTGTAAAGCATGAGGGAGAGACAGATCTGCAGACTTAGGTGGATTTAAGACTACCTAAGACCCTAATAGGCAATGAGGTGTCTAATGTTATCTGTGCCATAATGGAGCCGAGCTGTAGTATAAAGCATGGGAGAAGTACAGTACAGAGTCTCCGATGAGACCAAAAATGGATTTCAAATTACTCAACTCAACAAATTACTCAACTCAAAGTCGTGTCCTAATAGAGCAGAGCTGGTGTATAAAGCATGGCACGAAAGAGCCTATGATGAGAAAAGAGATAGATTTCAGGCTTATTCTGATAGACAATGCAGCTAGGTTGGAATCAAGGGATATAGCCAGGCACTAAAAGAGCAGAGCTGCAGGGTAAAGCATGAGAGAAGCAATACAAGAACTATTAGTCTATGATACAATAGACGATTAATTTCAGATTACCTAAACCTTTAAACGTCAATGCAGCTAAATTGGAGTCCATGATTATAACCACGCACTGATAGAGCAGAACTGCAGTATAAAGCATGGGAGAAAGACAAGGCTAGGTTCTAAGGCTGGCTTCACATTAGCGTTTGTGTCTGCATGCTGATGGCATGCAGACACAAACGCTGTCAAAAGCAGTGGGGAAATTATGTGTCCGCAGCGGATAATGTCCGCCTGCGGACACATCACTAGGGAGCCCGGCAGTCAATCGGCGCTGTCCGGGGGCGGGCCGGAGGAGGAGTTCAGCGCCGGAGATCTCCTCCTCCCCACCGCCGGTAAGCACCGGGACGTGTCGGCGGGGAGAACAGCTGATCTGACAGCTGTTTGAATCTTCCCGCGCCGACACTGAGAGGAGATGTCGGCGCGGGAAGATTCAAACAGCTGACAAATCAGCTGTTCTCCCCGCCGACATCGCTAGCACATTACAGGCGGCGGGGAGGAGGAGGACAGCAGTGGCTCAGCTGATCTCCCGGTGGCCGTCGGTGAGCTCCTGTGACATCACCGGCGGCCACCGGGAGATTTTTCAATGGGTCCGCAGCGTTCTCCAGCGCTGTCAAGCGCTGAATACTGCGGACCCATTGAAGCCAATGCATTTTTTGTGCGCTTGGGGACGCTTGCTGATTGTCCAAGCTCCCCGAGCGCACAAAAAAATGCAACTGGCTGCGTCCCGGGTGCGGATGCTGGACACCGGAAGGAGCAGATATCGTCCGCATCCGCACCCGAACGCAGCAAACGCAGGCACTATGCGTTCCTATGTTAAACATAGGAACGCAGTGCGCATGCGTTTTACTGCGTATGGGAACGCAGCAATACGCTGCCTTCCCATACGCAAATGTGAAGACAATCAGCAAGCGTCCCCAAGCGCACAAAAAATGCATTGGCTTCAATTGGTCCGCAGTGTTCAGCGCTTGACAGCGCTGGAGAACGCTGCAGACCCATTGAAAAATCTCCCGGTGGCCGCCGGTGATGTCACAGGAGCTCACCGACGGCCACCGGGAGATCAGCTGAGCCACTGCTGTCCTCCTCCTCCCCGCCGCCTGTAATGTGCTAGCGATGTCGGCGGGGAGAACAGCTGATTTGTCAGCTGTTTGAATCTTCCCGCGCCGACATCTCCTCTCAGTGTCGGTGCGGGAAGATTCAAACAGCTGTCAGATCAGCTGTTCTCCCCGCCGACACGTCCCGGTGCTTACCGGCGGCGGGGAGGAGGAGATCTCCGGCGCTGAACTCCTCCTCCGGCCCGCCCCCGGACAGCGCCGATTGGCTGCCGGGCTCTCTAGTGATGTGTCCGCAGGCGGACATTATCCGCTGCGGACACATCATTTCCCCACTGCTTTTGACAGCGTTTGTGTCTGCATGCCATCAGCATGCAGACACAAACGCTAATGTGAAGCCAGCCTAAGACTCCAATAGACAATTCAGATAACCAGGAGTCAGTGATCTTTGTTGTAATAGGACAAGGTTGTTTTAAAATAAATGAAAAAGTGAAGAAAGGGTTAATGTAATGTGATTGGCAACGATCAGTTGTTAACCCAATATGTAGTGATCACTGAGGACACAATGCCAGCCAGATAGTGTGCGGTATGATGAGGAGCCGGAGAGTCGGTGCCAGTGGACCCAGCAGTGATGTAATGGCTCTGTGCTGTCTGCGGCCTGCTGATCTGCCATATCTGTGCTATAAAAATAAGAACATTAATCCTTATTATTTTTATCAATGTTTCCCACAGAAAAACCTACTGTCACCGCAGACTCAACTTCCTGGGATCCAAGTTTAACCTCCATGAGATGCTGAACGAGATGTCAGAGCTGAAGGAGCTAAAGAGTGTCCCCCACCGCGACTTCTATAATGTCAGAAAGGTAGAACTATAGACACCAAAAGCAAGAAGGTCTCATCCTCTTCATTGTACGGGTCATCAATGATGAGATGATTTACATTCAAATGAAGGGTGAAGGAAGAATAACAAAACAAGGATGTTTATTACCAAAGTCACAAAGTTTGGCTAGACACTGATTCATTCTTTGTTGGGACGGAGGTCATATAGTTTGGTGGTCATTAATGTTTTGTTGAGATGTTTTTTCTTTTGGATTTGGTGGTCATTGCTATATTCAGACGCCCATTAGATAACTCATAAATTTAGTTTTAAGCAGTCTTTGATACTTTGTTTAGATGTCCATCAGATAATACAAGTTCGGTTGGGCAGTCGTTGATACCCCCTTGTTGAGATAATACTGTACATGTTCGGTTTGATGGTAGAATCATAGAATGGTAGTTGGAAGGGACCTCCTGGGTCATCTGGTCCAACCCCCAGCTCAAAGCAGGATTCACTAAATCATCCCAGACAGATGTCTGTCCAGCCTCTGCTGGTGCTAAATTCCATTGAAGGGGAACTCCCCACCTCTCATGGCTGCCTGTTGCCGTCGTTGATCACACTCACTGCCAAAAAGTTTTTTCTAATATGTAATCTGTGTCTCCTCCTTTCAGCTTCATCCCATTGATTCTAGTCTTTCCTTGTGCAAATGGAAATAAAGCTGATCCCTCCACAGTGTGACAGCCCTAGAATAAAGCTGATCCCTCTACAGTGTGACAGCCCTAGTAATAAAGCTGATCCCTCAACAGTGTGACACCCCTAAAATAAAGCTTATTCCTCTACAGTGTGACAGCCCTAGAATAAAGCTGATCACTCTACAGTGTGACAGCCCTTGAGATGTATGTAGAAAGCTATTAAGTGTCCTTTCAATCTTTTTTTTTTGCAAGCTAAACATTCCCAAATCCTGTAGCCGTTCCTCATAGGACATGGTTTGAAGACTGGTCACCATTCCTGGTCGCTCTTCTTTGAACTTGCTCCAGTTGTTCATGTCTTTTTATATAAAATGTGGTCCCAGAACTGGACACAGTATCCAGATGAGGTCTGACCAAAGAGGAGTAGAGGGGGTTAATGACTTCACATAATCTAGACTGTATGTTATTACATCCCAGAATTGTGTTTGCCTTTTTTTCTGCTGCATCACACCGGTGACTCCTGTGCTGTCTGTGATCTATCAGTATACACAAGTCTTTTTCACACATACTGTTGCTTAGCCCTATTCCTCCCATTTTGTAGATGCTTTTTATATTTTTCTTTCCCAGACATAAGACTTTGCATTTCTCTGTTATGATCCATTCTGATAGTTGCTGCCTACAGCTCGTTGTTTGGATCTTCTTCATTCCTCTCTCTCTTCTCTAGTATTCGCTATCCCTCCGAGCTTTGTATCATAAGCAAATGTAATCAGTTTACCCTCAATTCCATCATCCAAATCATTGATAAAGATGTTAAACAACACATGGTGATTGATACTTTGTTGTGATGGCCATTGGTGTGGTGGCCATTCGTTTTCATAAAGGTTTTCTTTTTTAGAATTGGTGGTCATTGGTATTTTCATTAGATCATTGGATACAATTTGATTTTGAAGTCAAGCCGTCAGACAAACAAGCATGGTTATTAGTAAAGTCATACAGTTTGGTTAGATGGTGATTGATACTTTGTTGTAAGGGTCTCACAGTTTAGTTATGATGTACATTGACTTAGTGTGGTGGATATAGTTTATCCTTGATATGATTTATAATCAAGGTGATACATGACATTTTGACAATATGGACATTCAAGGCCCCGTCTCACACTTCAATGGTCAAACAATCCGATCAACGATCCAACTTAACCTAGATCGCTAGAACGACATTCAATGATCGCTAGTGAAATGTCACATGTATAGATATCGTTAACGACGCAGCAATGATTCCGCGACAAGCAAACGATACTTGCAGTCGTTAGCTCGCATACGTTCCTCACTTCTCAATAGGCGAGGTCGTTAACCACATCGTTATCGAGGTGTCACACACACCCATGCTACAGGTTGAACGAACGCTCATAGTTTGGTTTAAGGTCCGGTTCACAAACCTCCCATCAACGATCTGCCCGATTATCAATAATCGGATGTACATGTCACACTGAACGACGTTGTTACGACGTCATTAGAACGATTGAAAACCTGTGACATACTAACGATATCGTAGTGTGAGACGGGGCCTTCATATTGATCAGTTGTTGACATAATACAGGCAATGACGATTACTACACATTGGTTTTGGGTGGATAAGTCCTTTTGGAGACATCCTAAGTGTTAAACACAGGGTGGAATGGACATTTATCACTTGTGATCCTGCATCTTGGGTGCAGTTGATTTTATGCTTGGGATGACCACTCTTCACCTAGTATTTATGGACCTTTACATGGTTTGACCTTGGATGATACAATCTTGATCTGAATACTTCATTTCTGGTATGGTGGACAACCATTGAATGGAAGGGACGATTGACTATGTGGTTTTGTGTCTTCAGGTGGACACCCATATTCACGCCGCTGCCTGTATGAACCAGAAGCATTTGCTCCGCTTCATTAAACACACCTACCGGACGGAACCAGACAAGGTGGTAACTGAGAAGAATGGGAAGAAGATGACACTCAAGCAACTCTTCGAGAGTCTTTACATGGATCCATACGACCTGACTGTAGACTCGCTGGATGTCCATGCGGTAATGTATAGTTTGTAATTATCTGGTGAAGCTTTATGGTTCTCCAACCTGTTGTTGTGTGGACCAGAAGTCAGATCTTTGACTTTTCAGGATTTTGGCCCAGATGTCAGAACTCTTAAGAGAATACATTAGACGTTCTCTGTCCAGAACTATGTCCATGTTTCATAGGTCAAAGCTTTGGCAGCATAAGTCTTAAGACATCAGACCAAGAATGTCTGGAATCTGTCAGAGACCTGAAAGTCAGGACTTCAACTACTCAAACCTTTAAATCAAGGGTCCATATCCCAGAGCTCCGAGATAATCAGGCTTAGATCTGTCCGGGCTTTGAGAAAATAAGTAAAACTTGGACTTTCGGAAACTTTTTGGAATGTAGACACTCGCATCTCAAAGTTTTAAGATAACAAACCTGAGATCTGTCCTGGCTGAAAAATATTAGATGGTGACTGTCATATCAACAAACTTTACATACATCCTTGTACCAGCAAATATGAGAGATTGTAATAAATCTTAGGAGAGATATCTGCTTCTTTCCCCATTTATGAGCCACTTTCTTGCTATGTATGGAATACTTCATAGCGGATAGTCTCCACCCAGTAGCTCAGAGACAACTGAAAATTAGAAAGAAAATCTGCAGAGGGGAACAGGTCAGATGTTTGACTGCTTGTGACTGTCAGTGGTCCATACACCAGGGCTCTGGGATTATACGTCATGAAAGTCTATATAGGATAATAGTTCTACCGGAAAGCTGGGATAAAAAGTCTGAGGATTGTCACCACTCGTTAGGTCAAGATCCTCAGAGCACTCTGTAATGATCCATTTTTCACAACCAGGATAACTAGACTTTATAGAGTTGTCATTGTACCAGAGGGTCCATTATTGGAGATGAGGCACAAGGCAGAAGGGTACATCTGTGCCTTTAAATGGACATTCGTTATTTTTTCTTGGGTTTTCAATTGTTATTTGAAATTGTGCTAAAAAATAATTAATATTGTACCCACAGGGACGACAAACCTTCCACCGATTCGACAAGTTCAACGCCAAATATAACCCCGTGGGAGCGAGCGAGCTCAGGGACCTCTACCTGAAGACGGACAATTACATAGACGGGGAGTACTTTGCCCGAATTATCAAGGTAGGAACCGCATCACCATGGGATTTGTATGAATATATTTAAAGAGACACTAATAATGCTCAGTATTACAGCATGTGAGATTCATTCCTCCTCCTGTCACTGCACCCCTTTATACCTCTTTTCGTCCCACACCTGGTGTAGCTGCACCCCATTCACGATTGAGCTGAGCGGCAATACCAGACACAACCTATACTTTGGTGTGGCGCTGTTTCTGGAAGAATGCAGCCATGTTTTTCTAATTTCATACAACCCCTTAAATAGTCCCCTAATTAGTTGGTGCAATCACAAATTTTGCATTATAACACAGTTGCTGATTAAAGTTCAGGACTCCTGAAGAAACAGTAACAATGGAGGCCCCTCCTGGTGTATGTTTAGCCCATCACATTCATTCTAGAGCTTTTCTTTTTCTCTTGCATTCGATAAGTTACGGGAGTCAGAAACCCCCCACAAGTCTGCAAGGTCCTATCACCTATGTCTTGGACCTGCGGATGTCCTTCTTGAGGTCTACCCCTTCCTCCAACTTCACTGACAACCCTCTTGAATGCACTGTGACAGTTGACTCATTACATTTGATGGGGTTACTTACTTTGCTTTCCATTTAAAAGTCCAGTGGGTTGATAAAAAGGCTTCATAAACCGGCACAGATAAAAGGAAGCCAGAGCCTTCCTTCAGCTTCACAGGAACATAACATATGGTTACACACTCCATTTTATCCTCGGGTACTCCCGCACAGGTTCGGATGTAACTCCTCCACCACCTCCTCTATCCTAATCACGTAACCTCAGACTCCACTCACACTGACTCTGGTCAGTACACAACACCTCTCTCAGAGGCTCCTTCTGACAAACTGAGCATGTGGCAAACACACTGACACCATTAAGAGATATGAGACATACCCATGGGTAGAGGTATGTGGATAGCCAGATCTGCCCATCTCTCTAGCTATCCGTACACCTGGCTCTGAACGCTTTAACAAGGTTCATGGTACTACAGGTCCCAGAGTAGACATTCCAGGTTTACATCCCACAAAATAAATACCTTTGCGATACATACCGGCCGTTCACAATGTAGCCGGTCGCCATCTTAAATCACCTTATAAATGTCCAAATGAAAATAGTCATATCTTTAACTTTGTCTTCTTAAATTTATGTCCTTTTCCATTAATGTACCCCCTTTGTCTGTCTGTCAGGAAGTGGCTCGAGAGCTGGAGGACAGCAAGTACCAGTACACTGAGCCTCGGCTGTCCATCTACGGCCGCTCCACCAGTGAGTGGGACACACTAGCAAAGTGGTTCATCAAGCAGAAAGTCTACTCTCCCAACATGCGCTGGATGATCCAGGTGCCTCGGATCTTGTAAGTCATTTATGGATTATATCAAATCTAATAAAACAGGTACCTATCAGTTCAAAGGATGTTGTTGTTGTGTGGGGTGGAACCCCTTTACAAGGAGAGATGTAGGATGGTGCTCCCTTTTTAAACAGTTAACTATTACGTATATACTCGTGTATAAGCCGACCCGTGTATAAGCCGACCCCCCTACTTTTGCCCCCAAAACCTGGGAAAACCTATTGACTCGTGTATAAGCCGAGGGTGGACCCAGCACAGGTATACAGCCCCCAGCAGTGTGGTATACAGGCCCCCCAGTGGTACACAGGCCTCCTCAGTGGTAGTATACAGCAGCCTCCCCAGTGGTATATACAGGCCCCAGCAGTATATACAGCAGCCTCAGCTGTATACAGCCCCCCATCAGTGGTATACAGGGCCCCATGTGTATACAGCAGCCCCATCTGTATACAGCCTTCCCCCCCCATCAGTGGTATACAGAGCCCCAGCTGTATACAGCAGCCCCAGCTGTATACAGCCCCTCCCCATCAGTGGTATACAGGGCCCCATCTGTATAGAGCAGCCCCATCTGTATACAGCCTTCCCCCATCAGTGGTATACAGGGCCCCAGCTGTATACAGCAGCCCCAGCTGTATACAGCCCCCCCCCCATCAGTGGTATACAGGGCCCCAGCTGTATACAGCCCCCCTCCCCCATCAGTGGTATATAGGGCCCCAGCTGTATACAGCAGCCCCAGCTGTATACAGTCCCCCTTCCCCATCAGTGGTATACAGGGCCCCAGCTGTATACAGCAGCCCCAGCTGTATACAGCCCTCCCCCCCCATCAGTGGTATACAGGGCCCCAGCTGTATACAGCAGCCCCAGCTGTATACAGCCCCCCCGTGGTATCCAGGGCCCCCTTGCTGCTGCACACCTGTAAAGTAAGATGTCAGTATACTTATCACTGTCCCTGCCGCCACCGCTACTCGGTCACCGCGCTCCTCCGGGTCTTCCTTCTCCGGCGCACAGGAAATTACGTCATTGTTCGAGCGCCGAAGGAAGGAAGGAAGCATGAAGACCCGGAGGAGCGCGGTGACCGAGCAGCGGCAGCGGCGGCTGCGGCAGCGACAGCGATAAGTATACTGACATCTTACTTTACAGGTGTGCAGCAGCAAGGGGGGCCCTGGATACCACGGGGGGGGAGGGAGCTGTATACAGCTGGGGCTACCGTATATACTCGTGTATAAGCCGAGGGGGGACTTTTCAGCACATTTTTTGTGCTGGAAAACTCGGCTTATACACGAGTATATACGGTATATATTTCTTAAAAAATATCAAAAGTAAAGTAGAAAATGAGAAACTTTATAATATATCTTATCAGAGAAATCTACTTCTTTTTCCTCCTGGACTGATTGTTCATTCTCAAATTTCCCAATTCACTGGTAAATTCTGACTTCAGTAAATACTAACTGTTCCATTACTGAGATAGGAGATGGCAGTTGGTGCTTATAAAGTTCTACAGAGAACTGAAACTGTCATATCTTGCAGCAGAATGTATGTGTTTGCCTTTAGCTCTTCCTCAGGAACTTGCAGCAGAATGCCTGTGTCTGTCTATAGCTCCTCCCCTTCAGGAGAAATTGCAGCAGAATGCATGTGTCTGTCTTTAGCTCCTACTTCTCAGAGAACTTACAGCAGAATGTCTGTGTCTGTCTCTGGTTCCTCCCCATCAAGAGAACTTGCAGCACAATGTCTGTGTCTGCCTCTAGCTCCTCCCCCTAAGGAGACTTTCAATAGAATGTATGTGTCTGCTTCTAGCTCCTCCCCCTCAGGAGACCTTCAGAGAATGTCTGTGTCTGCCTCTAGCTCCTCCCCGTAAGGAGACCTTCAATAGAATGTGTGTGTCTGCCTCTAGCTTCTCCCCTCAGGAGAACTTACAGCAGAATGTATGTGTCTGCCTCTAGCTCCTCCCCTCAGGAGAACTTGCAGCAGAATCTGTCTGCCTCTAGCTCTTCCCTTCAGGAGAACTTGCAGAAGAATGTTTGTGGTCGGCCTCTAGCTCTTCCTTTTTCCATAGAATTTTATGAGCACCAACTGTCATCTACTCCATAATGGAAAAAGCGGTCTTTACTGAATATAGTTTTTATAGCCTTTACCCATGAATTGAGACTGAGTACTTTTTAAATATAATTAAAATGTAGTGTCCCTGGGTGATATAGTGGTTTCCCAATTGGGTGGCAGAAGCATGCAGTCACATACAGTTGTCAAATTGAGGAATTTTACTCCAAAGGGGGCAATTAGCTTGATGGTTACAACAGGATCACATGAGGCAACAGTTTACTTGAAAAGAGGCAGACAGTTCTCACCTTCGTGACACTTGCAGGTAATTAGCTAATACTTGTGACAGTCTGCTGGCAATTTCATCAGCAGCACTTCCTTTGATCTGCAAACATTTGTGTGTCATTATCTCAGCAGCACGGCTCACATTTTCTCAGTGGTCACAAGCTTTCTGACCACCATCCTTCTGGTAGCGATGTACCACAGCAGCTTGTTTGGCAGTTTTACAATCTCTTGCAGCCTGAAGGCTATCCCTGTCCCTCTCCCAGCCATCTCAGTTCTGGCACTCCTCTTTACAATTGAGCATCAAGTTCCAGACTCCTGCGGTTGTCTGTGCCTCGACCCTTTTAGGCAGTTATCTGGCATATGCATTCTTCAAAAACAGGAATAAGACCCATTGGTGTGGACGTCCTTGCCCTTTATTAACATTGTCTTTGTTGCAGGCGTCTGCTCTCTTTCACCTGGGACAGACCTGATTCAATACTGCTGATGTTGGAGTTTTGTTGCTCTTCTGTAGATATATATTAGCTCTGGGGTGGAGCACTTTAATAGGGAATGTTTACTCACCTCTTAATGGTGCTGGCATTGCTCCGGCAAGTCTTATTTGGATCACTGGATTCAATCAGTCTCTGTCTCCCTGCACGTCATCCTTGCTGTAAAGCCACTCCTGCAAGCAACCTAGGGGAGCACACAGTTTGGAGAAAGGGCGCGACCATGATAGTGAACTGTCAATCTTTAGGAGCACTCGGCCACCAGCAAAGCGCGAATCCAGGTGGTAGGAATGGTGGGCTCCTGAAGATTCAGCTTGAGTGCAAAAACACAATCCAGATATTTATTCGGTTGTTGATCTGGAGTCACTTTGCGCACTGCGGCCCTTCCAGTTACAGGCCGGGCTTAATAGCATGAGAAATTCACATTAAGCTTCCTGTGGTCTTGAAACCTGATACAATCTTAATAAAAATGAATCTCTCTGGGCCATTAACACGGAGATATGATAAGAGATGTGCAGACAAGCAGCCCATTATCACCATGCCGCCCTGACGTCTGCTGCTCACTGATATATATTGTCAATATTCTCTAACCGCAAATGTGCTGCCCCCTGCTGGGAGAGACTGGGCACTGTAACTACAGGGTCAATATAAGATTTGTAATTACGCTTTACTTTTCCAAAAATTGCAGATTTAGACTTGTAATACTGGATATAATGGGACAAGTGAATATAATGATAGTGACTCAATGTTTTTTCTTTCAGTGACATTTTCAGATCTAAGAAGATTCTCCCAGATTTTGGCAAAATGTTGGAAAATATTTTCTTGCCACTATTTGAGGCAACAATTAATCCTTCAGATCACAAAGAGCTTTACCTATTCCTAAACTATGTAAGTAAAAGCAGTGTCCCTTCTTGCGTGTATCCAGAGGTGTCTCCCCTTGTGTATGTTAAGGGGTGTCCCCTCTTGTGTATATCCCATGGTGTCCTTTTTTGTGTTATCCAGGTGTATTCTTACTTGTGTATATCTCCTGGTCTCCCCTTTGTGAATGTTAAGGGGGGGTTCCCCTTGTGTATATCCCATGTTATCCTTTTTTGTGTATATTCCATGGTGTCCTCCTTTGTGTATATTCCATGGTGTCCTCCCTTGTGTATACTCCATGTTGTCCTCCCTTGTGTATATTCCATGTTTGGTTCCTCCCTTGTGTATATTCCATGGTGTCCGTCCCTGGTGTATATCCCATGGTGTCCCTCCCTTGTGTATATTCCATGGTGTCGTCCCTTGTGTATATTCCATGTGTCCTCCCTTGTGTATATTCCATGATGTCCGTCCCTTGTGTATATTCCATGGTGTTCCTCCTTGGTGTATATTCCATGGTGTCCTCCTTTGTGTATCTCCATGTGTCCTCCCTTGTGTATATTCCATGTTGTCCTCCCTTGTGTATATCCATGGTGTCCTCCCTTGTGTATATTCCATGGTGCCCCTCCCTTGTGTATATTCCATGGTGTCCTCCTTTGTGTATATTCCATGGTTGTCCTCCCTTGTGTATATTCCATGGTGTCCTCCCTTGTGTATATTCCATGGTGTCCCCTTTGTGTATATTCCATGGTGTCCTCCTTGTGTATATTTGATGGTTGTCCCTCTTGTGTCTATTGGTGTCCTCCTTTTGTATCTCGGGTGTCCTCCTCTTTTGTATGTCCATGGGTTGCTCCCTCCTTGTGTATTATTAAGATGTCTGTACTTTTGATACCATGGTGGTTCCCTTGTGGAACTCCAGTCTCTTGTGATTCCAGGTGTCCTCCCTTGTGTATATTCCATGGTGTCGTCCCTTGTGTATACTCCATGGTGTCCCCCTTTGTGTATATTCTGGGGTGATTCCTCCTTTGTGTATATTCTGCGGTGATTCCCCCTTTGTGTATATCCCATGTTGTCCCCTCTTTCTGTATATTCTGGGGTGCTCTCTCTTGTGTATATTTGTGAGTTGTCCCCTCTTTGTGTCTATTTTGTGGTGTCCCCCTTTCTGTATGTTCGGGTTGCCCCCTTCTTTCTGTATGTCCTGGGTTGCTCCCTCTTGCATGTATCTATTAAGATCACGTCTGGTAACATTTGATGACCATGTGTGGGTTCCCTTGCGGATTGACACATTTGTGATTCCAGGTCACGGGCTTTGACAGCGTTGACGATGAGTCCAAACACAACGATCACATGTTCTCCATCAAGAGTCCGACCCCCGACCAGTGGACGCGCGAGCAGAACCCCCCATACAGCTACTACCTGTATTATATGTATGCCAATATCATGCTGCTCAACAACCTGCGAAAGTAAGTGACCCCCACCCCCCATCTCGCTCATGATTGTCCCACCATGTCCGCATTGGCAGGAGAATCCCTTTAAATGTTTTCTTCCTGGATTCTATGCCCCAGAACATCGGAGGCTTCCAGCCTTGCATTATGTGACCCCCCTGATCCCTGCACCCTTCCAGGGCCTGCAGATTCCCATATCCCATAGTAATGCTATTGGCTCCTCCATTGAGTTCTCTTCCTGGGTCCCCTTTGCTTTAGAGGTTAGTGGGAGCCACAGTGTTGTGTGGAGGGACTGTACTGATCATGGACGTCTTCCATCCTCAGGGAGCGGGGGATGAGCACTTCCTATTCCGACCTCACTGCGGAGAAGCCGGCTCCATCACTCATCTGGTGTCCGCCTTTATAACTGCAGATAACATTTCTCATGGATTACTTCTCAAAAAGGTAAAAAAGAACACAAACGTTATCAGGGTCCAATGCTGGGAGTTGTAGTGCAACCGTATTTTTAATTTGCTGTTTGAAAATTAAACATATCTAGACTAGACGCAGGGGTGTAACTTGAAGCTTATGGGCCCCGATGCAAAAGCTCCAACGGGGCCCCAATTAGAGCAAATCTTTAATAGTATTAGTCTTTTTCTATAGGCCAGGGGACTTTTGGGGCCCCCTAAGGGTCCAGGGCCCGGGTGTGATAGCAGACCCTGCACCTGTTGTAGTTACCCCTGTCCACACAATATAGTTAAAATATACACTAGATCTGGGATTCACTATTGGGGCCCCATCTATCCTGAGTACAGGCCCTATCATATCTCTATATTCATTTGGGTGGTAAACCCTCAATAATTACTTTTCAAAGTTGCATTTTTGCTACATTGGCATCCAGTCTAGACAATCCTCTGTGAGAAGAAGAGTCAGGCATCTGACCGATACAGTATATTATTCCGTATTATTGTAACAATTTATTCTTATGGTGACAGTCTAAACTGGATACAATTGTGACAAACTGTGAGAGGAGCCAGGTCTACAGGTCTTCAGCTTAAAGGGGTTGTCCGGGCTTTTTGGATAATTTCTCTCTGTATCCAGACTGCAGAATGTTGATAGTTTGTAATATACATCCTTCAGCATTTTTGCATTGTCACCAAGATATCACTAATTTGCTTCTGCAGGAGACCGACCAGGAGGTGTTTGTGATGAGCTTTCATGGAAATGCAGAACTGGACGTTACACCCAGACTCTCCAAACAGGCACCTCTCCCCCGGTCTATAGTATGCCCGGCACCCCTAACTGCTACAGGCCCTCTCCCCAGTCTACAGCCTGATACAGAGAGAAATTATCCAAAAAGCCCAGACAACCCCTTTAAAGGGAATCTGTCAGCAGGGTTTTTCTATGTAAGTGAGAACAACATGATTAAGGGTAAAAACAAACACCATCTTGCCCTAGCATCAGAATTTGTGCTAATGTTTACTTAAACTAAGGCTTTATACCCTGTGATTAGCATACAGGACTAAATGTCATGACATGGCAGTTCCCCTGCTGGATTGACACCTCACTGTCCATTGTACAATCTCTATATAAGAGACTGATGTGGGCAGGGGATGTTGTTATTCACTGACAGCAGCAGAGTTATTGAGAACAAGAACTGAAGCAGAAAGTAAAGTAAATGATTGTAAAGTTCTGCTCCTCCTGGCTGTATCAGTAGTGCAACCTCATCCTTGTGTTCCCTCTCCTCCAGAGCCCGGTCCTCCAGTACCTTTACTACTTGGCCAGATTCCCATCGCCATGTCTCCGCTCAGCAATAACAGCTTGTTCCATAGAATACTCCAAGAACCGCTGCGGGAATTCCTGCATAAAGGCCTGTTGATGTCCTGTCCACAGACGATCCATGCAGTTCACTACACCAAGTGGGTACTTTTCTACTGAAATACTCTGCTGCTGGGCACACTGCTCCTCGACTATCGGAGCAACTGCTCCTTCCACTATACGGGGCACACTGCTCCTTCCCACTTCCTCAATGCACACGTCCTCTGTACACTTTCGTGGCACTATGCACTCCATCATGACTTAAAACAGCACACTTCTGTCTCCTGTCTGCACATAACGTCAGGGTTTTCACAGAATGATGCTTCAAGACCTGATTCGGGAATGTCCTGTATATAGGAGGGACACTGGTTAGTCCTGTCACAGAGTATCGGGGATGTTCACTAACACCTTTAATCGGTACAATGTTTTGTCACTGCACAATACTTTCTGATATTGAGCGCGAGAGAGCTACGCATGTTCAGTTAAAGACTCACATTTTCACCCTACTACGAAATAATAGCTCCTTCCACTGTATACTGGGCTGCCAGCTGTTTGACTTCACTAACACTTCCTCAATGCACGCTCACTCTGAGCACTCTGTAGCTGCTGGGCACTATTCAACTCTCAATACATGAACCTTTTGTAAAATCAGCACACTCTTCTGAAATACTCTGTGCTGCACTATTTAACGTCCAGGGTATTTCAGCAGAAGAGTGTGCTGGTTTTACAAAAGATCACTGTATTTCAGGAGAAGTGATCTGATATTATGGGAGGTGACAGCTTGAGAATTAGTGCCCGGTAGCACAGAGTATTTCAGGAGAAGAGTGTTATAACGTTATTATCGGAGGCGACAGATTGAGAGTTAAATTGTGCCCAGCTGCACAGAGTATTTCAGAAGAGTGTTCTGATATTATGAAAGGCGACAGATTGAGAGTTACTGCATAGTATCACAGAGTATTTAAAGGAACCTGTCACCAGGTTTTTGCAACCTAATCTGAGAAAAACATAATATAGGACACGAGATCCTGATTCCAGCGATGTGTCACTTACTGGGCTGCTCAGTGTAGTTTTGATAAAATCACTGTTTAATCATCTGGAGATTATCATTAGCAGTCTACTTGGCCTGCTGTAGGTAGTCTGGCATATTCACAGACTGCTAAATCTGCTACAGAGAAAACACTAATTTTATCAAAATGACAGCAAGCAGCTCAGTAAATGACACATCGCTGGAATCAGGGTCTCTGTTTCTACATCATGCTGCTCTCAGATGGGATGGCAAAAACCTAGTGACAGGTTCCCTTTAAGGAGTAGAGAGTTCTAATATTATGGGAGATGAGAGATTGAGAGTTACTGCATAGTACCACAGAGTATTTAAGGAGTAGAGTGTTCTAATATTATGGGAGATGAGAGATTGAGAGTTACTGCATAGTATCACAGAGTATTTAAGGAGTAGAGTGTTCTAATATTATGGGAGATGACAGATTGAAAGTTACTGCATAGTATCAGAGTATTTAAGGAGTAGAGTGTTCTAATATTATGGGAGATGACAGATTGAGAGTTACTGCATAGTATCAGAGTATTTAAGGAGTAGAGTGTTCTAATATTATGGGAGATGAGAGATTGAGAGTTACTGCATAGTATCAGAGTATGTAAGGAGTAGAGTGTTCTAATATTATGGGAGATGACAGATTGAGAGTTACTGCATAGTATCACAGAGTATTTAAGGAGTAGAGTGTTCTAATATTATGGGAGATGACAGATTGAGAGTTACTGCATAGTATCAGAGTATTTAAGGAGTAGAGTGTTCTAATATTATGGGAGATGAGAGATTGAGAGTTACTGCATAGTAACAGAGTATTTAAGGAGTAGAGTGTTCTAATATTATGGGAGATGACAGATTGAGAGTTACTGCATAGTATCAGAGTATTTAAGGAGTAGAGTGTTCTAATATTATGGGAGATGACAGATTGAGAGTTACTGCATAGTATCAGAGTATTTAAGGAGTAGAGTGTTCTAATATTATGGGAGATGAGAGATTGAGAGTTACTGCATAGTAACAGAGTATTTAAGGAGTAGAGTGTTCTAATATTATGGGAGATGACAGATTGAGAGTTACTGCATAGTATCAGAGTATTTAAGGAGTAGAGTGTTCTAACATGGAAGGTGGCAGATTGAGAGTTCTATACTGCTTAGCAACACAATCTGTCACTTCCCATAAAATCAGGACTTTCTTTTCCTGAAATACTCTGTACTGCTGGGGACAATGTAGCTTTCAGTGGTCATCACCCTGGCCGCTTCCTCAGTAACGCATCTCACAATCTCTTTTATAGGAAGCCCTTATGGAGGAATACGCCATCGCCGCCCAAGTCTGGAAACTGAGCACCTGCGACTTGTGCGAGATCGCCAGGAACAGCGTCCTGCAGAGCGGCCTCTCCGACAAGGTCAGGACAGGAGAAGCCAATGTCTCCTTCAGTAAAAATCTGCTGTTTTTATTCCTGGGTCCAATAAAAGTGAGAGGTCACAGTCACACTCTTATGAGCGGCACTAGGGAATAATTACACAGGTCAACAAAAAAAAATTTTTTTTCTGGTGCCCAAAATATTTTAATGAATTTGGGGTATTTTTGGGGTGCTGATTCTGAATATGCTATCAGTTTTGCCAGATTGGCTCACGTTTTTGAGATTTTTGGTATCTTATTTATAGCACTTGTTCGTAAATGCGACACATCATCTCATTAATTTCTTGGATTAGTACTTGAACTGAGAAGTTCTCAATATAGTTTTTTGTTAATTAGTGTTCTAAAAGTTTGTTCATAGCTTGATTTTTTGCACTAACTTTATGTTGTTTTCTGTTGTCCAGTGAAAAGCATGAACTCATCAAGAAGAAGTTGTCTTAACGATCCAGACTCATTCTGTTACATTTGTGGTGAATATACACTGACAAAACATAGAAGAAACATAACAGACTTCGTTAAAAAAGTAGCAAAAAACGTCTTTTTGTTACACATTTTACGAAAAATCTCAAAAACTTGAGCCAATCTGGCAAACTGATGACATATTCAGAATCAGCACCCCAAAGTTACCCTAAATTCAATGAAATATCTTTGGCACCAAAATGCTGTTGACCAGTGTTATATAAAATGACTCTCCACCCCACATCAAAATGTCAGGATAAATGTGCAATGAATAATAAGAATGTGAGGTGCCTCCTTGTTATTCCTTCACTTCTCTGAATTCCAGCCTTATTGACAAATATGCAAAATATCTGCCAGATTCCTCTGTGCAAACTGCAGTAGTCTGAGACACGCCCCTAGTCTGGACTGATCCATCTAAGAGCAAGGGGGGTTAATTCAGGATAGATCTGTAGCCTGAGACACTCCCCATTGTCTGGACTGATCCATCTAAGAGCAGGGGGTATTTCAGGATGGATGTGTAGTCTGAGAAACACCCCTGGTCTGGACTAATCCACCTAAGAGCAGGGGGCTATCCCAGGATAGATGTGTAGCCTGAGACACGCCCCCTGGCTGGACTGATCCATCTAACAGCAGGGGGTATCTCAGGATAGATCTGTAGCCTGAGACACTCCCCCTGGTCTGGACTGACCCATCTAAGAACAGGGGGGTTATTTTAAGATAGATCTGTAGCCTGAGACGCTTCCCCTGGTGTGGACTGATCCTTCTAAGAACAGGGGGGTTATTTCAGGATAGATCTGTAGCCTGAGACATTCCCCCTGGTCTGGACTGATCCATCTAAGATCCCGAAATCTGTGTCGGGCAAACTTGCTCCAAATCATCCATTAGATTTGACTTGGTCCCAATACATGTAGTCTGAATCCAAACTAATCTAATTACCATTAATAAAGTATAATACTTTTTTTTTCAATATTTAATCTCTTACTCACTTGCTCTTATGCCGCTGCTGCCCCTCCTGCTCCTCTGTGCCGGTTTTCCGTTCTTTCTCCATCCTAGGGGGTGAGGTGCCATACGAGGAGGGGGGTTTGTGACATATGACTAATTTTCTTATATTTTTCTGTGCTCTTTTAAAAACTGCATTTTATGGCTGTGTGGACATGTCCAGCAGGTGATAGGGAGCAGTGTAATGTGCCAGCAGAGAAGGGGTTAATAGAGATCCAAATTGGGCTGTGTGGAGCCAGATGACAGACCAGAACCTTGTGCCAAGGAAAGAGGAGTTTGCGCTGATGCTGACATTCTGACATTGCTTAGCAACTGTGCTGTAGCTGTGGTTATCTGATACATTGTTTCTTCATGAGATGCAGTCAGCAGTGTAGACCACGCCCCCTTCCCTTATATGGTTACATGCCCGTATTCAGCATGAAGACAGATCTCACTGATAATGAACATATGTCTGCTTCACACACAGTCTAGTGGGGACACCTTGTGGAAGGTTTATGAATAGTTTTCAACCAGAATTTTTCTAATGAAGTATATTTGTAAGTTAATTAAAATCACTTGCTTTACATCATTATTATTAAATAGAAATTTAAACGGCGGTTACGCTTTAATGTACAAGATTTTGTTTTCTGTAGAATCAGATTTTTGGTGAATTTTTTAGTCTAGAATGGATCGGCAGATCTCTAGCCGAGGAGTGATCTAGAGGATCCTGGGAGCAGGCAGTTTGGGGCATAGTGGGCACAGAATATATTCCGTTGCTTTGGATCAGACACTAATCATCATCTCTCATCATCTCGTTTTGCAGGAAAAGAAGCATTTCCTGGGGGTGAACTGCATGAAGGAAGGTCCGGAAGGAAACGACATCAGCAGAACCAACGTGGCCCAGATCCGCATGGCGTTCCGCTATGAAACGCTGTGTAACGAGCTGAGCTTTTTGGCTGACGCTATGAATTCTGATGCCATCCCCTTGGCTCAGGCACAATGAGGAGAACCCAAGGGACACATATCTTCAGTCTGGTGCCTACAAGTCAACGTGGATGATGATGATAATGATGATAATGGACGTCAGATGTTTTTTCCAGGATTTGCTTTTTTTGGCTTTTTTACCATCACCAGGTGGTTTGGTCACGACCGCGGGACCCCTCTTTCCGTTATCCGCCACTCAGGACCTGGTGCCCTTCTTTCTGCCAACGCTTGCTTATGTAAAATACTGAGAATGTGAATAATGTACAGTAATTAAAGGAGCACACCATATACAATCCCCCATACTTATTGTGCAGGCAGGGGATGTAACTACAACAGGTGCAGGGGTTCAATAGCACCTATGGAGCCCCAAAAGTCTCTTTGACCTGTAAAAAAGACTATTGCTATTAAAGATATGCAATAATTGGGGGCCCCATTGGAGCTTTTGCATTGGGGCCCATTAGCTTCATGTTACCCCACTGTGTGCAGATAAAAGTAATCACTTGCTCTCTGTTATCAACTATTTGATGCAGGGGAGATGCTAACTGTAGGACAGGTGAATGCGAGCTATTACTCCATGTTATCAGCCATGTAGTACTTGAAGAGGCTGATGGCATTGTTAATTAATTGAATGAGTGATAGGTGATGTAGAAAGCTCTCAATGATCCTAATGGCCCCTTTACACGCGGCTACATTTCTAGCTTATCCACAGGTAACTTACTGGTTGCAGTGAAATCATGGAGACAAGGTTCTATCTTGTTGCTGTGTACAAATGGAACCATGTCTCCATGATTTCACTGCAGCCAGTAAGTTACCTGTGGATAAGCTAGAAATGTAGCCGCGTGTAAAGTGGTCATAATGGATATGCAGTGGGTTCAAAAGATCTAGTGGGGTTCAAAGGGTTCCTTATGGCCAATATGAGAACAAATGTGATAATTAGGGGCCAAGTTGGAGATTTTTCATTGGGCCCCATAAGCCCTGACGTCTCCCCTTGAAAACAAAAGGATCGGCATTGAAATTCCAACTCTGCCCCCAACATCATCTGTCCCCCAAAAACAGACGATCGCCCAAAATATGACAACTTCCATCCATTGTGTATAGGAGTCGTATAACACTGCAGCCCTGTAATAAGAGGTGAATAAGATGCACAGTTTGGGGTTTTGTCCCTGTAATGTGACTTTTTGTTATTGCTTATATCATCATCAAATATTTTCTTGCAGATCTTTCAGGATCAGTGAAAAGAAATGGGAAAATATTGAAATTCATATAAAATCATAGTCCAGGCAAAAACATGGAGAACATGTTGAGAAATCGCCTGGAGAAGACTTGCACTGGTGTCTTTAGCTTATAGGGACTGTCAGCAGGTTTCTGCCATCTCATCTAAGAGCAGCATACTGTAGAGACAGAGCCCCTGTTCCAGCGATGTGTCACTTACTGAGCTGCTTGGTTGTCATTTTGATAAAATCAGTTTTCTCTCCTGCAGATGTACAATTATTTAAATGAGGAGCCTCTATAACCCGCCCACACATCTGATTGGCAGCTTTCTGTGCACACTCCAATCAGTGGTGGCGGCGGGGTTATACAAAGCTCATGAATATGCAGGACTCCTGGCAGCCAAGTAGTCCTGTAATGATAATCTCCTGCTGATTAAACACTGATTTTATCAAAGCTACACTGAGCAGCTCAGTAAGTGACATCACTGGAATCAGGATCTTGGCCCTACATTATGCTGCTCTCAGATGGGATGGGAAAAAAAATGTTGAAAGTTTCCTATTAAGAGGATTGTTTATGCTGATGTCATAGTTCTGCTTACACAGCTGAGGGTTTGTTGCAGTGTTAAATGGGTTTTCAACCCCTTGATGTATATTACTAAAAAATATATAATATAATATTTTATATATAATATATATATTTATATAATATATATATTCAATGACTGTAAGCATAGATGATAATATAGGCTATTAGGAGAAAAATGACATTTTTGTCCTTGGGGGTCATGAATATATAGGTCCCTGTGTGACGCCCTCCCCCCGCCCTCATGAGCTCCAATGACGGACACACGGGCTGGTCTGACAGTCACTGCTGCGATTATCTGCTAGAACCGCTGCCTCCAATAGTGTCATGGCGGCATCCGATGGTCTCCCGGTAGATCATCATTTTACCAGTCGCATCCCCGGTCAGTGTTGTGCCGCCATCTTAGCATTTATTACATGGATGTACCGCTCAGCCTTGTTTACATTGTAGTTACTTTAATATTTTTATGTTGCAAAAAAAAAGTTTGTTTTCTATGTTTTCAACAGAAAGGAATTAAATAAAAAAACCTTTGATGGTGAGGAAGCATGTGGCGTTTTTATTAATAGTCTATAAAAATGTAATGTTGCAGGAGACACATGATGGGGGGGGCGACATCCTAGGACGTGTAAAGCGTGGAGTCGTACAGGAAAGATGGGTGATCATCATTATGGCTGCCATGGATTATAGTCACAGCTGGTAGCACCACTGAACCACTTATAGCAATCGCAGCCATTGATTACATCCAAGAAAATAAAATGCTGAAGGATTTGGACAGCAGCTTCAATAGGAATGGTGAAAAGCTCTTATTCTGCCACCGATGTGAGATGTATTTGAGGGGTGCGAGCAAGCAGTGGTAGATAGGTAGCGAGTAAACTTCTGTCCCCATGTATTACCAGCTGCACTTATTCAGTCCAAGATGGATGATACAATGGTTCCATTTTAACTTGTTTATTTACAGTAGCTTGACAGATGAGGTTTAGATGTCAAGGAGATGATGGGTGGTGTAAGGTGCAGTATGAGGTTGGAAAATATTGGTACGAAGAGGATTCTGTCTCCAATCCTTATGCACGCATTGCCAAGATGGCACTGATAAGAGCAGTGAGAATAGATGTGAAGAAGATAGGAGAGGTTATAGAGAGTCATTATGGGAATCACCATAAAAGTATACGGAGAAATATAATATTAACACGGCCTGTAGGTGGCAGCAAAGAACAACAAACAATTTAACGATCTAAGGCTGGGTTCACATTTGCGGACCGCAGCGGGCCGCGAGCCCCTATCCTTATAATGGGACACACGGTGTCTGCAGATGCTTGCAGACAGCCGTGGCTCCATTGCCCGCCATGAGTGATCTGTGCGCAAGCGGACGCCTGGCACAAATCACACAGTCTCGTCCGCACCAGGGACGCGACATGTTTCGTCCCTGGTGCGGGCGAGAGTGTGTGATTTGTGCGCAGGCGTCCGCCTTCGCACAGATCACTCATGGCGGGCAATGGGAGCGCATGGCTGTCTGCAAGCATCTGCAGACACCGTGCGTCCCATTATAAAGTTTGGGGCTGCGGTCTGCATGCAGAGGCTTGCAGATGCCTCCGCAGAACGCTGCGAAGGCATCTGCAAGTGTGAAGGCAGCCTAAGGCCCCTTTCACATAGGCGTTTTTGAAAAAGTGCGGCAGATTTACCGTATCTGCCGCATTTGCCGCCTAACGGCCGCACTTGCAACAGGCCCCATGCATTGTCTATGAGGCTTGCGGTCAGGTGCGTATCTGCTGGTTGCGGCAGATGCTGCACTTGCGGACGCAAAAAAAGCGTGGTCAGCAGCATTTGTTTTCGCTGCCGCATCTGCCATAACCGCACCTGCCGCATGCCCCATAGACAATGCATGGGGCTTGCATCAAGTGTCCCGCAAGTGCGGCAATAAATCTCACGCATTTTTTCAAAAAGGCCTATGTGAAAGGAGCCGGATATATACTTACCTAAAATTGTCCGACATCCACTTCTGTCTGGACGTCCCTGAATCTCACGATACACCGCACCTCAAGTACGCCGACCACCATATTGGAACATCCAAGTAATGGATGTTCCAATATGGCACCCGCTGGTGGTACCAGCCTCTTCCACAGTACCACCAGCAGGATACCGCGCCTGGACCTGCCCGATTGACCACTGCTAGGACCCGCCGCGCTGGATCCCGCCAGTGCCTGCCCACTCACCTCCGTGCAGTCACAGCTGGCAGGAAAGACCGTGGCTTGCAGCCTCTGCTAGAGATGGTGTGTGGGTGCCCTCTGGTGGCTGCAGAGGGCGCCGCACACTATCTCATTCATCATAGGCCGCAAGCCACTGTCTTTCCTGCCAGCTTTGACTGCACGGAGGTGGGTGGGCAGGCACCGGTGGGACACACACGCACACACCACATATACACACACATACACATGCATGTACATACACACATGTACTCATATACACACATACATGTACACAAATAGACATGCATACATATGCATACAGTTTAATGTCCCCACATGCATTTACATATGCACGCACTTACACACAAACACACGCATATACAGACACATACACAAAGCATAATGTCCCCACGCCCACAAGCACACAGACACGCAGATATACACATGCAGATATGCACACATATACAAACTCGCATACACACACAGTATCTTGTCCCCACACACATGCACATACAAACATGCACGCACATACATGCATATATACACATGTAGATACACACACATACAAACACCCATGCACACACAGTCTAATGTCCCCACACGCACATACATGTACATACACACATACGCATACACACAGTATAATGTCCCCACACGCACACACATGCACGCACAAACATACACACAAATATGCATATACACACACGCAATCACACAGATACACATGCAGATACACTCAGGCAAACACACAAGGTCATGTGCATACACAGTATAATGTCCCCACATACACATGCACGCACATACACACATGCAAGCATGAACATACAAACACGCATATGCACGCGCATACAGAACCTACACATACACACGGAAGCATGCACATACACACATGAATACAGACACATACATACAGAATAATGTTCCCAAACGCACACACACATATGCACATACACACAAACAAGCATGTGTAAACACACGCAGATACACATATATACAAACACATACACACAAATATGCATGCACATATACACACATGCAAGCACATACACAAATGTGCATATATACACGTATATACACGCGCACACTCACGTGAATACAAATGCAAACATGAATGCACACAGTATGTCCCCACACGCAGATATGCACATACACAAACATGCACATACACACAAACACACGCACGTGCAAATACACACGCATACATGCATACACAAACACCTATTCACGCACGCACATACACACATGCACATACCCACATACATGCGCATACATTCACACACATACAGGCACATATACACATGCACACATATTCACGAGCATGCACATGTGCATACACACATAAGCATACACACGTGGTCGCCATCTTTGGACACTCAGGTATACAAAGATGGTGTCCGCGTGACACATCACACTGTGCCACTGCAGGATTACTTCGGAGGGGAACTTGGTGGGAGATAAGAAAGTGGATAACAAGGTGTCTATTTTGTATGTAATAAAACATGTGTGTGTGTTTTTTTCCTCTTTACTAAAAGTATTGCTAATGGCCGGCTAATGGCCGGCTGTCATACTGATGGCTGACATTAGCAATACAGCTTGATATCAGCTGCCAAAGAAAAGCGTACGTCCACCTCGTTATTACTCAGTCTGCCATCGCTACACGGCAGCTGGAAGAGCGGGTAAACTGCCAGTTATGGCATCTCATGCCAATTCTGGGGTGGTTGCTGGCTGAAATTTTCAGCATGGGGAACCCAGAACGCTTGGGCCTCACCACACTGAGAATTCCAGCCCCCGCTGCCTGAGTTACCTTGGCTGGCAATAGAAAATACTGCGGATCCCACAGCAATTTTTTTTGTAATTATTCATTTAAATAAGTAAAAAAAAAAATATATAAGGCTTCCCTGTATTTCTCATTGCCAGCGAAGGTAACACTAGGCAGCGGGGGTCAGCAGCCAGTGGCTGCTTGGTTTACCTGCGCTGGCAAGAGAAAACAGCGAGGCCCTACACATTTTTACCAGGAAATTAAACAGATTGCCAGATTGACACTTTATTATTAACCCCCCCACAGATACAGGTTTTTAACTAAAAATACATTTATTTACATACATTGGGAGAGAGCACGGTGAGGGAGGGGGGAAAGAGACATCCACCGCCCCAGCACCACAGTGCCCACCACCATCATCATGTCACTGCCCTCTCAATGCGATAGCACCGGGCTCACATCTAGTACTGTTATAAGAGTATATAAAATACCTATATAAAATTAATTAAGATTATATAAGATTAATGAAACAGCACATTAAATAGGAGTGTTTTACAGACAGCACAGCTCTGAAAGGGGAACTGTCACCAGGAAAGGCACCTGTACAACATCCTACACTACTGGTCAAAAGTTTGGGGTCATTTAGAAATTTCCTTATTTTTGAAAGAAAAGCATTTTTTTCAATGAAGCGAACATTAAATGAATCAGAAATACACTCTATACATTGTTAATGTGGTAAATGACTATTCTAGCTACAAACGTCTGTTTTTTAATGCAATATCTACAGTACATAGGTGTATAGAGGCCATTTCCAACAACCACCACTTCAGTGTTTTAATGGTACATTGTGTTTGCTAACTGTGTAAGAAGGCTAATGGATATGTAGGAAACCCTAGAAAACCCTTGCACAAGTATATTAGCACAGCTGAAAATGGTTTGGCTGATTAGAGAAGCTATAAAACTGACCTTCCTTTGAGCTAGTTGAGAATCTGGAACATTATGGTGGGTTTACATGTCCCGATATCGGCGTCCAACTCCGACCAAAAGTCACGTGGTTCGTGCGATGGACCCGATATCGTTCGTGCGTTGTATGGTATAAATGACCAATACGATGCACGAACGATGTCGGGGATCAAATGAGCGCGCTATTCAATGGGCCGATATTGGATAGAGGTTGGGGCAGGATCGTGCTGTGTAAACACCCAACTACGATGTGCAGTACAACGTCCCCCACTCACTCCCATGTTAAATGGTCGTTCCTGGGTCGGCCGTATAAGGGGGGCGTACACATCGTAGAGACGTTGTATCCCGATATCGCTATATCCAATATCGGACCGACGTTGGAGCGTGTAAACCCACCATTACATTTGTTTGTTCTATGAAACTCTCAAAATGACCAGAAAAAGAGAACTTTCATGTGAAACTCTACAGTCTATTCTTGTTCTTAGAGCCCTGTCACATCAGCGGTTTTTGCTGATGTGCGGGAGATCCGGCAGGTGGTGCCGCATCTGCCAGATCTACCGCCTAACGGCTGACTTGCGCCCTGGATCCGTCAAGCTCCATGCACGGTCTATGGGGCTTGCGCTCCGGTTACACCGGATCGACCAGATCCGGCACTTGTGGCTGTGAAAAAAAATGCTGCAAGCAGAGGTTTATTTCGCGGCTGCAAGTGCCGTATCTGCTGCATCCGGCATAACTGCACTTGCCACACTGGACCGCAAGCCCCATAGACAATGCATGGGGCTAGCCGAATCCAGGGCGCAAGTCGGCCGCTAGGCGGCAGATCCGGCGCCGCCTGCCGCATCTGCCACACATCAGCCAAAACCGCTGATGTGAAAGGAGTCTAAGAAATGAAGGCTATTCCATGCAAGAGGTTGCCAAGAAACTGAAGATTTCCTACAATGTTGTGTCCTACTCCCTTCAGAGGAGAGCACAAACAAGCTCTAACCAGAGAACAAAGAGAAGTGGGAGGCCCCACTGCACAACTGAGCAACAAGACAAGTACATTAGAGTCTCTAGTTTGAGAAATCGACGCCCCACAGCTCCTCATCTGACACTTAGTACCCGCAAAACGCCAGTATCAACATCTACAGTGAAGAGGCGACTCCGGGATGCTGGCCTTCAGGGCAGAGTGGCAAAGAAAAAGCCATATCTGAGACTGGCTAATAAAAGGAAAAGATTAATATGGGCAAAAGAACACAGACATTGGACAGAGGAAGATTGTAAAAAAGTGTTATGGACAGATGAATCAAAGTTCGAGGAGTTTAAAATCACACAGGAGAACATTTGTGAGACGCAGAACAACTGAAAAGATGCTGGAAGAGGCCTGACGCCATCTGTCAAGCATGGTGGAGGTAATAGGATGGTCTGGGGTTGCTTTGGTGCTGGTAAAGTGGGAGATTTGTACAAGGTAAAAGGGATTTTGAATAAGGAAGGCTGTCACTCCATTTTGCAACGCTGT
Source organism: Allobates femoralis (assembly GCA_033576535.1). Taxonomy (NCBI): domain Eukaryota; kingdom Metazoa; phylum Chordata; class Amphibia; order Anura; family Aromobatidae; genus Allobates; species Allobates femoralis. The sequence continues at coordinate 60,218,853 of JARQOC010000010.1, read as the reverse complement.
AATTGCTGCACAGGGAGCATTCTTTCAGAAAAGCAAAGTTTGAAGGAGAAAATTATTATTTCAAATAAAATCCTTGTCATTGTCTGGACTATATTTTCTATTCATTTTGCAATTCATTTGATAAATAAAAGTATGAGTTTTCATGGAAAACAGAAAATTGTCTGGGTGACTCCAAACTGTTGAACAGTAGTGTATATCAGCCAAAATAAGCACACAACCACCAAACTGGTGAAAAGGCTGTAGGGGAGGGCGGCCTGTCTATGGCCTTATACCTTGGAAGACAACGTCACTTTAAGAACAGCAACATTTAATTCTTATTTGTAAATATAGAACTGTAATATTTTTTTCATATTTCTCCATTTGGATCCAAAGCCACCCTCAAATGTTTTGCTAGTTCCACTAGGATAAGTGACAGTATCCCTCCACACGTGACAGCTGAAATCCAGATTTGACTTTTGATGGTCACGTGACTAATGACGAAATTGCAGTCAAGCATCTGATTTAGAGATAACATGTGGATGTTCAAAAGAAAAAAAAAAAGTCAACCTCCTACTTACGCTGATACTTTGTACGCCAATCTTGAAAGTTTCCAAGGAGTAAGATGTGCCACATTCATTAAGAAGCGTGCACCTTCTATTGCCCTTGGTGCATCTTGTATCTGCAGTGCGCCTCCTGCAGGGGCTGGCATACATTTTTGACATATCAATTAGTATGTTGTGAAATTCGCCAGGTCCCATCACACTCTTGCTCCATTCACTTTTCTAACAGTGGACCTGACAGAGTATGGAGCAAAACCAATGAAAGATGCCACTTAACATCCATCATTTTTGCAACATTTCAAGGTGTTTTACTGCAGAATTCTGAACGGAAAAAAATTCTCCCCTTAGAATCAGGCTCTAAATTTGCAAAAACTGCCCCTTTGAGAGCAAAAGCTGGATTTTGGTGATGATTCTAACCTGGTCCCAACAGTTTCATCATCAATTAGAGGGGAGGTGTAAGGCTGTGTGCACACATTGTGCTTGTGAGTGCAGATTTGTCACAAAACCTGTAGGGTTTCCTGATGCAGCAAAGTCATGGAGAATCCTGAAGTCTCCTGCTATATATTCACTATATTCTCCTCGCAGTGTTAAATCTGCAGGATTTCAATTCTTGCAGCGTTTTTGCTACAGATTTTATCAATTCTAATGAATCTAACGAATGGGAAAAATCTGCAGCAAAAAGTTTTTTTTTCCATTTTCCTGCCAAGTGATGAAAAGGGTGCAGAGATCTCTGCACCAAATACTCAGTGTGACTGTGTTCACCTCGCCTTATTGTACCAAGACGATCGTCACGATGTAACTTAAAGTGTAACCGCCGTTTAAATTTTTATTTAATAATAATGTAGAGCAAGTGATTAGAATAGTGATCAGAAACACAACAATTTACAAAGTGATTATCACTAGAAATTCAATTTTTATTAATCAGACAGACAAAGCAGATGACATGCAATATGCCAAGTATACAGGTTTAAAAACAATTAAAAATGTGGTGGGTAAAGCACCATCACACGAGAGCTGTGTGCTCAAAGACAAGGTTTGAATAACTCTAATAGCATTCTATCTGAATAGGATGCAAGAAATAGATCATTTTAATGCAAGGTGACAAGAGAAATCAGGTACCTCAGATGGATGAAAGGCTCAATATAATAAGAGAACCTGGTTAAACAAAGCCCTAGGTGTATATGGGCATATTATTGGAAGTGCCCAATAAGCTCAGCCAGGGTAGGTGGAAATGTCAGCCACCGACCCTGTAGTTGCGTATATGAAAGCAAACTAATCAAAATAAGTGCAAGCTGAGGAATACTGACATCCAGAGGATAAGACCTGAGAAAATAACATAACATAAACCATATCAAACATGTTAGTAAGGAGCTAAAAGAGCCACCTAGAAATGAAAAGCTGGAAGCAAATAAATAAATAGTCACCAAGCATGATCACAGCAAGTCAGAGCACACAGCGGAAGAACCCGACGCGTGTCGCCGCTTAGTGCAACGGCTTCATCCTGGGGAGAGCTGTGAGAAGTAAAGAAATAAGACTTTTTATACCTGTGCGCATAATTGCAAGCAGCTGCACCTGCGGTCATGCTGTGTATGGTCTGTATTCACCAGACCGGACGCGCTGTAACGCGGGGAGGAAGAGGCGGGTTATTGCACTGTTTGTCAATCAAAGCGTACGGCTGCGCAGTGTGGATCAAAGTCTCCTCACTACGTGCCGACGCTGTGCACCATAGTAACATGTAAACAAAACAGACTTAGTTAGTCATGTCGTGCGGCTGCGCAGTGTGAGACGACGTCTCGCACTGCACGTCAGCGCTAACCAAGTGGTAATATTGAGGCAATCAGGCTTGGAGAACACAATAAGAAGAGATAGTGCAGAAAAGGGGAATAAATGTAAGCAAGAGAAATAGATGTATATGTAATTCCTCACAGTTCTGTATTTCATCAAAAAGGGAAGACATTAGGTCAATACATAGGCAAAAAGCTGTGACCCTGTTAGTTATATAATAACAGTACAGGGAACACTCGACCGGCCGGTCAGAAAGGGTAAAAAAAGGGGGGGGGGGGGGGGGGAAGAATGTTATGAGCACAATGCCACTAATTGAACAGGTTTTCTCCATAGCTCAAAACTAGAAAACAATATAAACATGGGGGAACGAATATATTAAATATTAAATAAAGATACCAAGGATTTTGTTAATTAAGGAATCCTGTGAAAAAACATAATAAGTGGTTAGTGTGTTTAAAGACCAATTAGTACTAAATGTACAATAAATTCCATATTACATAAATAAAAATAATAATAATAAATGATCGCGCCAAAAGTGGCTAAGATCATTTGAATAATTTTTCCAAAACAGAATTCTTTTTTACCCTTTCTGACCGGCCGGTCGAGTGTTCCCTGTACTGTTATTATATAACTAACAGGGTCACAGCTTTTTGCCTATGTATTGACCTAATGTCTTCCCTTTTTGATGAAATACAGAACTGTGAGGAATTACATATACATCTATTTCTCTTGCTTACATTTATTCCCCTTTTCTGCACTATCTCTTCTTATTGTGTTCTCCAAGCCTGATTGCCTCAATATTACCACTTGGTTAGCGCTGACGTGCAGTGCGAGACGTCGTCTCACACTGCGCAGCCGCACGACATGACTAACTAAGTCTGTTTTGTTTACATGTTACTATGGTGCACAGCGTCGGCACGTAGTGAGGAGACTTTGATCCACACTGCGCAGCCGTACGCTTTGATTGACAAACAGTGCAATAACCCGCCTCTTCCTCCCCGCGTTACAGCGCGTCCGGTCTGGTGAATACAGACCATACACAGCATGACCGCAGGTGCAGCTGCTTGCAATTATGCGCACAGGTATAAAAAGTCTTATTTCTTTACTTCTCACAGCTCTCCCCAGGATGAAGCCGTTGCACTAAGCGGCGACACGCGTCGGGTTCTTCCGCTGTGTGCTCTGACTTGCTGTGATCATGCTTGGTGACTATTTATTTATTTGCTTCCAGCTTTTCATTTCTAGGTGGCTCTTTTAGCTCCTTACTAACATGTTTGATATGGTTTATGTTATGTTATTTTCTCAGGTCTTATCCTCTGGATGTCAGTATTCCTCAGCTTGCACTTATTTTGATTAGTTTGCTTTCATATACGCAACTACAGGGTCGGTGGCTGACATTTCCACCTACCTGGCTGAGCTTATTGGGCACTTCCAATAATATGCCCATATACACCTAGGGCTTTGTTTAACCAGGTTCTCTTATTATATTGAGCCTTTCATCCATCTGAGGTACCTGATTTCTCTTGTCACCTTGCATTAAAATGATCTATTTCTTGCATCCTATTCAGATAGAATGCTATTAGAGTTATTCAAACCTTGTCTTTGAGCACACAGCTCTCGTGTGATGGTGCTTTACCCACCACATTTTTAATTGTTTTTAAACCTGTATACTTGGCATATTGCATGTCATCTGCTTTGTCTGTCTGATTAATAAAAATTGAATTTCTAGTGATAATCACTTTGTAAATTGTTGTGTTTCTGATCACTGTCATCCATACACACTACTGTTTCTTCACTTTTGTTACATTATTCTTAGTGTGTGACATGTTGATCGCCTACTAGTGCCACCTAACCCCTTACACTTTTAACAAGTGATTATAATAAACTTTCTAATATACCGTATATACTCGTGTGTAAGCCGAGTTTTTCACCGCGCTGCTCCGGGTCTTCATGCTTCCTTCTCCGGCGCACAGGAAATGACGTCATTGTTCGAGCGCCGGAGAAGGAAGCATGAAGACCCGGAGCAGCGCGGTGACCGAGCAGCGGAGCGGCGGCGGCAGCGATAAGTATACTGACATCTTACTTTACAGGTGTGCAGCAAGAGTGGCCCTGGATACCACGGGGGGGGGAGCTGTATACAGCTGGGGCTGCTGTATACAGCTGGGGCCCCTGTATACTACTGATGAGGGGGGGGGGGGGGGGAAGGGAGGTCTGTATACCCCCAGGGGCTGCTGCTATATATACCCCCTGGGGCTGCTGCTGTATATACCCCCTGGGGCTGCTGCTGTATATACCCCCTGGGGCTGCTGCTGTATATACCCCCTGGGGCTGCTGTATACTACTACTGGGGCTGCTGTATACTACCACTGGGGCTTCTGTATACTACTACTGGGGCTGCTGTATACTACCACTGGGGCTTCTGTATACTACTACTGGCGCTGCTGCTGTATATACCACTGAGGCTGCTGTATACTACTACTGGGGCTGCTGTATACTACCTCTGGGGCTTTTGTATACTACCACTGGGGCTGCTGTATATACCTCTGGGGGCTGTATACTACCACTGGGGAGGCCTGTATACCACTGCGGGGGCCTGTATACCACCACTGCTGGGGGCTGTATACCTGTGCTGGGGTCCACCCTCGGCTTATACACGAGTCAATAGGTTTTCCCAGATTTTGGGGGCAAAAGTAGGGGGGTCGGCTTATACACGGGTCGGCCTATACACGAGTATATACGGTACTTCATTAGAAAATTCTGGTTGCAAACCATTCATAAACCTTCCACAAAGTGTCCCAACTGCGCAGTGTGTGAAGCAGACACATGTTTCTTTTCAGTCACAGCCGCCTTCAGAGCATTGTATCAGTTTGCTGTCAGGGAGCTTAGAGTTGCTAAGCAACGTCAGAGTTCAGGATCAGGTCAGAAAGAATGTGTCACAATGTCTGTTAACCCCTTGTCTGCTGAGTCCACACAGTTCAGGATCTCTGTTAACCCTTTCTCTGCCATCACATCACATTGCATTAATCCCTATGAACTACTGGCCACGCCCACACAGACAGAAAATGCTGTTTTTCAAAATAGCAGAGAAAAATGTTAGAAAATAAATTATATGGCAGAAAAATGCATCATCTTAGCTGCTACGTGACCCATCATTAACAACCAGTGCAGTATTGTTTTTTTTTTTCTTTCTTCAATGAAACAACATTTACACTTTAAAGGGAACCTGTCACCAGGTCTGATTGTAGCATAAAGTAGGACACGAGATCCTGATTCCAGCGATGTGTCACTTACTGGTCTTCTCAGTGTAGTTTTGATAATCTCCAAATGATTAACCAGTATTGTTATCAGTAGTCTGGTAGCCAAGGTAGTCCAACAAATTCACAAACTGCTAAATTTGCAGGAGATAAAACAGTAATTTTATCAAACTAACAGCAAGTAAGTGACAGATTGCTGGAATCAGGGGCTCCGTCCCTACGTTATGCTGCTCTCACATGGGATGGCAAAAACCTGGTCACATTGTTCCTTTAAAACACTACTTGATTTTGGTGCGTTAAGCCACCCATCTGATTCATATGATGTGGGGGGGTGTTCCGACTCTCCCCAGACAGAATCGCATGGTCCCGTTATTCTCTTGGCAGATAAGCCAGTATCACCATAGGGAACATATGGATGCTCAGTTAATGTGTATGAATAGTCTGAAAAGGAAGAAATAAATGATCCCACTAAATTAATAGTTAAAATAAAAAGGAATAGAAAGGATTTAAACAACAAATTTGTTTCAAAATATTTTTATTTTCAGACAAATATAATACACTTTTGTTAAAGTTCAGAATTTCTTAAAATCTTTCCAGTAACACAATTTATCACTTTACAAAAGCCGCCATGACAGGATGTTCATCGCTCTCCATGTACAAGGCAAAAAGTAGCACACATGATTGAGCAGGGGTCAAAACAATAATAAGTAAACACGAAATATACGAGATGCGGCCATTATGGGGGGTGTGGCCAACATTCAAATCACAAGGGACTAATGTGAGGTCATGTGACTGGTGGATTGAGGTCCGTAATGGCGGCCTTCTCTGTACCCAAATCTATACGGTGTACTGTATATTAGTGTTTATTATATAAAGTGTAAAAAGTTCTCGATATAAATGAGAATAGCTGTAGTGTAAAGCATGGGGACAGACAGCAGCTGCCTTAGCCTCCAGTGAGCCAAGAAATTGTGAAGTAGTAGTGTACATGGGAAAGGACTAGCAGACATCCCCTTTAAGTGGAAGTCTCAGGCAAGTCTTAAAGGGAGAGGGCTGCACTAATAAAGGCAACATTGAGAGGAGTAGCCCCTCCAAACATCCCAGTAGTCACAGGACAATCGCTGCCTCCCCTATAATCACAGAATTATACCCTACATATATGGTGTGACTGGTAAGATTGCAATAAGTTCCGCAAAATAAAAACAGAAAAAAAAAAAAGCTTATTGCTGAAAAGATGATTTTTTCGCTATCTGCAGACAGAGTTAGTTTTTTTTCAGGGAGTTTTTTTTGACCCCTCCACCTCAGATGACAACAATGCTTGGAGGTAATAAGACCGTGAATGTCATTTATTTAAAGTGGATCCTGATGGAATCAGCTCCAAACTGAGAAATATCCAATCACAAGAAAACTTGTAAGGAGTGGGGGGGTGAAGAAAAAAAAAAAAAAAACCCACAAACTTCTAAAACTGCTTTAAACTTTTAAAGGTTCCAGAGCTGACAGCCGCACCCCCAGCTGTCTGTGAATTATCCCTTACCTTATAGATAAGGGATCATTTGTCATTTTTGGAATACTCCTTTAAGAGCCCAGTCTGCTTATTCAAGTTTAAGAAATGATTACTTATGTGCTATATACATATTAGCCACTAGATGGCGACATAGTTATTCTAAGCTGCAGAAAACCAAGAGAGGTCTTAAAGGGAAAGCGCACATTATTATTACTTTGCCCTCTTGTGCATTGAATGCTATGACCTGCTTGACTCATCAGTCACCTTTTTAAACTCCAGTGTTAGCAATAGAGATATATTTAATGATTTAAAGTATGAGCAGAGAGGTCCTTTAAATTATTACTTTGATACAGCTTGATCTAATAGGAAACAAAAGCTATTTCTAGCAGCTTCCAGCAGACAGCTGAAGGTATTAGTAGAGTGTGGTGCTTTCCTATGGACTGAAGCTAGGAATTCATGACTTCAGCTGGACAGCACACACATCCACTCTGTCAGACTGAAGTCAGCACTACCTACAGACAACTACAATCCCGTCTGTCTCACCAAGCTCTACAATGAGGGCTGTAGTGCTCCTTGGTTCTCCCTAAATCCGGAGCGCAGCGTACAGCACATTCCATCCTGTAGACTCCAATATAAGGAGTCACAGCACCTATAGTGCTGGAGGAAGCTCTGATCCACGAGCTCCCAGTGCTCCCAGCACAGGGACGATCGCTTCAGGCCTAGAATGTGGATTCACAATTATGTGACTCAAGCTAAAATGTGTGTGTCATTAAGGAAGTAAGAAATAATACAATCCTCATCACCATTATACACTGTCTGCATTGATCAACTCCGAGGATTGGAGGAAGGTGGAGATATTATATATACAATATTCACAAAGTGCAGGGAAAGGCTTTCTAAATCTAATAAGTGCAAATTAATAATATCTGGAACATAAATCACAAATTGAAAAGCGCAAAATCGTGTCACACTATATTACAATGTATCTACCAGCCCGGATGTAACATCATAGATCAGATCAGCTCCTCACCAGCGTCCTGCTCCGTCAGGGAAGGTTCACACAGCACGAGCCTTCACTGCTGCAGTAATTCACAGACGAGGCCGAATATTACATTTACATTCAGACAAAGCAAACAAAAGCGTGTGAATGAGGATATACATCACCCGTCACCTCTGATCACCATTTTACACATAGAATAACCCTTCATACATTACTGATCCTGTACTGATCCCGAGTTATATCGTGTATTATACTCCAGAGCTGCACTCACTATTCTGCTGGTGCAGTCACTGTGTACATACATTACATTACTGATCCCGAGTTACCTCCTGTATTATACTCCAGAGCTGCACTCACTATTCTGCTGGTGCAGTCACTATGTACATACATTACATTACTGATCCTGAGTTACCCCTGTATTAGACTCCAGAGCTGCACTCACTATTCTGCTGGTGCAGTCACTGTGTATATACATTAGATTACTGATCCCAAGTTATATCCTGCATTATACTCCAGAGCTGCACTCACTATTCTGCGGGTGCAGCCACTATGTACATACATTACATTACTGATCCTGAGTTACATCCTGTATTATACTCCAGAGCTGCATTCACTATTCTGCTGGTGCAGTCACTGTGTACATACATTACTCATCCTGTACTGATCTTCAGCTACATCCTATATTAGTGACTCCAGCAAAATAGTGACAGCAGCTCTGGAGTACAATACTGGAGATGGCTCACGATCAGTAATTTACATATACACAGAATTATTACCATTGTCAATGTAAATTACTGATCATGAGTTTTCTCCAGTAGTATACTCCAGAGCTGCACTCACTATTCTGCTGGAGTCACTAATATAGGATGTAACTGAGGATGAGTTACAGAATAAGTAATGTAATGTGACTGCACCAGCAGAATACGGAGTGCAGCTCTGGAGTATAATACAGGAGGTAACTCAGGATCACTAATGTAATGTATGTACACAGTGACTGCACCAACAGAATAGTGAGTGCAGCTCTGGAGTATAATACAGGAGGTAACTCAGGATCACTAATGTAATGTATGTACACAGTGACTGCACCAGCAAATAGTGAGTGCAGCTCTGGAGTATAATACAGGAGGTAACTCAGGATCAGTAATGTAATGTATGTACACAGTGACTCCACCAGCAGAATAGTGAGTGCAGCTCTGGAGTATAATACAGGAGATAACTCAGGATCAGTAATGTAATGTATGTACACAGTGACTGCACCAGCAGAATAGTGAGTGCAGCTCTGGAGTATAATACAGGAGGTAACTCAGGATCAGTAATGTAATGTATGTACACAGTGACTGCACCAGCAGAATAGTGAGCTCAGCACTGGAGTATAATACAGGAGGTAACTCAGGATCAATAATTTACATGTACACTGAAAATGGTAATAATTGTATTTGGAAAATGTTAATGATGATCAATGGGTGATATAGAGCGTTTTCTAACCTTACAATCATACACTGGTGTCCTTGAAGCACATAAAACAATGATAAGCATATGAGTGTAGTCCATGTACCTACAAGACAGTATCATGGGGCTGCCCAACCTCATCTGCCAAATTAAGTATATAACTTGCAACATCTTCCTCCGTGGGGGCGTCCGACACCACCCACGAGTCATTCACTCCGGTCACTTGCAGGCGGCAGATGGGACAATTGCGGTTCCGGTCGCTCCTGGTAGAAGAAAAGGTTGTAGTTAGTTTGTGCAGACGGAGCAGCTGTGATAATGACGTGTTCTGATAGCATAAACCAAGCAGGAAAAATAGACCATACAATAATGGCACCTTTAATGCTCGAATCGCTGCAGTAACTGAGGCTTATTCAGATGATAATTTGGTTCTCTATGCACCCTGGGTGTGGCCAAGCGCTCAATGCACTGCTCCTCCCACTGGTATTGTACGCCCCTCCTTCCTTACTGGTGATTGACAGCAGGCAATGTGCAAAAATGGGTGGAGCAGTGATCTGAGCATTGAACACCGGTATCCTGATTATAATGTTTGATTAAACATCAGTTTCTGCAGAATAGAGGCAGCGATTATAGCACTAAAAGTGCGATTATTATAGGAGAGAGAGCACACAGCCTTATAGGGACTCAGTTTATAATGTCAGTTTGGCCTCAGACTCCCTTTAAAAAGAGAAAATGCAATTATAACTAGGTTACATAATTAGGTCCAAATCCCTTTATATAGACAATGGGTAATATGATGAAATTCTGCCAGGCAGCAGCCACCACTAGAGGGAGCTCACTACATACAGATACATAGGATAAGAGTGTGCTCCCTCTAGTGGTGGCTGCAGTGGGGGACACATTACAATTGATGAAATTTCCCATCATCACCTTTCTTAATCTAAGTAAACACGTAACTGCACAGTCATCTTTATGTCCCCCATTATGGGCCCTCCTGACAAATTCACCTACCCCTTGAAAATTAATAAAGATAGGGTTGTTCTGGGCAGAGGACTCTGTGTGCTGGGGTAAGTGACCCAACGATTTTCCTCCCAAAATATGGCAATCTAACCTCTGTGTCCTATTTATTACCAACTCCCCCCGCCCCTCACAAATAAAGGTGAACGAAATAACAAGAAAAGCAGCTGCCATCTGTATCTGACACTGCTGATCTCCTGACATTGGGAAGGCCTCAATCACCGTCATCATCCTCCACACTGTAAACACCGCACTGCACCTGACGCCGGCAGTGTTATGAATACAGCTCTGGGTGTGACTAAAGTATGTGAGTCACAATACGCAGAAGATAAGAAGCCAGCTCATCCTAAGTGAAAAGTCTATAAATATATAAGCCATTAATGACCATCCAACCACCCCTGTATCTCCAGCACATGTAGAGGACACACGTCCACACCAGGAGGACAGACACCGCCTCTTACCATTTGTCAATGCATTTCTGGCAGAAGCTGTGAGCGCAGGGCAGGATCAGATCCGCTCGCTCATCCATACAGATACAGCACTCCTCCTCATCAGTCAGCTGCTTCACCCTGGAAGGAAAAGTCACTTTATTTTCTGTATCCAAAATGTTGTATATGTTTTTTTCTGTCTATAACGACTGCCCATATATACAAGAATATAACTACTATAATACTGCTCCTATGTACAAGAATATTAACTACTATAATACTGCCCCTATGTACAAGAATATAACTACTATAATACTGCTCCTATGTACAAGAATATAACTACTATAACACTGCCCCCTATGTACAAGAATATAACTACTATAATACTGCCCCTGTGTACAAGAATATAACTACTATAATACTGCTCCCTATGTACAAGAATATAACTACTATAATACTGCTCCTATATACAAGAATATAACTACTATAATACTGCTCCTATGTACAAGAATATAACTACTATAATACTGCCCCTATGTACAAGAATATAACTACTATAATACTGCTCCCTATGTACAAGAATATAACTACTATAATACTGTCCCTATGTACAAGAATATAACTACTATAATACTGCTCCTATGTACAAGAATATAACTACTATAATACTGCTCCTATGTACAAGAATATAATTACTATAATACTGCCCCTATGTACAAGAATATAACTACTATAATACTGCTCCTATGTACAAGAATATAACTACTATAATACTGCCCCCTATATACAAGAATATAACTACTATAACACTGCTCCTATATACAAGAATATAACTACTATAATACTGCCCCCTATGTACAAGAATATAACTACTATAATACTGCTCCTATATACAAGAATATAACTACTATAATACTGCTCCCTATATACAAGAATATAACTACTATAATACTGCTCCTATATACAAGAATATAACTACTATAATACTGCTCCCTATATACAAGAATATAACTACTATAATACTGCCCTATGTACAAGAATATAACTACTATAATACTGCCCCTATGTACAAGAATATAACTACTATAATACTGCTCCTATGTACAAGAATATAACTACTATAATACTGCCCCTATGTACAAGAATATAACTACTATAATACTGCTCCTATATACAAGAATATAACTACTATAATACTGCTCCCTATATACAAGAATATAACTACTATAATACTGCCCTATGTACAAGAATATAACTACTATAATACTGCTCCTATGTACAAGAATATTACTACTATAATACTGCCCCTATGTACAAGAATATAACTACTATAATACTGCTCCTATATACAAGAATATAACTACTATAATACTGCTCCTATATACAAGAATATAACTACTATAATACTGCTCCTATATACAAGAATATAACTACTATAATACTGCTCCTATGTACAAGACTATAACTACTATAATACTGCCCCCTATGTACAAGAATATAACTACTATAATACTGCTCCTATATACAAGAATATAACTACTATAATACTGCTCCCTATATACAAGAATATAACTACTATAATACTGCCCCTATGTACAAGAATATAACTACTATAATACTGCTCCTATATACAAGAATATAATTACTATAATACTGCCCTATGTACAAGAATATAACTACTATAATACTGCTCCTATGTACAAGAATATAACTACTATAATACTGCCCCTATGTACAAGAATATAACTACTATAATACTGCCCCCTATATACAAGAATATAACTACTATAATACTGCTCCTATGTACAAGAATATAACTACTATAATACTGCCCCTATGTACAAGAATATAACTACTATAATACTGCCCCTATGTACAAGAATATAACTACTATAATACTGCTCCTATGTACAAGAATATACAGTGCCTACAAGTAGTATTCAACCCCCTGCAGATTTAGGTGGTTTGATAAGATGCAAATAAGTTAGAGCCTTCAAACTGCAAACGAGAGTAGGATTTATTAACAGAAGCATAAATCTTACAAACCAAAAAGTTATGTTGCTTAGTTGAATTTTAATAAATTTTAAACATAAAAGTGTGGGTCAATTATTATTCAACCCTTAGGTTTAATATTTTGTGGAATAACCCTTGTTTGCAATTACAGCTAATAATCGTCTTTTATAAGACCTGATCAGGTCGGCACAGGTCTCTGGAGTTATCTTGGCCCACTCCTCAATGCAGATCTTCTCCAAGTTATCTAGGTTCTTTGGGTGTCTCATGTGGACTTTAATCTTGAGCTCCTTCCACAAGTTTTCAATTGGGTTAAGGTCAGGAGACTGACTAGGCCACTCCAACACCTTGATTTTTTCCCTCTTGAACCAGGCCTTGGTTTTCTTGGCTGTGTGCTTTGGGTCGTTGTCTTGTTGGAAGATGAAATTACGACCCATCTTAAGATCCTTGATGGAGGAGCGGAGGTTCTTGGCCAAAATCTCCAGGTAGGCCGTGCTATCCATCTTCCCATGGATGCGGACCAGATGGCCAGGCCCCTTGGCTGAGAAACAGCCCCACAGCATGATGCTGCCACCACCATGCTTGACTGTAGGGATGGTATTCTTGGGGTCGTATGCAGTGCCATCCAGTCTCCAAATGTCACGTGTGTGGTTGGCACCAAAGATCTCGCTCTTGGTCTCATCAGACCATAGAACCTTGAACCAGTCTGTCTCAGAGTCCTCCAAGTGATCATGAGCAAACTGTAGACGAGCCTTGACATGACGCTTTGAAAGTAAAGGTACCTTACGGGCTCGTCTGGAACGGAGACCATTGCGGTGGAGTACGTTACTTATGGTATTGACTGAAACCAATGTCCTCACTGCCATGAGATCTTCCCGGAGCTCCTTCCTTGTTGTCCTTGGGTTAGCCTTGACTCTTCGGACAAGCCTGGCCTCGGCACGGGAGGAAACTTTCAAAGGCTGTCCAGGCCGTGGAAGGCTAACAGTAGTTCCATAAGCCTTCCACTTCCGGATGATGCTCCCAACAGTGGAGACAGGTAGGCCCAACTCCTTGGAAAGGGTTTTGTACCCCTTGCCAGCCTTGTGACCCTCCACGATCTTGTCTCTGATGGCCTTGGAATGCTCCTTTGTCTTTCCCATGCTGACCATGTATGAGTGCTGTTCACAAGTTTGGGGAGGGTCTTAAATAGTCAGAAAAGGCTGGCAAAAGAGATAATTATTCCACACATGTGAAGCTCATTGTTCTTTGTGCCTGAACTACTTCTTAATACTTTAGGGGGACCAAACAGAATGCTGGTGGTTTGAGGGGTTGAATAATAATTGACCCACACTTTTATGTTTAAAATTTATTAAAGTTCAACTGAGCAACATAACTTTTTGGTTTGTAAGATTTATGCTTCTGTTAATAAATCCTACTCTCGTTTGCAGTTTGAAGGCTCCAACTTATTTGCATCTTATCAAACCACCTAAATCTGCAGGGGGTTGAATACTACTTGTAGGCACTGTAACTACTATAATACTACCCCTATGTACAAGAATATAACTACTATATTACTGCCCCCTATGTACAAGAATATAATTACTACAATACTGCCCCCTATATACAAGAATATAACTACTATAATACTGCTCCTATGTACAAGAATATAACTACTATAATACTGCCCCTATGTACAAGAATATAACTACTATAATACTGCTCCTATGTACAAGAATATAACTACTATAACACTGCTCCTATGTACAAGAATATAACTACTATAATATAATACTGCCTCTATATACCAGGCCAAGTGTCACAGACCTATGCATCACTAAAATTTGCCTCAGTCACCATCATCACCATCACACAGGCCAGGGATCACACCATGCCAAACTTACAGGACCCCTGTCCGGTCAGCAGAATACAGGGAAGGAGGGGGACTAGATGATGAAGATTAGAGATGGAGCAGGACAGTACACCAGGGCTCTAGTGAAACACTCCCCCCCTCTCCCCAGGGACATGATGCTACCAATCCTGAGGCTCCTGTCCTTAGCAGACAGCGTTAGTGCAGAGCTCTGGTACTCTGCAGGTGCAGGACAATGTGATGGGGGAGGCAGAAGAGGACACAGCCTCCGACCCTGATATCAGCCATATTCCTTTCGAGGTACCGGAGCGCTCAGTGGAATGTTCCTGTGTGATTCCAATAGAGGGCGCTGTAACCAGCATTAAAGAGAAGGTGCCACAATTGTACATTTTGTATCAATAACACAACCCTGCAAAATTGAATTTTTTGAAAAATACAAGAGAAGTATTCACTGATTTTTATGTAATTTGGTGTGCTGATCACGAAAATTACCTCCATTTTTTTCCATCATGTAAGGATTTTTTGTAAAACCAAGATCGATATTTTTGCTTTAGCATCCTATTTAAAAAGGAATTCTGTTGAACAATTGTACATGTAATATCTGGCAACAGAGGTTTTTATCCATTTAAATTTATGTATAAATATATAGAGGCCCCCTGCTGGCACACGGCCCCCCATCGGTATACAGGGAGGCTGTGTCTACAACAAAATGGCTCCAATTTATGACTCTAAACTGCCTTCTCTCTTATCCATTTGTAAACACCCAGAAGGGGAGGGGGAGACATCACACACGGAGCAGATCCAGGCCACATTTTCAGCACATTGTAATGCATGCGAGCTGTACCTTAGGATTTCAAGCAGCCACTCCCCCGTAGTGTTTTAAAGTGGAATATATCAAACTATTAAAATCATTTTTCAGATTTTACTCCATTAAAGAATAAACCAAATTTTGGAAAAAAAAAAAAAAAAAAAACATAAGTACTTTACATTTTTGCAGTAGTTGAAAAAAAAGTTCTTTTGATGGCACCTTCCCTTTAAATGTATTTTATGTAATACACCAACATTAGGTAGCAAGTGTTTGTGAAGTGTAATGGAAGTGATACATGGTTGTCTAACCATTTTAAAAAATAAATCTGTGCATTTGTATTCAGCCCCTTGCAGTCCGATTCCCCGAAATAAAATCCTGAGTCCAACTGTCTCCGGAAGTCACTTGATAAGTAAATTGAGTCCGTGAGTAATATTCTCAGTATAAATACAGCTGTTGTGTAAAGGCCTCAGGGGGTTGAAAACATTAAGGATCAAACAACATCATGAAAACCAAGGAACACACCAGACAGGTCAAATATAAAGTTGTGTAGAACAGTAAAGCAAAGTTAGGGAAAGTCAGATGGGTGTTAATTTGTGACTTAAAGTAATAGTTAATCATTGTTAGATATTGTTAGTAAAGGATAAAGTGTTGATTATATAGAGAAGGGTCTCCATTAGGGGCAGTAAGAGAATAAGGTAAAACAAGTAGTCTCACGTTATATCTGTTCTAAGTTTTGTTATGTTTGATAAAAATTTATCTGATAAAAAAAACAAGTCAGGGACCAAAGTAGAACTTTTTGAGCTAATGTAAAACCAGATGCATGTTGGAAAACTAACAGCGCACATCACCCTGAAGACACCATCCCCACCATCATACATGGTGGTGGCTGCATCCTCCTGTGGGGAGGCTTTCCTTCAGCAGGGGCAGGGAAGATGGTCGAAGTAGATAGGAATATGGATGGAGCTCAATACAAGACAATCCTGGAGGAAACCCTGTTAGACACAGCAAAAGACTTGAGACTGCAGTGTAGGTTCACCTTCCAGTAGCACAACGACCCTAAACATCCTGCAGATCTACAATGGAAGATTTAGATCAGAGCATAATCATGTGTGTGAGTGGCCCAATCACAGCCCAGACCCAAATTCCATTGAGAATCAGTGTCAACAAGTGAAAATTCCTGTTCTTTGTCCAATATCACCGAGCGAGAGCTATTCTCCAAAGAAGGGGCAAAAATGTTCAGCTTTTAGATGAGCAAAGCTGGTAAAGAAATCCTTTAAAAGACTTGCAGCAGTATCTGCAGCAAAAGGTGATCCTACAAATTATCGACTCAGTGGGGCTGGAGACAAATGCACCTAACAAATTTCAGATTTAGATTTTTAAAATATTTAGTAACAAGCGCGCAGAGCAGGAGAAGGGACAAGTATTGAGCCACACACATGAGGCAGGGGGCGTTAAGTGCCCCATGGGCTATGAGCTGGCTGCAGCACAAGGGCCCGCCCCCATGGATTTTTTACTGTAAGTTTTTTTATAAGCCTATATTTTGGGGTTGCAGCCACACAGACACATGGGGGACCCCTTGCCTGAATGCAGCAGACATGCTGCATTCAGTGCTGCATTTAGGTTGAAATCCTTTGTGACAGGTCCTCTTTCAGATTGTAGGGTGTAACATGAAAAAAAAATATGGAAAAGTTCATAGGATAGGGATACTTTTTCACGGAACTGTACATGATACACATTCTTCTTTCCAAGAGATCAAATGCTAGTATACAAAACAAAATACCCAATAAAGCAACAGCCACTGCTTTCCCATTGCCCTTCCCCCAGTATCTCAGCTGTAAGGGATTAGGTGTCAGACACTTCCTCTGTAGAATCCTGCTCAGGACCGATCCAACACAAACATTGTGAGAGAGAGGAGGTGGAGCGGACTGTAGTGCAGCCGACAGGAAGGATTCACTGTAGACAGCCGGTGCTGACGTGTGCGGCGGGGGACGATCACTTACCTCCCCATTAGGATGCTGGCCTGGCAGGAGGAGAGCGATGCCAGGCTCTGGGCATTGTCTTCAGAGACCTCACAACTCTGGGTGAACACGCCGGTGGCATGACTGGTGATGTCTTTATACAGCTGGATGAACTGGTAGAGGTTCATGATCCTCGATATCTCCACGATGCCGCTCGTCTTATTAATCTGGAGAACAAATAAATAAATGTGACCAGACAAAATCTGTGTAGAGGCAAAGCAAAGTCATAAATGACCATCGCTGGCTGTGGAACTGCAAGTCTCAGTATTTCCACGTGTCATGGAAATCTATAGGTTGCACTCACCTTGGTGCACAAAACACGGACCACAACCTTCCACAGGGCGGTGGTATCCGAGCCGGGCTGCACTTCAAACAGGAGATGCTTGTCCTGCCCCGCGGCCAGCCTTGCTGTGCTGAGATAGGGAGAGACAGAAAAGCAGAAAACACATCAGCAGAGACGCCACGGTACCTCCCCCACTGAG
The DNA here is from genome assembly GCA_033576535.1 of Allobates femoralis. Lineage (NCBI taxonomy): Eukaryota > Metazoa > Chordata > Amphibia > Anura > Aromobatidae > Allobates > Allobates femoralis. The sequence continues at coordinate 60,200,722 of JARQOC010000010.1, read as the reverse complement.
GGGTGCAACAACGCCACGATGCCTCCCCCACCGAGGGGCGCAACAACGCCACGGCGCCTCCCCACCGAGGGGCGTAACAACGCCACTGCGCCTCCCCCACCGAGGGGTGCAACAACGCCACGACGCCTCCCCCACCGAGGGGTGCAACAACGCCACGACGCCTCCCCCACCGAGGGGCGTAACAACGCCACGGCGCCTCCCCCACCGAGGGGCGTAACAACGCCACGGCGCCTCCCCCACCGACGGGCGCAACAACGCCACGGCGCCTCCCCCACCGAGGGGCGCAACAACGCCACAAAGCCCCTCCACTGGTGGCGTGGCGACAGAGCCCTTTCACTGGCGGTGCAGCCACAGAGCCCCTCCACTGGCGGTGCGGCCACAGAGCCCCGCCACTGGCGGCGCAGCTACGCCACAAAGCCGCCATTGAAGGCACAGCTATGCCACAAATCCTCCACAGCGACACACTATGCAAGCACGTACTTTTCTTGCAGTCATGCACACGGTAATGGTGGTGATTGATACACATCCTTATCTTACACATCATTAAGCTCCGCGACTCGACCCAGGAACTCCTCGTACGTCAGGAAGCCGCTCTCGCGCACTAGCGCTGCGTGTTTGACGACTTTCTCAGGAAGTTTGTTAATCACGGCCTGGCTGCTCAGCTGCTGTCCCATGGCTGGGGGCAGCAGAATCCGTCCTCAAAAGAATTTAGCTCTTGTTCTGAAGCCCTGCAAAGATGAGATACAAAGTAACATGTCTCCATAAAGGGAATCTGTCAGCAGGTTTTTACTATGTAAACTGAGGAGAGTGTGCTGCAGAGGTTAAAAAACAAAAAAGTTAACTGTGCTTCTATTACCAGGCTCTGCTAAAGGTTTTATCACCTGGTGATTACCATTACATGACTACTTTGTCACCCGCAGGGCAGTCTGACACACCCCCTGCTGTGATTGATACCTGACATTGAGGCTGAAGGCACATTGTGCAAGGGACTCACATTGCACTCGGACCAGTGTTGCCCTATCAGGCAGGGCTGACTGGTGCGAGTCCCCCGCTCTGAAGTCGTATTGTGAGACAGAAGTGAGTACAGTCGCAGCATGCTGCGACTGCACGCAATTGTCATGTGCGAGAGGGCAATGCAAGTCCATGGGGTGCAAGAAAATCTCGCCCCCATACAGCACACTATGCAATATTGGCACGAGTGTGCTGTCAAAATACCTTTAAACTCGCCGGCTGTCAAAGCCATGGTACTTTCGCCAATTGTGTATGCAAACAGCGTATTATGACAGCCGCTGTCCCTGGTGCTGAAACTCCAGCGTGATATTGCTGTAATATCACCAGGGGCTGTCATGGTACACTGTTTGGTTTGAATGATCAAAAAAGGGTGACGTTTCAACGATATCGTTAACAATATCGTATCGTGTGAAGTGGCCATAAGACATATTTTCAGTTGTTTCACACTTTTTTGTTAAGTATATCATTCCACATGTGTTAATTCATAGTTTTGATGCCTTCAGTGTGAATCTACAATTTTCATAGTCATGAAAATAAAGAAGAATCTTTAGGCTACTTCACACGTTACAATATCGTTAATGATATCGTTGAAACGTCACGGTTTTTTGATTGTTCGAATAATGTCGTTAGTGCGTTGTTGCGTGTAAACACACGATCTTGAAGCGACAAATTGTTGGATTGTTCATCAAAAATGTGAGATTTGGACCTCAAATCTATCGTTCGTCATCCAATTATAACGTCCTGTGAACCAGCAACATCGTTCAGTGTGACACCTTTCTGCACGATGTCGTTCACAATTCTCCCATTCCTGCCGCTTTGTAACATCGTTCACTTGTTCTTCTCAAGGTAGCTGGCGCGTTGCCAAATTAAAGATCGTTAACGATATCCATGTGTACGACAACGCACTAACGATGTCGAAACGATCGCAGTCACGTTACATTGCTAACGATATCGTAGCGTGTGAAGTAGCCTTTTGAATGAGGTGTGTCCAAACTTTTGGTCTGTACTGTACCTGTGTGTCTGTGTATTGTATACATTACCTGAGTGTTGTGTACATACCTGTGTGTATGTGTAACTGTGTACATACCTGTGTGTCTGTGTACATTACTTGTGTGTTGTGTACATATTTGTGTCAGTGTGTGTACATTCCTGGGTGCTGTGTGTCTCTGTGTTGTGTACATACCTGTGTGTGTGTGTGTGCTGTATACATTACTTGTGTGCTGTATACATACCTGTGTCTGTGTGTGCTGTGTACATACCTGTGTCTGTGTGTGCCGTGTACATACCTGTGTCTGTGTGTGCTGTGTACATACCTCTGTCTGTGTGTGTTGTGTACATATCTGTGTGTGTTGTGTACATACCTGTGTGTATTGTGTACATACCTCTGTCTGTGTGTGTTGTGTACACACCTGTGTGTTGTGTACACAACTGTGTGTATGTGTTGTGTACATACCTATGTGTTGTATACATATACACACCTGTGTATGTCTCTGTATTGTATACACACCTGTCTGTCTCTATGTTGTGTACATTACTTGTGTGCTGTGTACATGTCTGTGTATTGCATATATTACCTGTGTGTTGTATACACACCTGTGTGTCTGTGTTGTGTACACATCTGTCTCTATGTTGTGTACATACCTGTGTGTTGTGTATATGTCTGTGTATTGCATACATTACCTGTGTGTAGTGTACATACCTGTGTCTGTATGTATTGTGTACATACCTGTGTCTGTTGTGTACATAACCGTGTATGTCTCTGTGTTGTATACACACCTGTCTGTCTCTATGTTGTGTACATTACTTGTGTGTTGTGTACATGTCTGTGTATTGCATATATTACCTGTGTGTTGTGTAATGTCTGTGTATTGCATACATTACCTGTGTGTTGTGTAATGTCTGTGTATTGCATACATTACCTGTGTGTTGTGTAATGTCTGTGTATTGCATATATTACCTGTGTGTTGTATACACACCTGTGCCTGTGTTGTGTACACACTTGTCTCTATGTTGTATACATACCTGTGTGTTGTGTATATGTCTGTGTTTTGCATATATGACCTGTTTGTTGTGTAATGTCTGTGTATTGCATACATTACCTGTGTGTTGTGTATATACATGTGTGTGTTGTGTACATACCTGTGTGTTGTGTATATGTCTGTGTATTGCATACATTACCTGTGTGTTGTGTATATATCTGTGTGTGTTGTGTACACACCTGTTTGTCTCTATGTTGTGTACATACCTGTGTGTTGTGTAATGTCTGTGTATTGCATACATTACCTGTGTGTTGTGTATATACATGTGTGTGTTGTGTACATACCTGTGTGTTGTGTATATGTCTGTGTTTTGCATATATGACCTGTTTGTTGTGTAATGTCTGTGTATTGCATACATTACCTGTGTGTTGTGTATATACATGTGTGTGTTGTGTACATGCCTGTGTGTTGTGTATATGTCTGTGTATTGCATACATTACCTGTGTGTTGTGTACATGCCTGTGTGTTGTGTATATGTCTGTGTATTGCATACATTACCTGTGTGTTGTGTACATACCTGTGTGTGTTGTGTACATACCGGTGTGTGTCTCTGTGTTGTATACACACCTGTCTGTCTCTATGTTGTGTACATACCTGTGTGTTGTGTAATGTCTGTGTATTGCATACATTACCTGTGTGTTGTGTACACACTTGTGTGTCTGTGTGTTGTATACATACCTGTGTGTGTAGATGACCCGGGGGCCATGTGTGGCCGGGATGGCGGATGCAGGGTTCAGCCCCTGAACTCTCCGGTTCGCACATTGGATTCTCCCATTCGATGCTCCGTACACAGCTGACACAAGCTCCGCCTACTGTTAGGAGTCCCTCTGACGTCATCACGCTACATCGGCCGAGCTGTGGCGGCCATCTTTAATAAGGGAAAGTCATTCTGTCACGTGACTTTCTTGGCTCTGAATCTCTTTTCCATTGAGACGGGTGTCGTATCAGTCTGTCTGCCGGAAGAGATTGTCGGTTACACCGCAGAGATGGGTCTGGAGTGATCCTGGCAGTACAACGTTCCCCCGTTCTACACCTCCATATTTACGTTGGGGAATGTACTGCATGGCAGAGGGGAACATTTAGGGGAGAGCACCCAGTGCTGCAGAGGTGCTTCACTAAATACTTCCGGTAGAAACAAGGTCGTGGAGTCTGGCTTAACTCCTTCATTGCTGGGTGAGCTTTGTGTGTGACACTGGTTATATGTGCAGAACAGGCTCCACTTCTACATTATCTGTCACCATTACTGCTTTATATCTCCATGTTTATATGTATGTGGGGTGAGTGGGTTTACAGGAGGGGTATGTAGATTTGGGGGGTGCAGGTTATTTGAGGGTGCGGGTTTGGGGGGCTTTTCTTTGGCAGGATGCAGGATTTTTTGGCGGGTGGGGTGTTTTTTTGGGGGTAAGGTTGCAGATTTAGGGGGTGGAGGGTGTTTTTTTTTTGGGCGGGTGGTTTTGAGGGATATGGGTTTGGCGGAGTGGGTAGAGGATGGATGGGTTAGCATGTCTGGGGTGAGCGGGTTGGGGAGGGGAGTGAGGGATGTGGGTTTGGGGGAGGCGAAGGGGGTGCAGGCTTGGAGGGGACTTTTTTGGGAAGTGATCGGGGGCATGTTTAGGAAGGTGTTTTTTTTATTTGGGGGGGGTAGATTTCAGGGGCAGGTTTTGGGGGTGCAGATTTGAGGGGGTTCCGTTTCAAGGTGGGCATTTTTTGGGGGGTTTGTGGGGGTGCAGGTTGGGCATCTTTTTGAGGTATGAATTTGTAGGGGGGTGCATATTTGGGGGGATGTCTTTGGAGATACGGATTTGGGAGGGGTTGGCTTTTTTGGGGGCAGGGGCGTAGGTTTTTTTGGGAGGGCCAGGGTGATTTTTTAAAAAAAAATTTTTTGGGGGGGGGGGCCGGCTTAGGGAGCAGTCTCTTTGTAGGGGGGCAGGGATGTGGGTTGAGTTTATTTATTTTTTTTGTGGGGGTGTTTTTGGAGGGTGCAAAAGTGTGGGTTGGGCTTTTTTGGGGGGGCAAGGTTGCAGGTTTGTGGGGGGTGTGAATTTGGGGGGGCACAGTTTGGGGGATGGGGGAACAGGTTTGGGGTGCGTAAGGTTAGCGGTGTCTGTCAACACAGTGTCCAAAGCATGGAGCAGATACCAAGACACAGACCAGTTCACCAGATGTGAAGGGGGTTGTAGGAGAGCAACAGCCCAGCAGCCGGACCGCTACCTCCTCCTTTATGCAGGGAGTAACAGGAGGAGCAGTGTCAGAGCCCTGTAAAATGACCTCCAGTAGCCACTAATATCCATGTATCTGCTCAAACTGTTAGAACACTATGTAATATTGCACATTGCTCTTAGGCTGCTTTCACATCAGCGGTTTTCGCCGCTCGCGGCAGTTGCAGTGAATAAACCGTAACTGCCGCGATTACCGCATAACCGCTGCACTTGCGGCACAGTTGCGTCAAGCCCCATACAATGTCTATGCGGGCGTGCGGCAAGTGCGGTATCAGCACTTGCGGCAGGTGCGGTCGTGAAAAAACCGCGGCTGACGCAAGTGCCGAAACCGCACCTGCCGCACACTTACCGCAAGCCCCATAGACATTGCATGGGGCTTGCCGCAACTGTGCCACAAGTGCAGCGGTTATGCGGTAATCGCGGCAGTTGCGTTTTTTTCACCGCAACTGCCGCGATCGGCGAAAACCGCTGATGTGAAAGCAGCCTAACTCAGTATAGTACTAATTTTGACATTCATTGATATATATCTCAAAAATATTGTTCCATTCCCTTCCATGACTGAAATTCTGTGGAGCCTCGACCTCAGCAAATTGTAAATGTTTTATTAGTGACCACAATAATTGAGTTACATTCACATGCTGTTTTCCTAGGTATGTATCTGCATGTTACGCATTAATTTGTATCTGTCTTTATGCTGTGAATTACTGCTTTTCTCTGAGTTTGTACCTCACTATATATATCATCATTCTGAATATGTATGCATCAATAAAGAAATTTTGCATTCAACAATAACTTTCAAGTGGGTTCTCCTTACTTTGTAACAGGTGTATGGGGTTTTGTGTACATTATCCCGCTACTTATTTTATTTATAAGGTGCAAAATTCATTTGGCGTAACCATGAGAGTGGTATTAGGCCCGATGTCCACAAGTGGGTGTTGTACACAGTGGGTGTACAAGTGGGTGTTCTGCACAGCCCAACACTGTGCAGGGCGATTAGCATTTGGCAGAGAACACAATGATTGACAGATTGGACATTGGTGCCCCGTGTGCTTGACGGATGAGAGCAGTTTCACATTGAGCAGATGTGACAGTCTGGAGACACAGTGGAGAACGTTCTGCTGACGGAAACATCCTCCACCATGGCCTGTTTGGCAGTGCTTCAGTAATGGTGTGCGGAGGTACCGTATTTCTTTGGAGGGCAGAACAGCCCTCCATATGGTAACCAGAGGTGCCCTAACTGCCATTAGATACCTGGATGAGATCCTCAGACACATTGTGAGACCATATGCAGGTGCAGTGGGTCTTGGATTCCTTCTGATGCATGATAAGGCTAGGCTTCATGTGGCTGAACTGTGTCAGCAGTCCCTGCATGATGAAGGCATTGATGCTATGGACTTGCCTGCCCGTTCTCCAGACCTGAATCCAATTGAGCACATCTGGGATATCATGCCTCATTCCATCCACCAACCCTACTTTGCACTACAGACTGTCCAGGAATTGACTGATGCTTTAATCCATGTCTAGGAGGAGATCCCTCAGGAGAACATCCGCTGCCTCATCAGGAGCATGCCCAGGCATTGTAGGGAGGTCATACAGGCACCTGAAGGCCACACACACTACTGAGCCTTCATTTCCTTGTTTTGAGGCATTTCCACTGGTTGGATCAGCAAATCCAGACGTCTAGGTAATCTTTTGTGAATAAAAGTAAAACTTCTTTATTGCAAATCCATATTAAAATTGTTAATTCAAAATGTTAATGGACCGCGCAGGGTCCAGCCTGACATGACATTTTTCTGACAAAAGTATAACCATGTCCTTTCTCATAGGTATTACAGCACAAAAAAAAAATCACACATTTAAAATACACACCTCCCAATTCCACGACAGGTTGCGATATAGGGTTAATTACCTCCCCACACAAGATTAACCCGATATGGTGTAATAATTTCCAATAAATATATATAGTGTTATAATATATATGCTGGTATATTCGGTGCTATTCATAATATCCAAAATGAATGCAAAAAAAGTCAACATATATAGTATCAGTATTTAAACAAGTAAAACATTTTGAAAAAAATTATATGAAAAAAAATTATATATACCACAATATCCAGCAAATTTACTCAAATAAATCTACAAAAAAAATATATACATAGTTTTATTGGTGATGGCATGATTTCTAATAGAAATACATCATCAAGTCACTCTCATAATTTAACCCCTCAGCATACCGGACATTTAGCGCCAGTATCCAGAAGGCTTCACAGTTGCGTTGCAACTGCTTCCTATCACCCCTATGGGGGGTTGCAGACCCTCTCAATACCCACCACAGATAATTCTCCGTACTCCCCATATAACATTCCCTCTGATGTCTTGTTAAACCAAATACTGAGGTTCCAAATGCTGTTGAGGACGGATCCGCCGCAGATAGATGTTTGGTAATCTTCCTTTTCAATGGGTGCGTTGTACAGCCAATATAATACTTGCAGCATAAAGTACAGGTAACCATGTACACAACATGAAATGCATTACAATTGTTGTACGTTTTAATCTTAAATTGCCTGTGAGTGACATTATCATAAATTTGCAAAAAATTGCACTGTTTGCCCCCACATTTTAATATTACCATTGTACCTCAGCCAAACTGTCTGCTACTGCTTATTGAGTAAGCTAGGGGATAGCACACTCCCAAAGTCCCTAGCTTTCCGTGCTACCGATCTATGCCCCCTACCAAGGATTTTTCGAAGGGTTTCACCCTGATACAATTTTGGCAGGTTGCAGTTTAGAATTGACACAATTTTTTTGTAGTCAACACTAGGGGTAGAGAATGTAGGGATAGAATCTCTTGCTTATCCATTTTCATTGATTTATTCAGCAGATCATCCCGTTCCTTCTTTTTAACTGTTTTTGGCCCTATCCACCATCCAAGTCTTGTACCCTCTTCTCTTTAATCTCTCAGAAATAACTGTACTCTCCCTCTGATAGTCACTAATCCTACAGCACTTTCTTTTAGCCTTATGTAGTTCTCCAATGGGGAGATTACGCACCACATGTGCAGCTGTCGGCTCGTAAGAGCATATTACCCACAATAGGTTTTTTTGTACAATGTGGTCACTATATTACCAGTCAGACAGTACCACATCCAAGAAAGGTACAGAACAACCCAGACAACCAGGAATAAAACCGCACATTATAATCATTCAGATTAATATATGTCGAAAAATCGTTCAAATCCTGCACGGTAGATATCCCAGATGACCCAGACCACATGAATATCAGGTCATCCAGGTATCTCCCGTACCACACAATTTTATCAATTAACGAGTTATTGACATTATAGACATTATACTTCTGCTCCCAAGCGAACATTAATAAATTAGCCATTGATGGGGAAAATCTGTCCCCCATCGAACAGCCGCAGGTCTGCACATAAAAATCTTTATCAAATTTAAAGAAGTTCTTTTTAACAGGAAATTCACTGCCATAATGATAGTGGTTTTCATCCTCCCCATACATTTTACAGTCCATCGAGAGTTTTGTTAGTATAGACAGAGCTTTACTATGGGGAATACAAGAGTATAAGAATTCGGCAACATCAAATGTCGCGCAGGTAAATCCTTCCGCACACCTGATACCGGATAGCGCTGCCAGGAGATGTTTCGTATCTTTGACATAGCCCATCATGCCCTCCACCAAGGACTGGAGCCTCCCATCCAACCACTCCGATAATCTCTCAGTTTCAGGGATTGGGTCCCTTATCAGTCGGAATAGGGGAAAGAAAGACTTCTTTATGCGTCTTGGGGAGGGAATGAAAAATAGGGCAAACCATGTGTTTGTTAAGTAGATGTTCCCCAATCTTAGAGTTGAAGACAGACCTTCCTTAAGGAGATCATCCAACTCCTCAGAAAATTTGTTGGATCTCCTCGCATAAGCTCATAAGTATGTGTCGGACAACATATGGGAAATTTCTCTTTTGTGTAGCATAGAATCTAACACAACCACTGAACCCATTTATCGGAGGGTCATACAATAATATTCCTAGTTTGACCATAATGGGAATGTTATTATATGACTCTCACACACACAGACCCAACTCACACACACAGAGACAGAACTCACACAGACACAACTAACACACACATTCTACAAATACTACACACAGGTAAAACACACTCCTCTGTGCTGTAGGGGGACTGGTTTACATGTGCAGCTTCATCTGCTCACAGCAGCTGAGTTCCAGCCCTCTACCACTCTCTGCCCAGCAGAAGATCTGACATCTTGTGGTCCTGAGGTTCCTCTCCCTGTTATCTTCCAGCACAGGTGGCTTCTCTGATCTTAACTGTCTCTCACTTCTTCCCTTCATTTAGACAGGCGCCGTGCAGGAGGACAGGAGCACTGACCAATCAGCTCTTCTGTCAGTCTGATTTGAGTGTGTTCATTGGCCAAAGTTCTCCTCCTGCAGGACACATCCCCTTGCTGAATTGTTGAACCTGGCCTCTCCTACGATGGGCGGTATTCCCGGTATGACGAAAATCTCGTCCTATCCGGGTTTGCTACGTCAGTACACCCATTTGGGTGTACTGCCGACTTTGTGCTGCGAATGCGCATGCTCGAAGTCTGTTCTAGCCAGTTATGGGTGTACTGACAAAGTAAACCCGGATATGACGAGATTTTCGTCATACCGGGAATACCGCCCATCGTAGGAGAGGACGCGGCTCCACTCTCTGCAGCACGCGCAGTGGGGCGTGAATAATCATGAAGGGGGCGGCGGAGAGCGGCAAGCAGGCACGCCTTTTGCGGCTTCTCAAATTCTATAATTCTCAAATTTTACAAACTTTGCCAAATCGATATTTAGAGAGAAAGGGATGTCTAGCACTTAAGGTGCTGCAGGGACAGGTTTAAGCAGCATGGGGACGCAATTTGTGAGGTCAGGATCCCTTTAATTTATTTCAGTAATTCAATACGAAAAGGAAAAACAAATATGTTATATAGAGTCATTACAGAGTGCTCAATGTTCTTGCCATCTACAAATAACCCATATCCCGCCAAAGCAGTGCCAACGACTATGGTCTAACATAGCAGAAATCACATAAACATCCGAGCCTGACGGTCATGATGCCCATGAATCACTGCCAGCCAAAATGCCAAATCCAGTGTGGGTGGGCTCCAAGTGATGAGCTACGAGGAGTCCCAGAGGCCCCTGGTAGACTGGCTGTTTGGGACTGATAGATGGGATGTTAGGATAAATTGGAGCAACTGTAAAACCAAAGCAGCAGATGGGAATAAAGTTGGTCCATGGGGGCGATGTATGAAGGGGTACGGGGTTGGCATATTTGCCACCAGTGCCAATTTTGCCATGAAAAACTGGCCTTACAGCCAATTGGGCAGGGCTTATGCAATTGCACCTACAAGTGTATGTTTGTGGTGTCCCAGACAAGCTGAAATGTCCTGATTTGGGGCAATAAAATGTTGGTAAGTAATGGATGGGTGTAGAAAGGAAGCATCGGGGAAAGGGAGGTGGCATATGTACGGTTTGTGTTTTTGGTTATGGTTCTTGTGCTTGTGTAAAACTCTTTGAGGTGGAAACGTCCTGGGTCAACTCGCCTACCTTATCCTTACCCATCCCTTGTAGACTGTGATTTCTTGCGGGAGGGTCCTTTCTCTTCACCTACTGTATCCTCACCCATCCCTTCTAGACTGTGAGCCCTCGCGGGCAGGGTCCTCTCTCCTCACCTACTGCACCTTCATCCATCTCTTGTAGACTGTGAGCCCTCATGTGCAGGGTCCTCTCCCCTTCCCCCATCCCTTGTAGATAGTGAGCCCTTGTGGGCAGGGTCCTCTCTCCTAACCTACTGTATCCTCACCCATCCCTTGTAGACTGTGAAGCCTCGTGGGTAGGGTCCTCTCTCCTCACCTACTGTATTCTCACCCATCCCTTGTAGATAGTGAGCCTTCGCAGGTAGGGTCCTCTCCTCACCTACTGTATCCTCACCCATCGGTTGTAGAATGTGAGCCCTCGCGGGCAGAGTCCTCTCCTCTCCTAATGTATCCTCACCCACCATTGTAGACCGTGAGCCCTTGTGGGCAGGGTCCTCTCGTCACCTACTGTATCCTCACCCATCCCTTGTAGACTTAGAGCCCTTGTGGGTAGAGTCCTCTCTCCTCACCTGCTGTATCCTCACCCATCCCTTGTAGACTGAGCCCTCATGGGCAGGGTCCTCCTCACCCACTGTATCCTCACCCATCCCTTGTAGCCTGAGCCCTCATGGGCAAGGTCCTCACTCCTTACCCACTGTATTCTCACCCATCCTTTGTAGACTGTGAGCCCTCGTGGGCAGGGTCCTCTCTCCTCCTGTACTTATGCATGCCGTATATTGTTGATAATTATTGTACTTGTCCATGTATGCCCCTTTTCACATGTAAAGCGCCATGGAATAAATGTTGCTATAATAATAATAATAATAAATAATTATGTAGGGGTGAGATCACAGCGATGTTGTAGGGCCAGCGATAGTTATCAGCAGCGGCTCCAGGGTCTGTGGGTCCTCGGGGTGACAGAGTCCGGGTGGGCCTCTCTTCACTCTCAATTTTTCTCCCAGCCTTCCAAGATCCATAACATTTTTTATTTCTCAGTCCATAGAGTTGTATCAGGGCTTGTTTTGTTTTCTTTTCTTTTTGTTTTCTTGCTTTTTTCTGTATGATCTGTAGAGTTTATCATAACCATTTTGGGGTCTAGACGGCGTTCACATCTTTTTATCTAATTTTTTTGGAGGGGAAGGTGATTATAAAACAACAATTCTGCTACTTTTTTTGTTGTCCACCACATGGGATATTCTGATAGTTTACGGTTACTCACATGAAGATGACAAATGTTAATTTTTTTTATATTTTGTGTTGTGGGAAAACAGGCAGTGAGACAAATTTTTTTGCTTTGCTATTTATTTTTATTATCTATCCTTGGGGACTGGAAGCTGCGATCACTTGTACTGGAGTTATGATTAAAGGGAACCAACCACCCCAAATGACCCCCCCGGACTGTTAATATGTGTCCATACACCCTGCAGACACATATGTGGCACTAGTTTTTGCTAAAAAAAACTGATTTGTAGAAGCTAAGATATAGCTTTATAAACTTTTAAAAATCTTGCCGACTGGGCGTTACCTAACGGCCGGGGGGGTGGAGCGCTGCGCAATATGTACTACCTGGTCCTGTGCCGTCCCTGCAGTCCTGTCCGGTGCTGTGCCCGCTGCTCTGTCCGGTGCTGTGCCCGCTGCTCTGTCCGGTGCTGTGCCAGTGTACATGCTGTGCCCCAGGCCGGTAACATGATTATCGGTGCGGGCTCCGGGCTATGGGGACGCTTCCTGCTTCCTCCTGTCAATCCCCGCCCAGGGCAGCCCTGCACCTATGAGAACGCAGGGCCATTGTGTCATGTGGTCACCGCTGTGAGCCAATCACAGCGCAGGGGCGGTTACATAACATCACTGGCCCTGCGTTCTCATTGGTGCAGGGCTACCCTGGGCGGGGATTGACAGGAGGAAGCAGGAAGCGTCCCCATAGCCCGGAGCCCGCACCGATAATCATGTTACCGGCCTGGGGCACAACATGTACACTGGCACAGCACCGGACAGAGCAGCGGGCACAGCACCGGACAGAGCAGCGGGCACGGCACCGGACCAGGTAGTACATATTGCACAGCGCTCCACCCCCCCGGCTGTTGGGTAACGCCCAGTCGGCAATATTTTTTAAAGTTTATAAAGCTATATCTTAGATTCTACTAATCAGTTTTTTTTAGCAAAAACGCTTGCCCCTAATGTGTCTGCTGGGTGTATGGACACATATTAACAGTCCGGGGGGGTCATTTGGGGTGGTTGGCTCCCTTTTAAGATACTGGTTATGATTGGAAATGCATAAACCTGTACTGTTCCTGTATCTCACAATTTCTGGCATTTTTTTTTTCAGTTTTTTCAAAATAAAAAAGACTTCACTTTCATCGATTCTGTATACTAGAGCATCTCAATGAATTAGAATATCATCAAAGATCAATATCATATTGCCATGTTTCAGGGTGTTTCTGGGAGCCCTGAAATGTGTTCCAGCAGTCTTGGAGGGATCTCTCCACTGTGGGTTAGTGTCAGACCAATAGCGCTGGTTTTGTTTGTTAACTTCACCATTCAAAAAATGTTTCCCTCATCTGAAGGCAATTGTCTATGCTGTGAAAATACGAGATGTGCAGCATCTGACACAACGGATCCTGGAAGCCTGTGCTGCATTTCTTCTGTTGCTATCAGTGTGTCAAGAGTGGGAGAAGAGGGTTGCATTGACAATCCAACACAATGGGCAGCGCTTTGAACACATTTTATTTTCACTTGGGCTCCTTTTCTCTATAGTGACAGCGTTTATCTTCATCGTATGAAGTGGATTTGGATGTGCAAAAAAGAAAACAATATCATGGAAAGGATTGCAAGAAATCTCTATTCCAATTATGATGTTATGGTGAACATGGTATTGTTAATAAGCACAGTCTCTGTATATCGTGCCCCCGGTGCGCATGCGCGCACGGGTGCCGTGTCTTGGTCGTCATGACGACGCTCCTATGCCTGACCGTCACCTCCCCGCTGCGTGGATGTAATATCCGGCGGCGGTGATGACGTGGCGGGTGGAGCGCCGGAAGTGACGTATCGGGACTGGCCGCGTGTGCGCATGCGCTGCAATCGGCGGCATGATTAGTTTGCACCGTGACAAGTGCATAGCTGGCTATATATACGCGTCACTAAGAGGGTCCCGGTACTCCTATTGAAGAAGCACAAAAGATCACAATACGCGAAACGCGCGTTGGAGTCCGGCACGTGTGGGGGGGTCCCCTATTCTCTGCACTAAGCACTTTAAATTGGTATGATGTTTACCTCTATGCTCTGAGACTGCACTATTTTTTACATTGTTTCTCTGCTTCAATTATTGTACTTTTTGCATTGATTCTCTACTTTAATTACTCACTGTATTGTATTTTTTTTATTGTTACCTACTGTATGACCATTTGTATATAAACCACTGTATTGTAAAGCACTGCGGAATATGTTGGCGCTATATAAATAAAGATTATGATTATTATTATTATTTATGGGTAGTTGTATAGAAAAACGCGGTGACTGACATGAAATCTGTGGTTGGCATTATTATGGTGTATAATAGCTGGCACTGTTATGGGGGTATTTGTGTGTATTTCTATAGAAGAGCGCAGTAATTGACACTGTATGTGTGATGGGCACTATTATAGAGGTATAATAGCTCGCACAGTTATTGAGGGCATTTGACTGGCACTGCAGTACCCACCCCACACCCGTCCTTCTACAGTAAATCACTTCTTACAAACTAGGCTTTTCAGCAGCTATGGTGTGTATTATATATAATGCGCCATGATCCCCTCCCCCATTGTACATTAAAAGATTTTTTGCTACCCCGGAGGTCTGTGATCTGTATACAGCACTCCTTCCTTTCTGTGGTCCCCCATATTCTTATACTGAGGAGGGGGACAATATCCGTATACAATGTTATGGGGAATCTGTTTACCCCTCTGTCGTTGCTATTGGCGTAATTTGCTTTTCCTTTTCTGTAAACTGCAGATTTCCTGTGGACGTTGTGGACATTCACCAAAGGTCGACAGACATCTGTTGCCCTGTACAGTGCGCAATGCACGAGCCGATGACCTGCCAGCGTCACACATCATGAATGGAGAGGAACGTATGGGAAGCGCAGAAGTCACGGAAATGATTCCAGGACCCTCTCTCCCCCTGTAAAGAAATCATTAAAGGAATTTTCCTGTTATATGTCATGGCCCATATTTTATTGTTTTATGCATCTATGCGTAAAAATTAGGCAACCTTTGAAAAAGATATTGGCGTTAAATTTCCCATTGATTTGTGCATACCAAACATGCATCTCCATGGTAACAGACCACAAATAATCTCAATGTAGTCAGAAGCTGCAGCTGTCCCACCCCTAAATTCTGCTGGTTAGAGGGACAGATAAAATGGAGCAGGACTACCCAGGGGCATAAATACAACAGGTACAGGGGTTGCAACCCCCGGGCCCTGGAGCCTAGGGGGCCCCAAAAGTCCCTTTAGCCTATAGAAAAAGACTAATACTATTAAAGATTTACAATAGTTGGGGGGGCCCCGATGGAGCTTTTGCATCGGGGCCCATGAGCTTCAAGTTATGCCACTGGGACTACCCTGTGCTTGTGTACTGCCTGCTAACGTGTAGCTGCGGACACAAAATGGTAGGAGGTTTCTAGTCAAGACTATTCTCAAAATTGCTTCATTTTAATAACGTTTTTTTTTCAAATCAAGGATTTTTTGGCCCCAATGTACCTTACTCCAAACTTTAGGACTACTTTCTGGAGACCCCCTTTAAGACGTTCACAGGTCCCATATTAAGGGCTGAGAGCGAGATTGGTCGCACGTTTCTAAGCTTTATTTATCCAGTAAATAAGTGTGTGTTTTGTTCTGGATACCGGATTCCGATTTTCCCCTTCTTGACCTTCCTTTTCCGCCATTAATACTGATGACTTCCTCCTTGTCATCATTAATAACAGTGAGCACAATGATAATGTCTCCTGGGAACGTGCAGAGTGAGGTCAGGCTGCTTATAGATACAACCTGAAACGGCCCATTCAGCATATTTTTTTTATGCCTAGGTATGTGTGTGTTTTTTTTAGTTGCGGTTTTGATGCATTTTTTGTGCGGTTGTTAACTCAACATTTGACCCTTGACCCAGAGAAACCAGAGAGCCGGCTCTGTGGATGTGGCCAGGAACACTTTATGCGCCCTAACCACAAGACACCCGGCGGGGTTCGGGAACTCCTAGTCCCCGAGACCCAACAACCGGTATGGAGTAGGACAAAGCCATTGGACTAGAGCTTGTGACCCAGAATGTGGGATGACTTACTGTAAAGCCTGTGACAGCTGGATCGAACCCGTAACCGAGAGAATGGAGAGGACAGAAGGGCCCGAGAGATACACTGAGGAGAGTGACGCAGAGGAACCATCCCTGCTGCAGTAAGAGCCCCAGCCGGTGACTGTTGCGTGGACCCGGTCCACAGCTTGTGTGCAAAGAACTGTGTGTTGAGTTAACAAGTGAAGTAAAGGACCCGGTCAACTCAAGCTCTGTGTGTGACTGTTATTCCAAAAGTGGTGAGGTTGGGCTCGCCTGCAGACCCGCATACTGACTGTATGAGCTGCTGCATAGGAATCATCGGGTGCTTGCTGAGCGGTACCCTGATTTCTGTGCGTGCCAGCCGGAGGAGCTGCGAAGAGAAGATACGTGCAGCATCCCGGGCACAGAGCATCTCTATATCCATCCGGGGACCCAGCCCTACCCATGGAGGGCTCATCATCCCGGCTGCTGCCACCACCACCGTCCTCGATGGATTCCAGGGCAGCGGTGGCCACATTCGCCACAACCCACTGGTGGCGTCAAAAATATCCCCATAAACTGTTATTCTTCCCCTTCCTTTTTGCATTGCTGCACCTGCCGCACGTTACTGTGGCATCGCAGAGACAGAATGGACCGGCTCTGAGTACCCTGGCCCTTGGGGGTGCGACATATGATATGGTTAATATTTCATAATAATATTAACAAGTTGCTGCTCCTGTCCTAATTTATATAGACCAAGCTCCGGCATTGAAAAGTATGACACCAGACACACAGAGTCAGGGTACACCCTTCTGTGGTCAGACCCAAGCTCCAAGTGTCTGTTTATTATAATAGACCTGAGGTTTTGTTTAGTAAGGGGCTCGGCCAGCCCTACTCAGATGTATTCATGGTCAGTGGGTTAGTCCATGGGCGGATCCATGAGGTCAACAGGGGGTGTGGTCTTGATCGAGTATGTCCAGGTGATATGGCATTCTGTGATTGGTCAGTCTTCCCTGGCCTCCAGCTTCGGTGATTGGTCAGTCTTCCCTGGCCTCCAGCTTCGGTGATTGGTCAGTCTTCCCTGGACTCCAGCTTCGGTGATTGGTCAGTCTTCCCTGGACTCCAGCTTCGGTGATTGGTCAGTGTTCTTTGGACTCCAGCTTCGGTGATTGGTCAGTGTTCTTTGGACTCCATCTTGCTCTCAGAGCATGGTGTGATGTGGCAGGAAATGGCAGCCATGTTTAAATCACAACTTATACAATGTAAAATAATACACTCTATAGATCATTTCTCCCATGCCCTTATGTCTTAAGGTTAATTAAGTATTTGATCCTATGGCTCTCCTCAACACCTATATGTATACATTTTTTTTACTCATGCAGGTGCACAGCTTAGACGCTGGTGCAGGCGAGGAGGGGGACACACACACAGGAGGAGAAACAAAGAAGCCGGAGGCGGCCCAGAGAAGCCGGAGGCTGGGAGAACCTCTGTGACAGCGATGACTCCATGACCAGTAATTATCCAGACTCACTATCTGTAAGCTTTCTAAAGTCTATTTCTCGGAGTACAGGTGGGCTAGAGACATGGGGGACCCCTTCCCTGAATGCAGCAGACATTGCCGGAAAATTGCACTTGCCGCACCTGCCAGAAGCCCCATAGAGAATGAATTAGGGCTAGCCCCAGGTGTACCGCAAATCGACCATTATTCAGCAGATGCGGTAAATCTGCTGGATCTGCCATATTCAGTGAAAAACTCTGATGTGAAAGGGGCCTAAGCAGCATCTTAACAGAAAAGAAAGGGTCTGCGTGCAGAACCCCCCCCCCTCCTCGCAAAAAAGCAACGTGTTTACATAGCCTTACATGGGTTTAGGGAGTAAGATAAAATAACAGGAGTACTTTAAGTAGGTGAGAGTAGCCCTTCAAGATCTATCAGTCAATGAAATGTTCTTTGGTGGACCTGACACATACTCAATCCAATAGCTATTCCTTTGCAGACTTATAAGTTTACAGACCAGAGCCTGAAGCTGCTCATTATCTGTGTCTTTGTGATAACACTTAAATTGCATTATGCTGACACTCTACTTCTCTGTGCTGAACTTTGCTAATCCTGTTCTTCCTGCAGTTTTTCAGGTCTGGGTCATATTTCATGGATTTCCTCATCGATCAGGTTTGTACATGGAAATGTGTGTGTGTATGTGTGTATATATATATATATATATATATATATATATATATATATACATACATACACACATACACTCCTTGACAGAAGTTATGTCGCTTATCCATGTTATGTAAATAAAAGCTTATGACCTGACATTAAATTCATCCATTGGTTGTATAAATAACCCTCTTGGAAGCCGAAACCCTCCGAAATGTGATTTAGGTTAAGAGAATAAATTGGCATCAATGCACAGAATGGTCAGATTTTGGCAAGACAAAAGTTTTGTCGCCCACAGAAAGTAATGTGATTTTTAAACAAAAAATTAATGTAAAATACAAATATATGTTGCATAACATTGGTGAATGAAGTTGTCGTGCTTATTAGTCATATTTAATATTTTGTGTGACTTCCATGAGCTTGAAGGACTGCATCCATGCGGTTCAGCAATGATTCATACAATTTATTAATGAAGTCGTCATGAATAGCAAAGAATGCAGTCTTACATGCCTCCCAGAGTTCATCTAGATTCTTTGGTTTTGTCTTCCAAGCCTCTTTCATTCTACCCCAAACATGCTCAATGATGTTCATGTCTGGTGACTGGGCTGGCCAGTCCTTGAGCACCTTGATTTTATTTGCCTGGAGGAACTTTGTTGTACAGGTGGATGTATGAGATGTAGCACCATCCTGCTGCAGAATTTGACCACTTTTATGATTTGGAATATAAAAGGTAGTTAATACTTCTTTATATTTTAGGCTATTGATATTGCTTTCCACCTTGCAAATGTTTCGCACACCCCCATACTGAATGTAACCCCAGACCATGATCTTTCCACCACCAAATGTAACTGTTTTCTGGGTGTATTTTTGATCCATACGTGCTCCAGTAGGTCTCCTGCAGTATTTGCGGCGGCTGTGGTGTAATTCTACTGAAGATTCATCAGAGAAATCCACCTTCTGCCACTTTTCCAGCGTCGATCTGTTTAGCAGGGTGTGGGACTTTGCAAATGCCATACGGTTTTTCAATTGCCTTTTGTTTACTGCTGGCTTCTGGGCACTGATTCGACCATGGAGGCCATTGCGAGACAGAATCCTACAAACTGTTCTAGTTGACACAGGGACTTGAGGTGACCAGGCCTGTTGGAGCTCTGCTGCAGTGGAAGAGGGGCTTGCTTTGGATTTTCTGACCAACAAACGTTCCTCCTGAGCAGCTGTCTTGCGGGGTCTGCCGGACCTGGGCTTGTCAAACACATCTCCAGTCTCTTCAAATCTTTTTTTAACTGTTTGTACTTGATGCTGAGACACATTAAAGGTGCCAGCCACCTCTGCAGTGGACCTGGTCTTCAGCCTCTTGTTAATCAAGGCTTTGATCCCAGGGTGTATTTTTGGTATGTTGTCAGAGCTCAAGTTGTAGTTCAAGTGAAGGTCTGGGGTGCTGGGTTTCTATTTATACACACCCACTAATTAACCGATCATTTACTGAGCACAGGTGAGGATGTAAATTAGGATTGGGTGCATTATATGACCAGGCGACAAAACTTTTGTCTTACTAAAATCTGACCATTTTGTGTTCATTAATTGATCAATATTTCAGCATTGATGCCAATTTATTTTATTAAGCTAAACCAAATTTTGGAGTTTCAGCTTGCAAAAGAGTAATTTATACAACCAATGGATGAATTTAACGTCGGGTTATAAGCTTTTATTTACATAACATGGATAAGCAACATAACTTCTGTCAAGGAGTGCATATTTTTTACTTTATCCCTTTTACCCCGGGGTGATTTTCCATTTCCGGTTCATCAATATAGGCATATGACGGCTTGTCTTTGTGGGACGAGTTGTACTGTTGGATGACATTATTCATTTCACCATATAGTATACTGGAAAATTGTAAAAAAAATTCCAAGCGCGGTAAAATGGCAAAAAAAAGTACAATTACACGTTTGTTTGTTTTTTAACTATGTTCACTATATGGTATAACTGATGTGTCGGTATGATGCCTCAGGTCAATATGAGTTCGTAGATACCAAACATCTGTGGCATAACAACCGTGGTCGCAGGGGTCGCAAGTGCGACCAGGCCTGGAGGTACAGGGGCCCAGCGCCGCTGACCCCTGCTTTACATGGATGTGCGTCCTTGAGAACGCACATTCATGTCCCCAGGCAGTTCGTCACGGCCGCCGGATGCATAAAGTCTATAAGTCACCGTTCTATTTGCCCTGACCCCGTCGCTGTCCTGGCCAATCACAGGCCCGACAGCCAATCACAGGCCAGTTGGCGTATGATGTCAGCTTCGGGCCTGTGATTGGCTGTCCATGCGGCTTGTGGCCTGTGATTGACTGGGACAAATGCAGCGTACACTTATGGCATCCGAGGCAGGGAGATGAGAGTGGTGCCGTGCTGCATGCCTTAGCGGCATCGTGACACCTGCAGGCTGCGAGCAGCGCCGATGGTGGACCAGTGAGAAGTGTCCCTGTGTCTGTATCCCAGAGTGTGTGAGTCCCGGAGTGTGTGTCCCTGAGTGTATATGTGTCTCTGTGTTCCTCTCCCCTTGTACACTGTGTGTATATATATATATATATTTATATTTAATATAATATACTAATACTGCTGGGGCCTGTATATACCACTGGGGAGGCTGCTGTATACCACTGGGGCTGCTGTATATACTGCTGGGGCCTGTATATACCACTGGGGAGGCTGCTGTAATACTGCTGGGGCTTTTATATACCACTGGGGATGCTGCTGTAGACCACTGGGGCTGCTGTATAACTGGGGCGCTGTATATACTGCTGGGGCCTGTATATACCACTGGGGAGGACTGCTGTATATACCACTGGGGAGCCTGTAACCACTGGGTGCTGTATACCACACTGCTGGGGGCTGTATACCTGTGCTGGGGTCCACCCTCGGCTTATACACGAGTCAATAGGTTTTCCCAGGTTTTGGGGGCAAAAATAGGGGGGTCAGCTTATACACGAGTATATACGGTAATATCCCTTGTCCTCCTGTACACTGTATATATCCCAGTCCACCTGTAAATTATTATATTATGTGTATATATTATATATATTGTATATATCCCCCGGTACACTATATATAATGTATATATATCCCATATCCTCCTGTACGCTGTGTATATGTATATATATATATATATATATATATATATATATAATATAATATATTCCCCGGTCACCCTTTACACTGTATATATAGATCCCTGGTCCTCCTGTACACTGTATATATATATATATATATATATATATATATATATATATATATATATTTTGTATATATCCCCCTGTCCGTAGCGTAACAGGGCCGGAGGGCCTGCTGACCCCTGCACCTGCTTTACATAGATGTGCATCCCTGAGGACGCACATCCATGTCACTGCGCGGCGGTCTGCCCGACCAGTCCTCAGGCAGTTGATCACGGCCGCCCGGAGGACTGGCAGTCACTGTAACTTTAAAACTCCCGCGGGTGCTACGGTCTGCACTGTGATAAGGTCATGTGACCTCATCACAGTCAGGACAGAGCTGCCGGCAGGAGCAGTCAGTGAGAGCCGAAGAACCTCTCACAGCTTCTGGAGAGGGAGAGAGGAAGGGGGGAGGGCTGTACAGGTGGCAGTGTGTCTCTGGTGTATGTGGTGGGCTGTACAGGGGGCAGTGTGACTGGTTTGGGGGGCTGTACAGTGGGCAGTATGTCTGTATGAGTGTGGGGGGCTGTACAGTGGGCAGTATGTCTGTATGAGTGTGGGGGGCTGTACAGTGGGCAGTATGTCTGTATGAGTGTGGGGGCTGTACAGGGCAGTGTGAATGGGTGTGTGGGGGGCTGTACATGGGCAGTGTGTCTGTATGAGTGTGGGGGCTGTACCGGGCAGTGTGACTGGGTGTGTGGGGGGCTGTACAGTGGGAAGTATGTCTGTATGTGGGGGGGCTGTACAGGGGCAGTGTGACTGGGTGTGGGGGGCTGTACAGTGGGCAGTGTGTCTGTATGAGTGTGGGGGGCTGTACAGGGGCAGTGTGACTGGGTGTTTGGGGGGCTGTACAGTGGGCAGTATGTCTGTGTATGTGGGGGGCTGTACAGGGCAGTGTGACTGGGTGTGTGGGGGGCTGTAAGGGGCAGTGTGACTTGGGTGTGTGGGGGGCTGTATAGGGGCAGTGTGGCTTGGGTGTGTTGGGGGGCTGTAGGGTGGGCAGTGTGTCTGTCTGAGTGTGGGGAGGGAGAGCTGTACAGAGAGCAGTGTGACAGGGTGAGTGGGGCAGGTTGTACAGGGGGCAGTGTGTCTGTGTGGGGGGATGCATGCTATATGGAGGGCTATGAGGCTGCATTAACTTATATGAAGGGTTGTGATGCTGCATTATACTATATGGAGGGCTGTGAGGCTGCATTATACTATATAGAGGGCTGTGAGGCTGCATTTTACTATAATGGAGGACCATATATACCAGGATAAGGGCATATTCCAGGAGGAGGACATATACTGTATAGCAGGATGAGGGACATTAATACATAATGAAGGGGATATGGGTCAATTCATGAGTTATTCTAGGATTTAGAACGTTACAAAGGGCCCATACATCTGACCAATGTGAGTGCACGGGGGAAGGGGGGCCCAGATTCAAATTTCGCACCAGGGCCCTTCAGACTTTAGTTACGCCACTGCTAAGCATGTTACTTTTACTGTTATCTGAGTGGTGAAAAAAAATCAGAATTGCACTTTTTCGTCATTTTCCGTGACCCGTAGCGTCCTCATTTTTTGGGATCTGGGGCTTTGTGATGTCTTATTTTTTTGCGGCTTGAACTGACATTGCTAATGATACAATTTTTGGGTAGATGTGATGTTATCACCTGTTACACAGTTTATAGATCTGATTAATTGATTTTATATAATACATCAGGCATTTCTGATATGTTTTTTTTTTTGTTTTTTGTTTTTGCAATAGTTTTATTTTCAATAAGGCAAAGGGGGGTGGGGTGATTGAACTTTTCTGTTTTGTTTGTGTTTTTTTACATTTTTAAAACTTTTTTATTTTATTTCATACTGCCCCATAGGGTGCTCAGCACTAGACTGACGACAACTTCTCCTGTTCACAGATGTGCTGGTGCACATCTGTGTACAGGAGAAGTTATCACTTTCTGTGGATATAGGTGCTCACTGAGCATCCACAGAAAGTGATTCATGACAGCATCCGGGGTCCTCACAGGACCCCAGGCTGTCAAGGTAACACAGCAAGGTTCAGTGATCGCATTATGGGACCACCCATGCCAGTGGAGAATGGCGCAATACCCTGCGATGCTTTAGGTCATGCTGTCAGTGATTGACAGCGCGATTCAAGGGTTAACAGTGGCGATCTGATCACTGATCCGATCGGTGCTGTTAGTTCACATGTCAGGTGATCAATCAGTTGATACTTGTGGGGGATGATGTGAGCTCTGCACGTAAGCACGCATCAAGTGTAGGGACACGGCCAAGGATGCACTATTATGCCCTTGGTCGTGTAGAAGTAAGTGAATTACAACCTTTTAACACCTTGCATTTAGACACAACATTTATTCCTGATGATTTCCTAAGGGTACCTTTACACACAGAGATAAAATGCTTGCAACTCACTGGTTGCAGTGAAATCATGGACACATTATTCCATTTATACACGGCAACAAAATGGAACAATGTGTCCATGATTTTACTGCAACCAGTAAGTTGCAAGCAATTTATCTCTGTGTGTAAAAGTATTCTAATATATCTTTATTGTGGTTAGTGTTGTTTTATTATTTTAACACACAGTTCGTAAGGGTTATTCCCATGTTCATAAATGGGTGTTAGATGGTGGTTACAATTTATTGCGTGTTATTGTGTGTTTCAGCTTTGTTTCTCTAGGAACCTTCCACGACAGCATAGGAAGTTGCCTCTCCACACCCTTATTGGGACAGGAAGCACATGAGAGGTTAAAAAGCCCTCCCAACTCCCACTAGCCAGTGTCTTTCCTGTCCCTTTGGGGCATGGAGAGGGTTTTTTTTCCTCTCCTATGCTGTGGTGGTGGCAAGCTGCAGTGTACCTTGGAGTTATTTGTGCCGGGCGGCGTTGGTCGGGCCCTGCTCCTCCTCCGGCCGTCTCTCGGTCCCCCACGGTGGTCCTCTACTGGGGGAGTCCGGGACCAGCCCTCCGGATCCCCCCCCTGGGGTGAAGCGGGCCGGCGGCTCCCTGGCCGGCAGCCTCTTCCTGGGCTGAGCCCGCTGGTCGCCTGCTGCCTATGCACGCTGCCGTGGACCGGAAGTGATGCTTCGGCGGGGAGCGCAGCGCTTCCGGGTCTCATCAGGCGGGACCCGGTGCAGCGGCGTGCGGGCTCGCCGCCATGATTGGGGCTTGCCTGGATCTTGGGCAGGGGGCAGGGGCTGGTCTTTTCTTCTGCAATGGGGCAGGCCTTTGGAGATATAAGGCTGCCCTGAAGACTTCTGACGCCAGGTAAGCTGCATTCCGTCCTGAGTCCCCACTATCCTGGTAGCCCCTCTTTGGCCCAGGAGGAGTTGGTACAATCTGATTGTGGCGCTCGAAGTCGATGGTCCTGTCATCCTGAATTCGGATCCCAGCCTGTTGTCTCAGGGTCCTCTGTTCCATCCAGATCCACAGAAGCTCAGGTTAGCTGCCTGGGTGCTGAGGGCTTAGGGCCTGTCTGAGAAGGTTGTGGCCACCCTACAGAAAAACCGCAAACCAGTTACTAATGCGATTTATAATAGGATTTGGAAGACGTTTACATCCTGGTGTAGCTCCTGTCCTGATCCTCTTTGGCCCAATATCTCCCAGATTCTGGATTTTCTTCAGAATGGGTTGGACCTCAGTCTTAAACCCAGCACGCTTAAAGTTTAAGTTTCGGCTCTCAGTTCCGTGTTTGATGCTGATTTAGCAAATCACCGATGGATTTGTCGCTTCATGATATCAGCTACTCGTCTTTGTCCTCGTACTAGGGTCCTTACTCCCTCCTGGGACCTCCATGTGGTCCTCACTGGACTTTCTCAGTCTCCCTATGAACCTCTTTCGTCCTGTGACCTCCAGCGGTTGTCTCACAAGATGGCATTCTTGGTGGCGATTACTTCTGCCCGACGTGTTGGGGAGCTCCAGGCTTTGTCCATCCAGGACCAGTACCTCACCATCCGGGATGACTGCATTGTTCTTCAACTGGATCCTTTGTTTCTTCCCAAGGTGGTCTCGGACTTCCATCGCTCTCAATCGATTGTTCTTCCGTCCTTCTGTCAGCGTCCCCGGACCCCTAAAGAGGAAGAGTTCCATGCTTTGGATGTCCGGCATACTGTTCTCCATTATCAGCCATAGTCTCGCCCTAGGAATTAATTTGTTGGTATACTTCCTATGCTGTCATGGAAGGTTCCTAGAGAAAATAGAATTATTCTTACAGTTAATTCGGTTTCTAGGATACCTTCCACGACAGCACTTAGTTCCCTCCATGTAAGGGCCCTTTCACATCAGCGTTTTTTTAAATTTGCGGCAGATGCGGTGAAAAAACCGCATCTGCCGCAACTGCCGCATAACGGTTCCACTTGCGGCACGGTTGCGGTTTTTTCCATAGGAAGTATAGGGGGACTTGCGGCAGATGCGGCAAGTGCGGTATTGCACTTGCGGCAGGTGCGGCAGAGAAAAAAACCGCGGCTTACTGCGGTTTTTTTCTCTGCCGCACCTGCCGCAAGTGCAATACCGCACTTGCCGCATCTGCCGCAAGTCCCCCTATACTTCCTATGGAAAAAAAACCGCAACCGTGCCGCAAGTGGAACCGTTATGCGGCAGTTGCGGCAGATGCGGTTTTTTCACCGCATCTGCCGCAAATTTAAAAAAACGCTGATGTGAAAGGGCCCTTATTCCTCGTGTTGTTCCTGGAATGTGTTACTGTTATTGTTACTCTCATGCTATGGTTCTTTGTAAGACACTGGCTAGTGGGAGTTGGGAGGGGCCTTTTAACCTCTTTTGTGCTTCCTGTCCCAATTAGGGCGTGGAGAGGCAACCTCCTATGCTGGTGTGGAAGGTATCCTAGAAACTGAATTAACGGTAAGAATAATTCTATTTTTGATTTGTTTACAGCACGTTGCCTTGGAGACCGACCACCTCTGCACCACAGCAGAACATGCGCAGTTCTTAGGAGCTCTTTTCCTTGGAGCTTGTAAGCACTGTTTTAAAGCTGTTACTTAATAATGCCGGCTAGCTTCAGTGCAGTGCTTCCAAGCTAGACAGCTGCGGTGGTTGATCTCCTAGGCAATAAGCTGTAAACAAAAGAAAAGTATCAGTACCTCAAGAACAGCGTCAAATTTGAATAAGCCGTAAATTGCTAAGGTGCTGGTTTTTACCAGAATTATCCAACAACATCTATCTTTGATATTCATAACCCTTTAATTTGCTGCAGTAACAGAGATAAGTGATAATATTCTCACTGCCTATAGTCACCATTAGGGGGAGCTCACTGCATCAGTGTATAAATGTATGCAGTAATCTCTTCAGCTCCCCCTTGTGGTGGCTGAAGACAGTAAGAATGTTATCTTTTACCTTTAATGTGAATAATAAAAAAAAGAGTCAAAGCTTTGAGATTGCTCAATTCATATAAATCCTATTTGACTGCTAAAAAACTATTTTTTAGTCATAATGGATTTCTTCATTTTTTGCAGTTTAGGGTTTCTTATACTGATGTGAAGACTAACGTGATAGATCAGATAACACAGGATTTGTTTTAGTCTGTAGCCATCAAGGCACATGAATCTGGCTTGCAGTTGAATGCACAAGAAAATGAGATTTTTTTTATATCAATTCTATTTGTTGAGTTGATTTTATTAATCATCAGAATAATAAAAAAAATGATTGTAAGATGTTGTCAACTGTGATCCACAACTCGCACTAGAGAATTTCACTAGCATATTTGTATATGGTCGGCCAACGATGACTTAGAAAAAGTCATAGTCACAGTAGATAAACATCATCCAAAACACAAATCCGACATTTTCATGAATATCGGGGTCTTATGACCACCCCTGATGGCAGATGTTTGGGGGGAAAGTGGGAAAGCATATTTTGGAGATAAGCCCTTGCCAGAGATGTCTATTAAGGACAGAGAAGTTTGGAAGGAGGCCGTAGTCTAAAATGCACAGAAAGGTCTGAAGGGGATAATGAATTTAGGAGAAGACACAGGGGCCTGGAGGTGGATAGAGGATTCTGAAAGGGACAGAGGATTCAAGAGAGGACAGACAAGACTAGACCCATAGTGGTCTGGATTACAGAGAGTAATGTGGAGAGAACAGAAGAGTCTAAAAAGGAGTGAAAGTAACTAAAGAGTCTAGAAGGGGATAGAGTCCTTATGAGAGGCCAGACAAGGTTAGAGGGGGACATAGCGGTCTAGAAGGGAGAGCACTAAGTGGAGAGGACAGAGGGTCTGGAGGTGACTAATGAGTCTAGAGAGGGATAGAGGGGTCTGGAGAGGATAAAGGTTTCTACACGGGGTCTAAGGGGTCTGTAGGGGAAAGAATAGATTGTAGAGGACACATGAGTCTAGAGGGTGACAGGTCTCAAAGGGACAGAGGAATTTGTAGAGGGCAGAGAAGTCTGAAGGGGAAGTGAGGGGTCTGTAATGGGTAGAGGAATCAGAAAAGGACAGGGGAAGGTGTCACTGAAGAGGTAGTGGGTGAGGTAATGAGGCAGCAAGATGATGGTAAAAAGGACAGGGGCACCTGAGAAAACTATCCTGGCTCTATACTTGTGGTCCCTGACTAGCCCTGATCCTGAAGGTACCTCTGATCGTGAGAAGGTTCAGGACGCTGCCCTCGTCCTCAACTCCCCAACCAGCCCTATGCTTATCCCTCTCACCTCCCACCAAGGACCAGGTTCACCAGACACTTCAGCATAATAAGCTTCCAGACTCAGCAACTAAAGCACCGATGTCCACACTCTAGCTTAGTCACAGGCAGGGGCGGAACTACACTGGTGCAGCTGGTGCAGCTGCACCAGGGCCCCGACCGGCTGGGGGCCCCTTCAAGCCTGGAGGGGGGCCCCAGCCGACCCCTGCAAGCCACCGCCAAAGGAGAGGAGGGTCAGACAAGGGAAGCAGAGAGCTTCCTGCTTCCCTTGCCTGATCCCGCCTCTCCTCTCCTCTGCTCCTCCGGCCCCTAGAATACTTCCGCGCGGCTCCCAGGTAGGAGAGCATCGCGCCTGCGGCTCCCAGCGGCTCCCAGCAGCACCCCCCCCCTTTCCGGGCTGCGCCGGTGGCCAGGGACACCCCTCCCCACCCCGGGCCGCGCCGACGGCCAGTAGCCCCGCCCTTCCCGATCCTCTCCTGCACCAGGGCCCCCGGGGGTGACGGTCCGCCCCTGGTCACAGGCAAAGTGAAAACTGTAAAGGTACCTTTATACGTGGCAATATTGCTAGGCAATTTCACTGGCAATTTGCTGGTTGAAGTGAAATCATGGAGACATTGTTACATTTGTACACAGCAACAAAATAGAACAATGTGTCCATGATTTCACTGCAACCAGCAAATTGCCAGTGAAATTGCCAGCAAAATTGCAGCGTGTGACGGAACCTTTACAGCGATGCCCTCTGGTGGAAGGAGAATCTATTTAATGGCCAGGGGCAGAGACTCCAGATGGGTCACACAAGCTTCACATCATGGAACACCTGGACAACTAGCAAAGCACTGCAGCAAAATTGACATTAACTCATGCAGTTCCTGAAGAAATTCACACACATTTAATCACCACAACATCCAACATAGACAGCAGAAAGTCAGCGTGTGACAGAAGGGTCTGGAGGGGACAGAGTAGCCTGAATAGGACAGGAGATCCTAGAGGGGGACTAAAAGTTCAGAAGGGTAAAGAAGAATATGGAGAGGACACAGGCGAGGAGTGAGGTGTCTACAGGAGACAGAGTAGCTGTGATGAAAGTCACTACAGTAATAACTAGTCCCAGAAGAGGAGGGTTAAGACTACAATTAACAATAGTTAATTATTATTAGTTACTACTTTCAGGATAAGTAATGGGAGGTCAAACGACCTGAGGTCAGGGTCAGGTCCAGGAAATGGTGCAGTACAACAAAGGGTAGTCAGAGACGAAGTCCGAATCATAAGCCGGGGTCAGGAAACCCAGAAAGACAAGACAGTTTATAGGGAGCAGGAAAAAGAGTAGTCAGGTCAGAGGCAAAGGATGAAAGTCCAGGTAAGGGAACAAAGTCAGCCTGGGATCAGTCTTACACAGGCAGCACTAAGTGTACGATCGACACTGGATGGAGGAGCTAGTATGCTTAAGTAGAGGACCAATCAAGGGAATTGAACACACGTGATTGCAGCACAGACGCAGCACAACCAAAACAGACTGACAGCCTCCACACAATAGTAACGTAGCAGACAAGGATATTGTGGAGATTGTGGCAGTACACTGGATAGGACAGAGGAGCCTAAAACAGAACAGGGTTATGAAGAGTACAGAGGAATATAAAGAGGTAAAGGGGGAGAGAGGGGTCTGGAGAGTACAGAAAAGGGGTATGGATGGGGACCTAGGGATCTAGAGAGGTAAGAGGAATCTGCAGAGAACAGAGAAGTTTAGAGGGGATATAAAGGGGACAGATGAGGCTGGAGGTGATAGAGGAACCTGGATGAGTGAAGAAAGTACTGTACAAACTAAGTTATTTGAGTTACCGTTGTGGGTTTTTAGACTTTTTAGTCCTGAGTCCTGGACAGGAGGAGGTAGATATGTGACTGAACTGCTGTGTTTCACTCAGAGGTTTGATTAATTGTGACAAACAGCTATGTGAGCAGGACTAGGGCGCTGCCCATTATTTCCATCATATGTTCAGTATTTCTGAACAGTTTATTAGTTGAAAGAAGGAATAAACCTTGACAGACACATTAGGAATCAGGGATGAGTCCTAGTAATAGAAAATGAGATTGCGAGTAGCAACGGTGGCCGGTAATATCCTGTGGCGTTTGCTTTTCCCTTTAGTTATAAAATAATTTATTTAGTAAGGGGCGAGCTCATCCACCATCCCCCTGGTCTCCTGTGACGGTGGTTGGGATTTATTGCGCTGATTCAGACGGATAAATCTAATCATCAGAAGGTTAGAGATCGTTTGTTTTTTCCGTTTTGCACTCGCCGGCAGCGGCACAGGCCGTCAGTTCACACACCGGGAGCGGTGCCTAGTCAATAATCAGTTTATCTCTGCAGCACAGCCCGGCTGATGTTACACCTCCGCCTCAATAGAGCTTCCTGTAGGATTCTGTAGGCTCTCGGCCTCTTTTCCATTTGTATATTGTTCTTTTGTGTTTTCGGCACCTGACGAGTCTTTGAACACCTTGGCTTCTACCGACTCTTTCTCCTTCTTCTTCTTAGTAAAGAGTAAATATGTTTTGTATCTGTAGAGAGTCAAACAAGAATGAAGTGAGCTGCAGTACCGAGAATGGCCACTATGCAGTGTATAGAGCTGACGGCTACTAAACCTGCAAACAGCTGATTATTGGGGCTATGGGTCGTCAGACCCCCACTAATCTGATATTGATGGTCTGTTTTTGTACTGCCTTGTTAATTTGAACTTTATATGATTAATTAAACTTACTTTTTAATGTAGCAAACGGCAAGAACCACAGCCGCTATAAAGAAGAGCAGCGCCAGTATGAGCAGTGTCGTAGGTAATCCTGGTACAATAGAAATACTTTGTAAATCCTTTGCCATACTTGTACTGACTATGCATTATAGTCCAATCACCTCCAGAGCTGCATTCAAATTCTGCCAAATTGATGTCACCATCAAGCAGTGCATTATCGAAGCTCCATGATCAGACAGCAAGGGCCACAAGTAGAGCTATAGACTGTGGATATAACTCATGGTGTTACATCATATCCTATACTACAACAAAAACAGAATTGTAAATACATGTCACTCTGGGCGTAAGGAGACTCCCAGCAGATGACGATGAGGGGGAAAAGCAGTCCTTGATGCTAAGGACAAAGGGGAGATGGTGACCCCTAGAAACACTAGCGCGGACACCTGGCTCCCCCAACAACCCTATACAGTCTCCTCAACTGTTGCCGATCAGGATATCTCATCCCTGTCCCTCAACTAAGACTACCTAGGGATCAGACAGGGTCCACCTAGCTAACAACTTAAGGAAAGCACCAGGGAAACAAACAAAGGGGAGAGGGAAAAACACTTAGCTGAAAAGAGAGCCAGCAGCAAACTACATCGGACATCCACAATGCACTGCTCAGCCAGGAAGCAACACCAACTCCAAACACGCTATCACCAGCAATGCATCATGGGAGCCAAGGAGTAAAAATAGAGACAGCTAAAGATAGGCAGGTAGGAGACCAGCTGGGTCCTAGTGACCTCCATCTATCACCAAGCAGAGAAATACTTCTTAAAAGGGACAGAACCACAATTCAGGAATTTTGGCAGACGCTGTTGTGACGCCCCTGCGGTCTGGTCGCCACAGAAGGGTATTGCACCCAATCCAAGGGTGTGATATTCCTGTTAGCAGTAAACAGGATGGTAAGTCCAGACACCCACAAAAGCACCCAACACACCCGTTCCCAGGGATGGTGGGCGGACCCAATAGTAGGAGGGCCCAGGTTGTCAGTGGGACGATGGGGAGAAAGGTGGAGGGTGGGAAGTTAGTAGGAAAAGAAGTCAGGAAGTAGAAAAGGGAAAGACAACAGGAAGTAGTCAGTCAGTCAGGAGAGACAGTTGGCGGAGTAAGTGAGAAAGGAAGGACCCGGAGGACTTGAGTGGAGATGAGGCTCATCCCGGGTCCCGGAACAGCAGACTGCAGAGAGACATGGGGAGCCCTAGGGGCATGGGCAGTGACCAATTCACCCATGTGCCCTAATCTGAAGTAAAGCAGGGCAGGTGGAGAACCAGGTCACCGGCCCGGAAGGTGGCGAGAAGACTCTATGCTCCAACCATGGAACCAGAGACAACGAGATCTAGAGGAGCTGTGGCCGACACCCGACACATCCGCCAAGAAGGTAGGCGTACTAGGGTAAGGGGGGACATGGTCGGTCACCTGACAGGACCCATGGCTGCTGGATTGGGGCACTCTATACAGAGGCGTGAGCAGGAGATAGGCGAATAGGCAGCGCTGGGAAAGAACACCCGAGAAGGAAGGAACACGAAGGGGATGTACTGGACAAGCCATCCTGGTTGCTGAGGACTATCTGGATGCGATTGAACCTGAACTCTACCCTGTGGTGCTAGCAGAGAAAGTTAAGTATACCGGGTTGGAACTCAGAACTGTGTGTGAGACTGTTCATTTCCCGCCTGAGGAGCGGTAGTCTGATGAGCCGCTCAGGCTACAGGGACACCTGCCTGTGAGACCCTCCGATCCCTCCCTCCAACCAAATCAGCCCCGCTGGCCCTCCATCACCAAGTCCTCCACACTGGAAGCCCTGGGGATCTGCTCCATCCCTGTGGAGCGAAACCATCACAACTGCTATCCCATCATACCCAGAGGTCCCAGACCGCAGCAGTGGCCACTAATGGGTGGCATCATGACAACCACCCCTAAATCCCTATAAAATCGCCCTATTCCGCAATCCTCTTCTCCCTTCTTTTATTGACCCCTCCGTGACATCCCATTCCGGACAACATAATCAGGCCCAGTTCCGGGTACTCCACGGCCCCCCTGGTGGCGAGTAACTGTGACCTTCTGCGAGTGGCCCCAACAGCCTTGTCCATGTCTCCTGATACACCCGTGACTATACAGCTTTGGATATGACTGGTGTCGAACATCAGTACAAATACAGTAAAATGTGTTGTAAATTTTAGCAGTACGAAATGTTCTTTAGACACATTGAACGTTCACCTGTATTTTCACACATTAATATCGTGAAAAATTCAAGTTTTTACCTCCAAATACGACTCTCTCACTTTTCTGGGCCATCTGGTTCTCCTGTTTTGTGGGAGATTCGGTGTGTAGTGTTGACGTCTGCAGCATGGTGGTCAGCGCTGGCTTCACTGTTGTCACTAATGTCGTATAGAATGATGTGGTTGAGACTTTCCATGTTGTGGTCCTCACGGGTGGCTGGGTTGTCTTTCTTGGCTCTGTCTGAGTCTCTGTTTGTAGGCTGGTTGATGCCATGGTGGATCCAGATGTTGGCACAGCTTCACTGCTCGGTGGTGGTTGAGTAACCATGAGCTCAGGCTTACACGAATTGATCCGGATGTCTGAAATAAATGATGGGAGGTTTGAGCGGAAAGGGAGGAGAAAAGTACGATAAGGGAAAACTGCGGTGGGTTACAAGAATGCAGTCACCTTCTTTCCACCAAATTCTGGTCCCTGAATCAACCCTTGTGAGATTAGATCTGTTGATGATCTTAATGGGAATTTGTCACCAGGCTTTGCCACCTAATCTGAGAGCAACCTAGTGTAGAGGCTGAAACCTTGATTCCAGTATTGCTGCTTTATCACTAGCAGACTAGTAAATTTGCTGCAGGTAGCCTCCAAATTCATGAGCTCTATATAACCCCACCCCCATGACTGATTGGGGAGCTTTCTGCCTATGCACAGTTTACAAAGAAAGCTGCCATCAGCGGTGTGGCCGGGGTAATACACAGATGGTAGACCTGTAGCAAATAAAACAGATATTAAATCAAAACTTTAGTAAGGATCCCAGTAAGTGACACATCGCTGGAGTCAGGGTCTATTCCTTGCTCTTAGATGGGGTAGAAAAACCTAGTGAGTGATTTCCCTATAAATAAATGTATTTTCGACCTTCCATACCTTCATTTCAGTGATTGTCTACCTTAAGGTCCCCATACACATTGGACAAATATCTGAAACTGCTAATATCAATGGTTTTGGCTGGCAGTCTGATAAGTATGGGGTCTCACACCTGCCCCCAAAAAGATGGAAAAGGATCTGCATGTCCCATTTCCAGCCACGATCCTTTTGTTTTCTAAGAGATCAGCCAACCTGTCCGATCATCTAAAGTGCGCAGGGGCATCCAAACTCCCCCCCCCCCCTCCCCCCACCCATCATCATTAGAAGGATCCTGCCAGTATCACTTCAATGTCCGATCTGTTTGTACAGTGCGGACATAAGCAGGGTCTCTCATAGGTGATCCAAGCGTTCCCGTGTACAGGGGAGTCGGGAGAGATACTAGAACTGTCCGCCAATGCATCATTTTTCATGTGGAGATTTGGCCACATGATGAATAGATGAAGGTGGAGAACTGTAATTGTAACCAGACAGGAAAAGGTTCCATAGGAAAAATCAGAAATAGGGAAAGGGGATCATCGTCCCACAAGCTCTTTGTCTATATTGGGGCATGACCATATTCTGTTTCTTCTCTCTCTCACCAACCCAACTTCTTTGCTGACCCCAGAGATACTCCTATGTCTACTCCTAGTAGAACCCAACCATTCTGGAGAACCTTTCAATACTTCTGCTCAATTTTGGAACAGTTTTGTAAAATGTTTAATAAAGGGGAAAACAAGTAATCATCTATCCTCGGTTTATGTGATAATGTATTAATCAGGGGATGATTATTGGGAACCCTGCACTGAATAGAGAATTGTTATCACTGGCAGGGAACTTGTCTTGTTACAGAATGGAGCAGTAAGTTGGACACCCGACCTCTGCTCCATTCA
Source organism: Allobates femoralis (assembly GCA_033576535.1). NCBI lineage: Eukaryota > Metazoa > Chordata > Amphibia > Anura > Aromobatidae > Allobates > Allobates femoralis. The sequence continues at coordinate 60,165,747 of JARQOC010000010.1, read as the reverse complement.
TTGCACAGAGTTTGGGAATGACTGGAGCGTCAGTTCAGCTTGTGCACTTCTGCTCCATTCTAACATGGATAATAGTATCCCATTCTGCTGATCTGTGCGGACCCCGATCATCAAGCCTCACTGAACAATAACTTTTAATGAATGACTTTTTAGCTATGCTGGAGTTGGCGACAACTTGTCCTTACCGGACCAACCCTTTAAGCCAAACAAATCCTATCACCCCCATGTATTATCCTCTGCACAGGTGAGTATACTATGGCTGTTCTTGGTTGCAAAGGATCATTATTGAGGCTGGAGGACCTACTGTCCATGTGGGCAGCTCTGTGGGTTTCTCTTTAGGCTCAGTTGGTGCCATGAGGTGATGCCCAGGAGATTATAGACAAGTGGTGGTGGCCATCCAGCCACACTTCTTCAGTAATAATCTTAAAGTTCTCATTGTTTATGGGCCACGTTCTGAGACCTCACCAGTTGGCTGTAGGACATCTTGCAGACAGTCATAGATGTCAGAGAAGTGAGGGTGGCCATAAGTTATGTCCGATTCACAGAATGAATTGGCATTGCCTCTATCCATCAATGCTCCACCCACTTGAGTAGCCGTCTGTCATGATGATCTCTCCTACTTTGGAGACTTGTGACTGGTTTGGGACCTCTGTCTCTTTTCTGTAATTGAGACTTCATATTAAACATGTTTTTGTCCTTTGGCAGTGTTGGAGTTAATGTCATTTTTCTATTGCTAGCAAACTCCCCTGTTTCTTCCAGGTGTGGCTACTTTGTTATCTTACCATCTCCTTTATATAGTCACATGATCCAGCATACCTTGCTGGTGATTGAACTCATTTTTGGCCTGACTGCCTTTGGTGAAGGAGGTTCTCTGGAGAGCTGATTGTTGCCAAGCCTCCTGCTGCCTGTCTGTCTACCCTTCCTCTTGTTGATTTTATTGCAGTGGTTGGACCATCTCCCTGTTGAGGGCTAACATCAGGGCCAGAGAGGGACTAGGTATCCTGCTCGTCAACAGGTGAAAGAACCTGTATAGGGACAGTAGGGAGATTAGGGCACAGCCGCAGGGAGTGCAGAAGGTCACCTCTCCCCGTTTCCCTCAGCTGATTTGTCCCCCAGTGTCTCCCTGTCTGTTTGGTGTAGTGCACAGGACACTGTTAGTCCGTGCGTCCTTGTCACACACTGTTTCCGGACGCTCCCTGTGCCCTGGGTGACATTTCATCGTGTTTACTCACCGGACGCATTGAAGCAGTAGGCGCTGAAGTGCATTTTGTTGAGATCAACCTTCCAGGTGAGGACCCCGGTTTTGTTCCTGCCGCAATTTTCATTGTTTTGGATCCGTGGAATCACCCCGAATTGATCCAACACCCATCCATAGCTGTAAATATTGAAAAGAACTGATTGTGTCAGTCTTCACTGAGTTCTATTGCATTTATTCATATAACAGTATACAGGTCCATAGGTTTATGGAATTATGTGAAGACTTACTTGCATGTCTCATATCCATATTCCTTGGCCTTCTCCACCTGGGCTTTGCTGGCAAGTTGTAACCCCAGCTCCTGGCACGCACTTTCCGCCATTGTGTAGTTAAATCTCTGTGATCGGTCTTGATTCTCAACCAGAACTACGCCGGCTATTCTGCATTTTGATTGTATGAGCACTGAAATAAACACAGTGATGGATAAAGGTGTATAGTAAGCAAGGAGTTAAAAATGATGGCTTGGATTGTGTCATCAATTGGGGTGGATTGGATTAAATGTAGAAAATGTTAATTTTGAGAATTGTTAGTCCAGAATGGGTTTAAATATACATTTTGTATATATTTCATATCACATTCAATCTACTTGTATATTAGACAAAAATATCATGTACTTTTCACACCATCCCCTAGGCCTAATATTAGACTCCATCTTTCTGGTCTTTCAGCAGATCCGTGATATCACTATTGTGAATGGTGGATCCTGTGTTATCTACTGTATATAGAGGTGTTATCAGTCATTTACAGGAGGAGGAGGTGAGCTGTGACATCACCTATTGTGAATGGTGGATCCTGTGTTATCTACTGTATATAGAGGTGTCATCAGTTCATTATACAGGAGGAGGTGAGCTGTGAATGTCATCCCGAATGGTGGATCCTGTAGTTATCTACTGTATATAGAGGTGTTATCAGTCATTGTACAGGAGGGAGGAGGTGAGCTGTGATATCACATATTGTGAATGGTGGACCTGTGTTATCTACTGTATATAGAGGTGTTATCAGTCATTGTACAGGAGGAGGTGAGCTGTGAATCACCTATTGTGAATGGTGGATCCTGATGTTATCTACTGTATATAGAGGTGTTACTGTCATTTACAGGAGGAGGAGGTGAGCTGTGATATCACTATTGTGAATGGTGGATCCTGTGTTATCTACTGTATATAGAGGTGTTATCAGTCATTGTACAGGAGGAGGTGAGCTGTGATATCACCTAGTGTGGGGGATCCTGTATTATCTACTGTATATAGAGGTGTTATCAGTCATTGTACAGGAGGAGGAGATGAGCTGTGATATCACCTATTGTGAATGGTGGATCCTGTGTTATCTACTGTATATAAGGTGTTATCATCATTGTACAGGAGGAGGAGGTGAGCTGTGATATCACCTATTGTGAATGGTGGATCCTGTGTTATCTACTTATATAGAGGTGTTACAGTCATCTGTACAGGAGGAGGAGGTGAGCTGTGATATCATCTATTGTGAATGGTGGATCCTGTGTTATCTACTGTATATAGAGGTGTTATCAGGCATTGTACAGGAGGAGAGGTGAGCTGTGATATCACCTATTGTGAATGGTGGATCCTGTGTTATCTACTGTATATAGAGGTGTTATCAGTCATTGTACAGGAGGAGAAGGTGAGCTGTGATATCACCTATTGTGAAATGGTGGATCCTGTGTTATCTACTGTATATAGAGGTGTTATCAGTCATTGTACAGGAGGAGGAGGTAGAGCTGTGATATCACCTATTGTGAATGGTGGATCCTGTGTTATCTACTGTATATAGAGGTTATCAGTCATTGTACACAGGAGGAGGTGAGGGTGAGTCTTTGTATGTATACATATTACATCATTGTGAATGGTGGTATCCTTGTGTTGGTGACACTTTGTTATAGTAAGAGGTGTTATCAGTCATTGTACAGGAGGAGGAGGTGAGCTGTGATATCACCTATTGTGAATTGTGGATCAAATTCTCTATTATCAATTTATATAGAAAAGCCACCTGTCGTTCTAATCATGCCTGTGACTGATAGTAAGACTGCTGAAAAATCAACTGTACTGAGGAGGAAGTATGATTTAGCATTAACACTAGCTGCCAGTGTGTAAATTGCAAGATTAATACACAGTGTATATATATTTATATTACAGTGGGTACGGAAAGTATTTACATCTCTTTAAAATGTTCACTCTTTGTTTCATTGCAGCCATTTGGTACATGCAATAAAGTTCATTTTTTCCTCATTAATGTACACTCTGCACCCATCTGGAATGAAAAAAACAGAAATGTAGATATTTGTGCAGATTTATTAAAAGAAGAAAAACTGAACTATCACATGGTGATAAGTATTCAGCTCCTTTGCTCAGTATTGAGAATTTGCACCTTTTGAGCTCGTACAGCCATGAGTCTTCTTGGGAATGATGCAATAAGTTTCTCACACCTGGATTTAGGGATTCTCTGCCGTTCTTCCTTGCAGATCCTCTCTACAGGGGCGTAACTACAATAGGTGCAGGGGTTGCGATCGCACCCGGGCCTTGCAGCCTAGGGGGGCCCAGAAGTCCCTTTGGCCTATAGAAAAAGACTAATTCTATTAAAGATTTGCAATAATTGGGGGCCCCGTTGGAGCTTTCGCATCGGGGCCCCTGGACCTGAAGTTACTCCACTGCCTCTCTAGTTCCGTCAGGTTGGATGGTGAACGTTGGTGGAGCCATTTTCAGGTCTCTCCAGAGATGCTCCATTGGGTTTAGGTTTGGGCTCTGGCTGGGCCATTCAGGAATGGTCAGAATGGTCAAGAATGGTCACAGAGTTGTTGTGAAGCCGCTCCTTTGTTATTTTAGCTTGTGCTTAGGGTCATTGTCTTGTTGAAAGGTGAATCTTCAGCCACGTCTGAGGTCCAGAGCTCTGGAAGAGGTTTTCATCCAGGATATCTCTGTACTTGGCTATACATTCATGTTCTCTTTAATTGCAACAAGTCATCCTGTCCCTGCATCTGCAAAACACCCTATCTTCAGTCCAGAGGGGTGCAGAGTGTACATTAATGAGAAAAAAATGAACTTTTTTGTATTTACCAAACGGCTGCAATGAAACAAAGAGTGAAAAATGTAAAGGAGTCTGAATACTTTCCATACTCACTGTATATATAGTGGGTGAAATAAGTATTGAACACGTCACCAATTTTCTAAGTAAATATAATTGTGCTATTGACAATAAATTATCAACAGATGTCAGTAACAACCCATGCAGTCCACACAGGTAAAAATCAAACCATATATGTCCATAATTAAGTTATGTGTCATAATGAGAAATGACATTGGGAAGTATTGAATACATTAAGACAGAGGGGTGAAAAAAGCCATAGAAAGTAATGATACCAGCTGAAATCTATTAGTAATTAGAAAGCAATCCTGCCACATTGTGTAAAATATTATCAGCTGGTTTAACTTGTGGCCTATAAAAAGGTGTCTAATTACCAAGATGCCACACAAGAAGCAATTCATGGTGGGTAAAACCAGTGAGCTGTCTCAAGACCATCACAACCTTATTCTTGCAAAACACACTGATGGCATTGGTTGCAGAAGAATTTCTAAACTACTGTAGGTTCCAGTGAGCACTGCTAGGGCCATAATCCAGAAGGAGAAAGAAAATAATTTCAGGGGCGTACCCAGCAAGGGGCAGGGGGGAAGGGCAGCTGCCCCCCACCCCCCAGAATAAAAAAAAATAATAATAATTAAATGGTTAACTTACAAAGTGATCATACAAACAAAAATTAGGTAGGCCTGCGGCGAATAATCAGTTGTTTACCACACTGAAATGGTGTAAAAATTGAGAAGTATCTAGAGCCACCTAGGGACTGGTAGAGGAATCTATTATCTATGTCAGCCAGCCAATGGGATTCAAGCGAGGGAGAGGGGTCCAGCAGAGGCCACAGGCAGCAGCCAATGAGAGAAGAGGGATTGCTTTCTTCCTGCGCTTTACACTTGCCTCACTGCGCTCCCTCAGTGTCTTCTGATCCCCCACATGGGCTCTAGGACCCGGAAGCACCATGTGACCAGTGACATCGCCCGGTCACATGTTGCTAATTAAGGTCCTGCGCCAGGTCCTACGGTTCCAAATGATGAGTGATCATTGTGGGAACCCGGCGAGGTGAGTACAAAGTGCAGAAACAAAGCGCAAAAAGAATTAATGGTCATTCTCTTTGCAGACGCGCTTAGCGGTGCAAAGTGCATCCACAAAAAGACGGACCATGTGAACGCAATTCAGCAAAAGCCATTGGTTTGGCTGGGATGCGTTTATGCAGCGTTGAATAGCGCTGTGTGAATGCAGAAATACGCAGCATGTGAACGCACCCTGACCCTACAACCATGGCTTGCCCCCACCTAGTTTTGATCCTGGGTACACCTATGCATCATTTCACCATAAGTTGGCCATGACCAGCAAGATTTCAGACAGAGGAGGGGAAAAATGATTACACATGTAATGACCTTTGAGTCTTCATTGGCTGTAAGCCATAATCATCAACATTAACAGAAATAAAGACCTGAAATAGATCCCTCTGTGTGTAATAACTCTATATAATATATGCGTTTCACATTATGTATTGAATTACTGAAATAAATTAACTATTTGATGATCTTCTAATTCATTGAGATGAACCTGTGTATAAAGCGGAAGATCTTTGTGTGGAGCCCATTGAAAACAAAACCACAGTTTTCATCCGATTTGAGTGTAATTTTGCACAGCCCATTTATAACACAGGGCTAAAAATACGGTGAACATGAAAACTTGTTACCTTCCTCCTTCACAAGGTTTGGTCCCCCAAATTTAGGCTTTATAGAAATAAAGTAGAAAATGGGTGTCAGTGTTGAATGCAAAACCACAGCACCTAAAGAGTCGTTTTAACAGTGGCAGTCACTATATAGACGCTAGGGTGGGGCACTGTGGTAAGTCGCTCATTGTACTTAATGTATGGCAAAGATTTCTGAAATATTTTTTTCCTATAACTAGGGATATGAGAATTTAATTTTTTTTCCAAAAAATAACTTTGATATAGAACTTTATTGAAACAATATTTATTTTTCTAATTAAACATTCCCTTTAAATTCAGCAAATCTTAAAAATGTGATTATGTCTTCACTAGCCACCTGGACTCCTTGTCAGCCTATGAGCCTGACTAATTAGCTTGCTCATTAGTCATTAGTTAGGAATTGTGATTCACATCGAAGAGCACCAAAGTAGGAACGTCCTGGCAGGGTAGTACCTGGAAATCTGCAATATGTAGAGAGATCAGAGGAGCTCAGGACCCGGGTAGACACCAAGGCTTACTTTCACATCTGCATTTTGCAAATCTGTCAGAATTTAAACTTTTTTGAAAAAAAACGGATCTTGCAGCATTGTGTTCTGTACAATGCATTTGTATAGGAGTCTCAGAAATATGCGGTGACTTGTGGTTTCATCCGGATCCGGCAAATCTGGCACTTCATGCTTGTTTTAAAACCCCAACTAGCAACCTTTTTAGCTGGATCCGGTTAAAAAAGTTAGTGGCGCACTGCCAGGATCACTCATGATATAGAATCACGAGGCATGCCAACAATGCAAAATCCTCATAGAGGAAAGGAATTGTCACAAGGACAGCACCCCACAATGTTTAGAAAAAATATAATAATCAAACTTTATTAATGCACACAGAGAAAACAATGTTTAACCTCTTTACGACCAATGACGAGTATACTCGTCATGAAAAGATGTCAGTTCCCGCATCATGACGAGTATACTCGTCATGGCTTTGAACTGTCACTGCTTCTAAACGAACAGTGACAGCTCAAATCTAAAAGCTGTCAGTGACAGCCAAGGGTTAGGGGCAGAGGTGTGGGCACCCCTGTTAACCCCTTCACCCCCCTCCCCCACCGCAATCACTCTTATCTGCGGGCGGGTTGCACCGCAGCCGCCGGCAATGAGCTGATGCTCCAGCTCCCCCTGTGTCCTGTCCCCGCCCCCTGTGTCCAGCTCCCCCTGTGTCCTGTAGCCCCCCCCTGTGTCCTGAGCCCCCTGTGTCCTGTCCCCGTCCCCTGTGCAGCCCCTCCTGTGTCCTGTCCCCGTCCCCTGTGCAGCCCCTCCTGTGTGCGGTCCCTGTCCCCTGTGCAGCCCCTCCTGTGTCCTGTCCCCGCCCCCTGTGTCCAGCTCCCCCTGTGTCCTGTAGCCCCCCCCCCTGTGTCCTGAGCCCTCTGTGTCCTGTCCCCGTCCCCTGTGCAGCCCCCCCTGTCTCCCGTCCATCCCCGCCCTCCACCTTGCACAGTTTGTTTGCCGGCGGGCTTCTGCGCCCACTGGCAAAGCTGCAGGGCCCCCTCCTCCTCCCTGCTGGTCCCCAGCCCCCGGGACTCGGTCCCCAGCCCCCGATCCCTGGTCCCCAGCCCCGCTCACCTATCCCGGCGGGCTGCACGCTGGGTGCACCCGCCCGCACCGTCGGGCCTCCTCTGCAGTGTGGCTCCTCCTCTTCTCAGGGGCTCCTCCTCCTCATCGCTGGGTAAGTATGAATGAATGAAAGAATGAATGAATGGATGGATGGATGGATGGGTGGATGGATGGGTGGATGGATGGATGGATGGATGGGTGGGTGGATGGGTGGATGGATGGATGGATGTGTGCGTGCGTGGATGTGCGTGTGTGGATGTGTGTGCGTGGTTGTGTGCATGCGTGGATGTCAGCACGTGGATGTGCGTACGTGGATGTGCGTACGTGGATGTGCGTACGTGGATATGCATGTGTGGATGTGTGTGCGTGGATGTGTGTGCGTGGTTGTGTGCATGCGTGGATGTGCGTACGTGGATGTGCGTACGTGGATGTGCGTGCGTGGATGTGCGTGCGTGGATGTGCGTACGTGGATGTGCGTGTGTGAATGTGCGTGCGTGGATGTGTGCGTACGTGGATGTGGATGTACGTGGATGTGTGTGTGGATGTACGTGGATGTCAGCATGCGTGCGTGGATGTGCGTGCGTGGTTGTGTGCATGCGTGGATGTGCGTACGTGGATGTGCGTGCGTGGATGATGGGTGCATAGGTGGATGGATGGGTGCAACAAGGGATCAAGTGTCCTCTTGTTATAGTCTCTGGGATCATAGTCATGGTGCACTGTATAACTGATCATTGTCATACAGTGCACCATAACTCTGACCCCTGAGACTGTAGGAAGAGGACACTTGATCCCTTGCTGCAGTCTCTGGATTGAGCAGAGGCGATCGAGCGTCGTGGGACCTTCGTTGTGGACTACGTCGGAGGCAATCGAGCGTCGTGGGACCTTCGTTGTGGACTACGTCGGATCTTCATAATAAAGATGGAGTCCGAATTTTGTTTGTGTTTTTTTTTCAAATAAAAAGATTTTTTCTATGTGTGTATTTTCTGACTATTTACCAGAGATTCCTAATGGCAGGTCTAACATTGGCCCTATATTATGAATCTCGGGCTTAGTGCCAGCTGCCAATAAAAAGCTGGCATTAACCCCTTTATTACCCAGTTTGCCACCGGCACCAGGGCAACTGGAAGAGCATGGGTACAGCGCCAGAAAATGGCGCTTCAATGAATGCGCCATTTTCTGGAGCGGCTGCGGGCTGCAATTCGCAGCATGGGGGGCCCAGAACGCTTGGGCCTTTCCATGCTGAGGATTCCAGCCCCCAGCTGCCTAGTTGTACCTGGCTGGGCCAAAAATATGGCGGAGCCCTACGTCATTTTTTTTTCTAGAATTAGTTCTAGAAATTAAAAAAAATGGGCTTCACTGTATTTTTGGTTGCAGCCAGGTACAACGAGGCTGCTGGGGGTTGCTGGCAGTCTGTAGCTGCCAAGTTGTACCTGGCTGGACCAAAAATATGGCGGAGCCCTACGTCATTTTTTTTTCTAGAATTAGTTCTAGAAATAAAAAAAAATGGGCTTTGCTGTATTTTTGGTTGCAGCCAGGTACAACGAGGCAGCTGGGGGTTGCTGGCAGTCTGTAGCTGCCAAGTTGTACCTGGCTGGACCAAAAATATGGCGGAGCCCTACGTCATTTTTTTTTCTAGAATTAGTTCTAGAAATAAAATAAAGCCTTCGCTGTATTTGTAGCCAGCCATGTACAACTTGGTAGCTGGCTGACTGGAATCCTCAGCGTGGAGAGACTCAAATGTTGTGGGTCCCCCACGCTGCAAATTTCAACCCACAGCCACCCAAGAAAATAGCGCATTCATTAGAGGCGGCATTTTCTGGTGCTGTACTCCAACTCTACCAGTTGCCCTTGTGCTGGTGGCACACGGGTTCTCCATATGCGACATAGTGTCCGCTAACAATTTCAATAGAAAATTAGCTCCAATTGTTAGCGGAAACCATGTCGGGTATGGAGAGCCCCTCCCTGTGTGCCTGAACATTGGAGCTCCCCCACAAGTGACCCCATTTTGGAAACTAGACCCCCGAAGGAACGTATCTAGATGCATAGTGAGCACTTTGAACTCCCAGATGCTTCACAAATTCATCCATAAAAATGAAAAAGCACGTTTTTTTCCACAAAAAGTTTCTTTTTTCATTTTTACGGATCAATTTGTGAAGCACCTGGGGGTTCAAAGTGCTCACTATGCATCTAGATACGTTCCTTGGGTGGTCTAGTTTCCAAAATGGGGTCACTTGTGGGGGAGCTCCAATGTTTAGGCACATAGGGGCTCTTCATATCCTACAAGGTGTCCGCTAACAATTCCAATTGTTAGCGGACACCATGTCACGTATGGAGAGCCCCTGTGTGTCTCCACATTGGAGCTCCCCCACAAGTGACCCCATTTTGGAAACTAGACCCCCAAAGGATTATATCTAGATGCATAGTGAGCACTTTGAACCCCCAGATGCTTCACAAATTGATCCGTAATAATGAAAAAAGAAATTATTTGTGGAAAAAAAGTGCTTTTTCATTTTTACGGATGAATTTCTGAAGCACCTGGGGGTTCAAAGTGCTCACTATGCATCTAGATACGTTCCTTTGGGGGTCTAGTTTCCAAAATGGGGTCACTTGTGGGGGAGCTCCAATGTGGAGACACATGGGGACCCTCCAAACGCGACATGGTGTCCGCTAACAAATTGAGCTCATTTTCCATTCAAATTGTTAGCGGACACCATGTCGCGTTTGGAGGGTCCCCGTGTGTCTCCACATTGGAGCTCCCCCACAAGTGACCCCATTTTGGAAACTAGACCCCCTAAGGAACGTATCTAGATGCATAGTGAGCACTTTGAACCCCAGATGCTTCACAAATTCATCAATAAAAATGAAAAAGCACTTTTTTTTTCCACACAAATTTTCTTTTTTCATTTTTACAGATCAATTTGTGAAGCACCTGGGGTTAGAAAGTGCTCACTATGCATCTAGATATGTTCCTTTGGGGGTGTAGTTTCCAAAATGGGGTCACTTGTGGGGGAGCTCCAATGTGGAGACACACGGGGACCCTCCAAACGCGACATGGTGTCCGCTAACAATTTGAATGGAAAATGAGCTCAAATTGTTAGCGGACACCATGTCGCGTTTGGAGGGTCCCTGTGTGTCTCCACATTGGAGCTCCCCCACAAGTGACCCTATTTTGGAAACTAGACCCCCAAAGGAACATATCTAGGTACATAGTGAGCACTTTGAACCCCCAGATGCTTCACAAATTGATCCGTAATAATGAAAAAATAATTTTTTAGTGGAAAAAAAAGTGCTTTTTCATTTTTACGGATGAATTTCTGAAGCATATGGGGGTTCAAAGTGCTCACTATGCATCTAGATACGTTCCTTCGGGGGTCTAGTTTCCAAAATGGGGTCACTTGTGGGGGAGCTCCAATGTGGAGATACACAGGGACCCTCCAAACGCGACATGGTGTCCGCTAACAATTTGAGCTCATTTTCCATTCAAATTGTTAGCGGACACCATGTCGCGTATGGAGGGTCCCTGTGTGTCTCCACATTGGAGCTCCCCCACAAATGACCCCATTTTGGAAACTAGACCCCCTAAGGAAGGTATCTAGATGCATAGTGAGCACTTTGAACCCCCAGATGCTTCACAAATTCATTCATAAAAATTAAAAAAACACTTTTTTTTCACAAAAAAATTCTTTTTGCCTACATTTTTTCAGTTTCACATGGGCAAAGGGATAAAATACATCCCAAAATTTGTTGGGCAATTTCTCCTGAGTACACCGATACCTTATATGTGGTCATAAACCACTGTTTGGGCGCACGGCAGGGCTCAGAAGGGAAGGAGCGCCATTTCACTTTTTGAACGGAAAATTGGCTCTAAAATTCAAATTGCGCTCCCTCCCTTCTGAGCCCTGCCGTGCGCCCAAACAGTGGTTTATGACCACATATGAGGCATCGGTGTACTCAGGAGAAATTGCCCAACAAATTTTAGGATGCATTTTATCCTGTTGCCCATGTGAAAATGAAAAAATTGAGGCTAAAAGAACATTTTTGTTACAAAAATTAAAATGTCCATTTTTTCCTTCAACATTATTTTAGTTCCTGTGAAGCACCTGAAGGGTTAATAATCTTCTTCAATATAGTTTTGAGTAGCTTGAGGGGTGCAGTTTTTGGAATGGTGTCACTTTTGGGTGTTTTCTGTCATGTACACCCCTCAAAGGGACTTCAAATGTGATGTGGTCACTAAAAAATTGGTTTTGTAAATTTTGCTGGAAAAATGAATAATTGCTGATGAACTTTGAACCCTTATAACGTCCTACCAAATTTTTTTTTTTCTTCCAAAATTGTGCTGATGTGAAGTAGACATGTGGGACATGTTATTTATTAACTATTTTGTGGCACATAACTCTCTGGTTTAGCAGAATAAAAATTAAAAATTTGAAAATTGCTAAATTTTCAAAATTTTTGCCAAATTTTTTATTTTTTCACAAATAAACGCAAAAATTATCGACCTAAATTTAATACTAACATGAAGCCCAATATGTCACGAAAAAACAATCTCATAATTGCTAGGATCCGTTGAAGCGTTCCAGAGATATTACCTCATAAAGGGAGAGTGGTCAGAATTACAAAAAATGGTCTGGTCATTAAGCTGCAAAGTGACTCGGTCCTTAAGGGGTTAAATCACTTAAAGATACACAATCACAGGTTGGCAGATAAGATGGACCCCTGCCCAATACAATGACATAAACGGATACACAATAATTGCCAGCAATACTGAGAGATCTCAAAACAATGTAAGATGGGGCAGGCATTGTTTGTTTCATGAAGATGTAGCAAAGCTGAAACGCGTCAAATGAATAAAGCCACCATTGCATGATATACTCCTGTGGGTCCTTCATTGTACGGCAGCGTGGATCATATACATATATTTTCCTTAGACTGGTTTTGGTACCACACATTGCACGTGGTTTGTGGATCCTGCAGCAGACGTCTTATATGGTTTTGAACTGGTTGTACGTCACACAACCAACCCAGGTGAGCAGTGACAATTGTCTTAAAATCATTGTACGATAAGAGATAACACCCTATATGCACTTTTGTATCCTTTCTACAATTTATCCTGAATCCGTTTTACTTTTTGGTGATTCCATGCATTGAAATTGAGTCAGAATATTGCATACATTTGTACCAACTAAATAGGTGGTGTGACTTTCTAGAGATGTATCGGATTTCTTGGTCTACTCTATCTACACTGTTTTAAGATGTAACATCTTGGTCAATCTTCCCCAGTGTTACTAGACATTGGTTATATCAGATGGATGAATAGATCCCATGCAGGGAGAACATACTCCAACAAATGAGCACAAAAAGTTACTGAAAAGCCCCAGGCTGAGGATGGAGAGCCATCCCAAATCACTGAGACCCCAGGGAGGTCAGGACCAGAGGAAACATTGTATCCAACGTTAAAGAATCTTCTGTTCATCTGGTTACATATTCCTCTATAGTCAGTGCTGTTCAAACTTAAAAGGGGACTAAAAACCCCCAAAAGGGGGCCCAACCATGGACTAAACCCTATTTTTAAAATTTAAAAGATAAAACCTGCAACATGACGAAAGTCAGGGAAAAGCCCATAATATTCTATCCCAAAAAAAGGGAAAAAAACCCCCAACTTCCCCAAAACCAAAAAAAACAAAAATTTTTTTATACGGGGAACCCAAACCCCCAAAAAATTTTTAAATTTTCCCAATTGCTTTTTTAAAAATCTACATAAAAACCCCTTTCAACCCCCACCAGGTTTTTTTTTTTCCCAAAAACCCCAATAGGGGAATTCTGAAAAAAACAAAAATTTTAAAAAAAATTCCCAGGGGAAACCCCTGCAAACCCCAAAACAAAACCCCCGACGGGGGAAATTTTGTAAAATTTTTTCCCAATTTTTAAAATTTTAACAAAAAAAGGCCCCCAACCCCCCAAAAAAAAAACCCAAAAGGGGACACCCCTTTAAAACATTTTTTTTTACTTCTTTGCTTAGGACAAAAACCCCAAAACCCCATGTTTTTACCAGGGGGAAAAACCCCCAAAAAATACAATTAAATTTACCCCCCAAAAAAACAACCCCCAAAACCCCCCCCCAACCATGATTTTAAAGAAAACCCCTTAACCCCTTTTTTAAACCCGGGGGGTCAGACTGGTTGTTTTGTTTTTTTGCAGTTTTTTCTGTGAGTCCTAAAAAATTAAAAAAAGGGACCCCCAAATCACTAAAAAACCCCCAAAATACCCAATCCTTAAATTTTTAACTGAGTTTTTTCCCCTCTTTTTTAAAAATTTTTGGGGTTTTTTCCCCCCATGGTTTTTCTATTTTTCCCCTTACAGGGGTGTCGGGGGGGGGGTTTTTCCATTGGGGGCAGGGGGGGGGCCCCAAAAGGGATGGGGGGGCCCCCTTTTCCCCCCTTTTCCAAAAAAAAAAAAAATTTGTTTTAAAAAAAATTTTTGGGAAAACCTAAAAGGGCCCATTTGTGTTTTTTCGCGGGGGGGCCCCCTTTTTCCAAAACTATATCGAAACGGGGGGAAAAGACCTCACGCGGGTCCTCCGCTTCCATTTTTCCCAAAGAAAAAAAAGGGGGGGTTTAAACTACCCCCTTTAAATCGTAGACGGGGCTATAAATACCCCCCCAAAGGAAAGGACAGTTTTTAAAAGAAAAAGGGCCCAAATGAATGGACATTGTTAGTGGGTTTTTCCGGGGATTTTTGGGGAATGATTTTTTCCACCAGTTTGGGTAAATTTTAAAAAGGGGGGGCCCCGGAGAATGAGACTTTTTTTAAAAATACACCTTCCTGTCACTCCGGGAAAAGGGGTGGAAATCCTGAAAAAACGAAGCCCCCAAATTTCCCCGGGAGGACAGATGCCCCTGGAAATTGTCCCAAATGTGTTTCAGGGGACTAAGGAAGGGGGGAAAAAGCGAAAAAAAAATTTTTTTGGAAAGGGGGAAAATGTAAAAAACTGCTAAATTTATTACCCAAAATCCCCCCCCTTAAAAACCCCATTTTTCGTTATTTTTTTTTTGGGGTTTTTAGAACAGTATTAAAAAAAATTTATATTTTTTTTTTGGGGAAAGTATTATTTTTTTTTTAAAAATTTTGAAAAAGGGGGCAGTATTATAGAAATTTATATTTTTTAAATTTAGGGGAGTTTTTAGTAGTTATTTTTTTTTAAAGGGGGGGGCCCCTTTTTAAAAATATTTTATTTTTTTGAATTTTTTGGGGCAGTTTTAAAAAATTTTTAAAAATTTTTTGTTTTTGGGGGGGGAATTTTTAGAAAGGTTAATTTTTTGTAATGGGGGGTTTTTATTTTTTTTTGTTTTTTCTTGTAATGGGGGAGTTTTTTGTAGTTATATTTTGTAATGGGGGAAAAAGTTTTTTTAGTAGTTATTTTTTTTTTAAAAGGGGGGGGAAAGTATTATATTAGTTTTTTTTAAAAATTTTTTTTTAAAAAAGGGGGGTTTTTATTATAAAAGGTTATATTCTTTTTTTTGGGGGCATTTTTATAATTTTATTTTCCCTTGTAAAGGGGGGCAGTTTATAGTAGTTATATTTTTACAAGGGGCGGGATTATAGTTTTTATTTCCTTTTAAAAAAAACTTTTTGGGGGCCCTTTTTTAAAAATTTAAAAAAGTAGTTTATTTTTGGAAAATTTTTGGGGACAGTATTTTTTTTTGTTAAATTCTTATACATAGGGAGTATTTTTAGTTATATTTTTTTTAAAAAAGGGGCAGTTTTTTTAGAAGAAAATATTTTGAAAAAAGGGGAAAGTATTTATTTTTTTAAAAATTTTTTTTAACAGGGGGAGTTTATTAGTTATATTTTTAAAAAGGGGCAGAAATTATAGTAGTTAAAATTTTTGGGTACATAGGGGAAATTTTAAAAATTTAATTTTAGTTATTTTTTTTTGGGTTACAAAGGGGCGGGGTTTTTTAAAGGGTTTTTTAAATTCTTTTAAATAGGGGCAGTTTTAAAAGTAGTTATATTTTTTTAAACATTTAAAGGGAATTTAATTTTTTGAAAAGGGTTTTTTTTTCCTTTTAAAGGGGGGGCAGTTTTATTTTGGGTTATTTTTAAAAGGGGAATTTAAAGGGAAAGAAAAGGGGGCTTTATTTTTAAAAATTTTTTAAATTTATTTTTCTTTTTTTTTAATAGGGGGCAGTTTTTTTGTATTTAAAATATTCTTTTACTTGGGGGAAACAGTATTTTTTATTTTAATATTTTTTAAAAATTTTGGGGCCAGTTTTTTATAGTTATATTCTTGTAATTGGGGCGTTATAGAAATTAAATTCTTTTTCGGGGGGGCGTATTATGTAGTTTTTTTCTTGTCCCGGGGGAGTTTTTAAAAGTATTTTATTTTTTTCATGGGGGCATTTTTTAAAGTAGTTTTTATTCTTGAAAAATAGGGGCATTTTTAAAATTTTTTTTGAAATTAAAATTTGTTTTTTTCCTGTAATTGGGGCAGTTTTTTGTTTTTTATTTTTTTTCTTGGGGGCTTTTATTTTGTTTTTAAAAATTCTTGTAATAGGGGCATTTTTTAAATAGTTTAAATTTTTGTACAAAAGGGCAGTATTATAGTATTAAAATTTTTTGTACATGGGGGCAGTTTTGGGGGTATTATTTTTCCCAGGGGAAATTTTTAAAAAGTGGGTTATATTTTTGGAAATTTGGGGGCGTTTTTTTGAGATTTTTCTTGAAAAAGGGGGGGCCAGTTTTTTTTTCCTTCATCCATTTTATTTTTTAATTTTTGTACAAGGGGCATTTTTTAATGGGGGGGGTTTTTTTTTGTACATGGGGGGGGGGAAATTATAGTGTTTATTTTGTACATGGGGGCGTATTAAGTATTATATTTTTGTACATAGGGGCGGTTTTAAATAGAGTTATATTCTTTTTAATAGGGGCGTATTATATTTTTTTTTAAATTTCCCCTTGACGGGGGGCCGTTTTATAGTAGTTATTTTTTTGTTTTTGGGGGAAGTTTATGGGGGGGTAAATTCTTTAAAACCGGGGGGCAGTACGGGGGTGAAAAAATTTTTAAAGGGGGAAAAATTATTTTTTAAAATTTTACTTTTTTTACTTTTTTTTTTTTTTTCCCTACTCCAAGCTTTTTTGGTTTAAAAGCCAACTCCCAATTTAAAGGGAAAAGGGGGTTTGATTTGCCTCTCGGGAAATTGAGGAGGGGTTTTTTTTAAAAATTTTTACAACCCCCTTTTTTAAGGTGTGAAAAATTATTGGGCAATTCCTTTTTTTGGCAAAATGGGTCAAAAAAGGGGAGGAGGGCCCTTGAAAAGTAAAAAATTGTGGATGTTTGAAAGAGGGGGGCAGCGTCTTGAAACCCCCAAATTTTTTTAAAGGGGGATCACCGAAAAAAAAACTTTTCAGGGCAAAAAAAAAAAAGGGGGGTAAGGGAAGGTGTTGGGAAAAAAAAGGCGCAAAAAAAATGCTCATTTTTTTTGGAAAAACAATTTTTGAAGCTCCCAAAAATGCCATTTCCCCCAAATTTTGCAATTTTTCAGACTGCAGGGTTACTGGAGAAAAAAAAAAACCCCCAAGGTGTGCTATATCGGGGACATCCCCCAATAAAAAGGGGAAGGGGGAAAAAAAACCCCCCTTTTTTTAAACCCAAGAAACATAAGATAAAAGAAAGACGGGGCCCAAAAAATTTTTAAGATTGTTTTTTCAAAGGTTTTATGGACTAAAAAAGGGGGAGGGGACTCTTAAGGGGGCCCGGGGGAAGGGGGGGGGGGAACCCCCCCCCGGGCCTCAGACCCACAAGGTGGGGGGGGGGGTAGGGAAATGGGGGGGTTTTAAAAACAAAGAGGAATTTGGGGGCCCTTTTTTGGGTTGGGGTTTGGAGTGAAGCTCAACCCCCAGACTACTGGTTTCGGGAAAAAAAATTTTTAAAGCAGTGGTACAGGAAGAAGTCGGTAATTAAAAAAAAATTTTTTTTTTTTCAGGGGGGGAAAACAATGCCCCATAAAAACCCCATCCAACACTCCACAGGTGGGGGGCCAAAAGGAAAGGTCTAAAAAAAAAAAAAAATAATGACGGGCCCCCCTTGTTCCCCTGTTTTGGAACCCCCTTTAAAAACCCGGGGGGCCCCCAAAAAAATTGTGAGATCTACGGGGGGGGAAAAAAAAAAAAACCCCCCCGGGGAAAAGGGGTTTTGGGGGTTTTTGGGGGCCCCTGCTGAAAAGCAATGTTGATCGTAAACAGATCAATAAACTGAAAAAATTCAAAGGGAGGGAAATGTGGTGTCTTTCATAAAAAAAGGGGGCTATTTTGGAACAAATTTTTTTGGGGGGGTTTTTTTTTGCTTGTCAAAAAAGTTTTTTTTAAAAATTTGGGGTGCAGTTATATTTTTTTTACCGGGTAAAAAAAAAAAAATTGGGGGGGGGAAATTATATTTTTTTTTTTTATTAAGTTCAAAAATTTTAATTTCCCCCAGAAATTTTTTTAAAACCGGGAAAACAAATTTTTCCTCCAAGTTGGGGCCAAACTAAAATACCCCCAAATTTTTTCCAAAAAAATTTTAAAAAGCTTTGAAAATTTGAGTTTTTTGGGAAAAAGAGAGTTTGTTTTTAAAAATCAAAAATAAAAAAAAACCCCCCCAAAAAAAAAAATTTCCCAAAAATTTTAAATGCAAACGTGTTTTTTAGTAGTAAAAAGGTGGCACTCCCTTTTTCCCATCCCCGACCTGTTCCCAAGGTGCCATGTAAAATTTAAAAAGTGTGCTGGTCTGGTTCAATGGGGGGGTTTAACCCTAAAAAGTCCAGACTCCTGCGGCGTGAGTGGCAGGTGTGGGGGCCTGGGTTGGTCCTTATTCACTTCCCAACAAGCTGGCCACATGAGAAAAAACAGGTGGAGTTTGCACCAGGAAAATTGTGGCATTGGGTATTCTTTTATTTTTATGTTTGGGGGCCCCAAAAAAATCCACACTTAAAAAAAAAGTTTTTGGTAGGACGGCTTTACTTGAGTTCCCTTTTGAGTGGCAGAGGGGCTCAAAAGGGAAATTGATCAATTTTTTTCCCAAAAAATTAAAAATTTTTTACATTATACAGTTTAAAGGGGAAAAATTATTTTGTTTGCAAAATTTTTTTTATTGAAAGTTTTTTCCCTGGTGGTGCGGGGTCTTTTTGCTTTTTTTAAGTTTATAGTATTTATATTTTGTACTTTTATGGGGAAAGTATTATAGTAAATAAAAAACCCAAAAGAGCCAGCATCCCTGTGGTTAGCACGCATTACAAAAAGTGCATATGCAAAAAAAAATTTTTAACTTTTCCCTTTAAACTGATACTTTTTGCAAACAATTGATAAAATTTTTTGAGCCCCCCGCCACGTAACGGCATTTAAAGATGGGGGGCCCTAATCTATGTTTTTTATATATGCTATCCCCTTTCCCGGCCCCTGAATGAAATCAAAAGCAAAACTTATATTAAATTTTAAAAGTAATAAAAGAATTTCGGGAACTACCCCCACGGCACCCAAAAAAGGGTTTTAGTGAGATAAAGGCGGGACCAGATTTGGCCATGCCCACCGTGGGAGTAGTTCAGAAATTTTTTTTTACGTGTCCTTTTAAAATATAGTTTGCTTTTAATGCATTAGGAGGCCGTAAGGGACATTTAAAATTTTTTTAAAAAACTTTTAGGGGTTAAAAACTCCCCCATTGAAAAATGCTGTGACGTGGGGGGAAAGTTTCAAGAATTGATCAGTTGTTTGCAAAAATGTCTCAGTTTTTAATTGAAAAAAGGAAAACTTTTTTTTATTGCGTGCTAACCACGGGGGCCCCCGCTGGCTTTTGGCTTTTTTATTCCCAGAATTTTTTGTAGTTTTTTTTTGTACAGGGGGGGGCATTAGTATTTTTTGTAATTGTATTTTTTCTTTAAAAATGAAAAACCTGTCCATTTTCCCTTTTCTTTTATTGGCGGGTTCCCCATTTTTAATGGTTGGCAAAAAAGTTTCGGCCCTTGGAGGTTTTTGGTACATTTTACAGTACAGTTATAACACCAAATTTTTCAGTTTTTAAATTTTGGGTTTATTCCCCACTATCAAGTATTTTTATCATTTACAGTAAACAAACGGCACAAAAATGTGAAAACAAAACCATTAATAAAAAATTTAAAAATACTCTACAAAAGGGAGTGATTTCTTCTGCAATTATAAATTCAGGTGGGTCCCCGGACTAAAATTTAAAAATATGACTCAACAAAACCCAATAATTGTCAGCAGTTTTTTTTAAAAATCAGGGGAAATAAAAAATTTCAGGACAAAAGGGGATCAGGTCTTATTTAAAGCCCTGAGGTGAGCCTTTGGCCTTTTACTAGGGGAAAGAACACCTTTTGGGGTTTTATAGCACAGATGGGAAATAAATAAATTTAAAATTTTTTATTTTTTGAATTTTTAAAAAAACCCGGGGTTTCCCTTGATCACCCATTATAATTTATACTAAGCAAGAATTACACCCCTTTTTTATTATATTTTGAGCTGCACTCACTATTCTGTGGTGCGGGTCATTGTGTAAAATTACATTACGGGATCCGAGTCACTTTCCTGTATTATACTCCAGGGGCTGACCCCTACTATGATGGGGTGGCCAGTCCAAAAATTTTTTTGGCAAACCTTTTTTACTTTAACCATTTACGGGGAGCCGGGAATTTTACCCTTCCTTTGTATTATACTCACAAAAAGGCGGGGCCATTTTAAAACTTATTCTGTTGGCCCCCAAAGGTCACCTTTGGGGTTAAAATTACATTTACATTATGACCCTGTAGATCTGAGTTCCCTCCTGTTTTTTATTCCCAGAGCTGCATTCACTATTTTCGGGTTTGCATTTCACTGTGTACATACATTACTTTATTTTTGAACCCCGAGTTCCCTTTGAAATTATATTTCCAGAGCTGCATTTCACTTTCTGTGGGGGGAGTCAAGTGAAAATTTCCCACTACTTAAAGTGGTTGCTAAAGGGTTTTCCAAAATAGAAGAGCAAAAACTTTTCCTATGAATAATGTTTCCGGGGAAGGAAACAACCCGGGAAAACGATTTTCACCCTTCCCCCGTTGTTATTGAACATGTGTTTCCATTTCTTTTGACCATAAAGGGTGATATGGGGTGTCATGTATATGGTGGGATGTTCTGGTCCCCGGTAAGTGATTTGGTGCAACCCATGAAAATTTTAAATTGAAAGTTTTAAACTGGGGGGGGAAAGCAGAGGCCCAAATTTAAGGGTTTATAAGAAGTGATGAGGGGCACTCCCAAATGCTCGGGTACTTTGTACCCCTAACGAGCGGGTCGGGACCCCTGGGAAAGGGGAAAATTGTGTACTGAGTAAAATGGAAGTCAATAAAAAAAATTTCAAGCATTTTTCCAAAGAACCCGGGAAAAGGGATGCTTGAGTTCCCTTTTATTTTAAAATTTTATACTCGGTACACGGGTTGCCTAAATTTAAAAATTCCCCCCCTGTTTGGGCCTATAAGTCAAGTTTTGAAGAACGAGCATTGTAGTGCCTGCTCTTCACTATGTTTAACTTTTAAACCCTTTGCCCGGCCCCGCAGCCCAAATTTAAATTTTGCTCTGTTTGCGGTTTTAAACCGAGGTTTTTTCCCTTTGGGTTCAGTCGGGGTTAATGTTGTAGAAAAGGGGCCGCACCGTCCATTGGAAAGTGTGACCCCTTACACTAAGGGGGAAAAACGGGCCCGGGGGGAGCGGTTTTTAGTATAAGGGGGGCGCCCATAAAAAACACCGCGCCCCCCTTTTCCATGGCGCCGACGGTAAGGCGCAGGTAAAAAACCCGCAGACCCGGCCCTCCCCCGGCTGTTTTTGCAGGGGACGGGGTTTGCTTTTATTTGGGCCCCCAACCCCCCCCCCCCCGGGGTCCTAAATTTTTGCGGCTCCAGAGGGAGAGGGGCTTGGTGCCCCCCGGTTTGAGCGGCTTTTTGCTCCCTTGTAGGCAGTTGAAGGAAAAGGGAGTTTTTGGTTTGTCAGGGTGACCTTTGCCCGGGCCCTTTTAAATAGCCCCCCCTTCCTCGGGGTTGTTTCCCTGTTAGTTTCTCTGCCTTTCAAAAAGAAAGATAAAGTCGTCTTGCTTTGCTGAAGATTCATTGTGCTGAAAGACTTTTTTTAAAAGTTGGGCTTTTTTTCCCCCTGTCCATGGTGAGAGGTGGAGGGGGAGTAGCACAGGGCGGGTTTGAGGGGGGGGGGGTTGGGGGAAAAGGGTGGGGGCCCCGACCCCCTCACCCTTTGAAAATGCCTTTTGGGCAGGGGGGAATTAAGAGTAGCCAGGGCCCCGGGCCCCTTTTTAAAAAAGGCATGGGCCCCCCAATAGCGGTTGAAATCATGTGAATTTTCACGATTCTCTTTTAAAAAATTTATGGGTTAGGTAAAGGTTGTTAACACACAGGTTTTTTTGGTTTCAGATTGTTGCAAAAAGGAAAACCCCCATTGCTTTTTTTTTCCCTTTTTTGTGCGCGAGTTATTTTTTAGAAGAGGTGGGCTGGCCCTTTCCCAGCAGTCTGTGGGCCCGTTTTTGCGATTATAATGAGGGCACTCTGGCCACGGGCCCCCGGGGGGGTGCCCATTTTTGCCCCTTTTTTAATCCCTCCACCTCTGGGTACAGAGCAACCCCGGTTTCCTTTCCCCTTACACCCCTCCGCTTCCCTTTTTCCCCCATCGCTACACGCGTGACAATAAACTTTTTTGTGGATCTCGGCCTTTTTCCCATCCTTTTTTAAAATTACATAAATTCTCTACGACTTTGACCAGAAACATTGCCCCACCCGTTGGATCCCTTTCTGTATTTTTTTTTAGAATATTTATTGTGATGGTAACATATATTGTCCCCCTTACATTAGGTGAGGTTTTATCAATCCCGATATTTCCTTTCCCCCCCCAAATTCCCTTTTTTGGGCCCTTAAAGTCATTAAATTGGGGTTTTTTTTAAAACTGAAAAAGCTTTTTTTGTGTGGCCTTTTGACATAGAGGAAATTTTGGTTTTCCCGAGGCCTTTCCCGTTCATGATTTTAGGTGGGGCTTCGTATTATAAAATGTTTTCTATTTGATTCTGCAAAACTCAAAGAAAAAATTTTCCCCTAATAAACAGATCCCTTTCCCCTCTTGTCTTTAATCCCGCAGTGAGGATCCCCCAAACAGTCCCGAATCTCCGCTTCCGGTTTATTGAGGAGGGGGAAATTTATTGTTTTTACACAATATTATTTTTACCATTTTTTTGGTAAAAAACCCTCCTTAGATTTCAATAACATGAAACCTGACGTGAAAGACTGTAAAATAATATTTATTAAATTAAACTTTCCCGTGTCATGGGGGGGAACCCTGATAAAAAATTGGCCCAAAGGGGTGGTAAAAAAAATTCCTAACGTTTTTCATACTTGTGAGTCCAAATTTTGGAGCCGATGAATCCTGCTTTTTTTTTAATCCTTTAAAAAACACCTTTTTTCCTCCGGGAAAATTTCCTTTTTTTATCTTGCAATAGTTTCCTTTAAACCCCCAAAAGGGGGCTGGGGAGGAGCACCCTTTGAGTTGTGCCCCTCAAAAATATCGTCCTTGGAAATTTAAAAATTTAAAAGACTTGTCGTCAATGCCTATGATGAAGCCGGGATCATTTTTTTTAAATCGGACTTGGCCCCCATTAACCCCCCAATGTATCCACCTAATTGGCCCCTCATATAAGTTTTTTAAAAATGACCCTCTTTGGGTAGGAACTGTGACCACCCCAGTGTGGCCCTTTTCTTCTAATGCCCGGGGCT
This sequence comes from Allobates femoralis, assembly GCA_033576535.1. NCBI lineage: Eukaryota > Metazoa > Chordata > Amphibia > Anura > Aromobatidae > Allobates > Allobates femoralis. Next base: position 60,142,302 of record JARQOC010000010.1, on the reverse strand, counting down.
GCTTGGGGCTTTAGACCCTGAGGGCCCCCATGAATTTTCTCTGGGGGGAAAGGAGACGTGGCCTTACCCTGGGCCCCCGTCCGGGGTTTTGTGCATGACGTGAAGGAATTATAAATACTTAAAAAGACCCCAGGGGGGGAAAGAAATTTCCCGCCGCCCCCGATGGAGAAGAGCTCCAAATGGGGGGGTTATTAACTTGGGAAAACAGCTTTTGCAAGTTGTCAATTTCATTCTTCCTTTTTTACTGGGGGAAATTTTAACATTCAATTTAAAAATATCATTTTTGATTTCTTTAAAAAAAAATCAGTCACAAAGGGTTTTTTCCCATTTAATTTGAGACCAAAATGATGTGGGGCCCGAGATTTTATTCCGTGATATATCAATTTTCAGGTCTGTTTTGGTTTATTTTTATACCCTTTAATGTTTTTTTCCGTGCAGATGTTGTAGATCTCTGAATGTGAAACCCCGTATAACTGCACCCCACCCACTTTGGTAGCTTTTGTGTTTAATGACACCAAAATTTAAGATGAAAAGGGGGGCCAAAAAAAAACCCTTCTTCTATGTTTACAATCCCGATTTTATTGAAACTGAAGGGGGACAGCCCAGCAAGTTTACAAATACTTGGGAACAGGTTTTAGTTACAGTGGGTTTGGGTTTAGATTACAAAGCAAAAATTGGCTGAAGAAATTTCCCTTTAAAAGGAATGTGTAACAGAAAATGACTTAAATTTTTTTAAAAACAAATTTTTATTTGTAAATTTCTTTTAACCCTTTTTTTAATGTTTTTTTTTTCAATTTTCCCTTTTCCAACCATGTTTATACCAAAAACCCAAAATTAAAAAAATAGCAATCTTCCCCCTTTCCACCCCGGGGCCTTTAAAATTTTTTTTCACACTTCATGTTATGGGGGCTGAAAACTTTTCAGCATTATTATTTTATTTATAGACAGTTAAAAATGGGAAAAATACAGTAATAAAAACCGGTTTAAAAAACCCTTTCAATTGGGATGTCACAGCTCACCTTTCCTCCCGTATAATGAAACATTTAAAACCTTATAAACAGTAGATAAACAGGATCCAAACCCTTTCAAAAAAGGTGTTTTCCCCAGTTCACCCCCTCCTGTACTGACTGATAACACCTCTATATACAAATTAAAAATAACACAAAATATTTCCAAACCAATTTTTTTAAAAAAATTTTTTGGGGTTTTTTCACAAAGGGCTTTTCCCCCCTCCTCCTGTACAATAAATGATAAAAACCCCTATATACAGTAGAAAAAAAACCCCAAAAAGGAAAACCCTCTCCTTCACAATGTGGAAAAATTTCAAGTTCAAATCCCACCTTTCCTTTTCCCGTACCCCCTTTTGACCTTTATTTAAAACCTCTATATTCAGTAGATAACAAAAGGAAACACCATTCACAATAGGGTTTGGGGGGGTTTTTCCAAACCAGGGGGAAAAAAAATAAAAACACCTTTTTTCCCAACTCCACCTTCCCCCCTTCCCCTTTTTTCCCGTACAAAGACTGATAAAACCTTTATACAAATTTTTGATAAAACTCAAAAGGGATTCCACCCCCATTCACAATAAAGGGGTATCAAAGTCACCTCTTCTCTTGGGACAATGGGGGTTTATAAACCTCTATATTTAAAATTGATAACCCCCAGGATCCCCCCCCTTCACAATAGGGGGGATTCCCCAGCTCCCTCCTCCTCCTGTACAATTTAATTTATAAAAACCTCTAATACAGTAGGTTAAAACAGGGTTTTTAAAAATTCCCAAATAGGGTTTTCCCGCTCAACCTCCTTGGGAAAATGAATGATAACATTAAAAATAAGTAGAAAAACCTGGATCTCCTTCACAATAGGTGATAACAAAATCACCCCCCCTCCACCGGTTTTAAAAACCCAATTACTTTTAAAAACCCCCCCTTCTATATCCCCCTTTTTTAAAATAACACAGGATCCCCCATTCCAAATTTGGTGATTTCAGCTCACCCTTTTCCTTTCCTTCCTTTCCCCCTTTTTAAATGAATGGGTTTTTTTCCTTAAAACCCCCTTTAAAAAACCTCTTTTAATTTAAAAAGGGTAATTCCAAAAGGCAACTCTACCCCCTTCAAAAACCCCTTAAAAGGTTGATAAACACAGGCCCTTTACCCTCAAATTTTCCCCCCTGTACAAAAGACTGATAAAATTTTCTATTCAGTTTGATAAAAACAGTATCCACCCTTCAAAATAGTTTTTTATTTTTAAAAAGCCCCAAAAAAATCCTCCCTTCCTTTTGGTACAATGACTGATATCCCTCTTGTACAGTAAAATAACACAGGATCCCCCATTCACAATAGGTGATTAATAACCCTTAAATCTTCCCCCAATGAAAAAAAATTTAAAATGTAAACCCCCTTTCATTTCTTTGTAAATTTTTTGATGGAAAACCAAACTTTTGCCCCCCCTTTAAAGAAACAACCTTTCAGTTTTTGTTTTATAAGTCGGGCTATTAACCCCCCAAAGAAAAAAACAAAAGAAAAAAAAAAAACAAATATTTTAAAATTTTTTTACAAAAAAACACCCCAAAAATTTAATAAATGGTAACCCAAAAATTTCCAAACCCCTTTGTTATGTTTTTTAAAAAGGGAAAAAAAAAGGGTCAATTTCCAAAAATTCCAGCCCTTTCCGCAAGTGTTCTTTTTTCCCAGGGTTTTCCAAATGAACTCCCATTTCCTTTTTAAAAAAGGGAAATTTTATGCAAAAAAATTTTTACTTGGTGTTTCCCCCACCCTTCCCTTTTGAAAAAAATAGGTTTTTTGGAAAATTCCGGTCCTTTTTTTTTTAAAAAGGTGGAAAAAAAAAAAAATAAAAAAAAGAAAATTTTTTTTGATGGAAATGGCTATAAACCAGCTTTTTTTGGTTTTTCCTTTTAATAAACCCCAGGAAGGTTTCATTTTTTGGGAAGCCTAAAAAAGGCCCTTTAAAAAAAAAAGTTTTAACGGTGGGGCCCTTTTTACCCTGGAGGGGAAGTGGGGCCAATTCAATGGGGAATATGGGGCCAAAAAGGGTTTCCTTTCTCAAGCTTACAGATAAAAAGGGAAAAGAAGTTCCCTAGTGCAAAAAAATCAGGTGAAATAAAAATGGGATCCATACAATGATGCACTCACCCCTTAAAGTTGTGCCAAAAAAAAAGGGCACCCAAAAAAGGGGAGGGGAAACCCCCGACGCTGCCCCCAAAATGCGAGGTTTTGGGGAAACCCAAAGAAATATCAGGGACTGAAAGAAGCGGCCAAACCCTTTTGGGGGCCCCATGGAAATAAAAAATTAAAAATTTTTAATTTATTTACAACGCGTTTCAAAAAAATGGTTTTGGGGCCCCTTTCCCCAGGGGAAAAGTTGTGTTTAATACAGACAGGGTTTGTTTCCCCTTGTATAAAAACCACATTTTTTCAAAAATATTTTTATTTCTAATAGTTTTGGGGGGGAGGTGTTAAACCGGGAGGTTCAAAAAACGTTTTACACGAATTATTTTAAAAAACATGTCAGAAAATGTTGGGAAAATTTTTTACCCTAAACCTATCCGGTCGAAAAGGAAAGGGGAGTTTTCATCTTTTCTAAATTTAGGACCAAAAATTTTAAAAAATTTTTAAAACTTATTAATTGTTAAAAAAGTTTTTTGGGTTTAATGCAATTAGATGTTCATTGCTTTTGTCAGCCTTTTAGATCTGCCCATTGTGGGGGAAATTTTGTAAGTTTTCCACTTATAGGGCATCAAGGGCAATCGGGGGAAGGTACCAAAAAGTTTGGGGGGATTTGGGAAAAAGGGGGGAGAAAAGAGGGGCCAAGGGCGGGTTGGTTTCAGCTCCAAATTTCTCTTTTGTTTGGTGAAATTTTCCCCCTTCTCCTTTTCTTCATTTCTCCAATGGATTTTACTTTAACTTCTCCTATCTTCTTTTTGAAAATTAATGAAGACCTTGAACCCTTTTTCAAAAACCCTTTTGATACCTTAAAGGGCAGGAAAATGTTTAAAAAACTACATATCCTCCGGTTTCATGACTGTAACCCCAGAACAGTGGTGGCCCGTAGCGGCAATAAATAAAAACCCCGCTGTGTGGGGCCCGAAACACACAAATTAAACAAATAATAATTTGGGGCCTTTAAAAAAGTAGGTTAAAACTCACTAAAAAAAGAAGAAGCCCCAAAATTTTTGGGTTTTTTAATTTTCTGGATTATCAAAACAAGATTTAAAGGGGGTTTTTTATTATTTTTTGTTTTTTAAATGATGTACTCATTCATTTCTGAAAGGGGATCTCTACCCCTTTTTATAAGCCTCCCCTTCGATCTTTTGGGTTTAAAATTCCGCACTGTTTTCCTCTCCCCAGTTCGGTCCATCCCAGACCCCCGAGTTTTTACAACTGTTGTAAACCCTGCCCGATTCCCATTTAAAAAAGAAAGAAAAAACCCAAAAAAATAAAATATATATTAAATTTTGTTTCTACAAAAAAAAATTAAACCCGGTTAAAAAACGACTCGCAATATTGACTCATTTAAAAGGGGGTTTAAAAAGGTTTACAAATGAAAAAATAAAAGGGACAATAAGTATTTTTCCAAAATAAACCAAAAAAATAAGTAAACAGTTAGCCTGGAACAGTCAAGAGGGAGGTCGCCCCCCACAACCCCACACCCGGGGGGAAAGGCTTTTTTTTTCTATCAAAATTTTTGAAATAACAAGGGATTCTAAAAATGTTATTAAAATTATTTTATATATTTTTTTTATTTTTTAGCGCCATTAATTTTTCATGTGAAAAGGGGGCCCTACATAGACAAGTACAATAATTTTGAAACAAAATAAGGCCCTACAATTTTCAGAAGGAGAGGGGGGCCCCGCCAGGGGAAGGCTCACAGTCTACAGGGATGGGTGAGGTTACAGTAGATGGGGAGAAGGGCCCTGCCCGGAGGGCTCAAGCCCAAAGGGTTTGGGGGTTGGATAAGTAGATGAGGGAGAAGGGCCCCGCCGCGAGGGCTCACAGGTTTAAAGGGGGGGGTTGAAAACAGTAGTTTAGGAGAGAGGACCCCGCCCGAGGGGCCAAATCTACAAGGGATGGGGAAAGGGTACACGTAGGTTTAGGAGAGAGGGGCCCTGCCCGAAGGGGGCACCCCCGTCTACAAGGGGTGGGGGGGGATACAGTAGGTGAGGGGAGAGGATCCTGCCTGAGGGCTCACAGTCTTTTCAAGGGATGGGTGAGGATACAGTAGGAAAAGGAGAGAGGACCCTGCCCCCCGAAAGGGGGATAGTCTACAAGGGATGGGGGAGGATACAGTAATGAGGGGAGGGATTTCCCTAGGGGCCCCAACAAAAGTAAAAAAGGTTATGGGGGCGGGGATTTCAGGGGGGGGTGGGAAAAGGGGTAGAGGACCTGCCCGCGAAGGGGTTTTTAGTCTACAAGGGAAAATGGGTAAGGGAAATTAACCACTTAAAGGGGAAAAAGGGGGGGTTTTTTGAGTGGTTGTGTTTGGGGGGTTTAGTAGCTAAAGTTTGCTGCAGGTTTTTTAGACGGTTTAAAAGATTGGTCTTAGGTTTCCCCCTTTTAGGTTTCAAAAGTTGGTGGAGTTGATGTATTGGGGAGAGAGTTCCAGAGTAGGGGGGGAAAAAACGGGGGGGAAAACTTGTATGCGGTTGTGGGGAAAATTTAGATAAGGAGGGGAAAAGAGAAGGAGATCCCTTTGGGGGGTTTACAGGTTGCATGTAGGGAAATATGGGGGGGACCCCTTTTAAAAGTTTTTTAGAGGGGAAAAAAAGGGGTTTTTGAATTTTTGTATGTCATAGTTTGGGTTTTTAAAATGCAGTCTTTTGAGAAAAAGGAAACCAGGAAGGGGTTTGGGGAGGAAAAAGAGACCGGGGAATAATGGGGAGACGGTGGTTTGTTTTAGCAGCGAGTTTGGATAATGGGGGGGTTTCGGGGGAGTGTAGGGGGGGCCCCCGGGGAGGGGAGGCTAGGATTGTCGAGGCGGGGGATGATGAGGGCATTTTTTTTTTATTTAATTTTTTTTGCCCGCTTCATTTTTTCCGTTTTTAAAACATTTTTTGGGACAGATTTGGGGTTTAAATTTTTTTAATTCGAAAATTTTTTTTGCAGAAATATTAGGGGTTCTGCACTTAAAATGCAAAGAATTTTTTCATTTTTTTTTATAGAATAGAAACCTAAAAACAGAAAAAAATGCCCCAAATCCTGTAATGTTGAAACCCTTAAATTTCAGCATATTTTCTACCCCAAAACATTTTTTATTGTTTATGCTTTATGGGATCATGACTTTAGTGTAAGGGGTTTGATGTGGGTTTTGCAGCTGTGATAGGGGGACAAAAACGACCCAAAAACTGTAAAAAAGGCCCCAAGTGCACGTGGGTTTGCAATTTACCTAGTAAAACTTTTTTGATTTTTTCATAGAAAAAGAGGTTTTTTCCTTTTAAAGTGTTCGCAATTTTCTTTCCTTGATTTAAGAAACATAGGGGGGCAAAAGAGGAAAACTTGGTGCTGGGGCCAAGGATGCTGTGTAATAGGAAAAAAGTTGGAAGAATGGGGAAAAAGGTGGAAATTGGGGGAAAGGGGAAAACCCTTTAAAGTTTTCTAAAACAAAGGGAGGGAAATTTTTAAATTTCCTTTTTTGCAAATGTTTTTTAAATGGGGGGGAGAAGGCAGCCAGGGGAATTTGTGGTTCTAGCTTTAGTTTGGGGGTTTTTGGGATGGTTTGGGAAAACTATTTGACACCTTTTCCGGATTAAAAATTTTAATTTTTCAAAAATTTAAGGGTTTGGGCCCCAAATTTGGGCCGTACCTTGGGGTTGCCCAAAAAATTTCCCGGAGCCCCCTTATGCATTTGCGTGGGCCTTTGTAAGGGAGATTTTTAATTTCTGTGAAAAACCCCTTCCTGCTTGGGAAAGAGTAAGGGAACCTTTGTTTTTCCCTTTTCCCCTTTTTTTACCCCCAGCTTATCCTTTCAAAAAAGGGCCCCGGGGAAAGGGGAAAAGGGGCAAGGAAGACTAGGGCCCCCTTTTACCTTAAGGGACCCCCTGGTTGGAAAAATCCCCCGGCCCAGTGGGGCACAATTTTTTGGGAAAATTCCTATTTCACTGTTTTAACCCGTCCCCGTTTTTTTTTTTTTGCCTGCCTTTCCAAAATGGTGGAATCTTTTCTGGCCCTTTACCCATTTTTAAAAATTGGGTTTTTCCTTAACCCTACTTAATTTTTGGTTAAAACCATATATTCTTTTTAAAAAAAAATCACACCCCGCGGCCCTTTCCATCCCATCTGGTAGTTTTTCCGGGTTTCCCCTATTTACAAGAAGTTTTTTTGGGGTATAACTTATAAAGCTTTTGGGGGCCTTTCCCCTCCCTATCCTTTTTCAAGGGCCACCCAACAATTTAACGGGGGGTTAACCCCTTAATAGAAGTTTTTCAGGCTCTTTCCCCATTTACAGAGAAAAAGGGGGGCCAAACCCCTCCCCCCTGGGAAGGGTTACTTTTTTTGGGGCCCCCATTTTTTGGGAAAACCCTTTTTCCGATCCCCACCATGTTGGGTTCCATATCGGGAACCCCGAATTCCAAACCCCCCGGGCCCACCAACCTTTTAAAACTTTTTTCCGGGCCCCCCAAAAATCATGGAAATTTTAGGGGAAAAATTTAGGAACAGGGCTCGTTTTCAAAATCTGTAACAATTTGGGCCAGCTTCCCCTAATTGGGGAAAGGGGTTTGTCCCCGGGTTACCCCCCACAAGGAAACCCCCAAATTTTGTTTGGTTTCCCTCCCGGAAAATTTTTCCTAACCTTTCCCTCCTGTAAAGTTGCCTTCCCCCTTTCAATGGAAAATTTGTGTTGTTAAATCCCCCTTTTAACCCCTTTGTTTTACCTTAAAAACAATTTGAAACCCCGGGGCTTTCCCCTATTTTTCCCCCTAATAGAAACACCTTTTTAGGTTTAAAAATTTTGGAATTTTTTTAGCTTAACCAAACAAGGTTTAACCTTTTTTTTAGGTTTCCCCCAAAAAAAGGGGCCACCTTTCCCTCCCGGAACAACCCGTGTTACCCACCCCTTTACTTTTGGACCTTTTTTTGTTACCCCCAAAAGTTAAACTTTTGTGGGGGTTAATAATTGAACAACTTTGTTCTAGAAATTAAAGGGTGAAACTTTGGCAAGTCCCCAAATCCTTGTGGGAATTTGCGCCCAAAAAAACCCAGGGGGGGGGAAAAATTTCCCTTTTCCCCCAAATGTGTTTTATAGGAAAACCCCCGGAACACGTGAAACCTTAACCAGGGGAACCTTTTTGTGGGGCCCTTTAAAAAGGGAAATTTGCTACCACCCCCCTTCAAAAACACCCCCCCAGGAACCCAATGTCCGGGGGATACTTTGGGCTTGGCTTTCCATCCAATTTCCTTTTTTCCCCCCCACCCCAGGAATGCTTTTTTTCGGGGGGTAAACCAACTTAAAGGGGGGCCTTTTTTTGGGGCCTTCCCTTTTTTGCCTTTTGGGGGGGGCCACCAACAGGAAGCCTTTGCTGTACCCCTTTTTTCCATTTCCCCGGGCTGGGGGGGGCTAAAAGGAAAAATTGGGTTTTAAAATTCAAGGGGGAAAACCAAAGAAGGACTAAGCCCCAAACCTGTTTAAAAAGGGGCAAACCCTTGGAGAAAAGGTTTTGGGGGGTTTTAAAGGTCGACTTTCCCTGTTAATTTTTTACTTTATTTTGGGAAATTTTGGGGAAAAAAACCTTTTTGTTTTTTTTTACTTCAAAAAGGGGGACCAAACTATATTATACAAAGGAGAAAAATAAATTTCCCCCTTGGGTGTTGAAAAAACATGTTTTTTTTAAAAAAAATTTTACCCTTAAAGTGAGGGGCCTTTAAAATTTATTCCCCCAAACCCCCCTTTGGGGGCTTAAACGCCAAGGGAAAAAACTTCAAAACCCCAAAAACAACAAAATTTTTCCCCCAAAAAACATGGACTTGGGGGGTTGCATTTTTTTACAGCCCCCCATTCTGTTTCCCGGGGTTAACAAATTTAAATTGCCCCCGGGCCAGTTGGGTGGGCGGGGGGGATTCACTTATGGGTTTTCCTTTTTAAGTAAAAAATTTTATTAAATTTTAAAGGGTGGTTGAGGAGGAAAAGCCCGCCCCCCTTTCTGAGAGGAAAATTTATGGGGGACCCCTAATCACCTGCCCTTCAACCGGTTTTTAAAAACCCGGGGAAAACCCTTTAAAACTTTTTTCGGTTTTAAAAAAACCGGGTTGGGTTTTTTTTCCCCCAAAGATTTTATTCATTTAAAAAATTTTTCTTAAAATTGTTAGGGGTTTTTTTTTTTGGGGGGAGGGGGACCTTCGGGAAAATCCTGGGAAATTTGGGGGTTTTCTAAAAGGGGGGAAAGGAAAGGGGTTTTCAGGTCAGGAATCAGGATTCCCAATAAAAAGGGGCCCCGAAGTTAAAAAATTAATTTTTTCCCTTTGTAAATTTCCTTATTATGAATACCTTGGACCATGTAAACTTTTTCCATTCCATTTTGGGAAGCGGTTGGCCCACCCTTTTTATTTAACCGGCTTTTGTCTGGGTGTATCATTCCCGCCAAAGCGCTGGCCTTTAAAAATAAATACCTTCCCACACCTTGTCGGGCCCCAACCCATCACTGGGAGCCCGGCCACCCAATTGGGGGTGTTTGGGGGCCCCCAACGGGGTTAATGCCGGGGGGGCCTTCCCCCCCCGGTAAGCAGGGAAAAATTTTTTGGCGGGGAGTACCCTAAAGTGAATTTTAGTTTGGCCTTTCCCCCCAAAAAATTTCCCGGGGGTTGGGGTTCCCAAAAAAGTGAACATTTTTAGCTTTTCCCGGCCGCACCACCTACAATTAAAAACCGGCGGGCCCCAAAAGGGAACACTTTGGGGTTAGCCCATCCCAAACCGGGGGCCTTTGGGGTTTGCCTTTCCCCTCCGGTGGAAAGGGGATTTTTCCCCCCCGGTCCGCAGCTTTCCCCCCAGGCTTTTTCAAACCAACCCCTCAACCCTTTTGGGAAAACTTTTGTCCCAGGCCCTTCCAAAACTTAAACCCCTTTTTCCAACCCCAAAAAAGGAACCTTTTTCTGCCTTACCCACCGGAACCTTTTTGGACCACCCAAAAGGACAATTTGTCCGCCCTTCCGACAGGAAAAGCAGCAAACCAACCCCTTTTGGCCTTTTCCCACCCTTTAAAACATAAGAACCCGTCCAGCTTTACCCTTCCAAAAAAGAACATTGGGGTGCCCTTTTTTTTCCAAATGTGAACACCCTTTTTAACCCTTCATATCCAATTAAATTTGGTTTTCCTTTTCCCCCAATGGAATTTTGAAAATTCCCCCCTTTTGGGGGAACACCTTTTATCCGTTCCCAATCCTGAAAAAACTTTGGGTTGCCTTAAACCCCTCAAAAGTTGAAAATTTGTCCAAACCAAAAAATAAAGGGGGAACCTTTTGTTCTGCCAACCGTAAGTTGTTCAGAAGTTGGACAGATACGTTAGTGTGTGTAAAGTGGCCTTTAGACCCTTCATCCCCCTACTTTAATTTTCTAAGATAATGACTTTTGGGTTTTCATTGGCTATAAGCCATAATCATCAACATTTACAGAGATAAGCACATGAAATAGATCACTCTGTGTGTAATGACTCTATATAATATACGTGTTTCACTTTAAGTATTGCATTACTGAATTAAATTAACTTTTTGATGATATTGTAATTCATTGAGATGCAGCTGTAAATACTCAACTTGGCTCAGCGTTCATGTGTTTCGATGGGAAGAGGAGGGAAAGCCGTGGCTAGACAATAAAAAGCTTGCAAGCTCTGCAGTTACAGTCCTGAGAAGTTTTATATATAGAGAACATACTTTTCTATAAGTGGAGAAAGTCCCGGAGAGGCTGGTAGACTGTTCCTGCCACTGCTGCTGCCGCCAGGGGATTCTGCCTGAAGAGCAGAGAAAATCCATCATATTAGTCACATATTTCCTAAAATATTTTGTGCTGCACTTTTCTCTGTCTGGGACTCTCCTAAAATTTTGGCAAACCCTGCTCCTTTCATTGTGTTACTGAGCCCTCTCTCATCGTGATCAATGCCCTTTCATCCTGAAATACTTTGTGCTGCTGTGTACATGGTGCTCATTTGAACAGCCTGTAACGCATCCAGTGTATTAAAGTAGAGAATAAATCCACTTACCAGAGGAGACAGTGATTGGAGGGGGGACGAGCTCGGAGACTGTCCCGGGATGTTCAGCAGGTTAAATTTAGGAACCACAGCGACGCTCACTCTGCGGCGAGGCATATTCTGGAATAAAGCACCGGCAGTGATGTCACCTGTGCGCACTGCTAAATCTGAACATCTGGTAAATTTGGAATAATCAATATGGTTTGTAATTTTTGGTTACTCTACCCACCTTCCCAATGGTCAGTGACATGGACCGTGAGGAGCGGGGGACACCGTCATCTGAAATATAGAAGAGACAGTCACTTTATTCTCTGTAATCTGCTGTCTAATAAACAGGTCTGCAGACGATATACATGTTATCACTAGTCACGAGGAAATTCTGTAGAATCGTCAGATATGATGTTTTGGAAGTCTAGAAATGTTACTCCAGTCACTGACTACAGTAATGTTTCTGGCAGGGTACAGAGAGGCGACTGCCACTGAGAAGATGCATTGGATTCGTTAGGTTGCCAGCAAGCTTTTCCTCCAGACTGGCTCCAGTCTTAATAAATCGGCTCCTAAGTGTATTTGCCCTCCCATGCCCAAGTATGTTTTCTTTTCTTCGCTTTTTTTCAGTTGAACTAAAACCACAACCACAAGTAAAAAAAAAAAGAAAAACAAATGATCTCTCCTATATCCAAAGATGCAGTTCATCCCTGTCTTTGTTTACAGGCAGCCACATGTGAATTGTAGAGTCAATCAGTGTCATTTGCTCCAATCGCTGAGTGGTGACGGCAGAGGTGCTACAGGCTGTCATGAGTGTGCTGATGTCACCTCTGGGGGATCCAGGGTCAGGAGGTCTCAGCGTTTAATCGTTTGCAGGCCTTCTGTAGAACCTACTTGACTGTATTGCTGATGTACGTTCTCTTCTATGCTTCAGGGATTAAGTACCCTTTCTCTGCTGGCTGAGAGTTTTCTTAGCTTTTATTCCAGCTGTAGCTTGTGATTGTCTCTCTCTTCCTCTATATCTATCCGCCTCTCACTTCACTCCTTGCTGGATATAGGATTTGTATTCTGACCTGTGGAGGATCTCATTGCTGTTAAGTAGAGGGTTTGTTCCCTATGGAGTCTAGCAAGGTACAAGACCTAGGCATCCCCACCTTCAGGGTTAATCTTGGGGACAGGGATAGCCTAGGGACCCGTAGCTTGACGGACTGCTCAGGTGTACACTGTCCCTGCCATCTAACACTCACTGGCATAGCACAGACACTAATTAGCTGCTGTTGACATGTGAATAACAACCATGAACAGCTAGGTTGACACCTAGTTTAGGAAAATAATCATCGGTCAATTCATGGATTTAGCATCTGAATGTAGATGGGATAGTCTCATGGACTACCAGTGTCAGGGCCCTGCGGTCTGCATAGCGGTATCATATTTACCAGAAGCGCTGTAATTGCGGCTGGAGTTCTGGTTGGCGAGTTTTTTAAACTCCATGAGTTCAGCGTGATCCTTCTCATAAGTCCTCTTCAAGTTCTCCACGTACTGCATCATCACCTCCGTGGCCCGAGACATGCGCTTCTCCTGGATAAAAAAGTGCACAACTGCTGAACAGATACATTTGTGGAACAGGAAAAGTTGAGCAGATTATTAGGTTAGATAGATCATGGCCAGACATGCAGGACTATAGTCAATAATCTATTGATGCAAACAGAAAAACAGGAATGCAAAAACAGATGTGAGACTTACGGACCTGGCGCACGGCTCCGACCATCTCTGCCCGGCTGGACAGTCTGGTGATCAGACGATGGAGGACAGAGATGTCCTCGAGTAACTTCTGATAAGCTTCACGGTGCTCGCTGTTCTGCCATAAGGATACAGAAGACTAGACAAATAAAAGAGAGAACAGATAAATATAATCCAGAAAAATAAATTTCTATATTAAAAGTCCTAAAATCTTACATCTTTCACTTTGACTGCTAATGAGATTGTCACTTTCAGAGATCAGCAGTCATCTCATAGTAAGGGGGTCAAGGGTTACTTTTCTACCTCTTGGGAGAATCCGGTATATGTATCGTATGTAGGGATGAGCCAGTAGTGAAATATTCAGACTTGCTATACTCGCAATGAGTAGGTTCTAATACTCGGGTACTCGGGGTATGAGTCCAATGTAAGTCAATGGGAATTGCGAGTACTTTCGCAGTGTATCTATATACACTGCGAAAGTGAAATAAAAGTTAATAAAAAGTGTTAAAAATAAAAAAACAACATACTCACCTATCCCACGGCTGTCCCGGGACCGTAAAGAACATATTCGATGGCCTGCCAGGACCTTAAGTCTGATGGCCAATCAGATGGCCGGTAGCGATCAGGTGGTGTGTGATGTCACTGTGAAAGTGAATGTACTACTCATTGTTCCTAACAAGTAATCACAAGAAAACTCGCGGAGTAGCAAGTAGCCCGAATACGGTACTAGTCAGCGAGTACCGAATAGTTACGAGTATACTCGCTCATCCCTAATCGTATGCATTTATGTTAAGGGTTGATAAATCTAATTATATGGGTGTTGCCATCTAGCGCCCAAGGTAAAGACTTCTCCCTGGTTCCCATAGAGTATAGATGTTATTAATAGTAATTAGTGATATTCCTTAGGGGTGGGACTCTGTCAACATAAAGGGCCTGTGGTGTGCGTTCAGGAGGAGAGTACCAAGAAAAGAAGAGCTAGGTAAGGTGAACAGGAACAACTATCGCATTTCGATTCAAGAGGACCATCTGGGTCACCCAGGGATTCTGGCCCAGTACACGGTACATTGGAATTGAACATTCAGTGAGTGTGCCCCTATCGATGGTGGTGCCCACCCTCTGCCTTAGGCAGATCCCCAGGCAGCGACTGTTTCCTCCGGTGCAGGTTCAGTGGACTTTGGCATAGACTCGGGTAAAAGAGTGCAAGCTGTCAAGCAGGTTCTGTCTAGCGGTGGCTCTGATTGTTCCTTTGGATGGATCCCCGGGGGTGGGATAGGGCTGGAGCCAAGAGAGACCAAGGGACGAGGGTCTGGATACACTGGGACGAGGTGAGCAGTCTGCAGCAAATTGAATCCCCAAAAGAGTATCGTTTAAGTGAAGTGCCTCTGTTTCACAAGGTAGTTTCAGTAAAAAACTGTTTTCGAGCATCATTGATTCAGAGTGCTTTGGCCCTCACCGATGGTGACTCAAAACTGAGCTCTTTGCACTGGGGAGCCGGCTGGGAATATTATAGCTCTTTGCACTGGTGAGCAAAACCAGACCCTGCCTCGCCTACGACTTGCAATGCCCTGTATGGCTGGACCGTCAAAGCCACTGTCATCACAGCAGAATTGTGATTTCAGCTCTGGATGTGACTGGAGAATAAACTGGGATGTTATGCTTTGTATTCTGTATGTAGCAGGTAAAATGTGTTGGAAGTTCTTCATGCTCTTTGTATTTGTCGCCATAGGACGACTGCCCCCTATAATTATTCTACTGCCATCTCACCATGACTGCCGCCTTGAAGTTTTCCAATTCCTTTTCGTTATTTTCCTCGGTCAGGTTTCGCTCCCTCTCTGACTGGTTCAGCCGTGATTCCAGCGTGTAGCTGTCATTCCGAAACGCCAGGGAAAGCTGGACAAAAACGTTCTGTGAAAGGGCAGACATTTACCTAATATTATATTTGGCTGAAGCAAGTGGAGTCTGGAGAATGGTCACACGACAAACATGAAAGTGCAGCGTTCCCCGGCCGGGGGTCAGAAGATCGCAGTCACACCTCGGGGTGTTATATCACATGCCGGCTGCTACATAATACCCACTATATTACGCCTCTGATATTACTAAATCATATGACACAATCGTATGAACACTGTACTGCCTTAAAATAACATTTCCCCCAAATCTCTGTTCATTAAATAAAGTTTGTCAAACTTTCTGGACATTTTTCCGTGACTTAAATGCACATATTTGCGGCTAAAAAT